>CM042151.1:20631424-20668924 GCA_023376005.1 Doryteuthis pealeii
TTGTCTCAGGTTGATATAATTTGTGCTATTTTTGAGAAGGCATTGACTTGAAAGTTATCAGACTTACAAGCACATGTATTTAGAAAGAGAAAACCCAAGATCAAGCCCAGTTAAAGACATAGACTTTCAAAAAACAGATAATTCAGTTATGCTAATGTGACCATAGCTGTTATGATACCTAATGAGAAGTATTCAGTTAATCAATTCAAATTATTTGATTTTAATAAGGCATGATTAATTCTAATAGGTAAGTTAGAAATCATATATTTATGAAGAGACAAAGTTGTCGTTTTTTTTTAAATATCATATAAAGTTTAAAAAGGAGTTGAATGTAGAGACTATGTTCATATAGACTGTTTATAAAAATAAATTTCATCATTTCTACAATAGAAGAATTTGCAAAATTTATTATGGTCTGGTACAAGGCCATAAGTATTGGGTGCTCAGTAAGTACCAAACTCACAACACTAGGAACAGTCTGAGATACTAACTTGCTAACTTCTACTCCACAACATAGTACCACCATATATATATATATATATATATATATATATATATATATATATATATATATATATAGCTTAGTCTGACACAAGGCCAAAAGAATGGTTTACCGAGTGTGGTTCAAACCCACTACTGTATTAATGATATGTATGACTAGTTTGCTAAGCACTACTCTAAGGTATGACACCTAATTATACATGTTTACTAAGTTTAGTTTAGTTTGGCACAAGGCCACAAGTGTGAGGCACCCAGTGAGAATCAAGCTTATAATTGTGAATTGTTATATGAGATAAGTTTGTTAACCATCACCCTATGGTGGATGCCCATTCCACTGTATAAAACTGATAGATTTGGACAGTATTTCACTGTAGACAAAAGAATGATTATTGATTATGGAATGTAATAATCTGCAAAATTTATATATACAGTCTAGTGTAAGAATAATTTTATTTTCAACACTTGCAAACAATTTTATCACTTTGAACCAGTTGAAAAATACACAAGACTGAATTGTTTATGAGAATCTTACTGACTTAGTAGCAATGAATTTGTATGACTTTTTCTTCTTTTTTTTATATATAGTTTGTTTTTGTAATGATTGATTTGTTTTGTTTTTTTGTTTTGTAAATTTCCTACCAAGAATAAATGAGGATCCAAATTCTCATTTTAGGCACATTTTATTCTGTGAATGCAAATGTGATCTCATCTCAGTATGTGAAGAACTGTGGAATATGTGCATGTGTGTGTGTGTGTGAGTGTGTGTGTGTGTATGTGTGTGTGTGTGTGTGTTGTGTGAATAAGTTCTGTTGAATACTTCAAAACAAGAAATTTGTGCCTGATATGTGAACCATAAAATTGACAGATTTATCTATTTCAAGCTAATACAGAGAAATATGCACCAAGCAATAAAGGGTTTAGTAAAATAAACATAAATGGTTTTAAAAGATAGAAATTGTTAATTATTTTTAGAAAGATTTCAAAAGTTTCTTATGAAACCAAAAAATCCCCCAAACGATGAGGAATGGTCAGAAAAATGAAGTGGATTCAATCAATCTAGATCTGATTTAATTTTATGAAAATATGATAAAAAGGAAATAAGATTCAAAGACATATGTTCTAAATAAAAAGAACTAAAAAAATAGTGGAATTCTTTTGAATCAATTTATATTGGTAATATAAAAAGATAACAAAAAATTAAAAAATAATTTTCATCAAATAAAAAACTAAAAACTAAAAACTAAAAACTGGTGATTAATTGAAGTTATTTATCTATATGTATCCTCAGTTAGAATCAATCTATTTAATTAAGAACCTTTTGTAAAAACATTCATTGTTTTTATTATGAAGATTCATGTAGATATTTTTGAAAATTAGTATTTTGAATTAATAAAATATCTAGGAAATATTGTGGGTTATCTGTTTCTTCAAATGTAAAATTGTCTTTTTCACTTATAATTTTTACATATAAAAAAATGGCCTTACAATGGGTTCATCTTTAAGCAACATTATAGCATTTCTGTATTTTTATAGAATTCTTAAAATCAAGCATTTCATTGTAAATCAAACCCTTCACTAAAAACTTAATATGTTTGTAAATTTTAAAAACTAAATTTGTTAAAAAAATGGTCTTGTGTCTTATTAGCTACCTCAGAAGATTTTGTGGCCATACCTGAAGCCATCCTTAAGTTATGTGATGACAAACAGACTGACAAAAAAGACATTCAATGAATTATCAATGCTTTGTGTCAGTTTATTTTAAATAAAGTATAAGAAACCATTTATTTATATTCAACCTCAAGAAGAATATTTTTTTTAACTTACAGACATTATTAAAAACATAAAACAAAATAAATAAAAAAAATCAAAGAAATGTCTATTTTTATGTTTGATTCAAGAAATTAGACCCATTTACTGGTTTCTTCAGGATAACAATAATGATGAAAAGAAGACTAAAAAGTAGAAAGTATACTTACTCAAAAAGAAAGGACATTCATATGACAATATCAGTAGAGACCAATTATAATGCCTAAGATTCTTAAAGCTGACCAATTAGTATAGAAAAATATTATATATAATATAAGATATATTATTATAATTATTATTATAATTATTTCAGTAATTTATTGCATCTAACACAAACGTTTTTGGTAGTTTGTTTCTAGACACCAGGTAAAAAATAAAGAATAAATAAATGAAATAAAATAAATAGTTAAATAGAATTAAATAAACAAAATCAATAAATCAATAAACAAAATTTAAATGAATAACAAAAATACTCAAATCAAATGATTTAAAAAAATACTTTTTCTATCATGATGAAATTTGCTCAAACAGTTGTAGAAAATACAAGATTGAGTTAAAAGTTTTGCAATATTTCAACTTCCCAGGTTGAGACAATAGTTTTTTTGTTTTTTTTCACTGATGACTTTTGGCAACTTGTATCTCTATGTTATATGGTTCATTTCAGGCAACTTTTTGTTCAATCATTGCTGAATTGTTATTTTTTATTCTTTATTTTCATATATAAGATATAAATATTAATTGTTTATTCTTTATTTTACACCTTTGATAATGGATGATGAAAAAATTGCTGAGCCATTTTATACAACCTGTGAAAAAAATGCAATGGCAACAGCAAAAGTCAATGAACGTGTGGAACAAAATTGGTTCAGCTGTTTCAAGGAAAGTGACACCAGCCTCAAAGAGAAACCAAGGTCAGGGTTACCTTCTGTTGTGAGAGATGAGACCTTGCTTTAAATGGTTGGACAATAGCCAAACACAAGCATGTTAGCCAGAACTTTGTTCTTCACAAAGTACCATCAATCGACACCTCCATAAGATTGGCCAAGTTAACATATGCTGAAATACTTGAAATACAAAAATATGAAATAGCTTGAAATATTGCAAAACTTTTGACTCCCCATAGTGACGTCCAGTCATTTATATAAATGCAATATCAAATAACTGGAAAATGGAAAAGCTAATCTGAATAAATTGATAAGTAGGTTACATATAGTTTTTTTTTCTTTTTGAATAGAGAAAAAGCTAGAGATATTAATCAAAAGAGAAAAACAAGAAAAAGAAATGAATTTCTCCACCTTTCAAATAGGAAGAATAATGAGAATAGGAACAAAAAGGAAAGGGTCAATTACAGGAAGGTCTCTTCTCAAAAATAGGTAAAATAAAATTGTTTCAGAAATAGAAAGTAAAAAAAGTTTAAAGTTTAATTTAAAGACTTTACAAAATAAAAACATAAGCTGAAAATATACCCAAGAAAAGAGTGTGCTGTGAATGACACTGAATTGCATTTGATGATGAGGCTCCAGTTATGGAGATCAGGGGAGTGTAGAATACTCCTTCATTGCTATTACTCTGAATACCACTATGACCTGGAGTGATAGTACATGTTAGGCTCAAATAGATAGGTTTAAAAATTATTCAATAGGATCATGTGCAAAAAAGAAAAACCTCTTAAGAAACAACTACACAAAAAGAATAAACATGAATAAACATGAATGTTCAATAAAGACAATTCCCTAACTTCTATGCCTAAATTAACTCTAAACAGATTGACATTATTAACAATCAAACAATCAAAACTAGTAGAGAAATAATTAGAATTAATTGAATATATATATATATATATATATATATATATATATATATATATATATATATATATATATATATATATATATATATATATATATATATATATATATATATACATGCGTGTGTAAGGGAAGAAAATGGAAAAGAATCTAACATGTATGTAAACAGTTCCTGTTCTTCAGAGCAGAATGTTTTTTTAAAGCAGGAAACATTTTTGAGTTTTTTAAAAAAGATTCCATTTTATAACGTAATCAATTTCAAATATTTCTCCTGTATTACCCATTTTTCTTTTAAATTCAAAACATTCTGCTCTGAAGAGGATGAACTGTTTGCATATGTTTTTTATAATTGATTTATTCTATATTTAAAATAATTTTAAATTGAATACTGTCTGTATAAACAAATTCCTGTTGAAACACATGTCAGCATATTGATAAATTTCATCCATACCAATATCATATATTTTTTCATTTATCTTTTCAATATATATATATATATATATATATAATATAATATACATTACTGTTGGATAGTTCAGATTAAACTTGAAGGATGAAGACTTAAATCAATCAGGAATGTAAGGAAGTCCACTTTGTTTTGCTCTCTGTCATTTTCATTCTTGCATACCATGAAATGGTATGCAAAAAAAAGTCTTTCTGGTTCAATCCCAAGCAAATTTCAATCCCCCCAAAGGATTGAGATCATTGTTAAAATAGTAAAAAAAAAAAAAACAAAAACAAAATGAGTGACAGCTATTATGATTTACCTTTCATTTAAAAAATCCATCTTTAAGTAGTCTATGAATGAAATATAATTACAAGTCCAAAGAAACAAGTACTCTTCGAAATAGGATATCTCATATTTATATATTTGTAAAGAAGATAAAAAAGAAAAAGAAAAAAAAGATGAAGGAAAAAAAAGAAAAAAAGAAAAGAAAAAAAAAGAGATGATGAGTAAATGTTAGTTTTAATCTTAGAAACCAATAAATAGCAATGGTGGCTCATCTCAGCCAAATGAAATATCTATTTTCTTTGGAAAAAATAAAAAATAATCATCATCATCATCATCTTGTGAAAAGTAGTTTATAGAACAGAGGATACAGTTCTAATATACTAATAATAAATGATAAAAGTGCACAATTTGCTTGCAAGATTGACAAATGACAGCATTGAGATTATTTAAATCCCAAAGTTGTTTTTTACAGCATATATTTGACAGATGCCTTGGAAGTCAGGAAAGCTAAAACTATAAAAAATGCACACACACACACACACGCACACACACACAGAGAAGAAAGGTAGAGGTTCAAACCTGACAAAATGTATAGAAGAAAAATACATATAATAAATAATTTGAAAACAATAGATATTTCTTCTAAGAAAATTATTTTTACATGACAACTGTATTGTTAAAAATGGATCAGAAACTGAAATCTATATAATATCTGAAGAATTTGCTGAAGGCCTAAAACAATATAAAAATGGTTAAAGGCTACTTTTGGTGACCATTAACAAGAGATCCATACACAGAGTTCCTATAAAATAGGGATTGCTTAGATCAGGCTCACCTTAATTTTTATTTTGCTGTGTTCTATTCAAAGACAAGAAATAAACGCTTTAATCCCAGCCGAATGCCTGGAAAGTCAATTTGCTATTAGTATCAAATCCCATAATTTATAGAAATTATGATTAACTGCAAGTAATTAAATAAATAATGGGTAGTACCCAATAGATTTGACCATAGCAAAGTAGAATTAAAATACCATAAATCTGGTAATGGTTGGGTATTCTTGTCAGCATCTGCATGGAAAAAAATGCCTCCATAGGAAGTGTAGGAATTATTTTTAGTCCTCCCACACTAAACAGCATAGAAAAAATCCAACCAAGTATCATGAGTACTACGTTTAATGGCAGTCCCTGCATAACTGTACTCTCGTGTTACAGTCCCACAAATGTCGGTGATGAAACGAACATTGAAACGTTTTACAATGAGCTATCCTCCCTATGCAGACACACTCTCAAACACAATGTACTGATTATTGGGCGAGACATGAATGCGCAGATAGGCAAAGAGGAAAACAATAGATTCTGCTTACACACCACTTCAAACAGGAATGGTGAACTCCTAGCCAAGTTTTCGCTGCATAGGGAGGATAGCTCATTGTAAAACGTTTCAATGTTCATTTCATCGCTGACATTTGTGGGTCTGTAACACAAGACTACAGTTATGCTTCAACAATAAATTCCAAAATCAAAAAGGCAAACTATGGACTTAGACTGACCCAAATAGAATGAAAGTGCAAATAGGCTACATTCTGATAAATAAAAAATTGATAAACAGCGCTATGAAATGCGAAACATTCTCCTCTTTTGAAGGAGTATCTTCAGATCATAGAATAGTCACAGCCAAACTATGCCTAAGTCTACATAGAAAAAAAGGGCAAACCAGTAAATCTATATGATATGACTGATCCTCACTTGCCAACTGTGATATATATGATTGCTACTCAGTAACAGTAAGAAATAAGTTTGACATGCTCCATGAGACATCTGTGAGGTACACTCCAAATGAGGAATACAAAAACTTTGTAAATGCCCAGCAAGAAGCTACAGCTGAATGCATACTGATCAAAGAACAAAACACACTGTCTATTGGGAGACTGAAGCAGTTAGAGTAAAGAGAAAGTATCTCAATGTAATAAAACAAGCCCAACTAACACCAAAATAGAAAACTTTAAGAAATCCCAGGGAGAACTAAGCGAAACATACAAAACTGAATAGAATACAAGAACAAATGAATAAAATCTGATATGCAATAGAAGACAGTATCAATTAGCATATCAAATTGTAAACAAAGTTAGATTCAAAATAAATTGATCCACAACTTCCCAGATCCTGACTATTCATCAAATCATAGGTGTTTGAGCAAAAAATCTTGAGGCAACTCTACTATTTGTAGATTCATCCAAGGCTTTTGATTCCACACACAGAGCAAATACTACTAGCATAGGGCCTCCCCAAAGAAACAGTTACCGCCATAATGATGCTCTACCAAACACTAAACATTCACCAGATGGTGACACGGATTAATTTGACATTGTTGCTAGAGTCCTAGAAGTAGATACGTTAGCGCCATACATATTTTATAAATGCCTAGACAACATACTTCAAACATCATTAAATCCCATAAAAGAAAAAGGCCTTGCACTAAAAAAGACAAGAAGCAGGTGATATCCTGCAGAAGCTATGTGGACTATGCAGATGATCTGGAACTTCTTGCAAATACACCTGCACAAGCCTAGAAAAGGCAGCACAGAACACCAGCCTACATATGAAATCAGATAAAACTGAGTTCATGTTTTAAAAATGAAGGAGACATCTCCACATTCTATAGCAAACTCCTAAACTCGGTGGAACAATTCATGTACCAAGGTAGTAATATCTCATCCACAGAAAGTGATGTTAATGCATGCATAGGAAAGGAATGGTATGCTATAAATAGACTATCAGGCATATAGATGTACAGCTACTCCACTTGGACTCTACGAAATGACTCGAGAATAAACTAGATGGGAGCTGCATATGAATGCCATGAACAATCTTAAACAACACTGCATGAGAACACAGCTTTATGGCCACTTTTTCCATATCACACAGACTATCCGAGTAAAAGGAACAGTACATGCTGGACATTACAAGAGAAGTAAGGACAAACAAAGTGATGTTCTCTTTTGGAAGCCAGCACATGGGTATGCCGGTGTGTGGGCCATCCAGCAAGGACGTACGTTGACCAGTTCTCCACAGATACTGGATGCTGTGCAGAGGACCTTCCGGGGCAATGAGTGATAGGGACAGTTGGCAAATGATTGTCATGGATATCCATGCTACTAGCACGATATGATGATGATGACCCTATATTTAATAGTTATCTTCCTTGAGAAATTATAATGATTGTAATAAGAATGAGTTGGTTGACTGGTTGGTTGGTTTTCAGCATGTCAACATTTGTTGAGTTATTTAATGTGAAATCAATTTAACAATTATGGTCTTCAGTTATACAAGGTACAAATTGTCATAATCTTTTTAGATGGGTAACACACTTCCTTATCTCAAACAGATCTATTTGACTCATACCTAGCAGGTAATTTGACTCTAGGTTACAGTAGTTGTTTATATCTATTTCAGCCTGTTCATTTATCTAGCTAGATAGAAAGCTAGATTGGATTTTTCTCCTTAATGTATTATAGTTTTATTATGACTTTCATATTATTGATCAAAGAATATTTGTATAATGTAAGTACTTTCTTTGTGACCCCACATGGTAAATATTTTAGAAGCAATGTCACTGACTAAAAACACTGTGCAATACTGGTAACACTAAAGCAGTTGCAAAACAATCAACATTATTGGTGCAATATTATAAAAAATATACTTTTTACAGCATTTTAGATTTATTCTTACTATTATTATTACTATCATTGAAGAACATTTTTTGCAGTCATTCTTGATATAAAATAACTAAGTTAAAAAAGAAAAGAAAAGATAGAATCCTGGAGTTTTTAAGATTGGTTGAACATAGCCATTATATGAAATCTAATAAAAAAACATGTGCATAGTTGAACAACTCTTATAATAAAATTATGATATCTAGATGTTTAGACTGATGCCAGTTCCAATTGCCGATACTTTTGATTAACAGTTTCAATATTTCTTTATCAGCATTTTTGTGAAACACAGGATTGTGTGAGTGCAACATCCTCCATAATCACTTGATCTAGATCCATGTCACTTTATTTTCTATTTTTGATTGAAAAATTATCTCAAGTGTAAGATTTGAAGATGCAATGGACATTAAAAGTAATAAAATGCTATACAGCTTAAAAAGAGGAGTTTCAGAGGTGCTTCAATTAATTGAAAACTCACTGGAATCAGTTTATTGAATTTCAAGTGGACTATTTTGAAGAAAATTAACATTTCATTTCTGTATTGGAAAAATACAGCTTTTGGACACACCTCGTATTCAATAGAATTCTACTGAATTATTTACAGAAACACTATTACCATAATAGAAGATTATTTAAAAAAAACAACTCACTTAAAGGCCGCCTTCAACAACCACTAAGCTTAATGTTGACTCTCATTCTAATTTCAAATGAAAAATAAATAAATAAAGGAATGTATAATAATTTAATAGTTTTCTCTTTTGAAAAATGATAATGATTAAGGTAAGCATGAATGAAAACTCTACACTATAATCATTACCAAAAATCTCACTACAATGTGACATTTTTGCTGTGTTACATTAACATACATACAAAACTTTGATATTTATAATATTTATGATATAGATTTGCCAAAATAAGAAATTAAAAAAAATATATTTTTGAAGTATTGTATCGATTTTTGTGGTTGGTAAATCAAAGTCAAAATTGACAACTTTTCATTTAACTTATTTGTTTTAGTAGTTAAATTTTTACATAGATATTTTATGTAAGAGAGCAATTTCTTCAAATAATTGTTTTATTTTGTATAGGTATTGTTTTATTAATTTATCTTTGTAAAACTACATGTAAATAGATATCTGGATAAAATATCTGACAGAATGGAAAAGAAATAAAACATAAAAACGAATTTGGTGTTTGTATATTCATTATTATGTTTCACCCCTTATCAGCTTCATTAGTTCATGATTTTGATAAAATGTTTTGTTTTAGCAAAAATATTGAGAAACATTACAACTGTTTAAGTGATTGTCATGGTGAAGTAATTAAGAATATTGATTGTTATGAAAATTTAGAATCTAGGAAACAAAAAAATGTTTGAAATTATAACAATATTTCACTTGACATTCAACAATGATATTTTCAAATCTTTTAATTCATAGCTTAAATAATGGTCATAATCACAATTTTGATTACTTTTTGGTTCCCACTTTTTAAAGTTTTTAATGATCAGCATTTCTAATTACATTGTCATGACAACCTCATTGACAATTGGGATGTTCTCCAATATTTTTTCTAAAATTAAAAATATTTTTCAAATCATTATCTGATACAGATCATGCAAAATGTCATATTAGATATATAAATATTCCATCAAATTTGTTTTTATGCCCTCCAAAATATGTATAATACAGTATGAAATATTGCACAATAATATTGATTGTTTTGATATCACTCAATCTTCATTTTAAGAGCCCAGATTTTGGCATGCATTAGAAAAATTTATGGAAATGAAAGATTTATTTACAAAGAATGGTTGAATTGAAAACAATTTCTAACACCTTTTATCAATTTTCTGGGAGATAAATGGTTTTTGAACTATTTTGACAATTGACAAGTCTTTTAGAATCAGCCTCATCAACCTGGATCTTTTGGCCAATTGTTTATGGTTCTACAATTGATTCTTTTTTGGCATTGCCCAAACATTTTAGGATCCTCAAATTAAACTTGTCCTTGTGTCAAACTTGCCTTTGTTAGGTGGAATGGGGTTGGGTAAATAATACTATTGATTCATGTCAGTCAGGACAAGACTTCATTTTTATTGGATAATTTGCATTTGGTTCAGTTATTCTCTTTGTATGGAATGGGGGGTGGAAATAGCAGTGGGGTGTTGTTTCAGCTACAAATTGGTAGGAATTCATATGATTTAATTTAAAAAATTTTATAAATGCTAAAGACTTGATCAATTTACACAGACATTTTTGCTCTTTTTACAATGAAAAAAAAAATGGATGTAGCTGTTTGCATTTCATTTCACAGTAATGCCCTTTGGAAAGACATAAATCAATCTCTTCTCTACCCACCTATAACTAAATAGTAGGACAGATGGGTTTCTTTTGTTTTGGTTAGGCAACCAATCTACGAGAATGAAAAATTTGAATTCAAATCAGTCTTACTCCATTTAAAAAATTGATCTTGTGTCACATCCTGCTCATGGTGGAGGTGTTGGGTATAGTGAGTTTATACATACAATCAAAATTTTCATTAAAGGTGAATTTGCAATTTGCATGTTTCATTTAACTCATATTTCACATCTCAAAAGCTTATCTTACATGGATGTCATCTCAACTCTTTCAGTCTTCAAAGTGGACAGGCAGTCCGCCTGCTTTGAAAAACACTGATCACTAATCCTGGTAAGAAATAGATATTTTCTAAGTTTAGTCTAGCACAATATCTAATTCCCTTATTTCCCTTATTGGCCATCTGAAGTTTTCCACATTGCAAGCCACAACTATTTTCCATTTCATTCTTGCTCTTATTCTCCATGTTGGCACAAATTGTTTATTAATTTCATCAGCCTCATAGATACGACTTGACAACTGCATGGGTCTACCAGTTGTTATGAATCTTATGATATATCTGGCCAAGCAGAATTTAAAATCTAATAAGAAGTAGAAAGACTGTATTCTACCAATCTTTTAATTGGACAGGGCCTGCCTTCCTTTGAAGATCAGTATTTGAGATCTTTTATCTACACTTGAAAACTAACCCCTGATGTTGGTAAGAGAGCTTAACCTAATCTGGTACATCATCTAATGAGAAGTAGAAAGACTTGTATCAATCTTTCAAATGGAGACAGCTTACAAGCCTTGAAAATCAGTATTGGAAATCTGACTTTTTATCCACCAGCAGCTGGTGCCAGTGAGAAATATGCAACTATACCAGCCGCCAAAATTTAAGAAGAACTGATGCTTAACACTCTATGACCCATACAAATGTTGGTTACAATACTATTTCTGTTCTATAATAGTTATGTAGGTATACAATAATCATCTCCCTTAGATAATGTATATGTCTGTTAAGGACTAGTAGGATGTTTCATGACAGTCCCAGAAATCTATTTCCAACCTCTATCTGCATCTATTCTTTGAACAGTAGAGACATTGTTTTTGACCCTGCCAATGAATAGTAAAGCCATGTAGAGATATTAACTCATCAAGTAAACCTTTTTACATTTTTGTACCTCTTCTACACAGAACAATATGTGTATAATTTTATCTGTTAAGACACACTTTGTATTCTTTCTTTTAATACTACTTGTATGTACATATTATATATATTAAATGTTGTAAGTGCATGACTTTATCTTGTCCTTCCTTCTGTTTTGTTCAGTGTTAGTATATCATGGATATATTAATGCTAATATTGATCCTTGGGGAGTGGACTTCACTAAATATCTTTTGAACCACCAAACCTATCAATAGTTACATTTGCATTTAAATTTCAAGTACTAAATCTAACAACTACAAAGATGAGTCAAAGGTTTTGCAATATTTGCCAGTTTGTATAATAAACTTAAGAAACTTAAGGGAATCAAACTGATGGCATAATCATCATATAGTCCAGATCTAGTTCCCCCAGATTATTGTTTTTTTTTAATCCATGGCTCACTTCCTGCACTTGTAACACTTCAACAACTAGGAGGAGGTGGAAGCTTCAGTGAAGGACTTCTTTGCTTTGAAAGATAAGAACTAGCATCAAAATGGGATCAAAGAATTGGCAGAAAGTTTGGATCTAGCTCTATCAGATTATTACTTGTTCCAATCTATCGCTCACTTTTTATACTCACAACACTTCACCAACCAAGAGGAGGTAGAAAATTTAGTGAAGGAATTCACCTTAAAGGACAAGAACTGGTATCAATATGGGATCAAAGAACTGGAAGAAATGTGGCCTCAGATGGTACATAACAATGACTTCTACTTTGAATGTTAGGTTGCTTTTGTTGTAAGTTGCAGAATAAAACAAATAAGTTACCAAAATATTGCAAAACTTTTGACTCGCCCAAGTATTATAGAACAGGTGTAGTAATATTCATTTTTACAACATTTCCCTCCAAACAGTTGAATGAAAATATCTGTTTGTTATTTTTTAAGAATAAAATTAAAGAATTTTTTTTTTTTAGATAATCCAGACTCTTTAAAATGAAGATTTCCTTCAAAAATATTAGGAGAAATATTTTCTTTCAACAAATTTAGATCTTTTTTTTCTTTTTTTTTCTTTTTTTTAAAATCAATTATTCCTTCTCTCCTTCAATGTTTCTTGTCTATGTAAACAAGAAAACGGTGTCGAACGGAGATTGGTCCCTGCCATACCTAAAATCTTGCCATACCTCCTATCAGTCTCCAATATGAAGAAGAAGAAGAAGAAAGGAGAATCATTGGCAAATATACAACAACAAACAAATCAGCCAGTTAAAGTAACAACAGGTCAGTTTTGAAACACAAAAGGGATCACTAAGCTAAGCATGCAAATGTTAAAAAACAAAAACTGGCTGGAATCATCAAAAACACCAACTATGGCCAAGTCATATTGGAAGAACTGGTTGATTGCTAAAAGTTAAGCAATATGAGACCAGGTCAACACTTGCACCGGGAACCAATATGGAAAGCCAAACACTCACTTTTTCTTCAGAACAGCAGAACTTTGAAACACTTTGGAAAACATTCTTATAAAGCCACTAAAATGAAACCATGTGGAGCCTGGTACTTGTATGATAAAACTAACATGGAAATACCAAATGTTCAGTTTTTAAAAACAATTTTTAAAGCTTTTACACTATTATATTTGAAAACAGTTAAACTTTAGCAATGTCGGCTTTGAGATAGTAGGTATTTCTTCTATAAAACTCTGACAGGCTGATCCTAAATCCAGAAGAAAGAGAAGGATATATACACTTTATAATGTATCAATTATCATCAGTTATGAAGTTAAGGAATGTGAGCATTGGAAAGTATTTAAATGGGTAACTATATATGTATCTAAATAGTAGATATTACATTTCCTGCTTGATCTTCAATAAAAAAATTATCCAACCCAGAGAGAAAAAAATACATAGAAAAAGGGTAAAAAGGGATACAAAAAAGACACATTTCATGATAAAAAAGATACAGAGAAAAGGTCAAAATGTCACATAGAGGAAGGGTAAAAAAAGGACAGGTAAGGAAAAATCCCAATGACATGTCAGGTAAAAAAATGACATATAGAAAGTGTAAAAAGAGGAACCAGAGAAAGGGTAAAAATGACACAGAGAGAAAGAGAAAGAGAAAGGGAAAGACATTGTTTTTTGAGTTATCTCTGAAGTTAAGCAACAATAAGTCTGGCCAGTATTTAAATGTGCATGTATTTGTTATGTAAAAATGCATTTTGGCTAGTCAGAAAAAATATATGAAAGAGCATTTGTCTTATGTTAGTTTTAATCTTAAAGACCAATAAATGGCTGTGGTACCTTATCACAGGAATAAAATATCTATTTCCTTTAGAAACAAAGAAAAAGATAATGATGTTAAGAAAAACAGTTATATACTAAAGAGAATACATTTTGAATTCATTTGTCATTATACTGTATTGTCTAAAATTATGCAATTTGTTTAAGGCTTGTATATCTCTGTCAGTGGGGCTTAGAATACGCTGACTGTATTCCCTTCAGAGAGATAATACTCTCCCCACTCAAAAAAGGGGGCATCCTAGATGTGACATGTAAGGCTCCAGTTCTGGAGCTCTTAAGATTGTGGAGTACCCCTTCATTGCCATTAATCCCTGGTCTACTCTGATACTAAGATGGGTCAATGGGTCAAAGAGATCTGTTTGAAAATTATTAGTATTGGATAGGAATACTTGAAACCATATGCACTCTAACACAAAGAAACTAGTAAGAAAGATAGAGAAAGGACAAAAAATATCAGTAAAAAAATGTTCCCTAGTTTTTAATCAAACATGTATAAATAACACACACACACACACACACACACACACACACACACATATATATATATATATATATATATATATATATATATATTTAAAGAGGAAAGGTATATCAGATTAGAAAGACTTTTTTTGTTGTTGAATGTTCTTAGAATTCAAGCAATGATAAACCTGGTTCATATCAAAATGTACATCTATTTATTATAGGTGATTGTGTTTAGTCAGAAAGAAATGTTTCAATATTAATAACATTGTACACAAACAAAATTTGGATGGTTGACTACATGTTATCACTTCTCTGGGAAATTCTCCTTTGAATGAGTAAATGTAAGACAAATTTGTTATTTTCCAGTGAAATAAGTCTACAAAAATGTCTTCATTAATAATTGGTAAAGGTATCATCCTTATAATTTCATAGCCCAAATGATGACACGTTTTTTAGAAAAATTGGTCTGGAGCCAAGTAAAAGTGGAAAGTATATCACATGTTCATTGGAATTAAGCAACATGGAACTTAGTCACTATCTGGATGGGTAAACATTTGGGAATACGAGGTATTTGTCTGTTCAGTAAGGATCCATTCTCCAAAATTGGAGGGTATATCACATTTGGAAATAGTTTTTTTTTGTATATAAAGTAAAATGGAACTTAATCACTAGGAGAAATGAAATACTAGGTTTTTAACCAAAATCTCCATTCACTTGAAAGAACCAATCAAAAGCCAGAATGAGAGAGAGAGAGAGAGAGAGAGAGAGAGAGTCCTGCCATTCCTTCATGTGAAAGTAAGAAGCCAGCCACAGAAACAAATGGCTGCCCCCATATGAATAATATATATATATAAAATCTTTTATGTCAGGAACATATGCATGCATGCACATGTATAATTGAAGAATAGAGACTTTTTTTATATAAATCTGGTGACAAGGAAGAAGGAAAAAGTAATTTTTGCCATCTACCAAATTATGGATATCCCTTTTTAAAATTTTGACAGAACAAATATTCTTTTACATTGAAGACAACAAACATAAAAACCTGCTTGCATCTATAAAGAAAAAAAATATATATATAAAAGTATAAGAAAGAACAGAAATGCCAATGATTAGAAATCCAGTATTAAAGATGGGTAAAGAAGTATGGTCAGTCATAGTTCAATACTATAAAACATAGACCATGTTAATTTTAGGTTTTTTTTTAAAGATCACAATTTTTATCATTTACTTGTATAGGTTATCATACCTGTTATCTACAACCTTGAAAACATTCTTTATGACTTCAACAAATTTTAATTTAGGATTATTTACAATATGGTACATGGTAAGAAGTGGCCAAAAAATTTTAAAGAATTGAAAGTATGATTCAGGTTTTGGACAAGTGTAACCTGTTAAATAAAATTTGGATTAGCCATTTTGTTGATTTTATTGCGAAGGTGATTGTTATTATTTTAAATTTAAATAAAAGGAATTTGTCTTTTTTTTTTCAATAAACATTTAATATGAAATTATCAAGAATTAAAAATATATTTTTTTACATATATTTTCTTTAAATAACTGTAATCATTAATTTTTTAAATATATTTTTCTTTATTATTTTAGTTTTATGGTTAAATAGATATTTGAAATATTTTGACTTTTCAAAATCCCACACAAAACAATAAATAATTATTTGATAATTTTGATCTTTGAATAAAATTGATGACAAATATAGATAGAAAGTTTTTTTATGTAGATAAATAGGAATCAATATCATTTTAGTATTCTATAATTTTGATCAGAGAAAAAATTAAGCACATCATCACTTTTTAGGAATGAAAAAATGATTTTTTTTAAATGGTCTGAAATTTTTAGCAGAACAATCTATAATTTAATATAAAATCACATTTAACTGGAAAAATCTGTCTTTAAAAACATTGTTTTTTTTTAATACCTGCCCAACAATTCAAAGGTTTGTTTTCACAGCATATATTTATTTATATATATACATATTTATATTAATAGCTTATATACAATTTTAAAATATATACACACAGTATATATATATATATATATATATATATATATATATATATATATATATATTCATTTAAAAGTTTTTTTTACATCCAAGAAAAATTGAAGTTAAAAAGGCCAAAATAGAAGCATTGAGAAAAACAAACAAACCTTGGACTGTAATATGTGCAGGATCTTTTTTGGGATTTATAATTTTTTAATTTTTTTTTTTACTTTCTATTATTTTTTTTTAAATATTTTTTTTAGGTTTGACAGTAGAATACTTTTTAAACAGTCTCTATACATATATATATGTGTGCGTGTATGTATGTGTGTATCTGTTTCTGTGTATGTTCATATATATATATATATATAT
Organism: Doryteuthis pealeii; assembly: GCA_023376005.1. NCBI lineage: Eukaryota > Metazoa > Mollusca > Cephalopoda > Myopsida > Loliginidae > Doryteuthis > Doryteuthis pealeii. Next base: position 20,648,609 of record CM042151.1, read on the forward strand.
ATATATATATATATAAGAGTATGCATATGAATCAAATGAAAATGCATTTCGACAAAAGTAAGATGCTGAAATTATATATGAGATTTGATAGGAAAGATTTATGGTCTTTGAGCTCTGAGTAAACTTTTAAAATTTGTGCTTTTAAAATTGCAAGGTGTTATGGAAATTTCAATTGTTTTTCTGCATTTTGCAAATAAAGCAGAAGAGAAAGCAAGTGCTTAGATTCATTTTCAGTTTGGCCATATTTTGAATTTTTAGTTTTCACCAATAAAATTATTCTGAACTGCTTTGGAAAGGAAAGGCTTTTAACTAGTTTAAAAATGTTCATAATTTTACTTAAAGAGTGCCAGTATCAGGGATAGTGCATATGCAAATATAAAAATATGTGGACACAAATCAACACTGCATTGTAACTGTCAGTTTCTCACTCACTATATATATATATATATATATATATATATATATATATATATATCTGTGTGTGTGTGTGTGTGTGTGTGTGTGTGTGTGTGTGTGTGTGTGTGTGGATTCATTGATATTGACTGATTAAATTGAATATATCTTGAGTCCATTTGCCCACATATAGGCTAAAATATAAATGAAAAAATGCCTATGAAATCCGCCATATTTATGTATGACATAAATTATGAATGATATGTTTGCTGAAGTTCATGAAATTGGTTTTGATTAATGTGGATGTAATATAAATATAATGAAAAAAATATGGAAAAATGTTTTATATATTTAAAAAAATTAAAGATTGTTGATATTAGTGCTGATTGTTGATATTAGTTTCATCCACCCAACTTTTTTGATTATCACAAATATTTGTGAATGCAAATTGGCTGATAAAACAATTCCACTAAGGAAAGGATCCAACTGGATTGGATTTTGAAACATCAGTATAAGAACTAATATCATTCCTGAAAGACATTCTCATATATACTTCCTTTTTTTTACTTTTCTTTTGTTTTTGTTATTTCATGCAGTGCTCAGTATAAAAAAAGGCTATATTATTATATGAGGATAAAAAAAAAGTATCAAGTCATTTGATATTTTCATTTTTGATGTGTATCTTTGTGTGTGAGGGCAAATAATATTTATTGAAAGATTTCATTCTTCATGTGTGTGTGTGTGTGTGTGTGTGTATGAAGAAGGGAAAGCATTATATCAAATCATCTAATATTTAAATTTTTTCATATGTATGTGTTTGTGTATGCATTTGTATGTGTGTGTGTATTACCCATAATTTTCTCTTTATAAAGAAACACTCACACACACATAATACAAAACACTTGTTTTTTTTAATAATAAATATCTACTTTTATTGCAACTTATTACCCTATTATTTCTGCCCAACTGTGTAGATTAATAAATATGTTAAGCTTATTGTAGAACAAGTCCACAATAGTGGAACACCCAGTGAGGATCTAATTCACTAACAATGACTTGTAAATTTTACCTTTTAATCATCTGTCTATGGTCAGAAACTTACTGATAGTATAGTAGATATTTACTAAGCTTAGTCTAGATTGGCACAAGGCTACAATAGTAAAGTACATGGTGGGAATTAAACTCACTAGCAATAGCTTGCAAGACTAACTTGTTAACCAAGATCTATGGCAGGTGCTCACCTAAGAGTAACATAAATATTTACTATACTTTGTCTTAATTGGCACAAAAGACCACAATAATCGGGTGTTCAGTGAGGATCAAACTCACTAGCAAGATTTTGAAGATTAGCCTATTAAACACAGCTCCATGGTAGGTACCTAATTGATAGCTGGTTTATATTTGTGTAGTTGTTCATGTACACTTGTGGTCAGAAAAGTATTTGCTAGTATATATATATAAACAGAGTATGAGAAAAATAACTTCTCTCTTTGTGTTTTTTCACTTTCACTTTCAGAAAATGAAACTATTTGTAATGGAAAGGAGCAATGAAGGTGATTATATAATTATTTTTGTTTTTATACATACATAAAAGGATAGATATATATATATAGATACTTATAAAGACAACTTACAGTTGTTTTGTATTTTTGACTTTTATAAAAAAATATATATAGAAAATAAAACAGGAATCACAAATCCAGTAAAAAGGGAGGGGTGGTGTAGGGCGGATAAACTTTATCTTTTAAAAAATGACCTGTTATTATTGTAACTAAAGCTGTGTTCCTCTGCTTCCCCACAGAAAGGCCTACAAGAATGGATGAACAAGAATGAAACCCTTTTTGGACTCAGGAATGGATTTCTAATCGGAATGTAAAATTGGAGTATTTTTAAAACCAGAGGCCCTTTTTTTAACACAGCCATTTTAACATTATTGGTATTTGATAAAAATATCTATATATTATGTCAGCAATAGATATATTAATCTGATAGCCTGCTGCAGTGCTTGTAAAGAATACTTCAACTGAATCTACTATTTAGATTGCTTTAGAACACTAGGTAGGGCCACTCTAATATACAGGAAATTGTCCAAGGTACCACATTTTAGGAGGCATCTGACATGTGTCTAAGATAGAATACAAATGAAAAAATAGAAAAGTGAATTAAGCAGAATAAAAAAGGAAAAAGAAAATAAAATTTCTTGATGTGAAGCCAGAGTGCTCATAATAGTTGGAATCTGGGGGAAAATAAATATGGTAAGATGAGGTTACAAGGGAATTTCTGTTGCCCACTTGCCTTCCTTTGTATGATATGTATAGCCAGTCTAACTACCCTGTTTATCTCTTCTTCCTGTCCCCTTTGTTGTCTTTGTATTGTGATTCAAAACCTCTTCTATACTCCCACTTATACTTGCATATTCATTTTTCTCACTATAAAATAAGTAAATAAGATAATACTATAATTTGAAGTGTGTCAAAATTAAGATTACCAAGAGCATCAGAAACCTTAGATTGACTGGGTAGAAAAATATGGAGTACCTACAACATACAACTACTGAAAGAGGTACTCAGTTTGCATCTATTTTACTCACACACTTGTTTGGTAGTAACCACTTCATGTTATCAGCCTCTTAGTTTTAGCACTGCTTAAATAAGAGTGAAGTGAGTCATCAAATATGGCTATGTAAAATGAAATCTGATTGGTTGGAAAATGTATTCTTTTTTCTGTGCTTTGATTGGTCAGAGCAGCAGTGTATGAAGATGCTATCAATGTAATAGAAGTGTTCAGACATGAACCTTTAATCTTATTATGCTACAATATATATATATATATATATATATATATATATATATATAATTTTGCATTTGAGACTATTAATATTTTGTATGCATACATATTTGTGATTAAAAGTTGAGGAATAAGAGCGAAATATTAATTGAATGAAGTTGTTTGTGTTTTATCCACTCTTATTCCTCAACTTTTAATCACATTTTGTTGGATTTTATCCAATCTGTTATTTCCTCATATGTGTGTGTGTGTGTGTGTGTGTGCTTGAATCTACTGTACCAATCTATCTGTATATTTGTGCATCCCTAGTTGGTACCTACATCAATGATTCATTCATATGAAACCTTACACACATGTTAAGCTAATATTAAGGAGCAGGACTGGCAAATTGGATTTCAATAAAAAATCTATAATGGAACACCCTGGGGACATGTTTATAATTGAGGAGGAAAGAGAAGACATTTCAGTGAAAGAGGGGGGAGAGGGGACACTACTACTCTTAAACCCTTCCTTCCACTATTCCCCTTCCTATTCTTACACATCTAGTATGAGCACCCAGATTTGCTAACATTTTCAGGTGCCCTCTTTCCCAGGTATTACCAGGTACTGCAGCTAGTACTAATATAACTTTATGCATATATGTGTACACTTGCCATAGAGATGTAATGAGATCATTCTTGCATGTCCCTGGGAATGAGTTTAGTCCTCACTGAGTGCATTACTATAGTGGCACTGAGCTAGACTAGATTAAGATGAATGAATATCTTCTTGTCTTAGTTTTAATACAGAAGAAAAATAAAATGAGAAAACCAAAATTTGGTGGACTATTTCATCAGATAATGATTTGGAATTTTTTTAATTTTAGGAAAGAATATTGGGAAATGCTTAAGCTGTTAACAAGGTTGTCATGGCAATGCAATTAGGAATGCCAATTGTTATAAAACTTTGTAGGAAAACATACAAAATTGTGCTTCTGACCATTATTTAACTTTTTCACTATTGAGAGACACATGTGGCTCTCAATGTTCCCTGTGATATGTTTGAGGGCTATATGTGTCTCTTAAAATGCATATAAAATAAAGGATAAAATCTAATGAAAACACGAGTAGACACCTTTAATTTGCTTTGAACAGTAAAAGGGTTAAGCTAAGAATTAAAGGTTTGAAAGATATTAGTGTTGTGTGTGAAGTAAACCATTGTTGATAATAAATTATAATTAAATAGTCAATTAGAATTAGTAAATGTTGGAGATGAGTTTGTATTATACTAACCTATACCAAATCAATTGGAATTTTATTTTACTTTAATGTTAAAAAAGATGATATGTTAAAAAAAAAACCAGGTCGTTGTTTGGTTTTTTGATATAATGAGATCACAGTAGATTCTATAAGTTTTCAGTATTTTTTGTTATGCTTATAAATTTGATATATTAATATAATTTATATATATATATATATATATATATATATATATCATTATCACTTCATATATACTTGTTTGCATCTATTTGTTAATGCATATGTGAATATATTTGTTTATATGTCGGTGTATTTTGAATTCTAAGGAAGCACTCATTAGATATTCAGGCATATATATGTGTGTATATCTTTATATGTGTGCATGTTTATCTGTATTATGATAATGATGATTTATGTGTGCGTGTTTATCGATATTTATGATATATGTATATAAGGATGGAGAATGAGGAAATTATGGCCATTTCACTAGATTTAGCATCAAACATTTACTTTTGGGTTACAAAATATGTTATATATATATATATATGTGTGTGTGTGTGTGTGTGTGTGTGTGTGTGTATACATATATATATGTATATATACATATATATGTGTATATGTATATATATGTATATTCATATATATATATATATATATATATATATATATATATTATATATGAGATTGTGGTTAAGAAATATGACTGAAAAATGTAAACTAAGTTGTTGAAATTAGCAATAGTACTAGTGGTAGTAATCAAAAAACATATTCAAATAATTTTAACATTCCAAAAGTACCACTTTCATCTTATAACGGTCCACTCACACCGTTCCCTCTATCATACACAACTCGCTCTTGATGAAGACCACTTCAATAAAGGGTCGAAACAGATTTCTGTCAGCGAATTTTAACATCATGTGTTTGTTTTTTCTAAATATTAATTTCATATATATATATATATATATTATATATATATATATATATATAGAGAGAGAGAGAGAGAGAGAGAGAGAGAGACAGACAGACAGACAGACAGACAGACAGAGAGAGACAGAGTGGAGATTTTTTAAATTGTAAGGGTTTCACATATGCTTCACGTATTAGATGATAAGGTTATAAAAAGATAAAAGCACTGTTTTTTTTAAGCATGAAAGAATTATGAAAGTAAACATGCAAATGGGCTAACATTAAAAAAATATAACTGACTAACCCGTTTCGTTCAGATAAATTGTGTAAATACTAATTGTCTAAGGAGACTTATATAGTAACTGTTATTCATTGGCTTCTTGTTTAGAAAGTATGGTAGCTAATTTAGACTTAATTCAAAAATTTTTTAAAGTTAATGGATTTTGATTAGAAAGCAATTTAGAAAATTATTTACTAGGGAGAACTAACATGTGGTCTTATAATATTTTAACTAAATGAAGTTTAGTGGTATCTAAAGAAATTGTTGTAGCACTTTTGGAAAGGATTGGCTAATTCATAAATTGTAAAGTGTCATAAGTAATTGAATTTATATAGTTTTGTATGTTGAGTGATAAGAGGGGGGGGGGTAGGTATTGTTGTAATGTTACTTCTAGGGCTTATTTTAGTGACATTGTGTATGGTTAGTTTTTTTTGGGGGGGGTGAAGAAGGTGATAGGGTGATTGGAATGGTTATCTCATTTTCAGTTGTGTCCATAGACTTTTTTAACAATTTGAGATAAATTGTGATTAATATATATATATATATATATATATATATATATATAAATGTCTCTATCTTGGACTTTGAAAGATTGTAGAAAGAATAAGGTGTGAGTAGGTTTAATGTGGGATAGATTATAATAAAATTTTCATCAGATGATGACCTTGGGGTCAAACATGGTTTCAGGGCGTTAGCATCATTACTACTACTTCTCTTCCCCCCAGAAAAAGACAATAATCTTCATTATTCTATCTATAAAAACAAAAGAACAGTGCATTTATTTTTTTAAAAATTGTCATCTCTCTCTCTCTCTCTCTCTCTCTCTCTCTCTCTATATATATATATATATATATATATTATATATTACAAATGAATTATTTCAAAATATTATTAGACCAGTATTATTCAAGATATTGTCACACAATGCAGAGTTTTATAAAGAAACTATTAAAGTTCATTACAATATCTTACAGATGTATGTATCCTTAGTCGCAAGACCGAATGTATGACCACCAGAAATTGAGAGAGAGTTGGTGATGCATACAGTAGTCCCCCCCCCCCCAGCCAAATCAGGTTACAGGATGAGTGAAATAAAGAATTGAAAACTTGCCTCTTCCAGTTTTTAATTTTTAAGAATAGACTTTTAAGAATTTCTCAATAAAACTGCATTGTGAATATCAATATGATTGCATATAAATATGTATATGCACACACACACATACACATACACATACACTCACATACATACACACACATATATATATGAGTGTGTGTGTGTATGTGTGTGTGTGTGTGTGTATGTATGTTAATACATATTTGGCAAGAATTTGACTGTTTTCATAGTAAGATGCTGTAATAAATTCAAGTTTTTCAAGGGAACTCTTCATTGTTAGTGTCAATATCTTAAATACTTTTAATCTAACAAATTTTTGAAACTGGGTATTTCTTTTGTAACCACCATATATATATATATATGTATGTAAATGAATATATATATATATAATATATATATATATAATATATATATATATATATATATATATATATGTGTGTGTGTGTGTGTGTGTGTGTGTGTATGTGTATGTGTACGTGTAATTATGCATGTATGTATACACATACACAAATTACACACATATCTATATATAATTAACAATAATTTTGCTTTAAGTATATAAATATATATATACATGCAAATATGCATGAAGTGTTTTGAGCTGATATGGGTTAGGAAAAGAAAAGAAAAAAGATTATCTATATGACGGTTTTGATTTTTCATTTGCTAAATTCCAGTTGAAGCTATCATTTGAAAGGCTTTTGTGGTACAGGGGGCAGTGGCCTGGGGTTTGAGGTAAGTTGGCTGCTCACTAGTTGGCTGCTCACTGGTTGGCTGCTCACCGGCTGGCTCCTAGACTGTGGGTGGGCCACTGGGGTGCCAGTGCTTACTGTGGAAGATGCTTGCGTGGGCGGCCAGTGTCTGTGGCCAACAACTGGTTTGCTGAAGTATCGGGTGGAGTGACACAATTCACCGGGCTGAGGCATCTGTTGGGGGTGCTTCAGGTCTAAGTTTGGAAGTTGATCACTCTTAGTTGAACGATGAACACAATGCTTCGAAGGGAAAAGATCTGCAAAAGATAGGCGGAAATAAGTTTTTTCTTTGTTTTTTTTTTACTTCTTTCTTTGTTTTTTCTTTCTTTAGCATTTCATTCCTTCATCTGGGAGAAGGACATTTTTTTTTAGATTAAAAAAAAACAAAACAAAAGTTGTGTCACACAGGTTTTTCCATTGATGTTCTACTTGATTGCCATTTTTGTTTTTTTAAATTCTTAATATTTCTTTCTTTTTCTTCTTGTGATCATATAAATCCAATTACACCACAAGCCCAACATTTCCTTGTGGAGGATAGAAATTTAAAAAAAAATAAAAATCTTGGATTAATTTAAACTCTTAATATAAAAAAGGAAAAAAAAGCAGATTATCTCTGTTGTTTTTTGGAGCAGGAGTTCCATGTTAACATTTTTTTTATCTTACAAGCCCAATATTTTTTTAGGGAATGGGAAAATATAAATTTATAACAACTTTAAGAAAAGAGAAATGGAATCCAGTGTCATGCCTTCTACCCATCTTGAATATTTTATCAAACTAATGATTTAATAAGGTTTTTTTCTCTGTATAATCAACTGATGTAGAGTCATCTTTAATCACCCCCACCCCACCGAAAAAAAAATATATATGTCCTTTCTGACTTAGAATGCTCACAGCATCTATAGCAATAAATTTCTAGTTATAAAGTTTTTTTGTTTTTTTTTAAATAACAAGGGAATCCACTAGATTTGCCTTTTTGAATTTCTTTTCATGTATAAAATAAAGACACCCGAAAATATTTCTTCATTAAATAACTAAATCTTTAAAGACAGAAAAAACTGCCTATGAATTTGTTAATGTTTATTTAATTCATCTATTTCTTTCTTATTTCATTTTCCTAAATAATATTTGTTTCATAATCTTTGTTTCTGATTAAAAATAATCAGCATTTTTATGTTGATTATGTCTATAAAACATAAATCCACATAAATCAAAAGAGGTTTACCAATTCATTTTTTATATTATCTTATAAAGTGAATTTGTTTTAGTTAAAAATAGTTTGAATTTAAGTGAATGACACTTAAGAGATTTATTTATTGAATGATTTGTTTTTCGTCTGTATAGTTCTAACTAAGAAATGTAAGTATTTTACATCCCCAAATTGAAGAACTACCAATAAATCTATTTAGTCATGTTTGATTAAATACCAATAATTATTTTAGTAAAACAAATAATACTCAATTTTTAAAAGTTTGTAAATTTAAAGATTGTACATTTAATGACATCTTTTAGCAACACAGCTTTCTGCCGATTATTATTTATCATTAGATATTTCCACTTGATGAGATCTGTCCCATTTATATAAGAGAAACAAAAATAATGTCATAATGTTCACCTGGATCCAATAGGTATCCACACCAAATTTGACAGCTCAGCATCAAACAGAGCAGGAGTTCCTATGGCGTAGTGGCTAACATGCTAGATTACAACCTCATAGTAAGTGGGTTCAAACTTCAGTCCTGCTATTTTGTTAAGTTTTTGACTAATTCCCTTGGGAAAGGTATGAACCCCCCCCCCCCATCTCTCCAGCTATGAGTTGAATAGTACCACTACTAGTCTTCTTATCTCATGAAGGTTGATATGCCATGAAAACAAAGAAAACAATGAAACAGTTTGGTTTGATTTCTTTATTTAATGGCATATCAACCTTTGTGGATTATTTAATGCCAAAGCTATCCTTGTAGAAGAACAGTAGTAGTAGTAGTAGTACCATTGAACCCAGAGCTGGGTGGGGGTATGAGGAGATCACAAAGTTAAAGTATCTCTAGAGGACAGACAAACTTATTAATACAGATAATCATTTTAAGGCTTTATGAATTCTACTTTAAATATGGTCTTCTAAAATTAGGACAACCAATTCTATGATAGGAAATGTTTGTTTCCTTAAGATTCTTTGAGAAATTGGCATCACCTTTATTATCATGTTCCATAATTTGTTTGTTTTTTCAGTTCTCTGTCAAAGTCCAAGTATTTGTCTATCTTATTATTATATTATTATTATTATTATTATTATTATTATATTATCATTATTATTATTATTATATTATTATTATTATTGTTGTTGTTGTTGTTCTTGTTGTTCTTGTTGTTACTACTACTACTACTACTACTTACTTGAAACCATATAATTGCTTGCAAAAAAAAAAAAAATGATAAGACTAACTTTAAACTTTGGCATCAAATAATCCAATAGAGGTTGGCATGCAATAAACACAACCAACCAATCAACCAACCAACCAACCAACCAACCAACTATGTACATATTTGTTAGGCCATAGATAATCAAATTTATTTTAGGCAGTGTGTAAAAGGACCAAACTGAAACAAAGATGGTTACCATTTTGATTCTGTATCATTCAAGATTGGCCTCATAAAATAGACCTTCTTTCTATTTTGTGTCTTAATCCTTTAAAATGAAGATCAGTGCACCTAGTGAACCTGTGTATATATAAGACAATATTTTTATGCTGAACTGTTAACCTAATTTCAATGACAGCTGCAGTAATTATTACCTAATTTGACACAAGGCCAGTTAGGGGCACCTAATGAGAATCAAACTCCTTACCAATGGTATGAATATTTTCATCTAGTTTAAGCTACACAGATTTCAGTTCATTAATAAAATGTCCAAGCCATTTTGTCTATTATATCATACAATGCCAAAAAATACTAAAATATTCTATCGAGTGCCTCAGCCTTCCATTAAAATCCTAGGTAAATCATATAAAGTCACAATGAACTATACTTATTTTATACATTACTGTTTATTCAGTCTAACTTAGCCTGGCACAAGGTCACAATAGTGAGAGAACTCAGTGAAGATTGAACTAACCATTGTTTCAGCACATATACCTGTGTTGATAAGCTTTTCATAAGAGAAGGAAAATCAAACCAGAAAATTTAGATTCACAAAAGTCTGAAGATGTGAGTGTTGTAACAAATTCTAAACAATGTTTAATCTTCTAAATTGCCATGAACTGATGTTTGCATTAATAAAGATTTTGTGAAATCCATGTTGGGTGGAGAAGAATGTATACCATTGCTAAAAGAAATCATCAAATGACAACTCAAAGACATAAAAAGAAGAATTACCCTGGAGAAAGACATTTCTTAATCTTCAGAAGTTCTTTAAGTGATTCTTGGCCATTCAATCTTAAAGTAAATTTTGCAGATCACAGGATTATAAGAAGGAAATGTCCACAACTTATATCTTGATTATTTAGTAATAACTTATAGACAAAAGTTTTTATCTAGAAATCAACACATGATTTTAAAAGCAGCTGAGTTATTTAAAATTTGTATTTTTGTGTCATTATTAATAGAATATTCATGTGATCATGTAAATTTAGCAGATCACAGGATTTTACGAAGGAAATATCTACAGCCACTATCATGATAGTTTTTACTTTAATTTATATGTATCTCTTATAAAATAGAATTTTTTAATTAACTAGTTACTATATAATGTAGTTTAAATTAAAGCAAACACTGCCATATTTCAGGGTGTGTGCTATTTTACTATACACAGTAAGCCCATTTAATTACAGAAGGAATGCAACTTTAGATTTTCCAGTTCTGATGGCCTATTGATGTGGGCATTTAACATGTGCACACTGATCCTACACTTTTTAATGCAATGGGGGGATACTGCTTAGAAGAGAGATTCCAAAGAACTAAACCTTCAGTCTAATTTGGTCTGCCTTGTCTAATAACAGACACTCATCTGTTTGGTTCACACTGGAAAAAAGAAAAGTCAATTTATAATTGGATGCTATGATGTTGAAATCAAGCTAAGCAATTCACTTTAAGTTTAGAGGAACATTTCTTTTTTAATGAATTTCATGTTAAAAAGTTTTGGTTTTATTAATTTTCCATTGAATGAATTAAAATTTTCAATGTGATACAACCCACCAGTGGATCATGTTATGTTTTTTGATAATGCAAACTGATCCACTGGTGAGTTGTATTGCAAAAAATGTACTATGATTCACTGGTGGGTTGTATCATATTGAACATTTTAATAGAAGTATGTGATAATTAACAAAAAAAAAATACAAAGTAGTGGGGAAGGATTCTACATTATTACCAGTTCTTAAATTCCTATAAGAAGCATTGGTGATTTATGCTGATTATTTATGAACCATATTAAGACAACGCTGAAGAAATGTAACAGCACACCTTCAAGCGTAGAAGATCTGGCCTCCAACAGACAGAGTTGGTGAGACACCTGCCACACAGCTAAGCTGTTCAATAATGAGATAAACAGGACTGCAGAGCAGCAACGTTTTCGTCATCATGAACAACCAAATGTAGATGGGAATTTCCCTTGCTACATAGCAAGGGAAATTTCCATCTACATTTGGTTGTGTAACTGCATCTGCAAGTCCAGAATTGGACTAATGAGCCACCATAGGGTCCACAAATGAAGACATGGAGTGACATCATTGTCATCTGTGATGACAATGATGTCACTCCATGACAAAAAGAAAAGAAAGAAAGGTTATTTATGAAGTTTAGCTTAGTCTGGCACAAGGCTACAGGATTGGGTCATTCAGTGAAGATCAAACTTAATACATTAGTGAATTAATTCAGAAGGATAAACATGATAATCAATGCAGTATAGCAAGTGCCCAATATTGATTATGTTGAGCCACAACCAGTTTTGTAAAGATGAGTTTATGGCAGAAAAGTGTTCAAAGATTACTTGATTGATAGTTGACACTGTGTTGCATAAGGGAATATAGGTTTGTTATTGACCATCTGCAAAGTTGTTTGATGCTGAATCTGATTGACAATTGGAAGTAAAACACAACTCTGATGAAGGGAATTATAGATGATCACCCTGTAATCATCCTGTAATCTGTTATGGTCAGTGCAATGTTACATTTAAATTGGTTGAAGATAACTTATGAAATTTATAATGTGTATTTTGATATACATAAAAAAATTAGAAAAAGATGAGTAGCACTTGAAAAGAATTCATCTTAATGTAACAAGTGCATTTTCATGGCATTTAAACTCTTAAAAACAAAAGGAAGATCTGACCCAGATTGGTAGTACCTGTTATTCTGTTCATTTGATTCTCTAGTCTCTAAGAATAAAATAATCCCTCAAATGAATCAATCCAATCCAAAATGAAGATTATTGTGAGTCAGAGGTGGTCTAAAGAATTTGTGAGATTGTGTGTTTACATGAATTTATCAAAACAACCAACTAGACATCGAAAGAGTAGATAGGATGAAGAGAGTGTGAAGTCATGACTTGAGAATCAGGAGCCATGTTTCCATTAACTCTCTATAAAAATAAATTGTTTGTTTTGAGACATTAAGTCTCTTCTTGATTTTATCTTTTCCTTTGAGAGAAAGCAAACCTAAAGGTAAAGAGCTGAAAGAAAAGAAATAGAAAAAGAATTCAAAACAATCCTATCTTCAACTATAAATTACAACAATAATAGTGTACAGAGAGACCAATGGCAAGGAACTCCATTTGAGGGGACAGCAGTGTGGAGCCAAGACAGGCAGTTAGAAGTTGGAATCTGGCTTCATGAATGCCACATTAAGAAGCCTTTTTGCCATCATGCCTCATGTATTTTGCCACATGAACAACAACATGTGTATATAACATAAATGGAATGAATAATAAACACACTGTCTTATCAACAGTTCAATCAATCTTGTGGTGTTCAAATCAAATTTTAACCATCTTACACTTATTTGATATATATATATATATATATATATATATATATATATATATATATATATATATATATATAAATTGATGACAGAAGATAACTGCTAAATTATTGCTAGAGGAGTAAATTTAGTGGAGCGGATGCCATGATCTATAGTTTAATTTCCAGTAGTGGATGAGTTAGGCATATTCAAATTAACCAATCATTCACTAAAAAAAATTAGGTTTTTAAAACTTATCTATGTTATAACAACTGATCTTGAAGAAAATGATAGGAGAAACCCCACCAAAATTAGAAGAAAAAATACTTTAGATACAAAGTAATTTGTCTTGGTCAATTCCATTATAAACCACTGAAAATTTAGAATTATGATTCTAAATTTTCAGTGGTTTATAATGGAATTGACCAAGAGAATTGACCAAGACCAAACAGTATCACTTAGAATGAATTTAATCTGAGAATCTCAAAAGAAATGTCTGATTGAACTCATCATACAGTATCACCTGCAACAAGTTTTTTTTTTAATAAAAAGTTAATCTTTTTCTAAACCAAAGATACCAAAATTTTGAAAGATTTCTAGTGGAATAAAATCAAACTGGGTATTAGAATATTGATTTATTTCTGAAATGACCTCAACCAAATGGATTTTTGAGATTAAGTTCTTGGATACAAAGATAATTTGTTCTTGGATCAAGATCCATAATATTTAATCCAAAATATTTAATCTCTAAATGATGTGTATTCAAGGATGTAAAGTATAGTTTTCAGAATGTATGCCTTAGTCTAAGGGATGCATTTGATATCTGTGAACTCAGTAGATAAAGGGTAAAACTATCAATTAGATAGTTGCCACCATTCTTAATAGTTTTATTTCCTATTATTATGTGTTAGTTATGTATCTGTACTTCATAACTAAGAAATATATATATAAAGGAATCGCATCTGTTTTGGTATGTACATGTCGATTTATAACTCAAAAAAGAAATATTATTAAAAAGCATATTAAAGTGTATGCACAACTTTATTGTGCATACACTTTAATATGCTTTTAATAAGGAAAAGTTCAAAATTTAGTTTTTGATTTTTACTGATTAAATGGAATCAATAATTAAAATCAATTGATTTGTGGAACTCTTCAAGATTCTTCATAAGTACAAAAAATATGTGCAACTAGACCCACCATGTTTAAATATCACACAGATTCCATAGGCAAAATTTGAATTTAATGCTTTTTCAAAAATCATTGTTTTGTAATCTAGTACTAATTGTAAAAAAAATCTTAATGTTTTGGAGATCTAAAAAAAAGTTATGAAAATGTTTTAAACAAAAAATCTAACATTTTTAAATCTTCTTTTTATTGTAAGGACACATTTTTGATTAGCTTTTTTCATTTGATAAGGAATTTCTTAGATTATTTTCTTCTTACACCCTCTCTTATTCCTCTCTTCCTCATTTATATATACATAAATATATGGAGGGTGTAGGGGGCAGAATGGTTATTGTTGAGGAAAATAGAATCTGAGAGTTGTGTTAAAATTCTAGCAAAAGCTTTCTGAAATTCCCTTTATCTTAATTGCTTTGGAAAAGGCATAAATCCAATTTTTCTTATGTTATTAGTTTGTGGCAGATTGGACTCTCTCTAACCTTAGTTGAATAGTCAATCTAGGATAGGAAAAACCTTGTACCAACATTTCATATGCCAGTCTGCCAGGCTACAGATAATTATTCTACATATGTTACAGACTTTTTGAAAGTCTGTGGTAGACAAGAGTAAAAATTTGATGTCATTGGATGTGTGTGTGTGTTTGTGTGTGTGTGTGTGTGTTTGTG
Organism: Doryteuthis pealeii; assembly: GCA_023376005.1. NCBI lineage: Eukaryota > Metazoa > Mollusca > Cephalopoda > Myopsida > Loliginidae > Doryteuthis > Doryteuthis pealeii. The sequence goes on from CM042151.1 coordinate 20,663,880, forward strand.
TGTGTATGGTGCTTATTTAGATATATACTTCAGATTTATAATGGTTCAGGTGCCCACACCCACACCCATACCCATACACCCATACCCACACATATGTTGATAAGGTAATACGAGGAATTAAAATATAGATTAAAAAAGTGACATTGGACATAAAGTGATGGTTAACAAGTCTTATTATACTATTATTCACTAGTTTAATGAGTTTGTTTCCTACAAGGTGCTCAATTATTGTGATATTGAGTCAAGCTAGATATGCTCAGAAAGAGGAGATTCACAAAAAGTCAGGTTAGTAAGCTAATCTTAATAAATCTGCTCAGGTAGTGATTTTGGTCCTCACAAAGTGTTCCATTATTATTACCTTGTGCCAAACGAGAAGATGCATGCTTATCAAACTAATCATTTTTTACCATTTATGTGAGTGAATTCAATTCTCACAGAGTACTCCTCCATCAGTGGCCCTATGCCAAACTAAGCTAGACTTTATATATATCTTGAATGCCTATGATGGTTTGCAAGTTTGTTTCAAAGACCAATTTATGAAACTAATGAAGACTTAGCATATAACTATCTTTATAGATCTTTGAAAAGTTTACAAGTAAAATTGTTTCACTCTATGATTAAGTATTGAAGTGCCTAAAAATGAATGTCCCTTGAACATGATTTCGATGAGAAATTGAATTAGTTAACACAGGAAAGAAATTTTTGGTTGGCCTGAATTACAAATAGCCAATGCATATAATATTTTGTTTTGAATTTTATGGGGAAATTCAGCTCAATGTCTTTGATGAACTGGTATACATTAATTCAGGATTTACTTGGACAAATCAAATCAAATCAAATTATTCCTTTGTGGCTGTTATATTGTAGTGTATATAAAGATAAAAAGTTATAATTATAGATTGATTGCTATAAACTATAAAAATATAAATAAATCTTTTTATACCTTAATAAAAAAAATAGCAAAACCTTTACTTTGTACCCACAATAAGAATATAACCCTTCTATTTGTTTTTAAAGATGATAACCTGATATATATATCATCAAAATTCTCATTATATTTGTATATTGTGTAAAAATTGCAAGATTTTTATTAGAGCAATTCACTTTAAATGTTCTAACTAATAGAATAAAGCAATTTCCAGTCCAATTTGCAGCTAAATGATAATATGGGAGGGGGAGGTCTGCATTTGTGCTAAACATACTTTTTTGATCATCCAAATTCTTGATATAATGAAGATATCTATAAAATGCTATTTGGAATCCTTCATATTTTCCTAAATAGCTGCATTGGTATCACCATGAACTACTGTTACAATAGGAACTCAATGGGTTTACAGGTCATCTAGTTACTTATATAATTATCTTTTGTGACAATAATATTTCATTTAACTACAGTTTACTTATTTGGGCAACTTTTTCTCAAATATCTCAGTTTTAAAAAAAAAATCTTAACTTTGGAACAAAATACTTGTGGTATCAAAAACATTACCATTTCTATTTTCCAAGTCAATATTAAAGGCTGACACATTCCAGTTGAGCTTGTAGTATTTTTTTTAAAGATGTAAATAAATAAAAATGAAATAAGATAAATAAATAAAATAGGTAAAAAAATGCATGGCTCCACTCCACATCACATGATGTTGATCAGAGAATTGACTGTTCGAAATATTGAGAGCATAAACGTACAAAGGATGTGTGTACTGTCCAAATAAATAAACTTTCTACAATGATTCTTCCAGTGTTCTTGGTCACCTCGTCTGACCTCTCCCACTGACCGAGCCAGCCAGCACCACAACCATTTTTCTACATACCTGGCACCTCTTCACTATGTCCTGTGTCCCCCTCACTCCAGCCACGTCCACTGTCAGTGTGAGAGGACTGTGTAGATCTTCGAGTTGGATTATAATCAGGGACCATTACTCTACAACTTTCAATTTTTTCACCACTAGGTGGCACTGCTACCTCCTCAATACACATCTGTAGATAAAAGAAAACAGAAAATAAAATTGAATACAATGTAAATGTTTCTTTCGTTTTAAGCACTAAGATTCTCTTTAAGTCAAACAAGATTCTGAATAAAGAGGATATTTTTCAAATATCATTTGTAATATTAGAAATCTCTAAAAATTTCTTTACTGTAAAAAATGAGAGGGTTTTTTGTATATAAATTGGCATTTCTTTCCTTTGTCTGATGACATCGTGAATGCCGGCTCTTTCTTTTTGTGATTTTGATTCAGTAACACAAAAGGATGTGTAGGCATTTCATTCCTTACTTGCCATGGTTTCTCTATTCAATGTTAGGGGACACGAAAGGTAATTACCTCCTGTGTCTCTCTGGTAGGCACTAAGTGGCATAGCAAGTAGCCTTATAAAACCAGTAGTGACAAAGTCAAATCCTCTTTCATCCTCCAGACTTTGCAGTGGTAATACATACCAGTTGCATCTCCTCCTGTCTACAGGACAGGGGGCTTTTAACCCCACAACATTCTGTGCCACATAACCCACAAGAACATACCCTAATATATGTTTATACTTTACTCTTTTACCAACAGGCCCAAGACTTTATCGATAAAAGACTATTTTCTTATTAGGACAGTTCTCTTATGCACATATTGTTATGCAGGCACACTCGTTAGGGACGACCAGTGCACCTCCGCAACATGAAATAACAAAAAAAATGCAAAAGGTCCCAGATGTAAAAATAAATAGTACAAAAGGGATGGGATTCAAGACTTTTCTCTCTGCTCCAGTAAAAAGGGTAGAAGACTGGTGAATGGCAATAATGCTGAATGACGAAGAACAAACAGGATTTCTAGTTTATGTTAATAAATGTTCGTGTGTTTACACAAACGTTTATTAACATTTAAATACAAATTATCATAAAAAAAGGTAAATACATATATACAAATATACATGTAATCAGAGGGGTAAAGTGAATATATGATTCGTGTTATCAAATGAGTGGGCGAGCAATTGAACATATCTACCATATCAACATTACACAAAATATATGACAGACAATAGGGATTTACAGAATACAACTCACTGTGACGTTGTAACTCGAAAGAATGTCCTCTTGTTAAATTGTTCATTTCCTTTTGTTTTTTTTTATCAACGGTGATTCGTTCCTTTCTTCCAAATGAATTAACTTTAATTTACAGTAAAATGTCTTTAATTCTTTCGTTCTCCTGTCTTTCGATCCAAATATCAAATTTTTACGGAGCGGTCGTAGTCTGGCATTATCTATTGGGCGATCCCATCAACTGTGTGTTGTTTGCACGAAAAATCCTTCTCAGTCATCATCATAGCAACATCCTGGGGTAAAGTGTACTTTTAGGGTTACGGGGTCACAGTTGAAATCTACATGCATACTTCCCCTATCACCTGAGTTGTGGAGGAAGAGTACAACTGTCTTCTAGGTACATAGGAAGTAGTGACCACGTTAACATTCTTTCGTAAAAATACAAAACCAACTGAATATTACTTTCTTTGCTCGCCTACGCATCTTTGTTTTTTTTTTTTTATTTATTTATTTCAAATAGCGTTTTCTTCTAATTCTAACATATATATACTGGTTGATATACCAGTGATACGTCACAATATGAATAAGCTCTTCTTTGTATCTTCTATTGAGTTTGCTCAGGCAATAAATATCCTTGTTATCACTTTTTTGTACTTATACAATACAAGGAAATGATATAGTCAAACAATAACTAACTATTGTCATTCAACAGCTGCTTGACAACTTATATCTTTACATTAAAAGCCTCATCAATCCATCAAGATGAAAATGATGACATTTAGAGAACTGTACATCTAAGTAATGTTTTTATGCTGGACTGATGATTTAAATAGTTGTAATAAATAAAACATTAGCATTATACACTGTGAATTAAAATATCTTTTATTTTATTTAAGTTTTAAATACAAATTCAATTATAAAATTTTCACTGTTGTCTGTTACAATTTTTAATTAGATTTTTCAAGATTTCTACTCAGTAATAAAATATGCAATTCCTTCAGTCTATTATATCTGTGTGGTGCAAGTAAACTTAGGAAAGTGCCAATGGTAGCTCCATCTACCTAATGTTTTACTATTTATGATTATGGCTTGGACTGGTGGACACTGTACCTTTGCTGTTGAAATATTTTTTTTAAACTGGTGAATCTGCAATTGTTGCACAGAGATTTTTGTGCTCATTTTATGTTATGTCAGAATGATGCTACTCCAGATACCGCTATGTTTTGAACATTTCAGAACTACTGCTTCATTGATTAAAAGAAAGCTACCTGGAAGACTTTGAAGTGCTCAAACTCCAGAAAATGTCCAGACTGAGACAGTCTGTTGTAAAATCTTCTACACATTCAGACTGTAAACATTGCTTTTGTTTTGGGATTGTCTGATTGAACAAAAAATATATAGTCAAACATTAGCTAGATGGAGCTACCATTACAACTTGTCTAAGTTCACTTGCAACATATCGATGACAATTTAAAATGTTGGGGCATTTCTTACACACCCTGTATTTTACTACTCCTACCATTTTATAGAATGGCAGCTGTGGATAAATAGTAGAGCAGACTATTGTTTTTAGACTTGATTAGACAACCAGTCTAGAAGAAGGAAAACTCTGAATTCAAACCAGCTATACATTCTATAAAAGTCATAGGCAAAGTATGTATTTTACTTAACCTCTCCACCACATACAGGATGTGACACAAGGTCAACTTTTAACTGGTTTGTATGTCTGCATGTATGTTTCTTTAATAAATAAAACTGAATCTTCTTACTAAGGTCTTATTCAATTAATTCTTATTTCCCTGAATTTTTGTTATGTATATGTGCTGATATTGATTCACAAAACTTGAAAAAAGAAAGAAAAAAAGACTGCAGTCAACAACAATTTTTTTCAGTAGTTAACATGGGCTCAAAATTGAGGTTGAAGGGTAAGCACTTCCAATTTTTAAAAATGTCTAATTTTTTATACAGTGAAGATTCAGGTTATTAAAAAGAAAGAAAGAAAAATGAATAAAAAGAAAAAACT
>CM042151.1:20671424-20718924 GCA_023376005.1 Doryteuthis pealeii
TAGATAATTTTGAATTTTGACTTATAGCTTGAAAGCAAAGCTGTCTCCTAAAATTAACTAAGATACATTATGATTGCCTACTATTTCATTTATCTATAGAAAACAGACAATTACTTCACTTTGATCTTAGCAAATCTTAAAAATAAAAAAATTGTTTTTAGATATGATTATTTTCTATAGTTTATTCATCTATCTGCAAAGCCAAATAAAATTCAATGAATAAAAATTTAATTCACAAAAACAAATTATGATTTTAGCTGAGTCATTACAATGAAATCATCATCATTATCAGCTGATAGCATGGATTCCCTTGCCTCTCACTCAATCAACCATTGCTCTTGGTACAGAGCTGATAAATGTAGGTTTTTGCTGGTTGGCCAACATTGTTCATGTGTAGGAGTCCACAGTAGAACATCACTCGTGAGTTTGTCCCTGCTTTTCCAACAGTGCCCATCATGTCTTGTTCATTTCACTTAGATGGTTTATGAGATGGGAGGTAAGTGGCAGTACAGCTGCTACCAGGATTTGTTAAAAACAGCACACAGCACAAATCTAGCAATTTTGTTAATACTTATTTTAAATATTTTGGGTTTTGTTGTGCTGTATCAGAATACATAAAAATGTGTACTGTTTGATTTGAGATATTTGTTAGATTAAGAAAAATGTATTTTATACTTATTGACTGGGACTCATTGGTGTTATTATGATCCTAACATTTTCTGTTGGATAGTCATCTGCTATTTTCTTTAGACAATGATAATTATGATCCTTTTAATGGTCCATCTTTTTTGTTTGCTGCCCCACCCACCACTTTTGGAAATCTTTTTTGTTGGGATGAATAAATACCAAAACAATTTTGTGTGCACACTTCTTTTATTTATTTCTTATCTAAGACATATTTTCCTTACATATAACCTGCTTAAACTGGGCAGTTGGTCCTTTGTACATAGATGGAAAAATATATATAAACCATTATCCCACATGTTTGTTTATTCAATTTCATTGGACAAACTGATAAAATTTTAATTCTAGTTTACTCAATTCTTGAAACCTTTTGCCAAGTTCTCAAGTCATCACCTGTCACTCACATTTATTTGACCTACTATCTCTGAGTACGATTTCTTATTCATTTTTTAAAATTCTACACTACCTCTCAAATAATAGATGCAGATAATCTACGATTTAAGATTTGATTGTTGTATTTTTCAGCCATCTTATTGCCATATACAGATGATCTTGAATCAGGTCTACTGTCAGCAAAAGAAGATCTCAGATATAGAAATTTCTCAGGAGACATTTCATCATCTACACCCAATGCTTTCACTGCCTTCATCACTATGAATTGTATTGAATTATTATCTAATCCACTTCCAGAGGAAGAAGATAAATGAATTCCTTATATCTGGTCAGCTGCTCCCAGACAATCATTGCTTTCATTGATTTTATTGCCGGCTATGAATTATCGTGAATCTCTATCCAATTCATTGCAAGAGTAAGAAGATTTAGAACATATACATTTTTCATGAGTTATCAAGTCATCTGCTCCAGGTCTATTGTTTTCACTGCCTTCATCACCATCAACAAATAATCTGGAATCATTCACTGCCAGAATTTGATGACCCAGGCACAAAGAAATTTCTTTCAAGATATCTCATGAGTCACCCTCAAAGAGATAATAACAAAGGAACATCTGCATATTCAATTCAACTATTTTATTTTCTAAATCTGAAAATAAAATAGTGAATAAGAACATTTGGTGGAGTTGGCCCATTTTGGTTGAAAAGTGAAATGAAGGGTTAATAAAAATATGAATTTTGATTGGTTAATATGAATATGTGAGGAAATGGGGAAGACTGAGGGTTTTTTTTTCAGTTAGATTTGAGAGTTTCAGCCAAGACACAGAGAGATAGATGTATTTAAGAGGTTTAGAGCTTTAGCTCTTTCTTAGCCCATTTGGGATACCATACTAAAGATGATAAAAAAAAAACTTTCTTTTCTATCTAATGATTGTTGGAAGCCCTACAATAAAGATTGGCTTTTGATGGAAAACACTAAGTAATAAAGTGGGGAAGATATAAAAATATGATGTGTTTGTCTACTTCTTTTTGTTACATAGACAGCAATGATGATTGGTGACTTTTGATTCTAATCCAGAAACAAGTGCCAGCAATACCTGATTGCAATTTAACTACTCTTCTTTATCTTAACTATATTTGATTAGGGTAAGTATATTATTAAATACACAGTCGAGTGAAATATCAAAAAAGACCCTGGCTTTACTTCTCTATTAGCATGTCATTGGAAATGGAATCAGTGAATCAAGTTCAAAGCTGTTTACATTTCATTTTTTGTCAATTACCTTAGGAAAGACATAAATCCATCTGTTCTCCTATTAGCTATGAGTAAATAGTAGGGCAGACTACGTGCTTTGGTTAAGCAACCAACCTAAAGAAGAATTAAAACCAGGTTTACTGCACTTAAAATTGACCTTGTGTCATATCTTGCTTGGGATGTGATGAAAAAATATTAAGACAGAAGCTTTCAACTTTTTAAATTTGAAAATTCAAAATTTAAATGAAGGTGAGTGACTTATAAAATAAAGTGATAGTGTCTAGGCAGCTGTCAGTACCAAGACTCCAGAGTTTTTGATCAGCAGTCTTGATACTTTTTGATTCATAAATCTTTAGTAAAACACAGGATTCTGCAAGTGCAACACTCTCCATATTCACTAGACCTTGCTATGTTTTCTTGTTTTCTAAATTGTTAATTTATCTCAAAGGTAATATTGAGGCTGTGGAGGATATTAAAAAGATATATGACAGTATGGTGTTACACCATTTCAAAAGAGGAGTTTCAGAAGTGCTGTGACCAATGGAAAACTCACTGGAATATATATGTTGAATGTGAAGGGAGCATTTGAATGTTTTATTCCTTCTTAATTTAATCTTGGTAAATTTAGTTTCAGTATTTTTTTTAATATACCTTGTATATATATATATATATATATATATATATATATATATATATAGATAGATAGATAGATAGATAGATAGATAGATACAAGAGTGAATAAAAAAGTAATGCCATTTTCTTTATTTCATGTGAAGTTTTTTTTATAAAACTAAGGCCTTTATTGAGACCTTAATGAGGCTTAGAGCCAGAATCTGACAAGTAAGACCCAACTTGCCAATCGACAGAGTCCTCCTTGTGCATGACAATGCTTGACCACCCACAAGCATCAAGATAATGGAGAAAATCGTCTCATTTAGGTGGACAACTTTACTGCATCCTCCATACTCACCTGATTTAGCGCCTTCAGACTATCATCACTTTGGCCCCATGAAAGAGGGTTTGAGAGGCAAACATTATTCCAGTGATGAGGAAGTGAAATCTGTAGTGATGGAGTGGCTCAAAGAACAGTCAACAGAATTTTATGGAGCAGGGATACATGCACTCGTTCGAAGGTGGAACATTGCTATTGAGAGAAACAGTGACTATGTAGAGAAATAGGGATGTGATCCACAGAGGACCAGCTTCATTTTGATGTATGATAGATGTTCCTGTGTTGGTAATTATACTTGTCCTAAACAAAATGGCATTACTTTTTGACTCACCCGTATATATATATATATATATATATATATATATATATACACAATCCCTAAACAAAACTGAGATCCTGTTTAATTTGGTTTCTTTGTTTAATAGCATATCAACTTTTGTGGGTTATTTAATTCCAAAGCCATCCTTGTAGAAGAACAATAGTGGTACTATTTAAACCATAACTGGGGTAGGGATAACAGTTCTGATACCTTTTCCAAGTGTGATTGGAGTTTCAATTCACTTAGTATGATGTCACGGTTCAGCACATTAACCATTATGCCATAGGGACTCTCCTTAAGATTATGTTCAGAAATAAGTGATTACTATTATTGGGAATTTGCCACCTTGCAATTCCAAGAATCATATCTTTTTTTAAATACCCAAAAAGGATAAAATAAAGGTTCCCAATTTTATAGCACGTATCTTCATCATTCCTTTTGCTCTATTTTCTGTTCACACTCGATAAATATCTTTTCTTCAAATCCCTTCTCATTGCCTTTAGGTTAGAAAAGAGAATCTGAAATTCTTCATTTATGTTTTTCCCTTTAGTCTAAGATTTCTTATAGATTCCTTGTGTTCTCTACCTTCTCATTTGATTCACTATACACTCCTCTTAGAAAAAGAAGCCCCTCCCCCCCAAAAAAAAAATAATGAAAAGGCTTCAGCTAATCACGGAAATATCAGTGTGTTATGATGTGTACATCTTTTGAATTGTGGGTGTTAGCAACACTGACAGAAAAGTAAAGTTTTTGTGGTCAAATGTCAGATGAAGCTGCAGAGTGAAAAAAAGCATTAGGTCAGGTGGAGTCATATTGGGTGCCCTTGAGCAAGGTACCCGCAATGAGGTGTAGAAATAGAAAAAGAGAGAGTGTGTGAATTCAAGGGGAGAGAGAGAGAGAGAGAGACAGACAGACAGACAGAGAGACAGAGACAGAGAGAGAGAGAGGGGGAGAGAGAGAGAGAGAGAGAGAGAGAGAGAGAGAGAGAGAGATTAATTTTGGTTTTTATATTTTTTGGTTGTTAAATTCCTATTTCTATTTCTTTTTTTAAATTCTTGATATGTTGTGATTTTTTATGAATTTTTATTTTGTGAACCATGTGAATATATATTAGTTCTTGCTGGTGAAAAATGTAATAGATATACTTGTATTTCTATGGGAAGATTTTTTTAGAAAAAACTCACTAAATATCCCATTTAATTTCTTTTTGACATGAGAAAAACATCAGTTTTATTTATGAAAAATCAGAGATGCTTGTTATCCTTTTTGTGATAGTAGTAGTAGTAGTAGTAGTAGTAGTAGTAGTAGTAGTAGTATCATTGGTTTTCCACTTCATATAAATTGGGCTTTTCTTTTCTTACTAACTTTGAATACATAATTTTTTAAAAAAGAAAGAAAACCATGTTTCTCAAGTATAACTGTTTTTAAAACTGTTTTTTAAAAGACTAGAGTATCCTCTTTTGAAATTTGAAAAATCCTCTTTTTGACCACCATGGTAAATTTTTTATTCATGTTTGTTGGTATTGCAATTATTTTCAAAAATACAGAAATTAAACAGTATATCACATAAAAATACTTAGGAGTAAAATTACAGTTCTTCCTGACTCTTTTGTGAATACAATCTCAACCAAAAATGTAATTCACTGACCATTTTCTATCCTCAAATTAAACACTCAAATAAAGTGACTTCATTTTCGCATTCCTCTTCTAATTCGTGTGCAGCCAGACTGATATTGCTGCATTCAGTATCTCAACAGCCATTACAAACTGTGATGTATGTAAGCCTATGTTTCTGGCATGAGCACGGTTTTGTGATGCAAGGACTCTTTGTAGAACATTTGCACTTTCACCATACAAAATTTAGTAGTTCTTCAGGAGCTGGATCAAGATCTTTCATGACAGAAGCCAAACTGCAGTTTTTCATTTTTCAATCCCAGATACACATATATACAGGAATTAAGATTCCCATGCAGGGAATGGAAGAAGGTGGCTCGTTCAGTTGGAGGAACTTATTCAGGTGGTAAAATCTTTGATGCTGCAGTGTACGCCATGTTCTTGATGTAGCTGAGAGAGTCCAACGTGTCACAAGGCCTCCCTTCATGCAAATCTGCAGATGACATTTGAGCATAAGAAGCAGTTTCATAAGCTAAACCAATACAAGACTGGGTTTCTTTTGACTTTTGAAAAAGTTTGATTCCATTTTCCAAATCCAAATACAGCTGATATTGTGCCACATTTGCCTCATGCTTTGTAGCACGCCTGGATTTGTTTTTTCTGCAACTTCCCGAATTCTAATTAATTTCTTCAGCTTTACTCAAGACGGTTTTCCTTCAGAATGCATGTAAATATCAGTTATATCAATGGAAAAATGGTTGAACAAGAGAACAAATATATCTGTGTCATCAGCTACAATAGTCACTGAGTTTCCATTGGCAGTCGAAGTGCATTTGTAGCAATATCCGTGTCTGCATCTCCCTCACTTTTAACCACATGGTGACTGCCAGCCTTCAAAGATTTGCATAAAACTTTGATAAACTGATCCTTGTTCTTCTTATTTGAGAGGAAAAGCTCTTGATTTATAGGAACTCTTCCATTTGAAACGTTGTTCTAATTGACTTGGGTCAAGGAGCGATCCATTTGTAGATTTGAGTCATATCATCAAAGTACATGCTGCTCGGTGGTACTGTGGGCAAGATATGTCAATGTGGTCATGGCATCATACACCTGAGCACAGGTGTGCATGCTATATACTCATATAAGACTATAAAGTCTAGGCCTCATGTCAACCTACCTCTGCTCTTTATGGACATCATCATCACTTGTTCAATAATGAGGTCAGTCCAGTACCAATCACTGTGTCGAACAGAATTAAATCCGTACTCCAAGAACAGCTGACTCAGCAAATGATGTTTTTCTGACAATTCCATCATCCGTCGAATAAAGTCGAGCAATCCTAGCATAGTTATAATGTCCGGTTGCTGCAAATAAATTCAGCATCCGTCCTATATCCACAATATGCAAATTCCAGTCTCCGGTTCTCCCACCACGGATGAACAGCTTCAATGTTTTAATATACTCAATATAAGCCAGCAATAAGCCAGTCAAATTCTAAGCTTTGAATGGAGCTGATATGTGTGGTTCCTGTCTAAAGCTGAGTTACTTTTACTGCTATAAGAAGTGTGAAATACTTTGCATCTATTTTTATTAATTTTTATTCTTTAATCATTTTTATTCTTAATACATTTCATTAAGTGTCATGTAAAAATGTAATTTTATTTTGTTTTTCGTTCTAAATAACTTCACATTACCCAAAAATTTCAACCCCTCCTTTTCCCCCTTTCCCTCCTTGGTCGGATACCGGCAAAAGCAAAAAATAAATAAATAAAAATAATAATCCAGTCAAATTCTAAGCTTTGAATAGAGCTGACATGTGGACTTATACTAAGTTAAAACATAGATATATAACAAGTCTCAACAGGTACGCCTCGGTTGTCTGGTGAGAACCACCAGCATAAAAAAAATCCAGTCAAATTCTAATCTTTGAATAGAGCTGACACGTGGACTTATACTAAGTTAAAACTTAGATATATAACAAGTCTCGGTTGTCTGGTGAGGAGGGTGAGCAAAAACCAGCATAAAAAAGGAGCTGGAAAAGAGCGGACGAGCTCAAGGGGAGCCAACGGCCATCCACACCGACAGTAATAAAATTGATGTACTTACTACACACATAAATCCCAAAATTGGCCCAGGAAGAGTCTGTTATAAAACCATTGCTGCTGAACCCCGAAAACAAATCCGGATCCGAAGGCCCTAAGATAGAGTAACACTGAATTTCAGTGTTACACTGCCGTTGCCAAACTGCATAGTTTCTTATCCTTTCCCTTGGACCACAAAGGTTGAGAGGGAGAACCTGCTGCTTGGGCAACAGCACATCATCCAAAACAACCTGCCACGTAGTAAAAAGAAAAGAAGAAAAACTACACCATCGTCTTTCACAGGCGGAAGGATGCCAACAAGCCAGCTATTGCTTTGTTGTTTAGGATATGTCCCTGAGTTCATGCATCAAAATTTCAATCACTCTTTGCAACTGGGAGAGAGCTGTGGGTTTAGCTCTGTCATCACTGCTGATTTCATGTGTTCGTGATTTTTCATAGAAACCATTTATTCCATCAATGTCTGACTGTTCCAGCTTCTCAAGCAAACCTTGTATCACTTCACGGAAATTATCCTAAATCATACCGCATAAGGTCACTCACTAACATGATCATCATCTATTTGTGGGAATATACAGAATCAATAAGCTTGCTCATCAAGATTGCGTGTACCAAGAAGTGCTCTCGAAAAGCTCAAGAGACGGCCTTTCTGGAAACAATAGTTATATCCGTCGGTAGTAGCCAGCAATTCAGACAACCCAGTACCATTTATAAGACTACCAAAACTTCCCAAGAAATTCATGAAACTCATTGAAAGAAAAGGATAAAAAATCACCAAAACAGCAACTTCAAACAATCAAACATTCTCACCTGCCTGAAATTATTTCAGATGGTCACAACAAGGAAATGGAGGAAGAACCATCAGCATTGAACTCAAATGGAAATATTAAGTCTGTGCTTTAAGAATTTGCAATAATTTTTTCTTTTGAAACATCAGGATGTAAATCTTGTCCACAGTGTTCAAATTCAATGTCCCTACTGAAGAACTGGAAATTTATTCTCTAACTGAAAGTTGTCCTCAGAAGAATGGCTGTAAAAATATTTCGCCATTGTGTATAAGAGAAGTTTTTGTTTTCTTTCAGAGCATAAAATTACGTTTCCAATGATACCAAACATGCCTTGGTAACCTTTTTTCTCGATACACCTCTTTTTGAATCTACATCAACCAAACTGTGAGATTTTCCCCTATTTTTGTATCCCTTTTTATGCACCTCTTTGTTTATAGAATAATGTGCGCATTTCATATCTTTATGACACTTTGTGTACACACGTTATATGTTTTTATATATGTATGCATTAAATGTCTTATACGTTTATATGAGTTTATTTCGTTCTTCCTTTCCGTTTTCAGTGTTAGTGCATCAATGGATATACTAATGCTAATATCGGATCTTGGTGAGTAGTTCTGAGATAAATGTGTACCATGGCGGCTCATCTCACTACGTGGTGACATCACGTGACTTACTCGCTTACCAGATTTATCACCTCGTAATTACTTTCTCTGGGGAGACCTGGAGACTCAAGTCTTTAGACGTAAGTAGCAGACAACTAACGAACTGAAAGATTTCATTCATCATGAAATCACAGCTATACCAGAGACGAGGTTGGTACTGAACACCCTAAAGGGCCAGTGATCGTGAGGGCAAGTGTTTGGATGATAGAATCTTTAAAGCAAAGTGATGACAATAACAAAACAAAATGGCAAATATTCTTCCTTCTTGTAAAAGAATACAATTTTGAATAGGATCTATGCTTTACATCATTCTGCCGGCAATTTGAAACATTGTTTACAGTTGCACATTTTTCAAGGAAAATCAACAGTGATGAGTCCTTTCATATTCCGGATGACTGTCAGTATAACATTCTTTACTGGACTGTTGCACCCAAAAAACTTTCTGTACTGGAAAGTCAGTGTATTACCACTCCATACACTGTCTTTTTGACTCAGGCATCTAGTGAAAAAAAGAAAAAAAAATAGGACTAAAACGTGTTTCTTCGTACTTATCACATTCTTCTGTGAATTCCATATGTTTTTCTCTTCTCGGCCTGTAAATGTTTGACGACAGGCGTTTGTTCAAACCTGGAGCACTCTGTTTAATATACAAAAATAAGTGTTTGCATAGAAATTGTGCTCAATGCTATAATAGCAGCGCGGGTATAAAACTTAAAATTATAAAATCATTGATATTATATTTCATGTTTATAACACAATCTTCAGACGGGATATATATAAATGATATTGATGATATAGTTTGCTATATTCATAAATAAATATTTCAATATCGGTGACAGAGCATATAAGTTAGGGTAGCCATTCTACATCTTCCTTCTGACACCTGTCTGAAGAAGAAAATGTGACATTCAGAAATAAATATGAGAGGTTCTTTTTTAAAAAAATTTTTTTTTAGTGTGACCAACTTGTCTGTCATTCTTTCTTGCCATAGGGATCAAGTGACAACCTTTTGTAATTCCACTGAGTAAATTACAAAAATCTTGTTTGAAAATCGTATAGGTAAGAAACTGCAGTTACCAAGTTATCCTAACTTTTCTCTCGTTGGATCTATAACAATTATAGATATAGATATAGATAGATAGATAGATAGATAGATATTATCGGATATTGTTAGACAGACATACACACGTAAACACACGCACACACGCGCGCGCACGCACACAATTCGGAGGAAGATATTACCAAGCATACAACAGAATGAGCAGATTCTAGCCACAGGACTCCTGCTTTCAGATATCTTCTGAAGAAGGGATCTTTATCCCGAAATATTAAGAGAATAAATCAAAGGTAAACAAACAATATCATAATTACCTCATTTTTCTTTACATTTGCATTGGGATAGTCTTCAAAACCAACCACCAAACCAATATGAACACAATGCTTCAAGCAAATCATAAAACTCTTTTATATATATATATATATATATATATATATATATATATATATATATCTGTTCATATTTGTTTCATTTTGTTCTTATCTAGTGAAGCATAGCAGTTATCTCCTGATGACTACACACACAAACGATTTTGCTACTTGTGTCATGACCCTCTCTAGTGTCATGTAGGGAGCTCTAGAGATTTGAACAGAGGTGATAAGTAGACAATATTGATCGACAGAAGTGTTGTGGTTGCCAGTTAAAAAGTTGAGAAGACCAATAATATTCTGGTTCTCTCAAGCGAGGTTGAGAGAGAAGGGGTGAGAAATGCACCGTCCACGTTGTCGGTGTTTAGTTCGGACCTGTCACTCTAAATGAAGAAATATTACTGAGAAATAAAGGCAAAGTTGATGATGTTCGATGTTCTGAGAACACGGATCCAGTATTCAACTAACGTTTCTATCTCAAATGAAATAACACAGATTTTGTGGGGTTGCTTATGAAAATGAGTGGGCTGTCCGTCTGACTTGTAAAAGTTTTATAAATTGCATTATTCAACGCCATCATGTACCCTGTGGTAGCCAAGGGCATGCGCGCGCGTGCGTGTGTGTGTGTGTGTGTGTGTGTGTGAGAGAGAGAGAGAGAGAGAGAGAGAGAGAGAGAGGGGGGAGGAGAGAGAGAGAGGGGATTGGTGAATGTTAACCGTTAATGAAAGCCAATATTCACCAAAAAGAATGTAAATTAATGATTATGAAAAGCATTCTCTACCCGGACATGCGCGATTCGTGCTGCCACCAGTGAGAAAGGGAAACCTCTGATATTGATACGGTTGTTTGCAAATGCACCCTTACCTATCTATCTATCGTTTCAGTGTGATATACATCGAGAGGGAAGATATCTTTGTCGAGTCCCCACTCTCCAAGGACCATTATTAGTATTAGTAGATCCGTGACATCATCATCATCATCATCATCATCATCATCATCAAGGCGTGATTACCTTGGCTCTCTCGAAACACCCGTGCCTAGCGGTAAGTCCTCTAGACGACATCAAGTGTCAATACAGAGCTGGTGAATGTAATTTTTTGCTGGTTGGCCAACACTGTGTGTCTATGTGTAAGAGTCCAGAGGAGAACGTTTATGAGTTTGTCCTTACTTCACCAGCAGTGCCCTGCATGTCTTGCTCGTCTTACTTAGATGGTTTGCGAGATGAGAGGTAGGCAGCCGTATAGCTGCTGTTTTATAGGGTTCTGCTTCTTGTGTATATTTTATATACACAACATACCTCAAAATGAAAGTATAAAAAAGTGTTCCAACAGCTAGAACTATACATATATTGTTCCATGAACAAGCATTATGTGGAAAGGGTACAACAACATAGCAAAAAAGCTTGGTTGATAAAAGTAGGTAATAGATAACCATGTGACCTCCTAGCTGGGTCAGAGACAAAGTCTCTCTATAGTCCATGTGACCTCCTACAGACATGCAAATATCTAAGGGAGAAAAGTTATTGTATTCCTACAAGTTATAAGGGAAAGGCATAAACCCATCTTTTCTACCCCTCCCAGCTATGATTCTTTACCCTTGGTAAGGCAACCAGTCTAGGAGAAGGAAAACTCCGAATTAAAACCAACAGTACCCCGCTTAAAAATTGACATTGTTTCGAATCCTGTCCGCTTCTTCGGACGGTGATCATCGTCTTACTGGTAAGACCGTTAGAATTACAATTCACACTTTTTTTAGTTCTTTTAATTGAGAGTACTCGCTTTATTCGAATTGTTTGCTTGAGAGAAAATGAGAGCTTGGATGAAAGATGAGATTTCTTCTCGTATATCGTCTGACCACCGCACGGTCGATAGAACCCAAGTGAAATCTGAGGCTGATATTCATGTTAACGATGAAGCCAACCTGGCATTGTCCGACACTGTCACTGCCAAGGCCTCAACACTGTCCTCTCTGGCTGATTGATAACCATCAACTGCCCGAATAGCCGAGAGCGTCTTTTTGTGATATAATGGTTAGCGAGCTAACTTAGCAGATCAATTAAAACTGAGTTCGAGTCTCACTGGGTACTTATACTACTGGCCTTATGGGACAGCGGTAATAAAAACTTTTTCAAACATATCAATTCATAATCTTCATTAACTGTCTTTCTTCTTAGTCTTGCAAAAACCTTTTCTTATCTCCTAATATCTGTGTCTAACGGATTACTGCTTATTCTTTCGTTGAGTGTCTGTGTTCTTCGTATCGGGGTTCTCTTTCGAGCCAGGCGTCTCTCTGTGGGTACCATTTTGTTGTTCTTTTATCATGAAGACAACACGGAGACATTTTGTTGTGTACGCTTTTATAAACCCGATTTCCTGATATATTCTTTGTGACACGCGCGTGGACAGAAGCAGCAACAGATACAGAAATGCACGTCCGGCCCTTAACTGCCAGTAACTTATTTTCTCAGTTATGTGACTCTCTAAGCCAATGAGAGGTTCCACTTCAGATTACTCTGAGTTCAAGGCTGTTGCCATTCAAAACATGACAGTGGTTTTCCACAAAGTTTTAGCGTTCATTTTAAAATTCTTCTACGCTACTTGCTAAAAGTGATAGGCTATGCATTATGTAACATTAGGACATCATTATAATAAACTGCTTCATCTTCATACTTCTTCGTAGACCAGTGATCGTTGACGTTGGAGTTTTTCGTTTTTTGGTTGCTGAGTTGTTGCCTGATTTTAGAATTTTGATGAGAGAGAAAATGAGAGGTTACTTCAATCAAATTGTCTAACCAGCAACCGAATAGCCGAATGTCCAGTTACCCCAACAGATTTCGACTCGACCGAATATCCTCTTTTATGTGCACTGTAGAACTATAATAAATATTTATCTCCTTTAGAAAGTTGGTATGTCCGTTAAGGGCCTCGTAGAGTGTTAAAAACCCATTCTCAACTTCTATTAGACTCTGTTCTCCCAGTTCTGAATTGTAGAGACGTTATCTCTGGCTGTGCTAGAAAATAAAAAAGTTATATATATATATATATATATATATATATATATATATATATATATATATATATATATATATATATATATATATTATCCAAACTCGTTAAGCAAACCATTTTTGTGCAGTTTGTACCCTTTCCTATTACTGTTTGTTCATGGAACGATATCTTATCATAATGGATAGTGTGTGTTTGTCTGTTTCTAACTGAAACTATATCACTACTCAAGTCACAATTCCCTTAGTTATTTACGTCACATCTTCCATGGTTTTATTTTTATTTAAACCTCAATTAATAAAATTGTTTTACATTATTAATACCGTTGGCCTTATCTACATACTAACAACATGCTATTGTATTTATGTATAGCGGTTTACAGTGTGAACGGTAAGGCTAATTATTTCGGAAATTTGATTTTAATAAATATGTGCTTAGTATTATTGATTTCTAATTGTTCGATTTTATTTTAATGAATATGAGCAAAAATCTCTTCAATAGATCTTAAAGGAAATCCATTAGAAATAAGAAATAACTGTAATTTTATTCCTTACATCCTAATTTAACTAAAAATTAACAATAAAAGACGTGAATGATGGAAAATGATGGAAGAGTTAGTTTCAAAGTTGGTCTATTTTTCGAGTATACCAAATTATTTTATCAACATTCTTATTTAGTTTCATTGGTATTTCTAATTTAATTTAATATTTTATTACATCAAAACTTAAATACTTGCACCTTACGGAGGGTGCATAGATTTGCTAGTATGTATAATTTCACCATTGGACACATTTATTACTTGTATGCATATTGGTGAGTGGAGGCTCGACTAAATATCTTCCCAGCTCCCGAGCACACATAAAATGGTCAATCCACATTATTAAATTTACAGTATCTCCCAGGACCGGTGTGTACTACCCCTGAAGCCCTGAACATAGGGGGGAGCCTGCTTTGAGATCTCAGAAGGGCGGGTTTCATATATTTTTCCGAATACTACTTTATGAAAATTGACGTAGTAAAGTAGGGGCCTCATATAATAGATTCGGGCAGGATCATAATACCCTAGCACCGGCCCTGGTATGACCCATAAATAAGTACACTGATGTATCCTGGAATTATATTACGGATAGACACTTACCCCAAATACACCGGAGGAAGTGATCATCACCTATTGTATGACTGTTATAATAAATATTAGTATTACTGTCGCCATTTTGTGGTTTATGTGAGGTGAACATTAAGAGTTAATCTGTAACTACCCTTAAGACAAATAGAAGATATTGCATCCTCCTAACAATTTCTTTTATAAAACAATTATTAGAGGTGTACTTATTTATGGACGATACTTTATTATATTGAAAATTATCTATCAATTCTAACTTTTAAATACTTAACATTCTTATTGTTTAGGTATATTTTCCCAAACTATCAAAGATGAATAATATAATGATATTGAAACAACCTTTTCAGTCACTCGGTGTGAACAACTTCATTTAAGATCCTGACTTTATCAAGTAAAAATATAGCTACACGTTGCCTATGGAACCAATTTGCACGTGTTTCCAGACAGACGTAGGAGGAAATGGACATAGTGTTCCATAAAGCGCTCTGATGCATTGATTGGCAAATGGCGTTGTTGATAAGATAAACACTATTAAATGTCCTCGGTGTGTGTGTGTTATGTTATTGAAAGCCATTATTCAATAGAAAGAATTGCAGTGCAATGATTGCGAAAAGTGTTCTTTGGCTATACGACTACAACATGTCTCGACACCCACCATTAAGAAAGAGGAAAAAGATGATCATGATATTTACGCCCGGTCTGAAACAGATATATTATTTACTTATTCGAAACGGTTACAATACAGAATTTATTTAATACTGCAATTATATGTGGATAATACGCACTCGTGTATGATGCACAACACATATAGATATATGTGCAAATTATTTTGTATTAGATGAGAATATTTGATATCATAACCGTGTGTAACAAATGATCATTATTGCTAAATAGGAAAAGTAACTTGAAACCATATAATTGTGTTTAAATTATTAGTATTAGAGAGGAATACTTAAAACCATATAACTGTATGCAAACTATTTTTTATCAAATTTCGGCATTAAATAACCCATGCTGTTAAGCAAAAAAATCAACCCAACCCAACCCAAACCACAGTTTAGTTTAAATATTTCTCCCACCAAAAATGATAGGAAAAAAAAGTAATAGAAAAAAAGTCATAACTTAGGTTTTTAAGAACGATATTTCATTTTGATGTCAACAACAGGTGCTGAAAAATTATCAGTCTAGAATGACCATTAATAAAAAAAATGAATATTTTGGAAAGTATGACAGAATAAAATAAAATGAAAATAAAGAAATTGAAACACATATAAAGCGTAGCCTTCAAAGCGTGCATGGCAGAGATGCTCATTTGTACCCGTTGCGACAGTGGTTTAGAAGAAACGGCTGAGCACATCTTTTATTGTGGTAAGGTTCTCCAATTTTGGGACTATGTTAATGAGGCCACAACTGGCGTCGAACCCAAACAGTTCGTACGGCTCGACATGGGTTACGTCATTGACGTTCAGCCAACAATTTTAAAAGATCGGCTCAGGGTAATGTTACATCTCAGTATCTGTTTTCGAAATAAATGTTGCCGCTTGGCGTTGTATTTTGGAGCAGATGCAGAAATGTGCTTGAGTCAAATCCATCGCTTTCTTTCTACTTCACGATGCAATCACGTTTACGCTGTTCCATTAAGCTCCATCAAATTACATGTGATGGAAAAACAACATACGTCCCAAAAAAGAGACAACTTTGAAGAAAACTGGAACCAACACTAAATAAGTTTTGTTCTTTTATTCAACTGACCATACAATTGTCCTCTACTTCCAAAATGGACTCACAAAAAATATCACGACAAAACGCAGAAATTCTCACGAATGACACCAAGTAAGAATTCTATTTGGGCATTTTACTTACACCGTAAAGTGAACACCTCAAAATAAAATTTTTAAAAAATTATAAAAGTTTTATATCAAAAATTAAAAAAAAAAAAAACGAAATTTTTGTGCTGTTATATATATATATATATATATATATATATATATATATATATATATATTTAACAGCACAAAAGTTTCGTTTTTTTTGTTTATATATATATATATATATATATATATATATATATATATATATATATATATATATATATATATATATATATATATATATATATATATATATATATATATATATATATATATATATATATATATATATATATATATATGTATATATATATATGTGTGTATATATATTATATATATATATATATATATATATATATATAAGTGTTTTACACACAAATATATATATTTCCTGTTTTCTATGAATGTCTACTCTTAACCCAATTAACTTCAGTGACATGTAAAATATCTTGTATTTACCTGTTTATCTTACTTTTGAATATTTGAAATTGTCTTTTATGTTCATAAGTGTAAATACAATGTGAAATTGTATCAAGGTCACCTATTTAATAGAAAATTGTACCTGTGGACTTATACTAAGTTAAAACTTGGTATAAGTTTTTCTCTTTTTTTCTCGTGTGGTGGACCCGTAGATCTCGTCAGACATGCGCTACCCAAATACTCTCAGTCATCTTGCCTCGGCTTGTCACTGTACTAGTTTTTTTGGGAGGGAGAGCATGTTGTGCGTGTCGCACAAGCGCACAACATGTCAACATGTGCAGATACTTCTACAAGTTCCACGGTGATGGGGTAACGATGGCGTGTGCAGGCCTGACGGGCTGGAAGCACACAGCTGTGAATCTACACCCGGCGAGGTTGTGAGTGGTTGAGCAGCCCCTTGGGTAGTACTGCCCACCCAGACACTTGGGAAAGGTATAGAAAATGTGACCTAAGTAAACGTCTGTTCCCCTATCCAGCTGGCTAGAAACCTGCGGCTGTTCACATTAGCAAGGTGGAAACAAGAAAACATTACAACAACAAACCTAGGCTAACAATAGCCACCTGGAATGTTCAGACACCTCGTTTTTGAGTGATCGGGAAACCCCGAATAACAAACTGGCATCATGGCAAAGAACTCTCAATATGAGGAAGACATCGCGACTCTTGTGGAAGTCCGCTTTAACGATGAGGACCAATTGACAAGTGGGGGCCGGGTACACAATATTTTGGAAAGGCAGGCCAATGGTAGTTTTGAGGATTTGAGGTAAGGCAGCTCAAGCACCTCATCTTGAAGCTGCTTCTCTGTAATCGGCACATGACGGATAGCATGGACACATTTCCACATTTAAGACTGATCATATATGTGACCTGTGTGGCAGGGCCCGCCTGTCGAGGGCTGGGTCTCTCAATCATGTACAGTCGCATGTGAGAGGAAGCCGACAAAGTAGTTCATGTGTGACAGGGAACATTAAAAAATTTTTTTTTTTGACCAGTGGTCCCTCTGCGTAATCACAACCGAACTACTTGTAGAAATGGCCTTCTTCTGTGAAGAAGTGGCAATCACCATATATATAAGAGTTTTATAATTTGATTGAAGCATTGTATTTATATTGGTTTAGTGGTTGGTTTTGAAGGCTATCACAATGCAAGTGTAAAGAAAAATAAGGTAACTATGGTGTTGTTTAAGAATATTATATTAAGAATAAGAATATTATATTAAGAATAAGAATAAATTACAGGTTAACACCTGTAATTTATTCTTATTCTTAATATTTCGAAATATTAATATTAATAAGGAAATTACACACACACACACACACACACACACACACACACACATAAACAAACAGGTCACTGCTTAATAATAAAACAAAAAAGGGTTGGCTAAACTTGGAATGATAATCAGACTTTATTGAACAGACACACACATATAAACACACACACACACATATGCAATTAAACACACACACGTTAACACACACACATACGCGCGTGTGAGCACACACACACACACACACACACACACACACACACACACACACACACACACACACACATGAATATACACACACACAAAAAGCAGCCAGATGGATCTGGAAATAAACAAACAGGCTAATGCTTAATAATAAAACAAAAAAGGAGGCCAAACCTGGAATGATAATCAGACATTGTTGAACAGACACATATATATATAAACACACACACACATACACGCTCACACACGCACATAAACACATTCATACCCCCCCACACACACACACGCAGAGTATTTGGATGACTGGACGGTCGCTAGCAACAGTTTAAGTTTCAGAAACCTTCTGTCGAAGAGATTTTATCTCGAAATATTAAGAATAATAATAAATTACAGGTTAACAAACAACACCATAGTTACCTTATTTTTCTTTAAACTTGCATTGTGATAGCCTTCAAAACCACCTAACCAAAACTATATATATATATATATATATATATATATATGTCATAAATATAAAATATATATATTATTATATATATCATATAAATATTATCATAAATATCATATACATATATATATTATTATATATATTATCATATATATCATATATGTATATCATATATATCCTATATATTATATATCATATATATATATTATATATCATATATAAATATATTATAGTATATATCATATATTATCATATATATTATATACGTTATTGTTTATATCATATGTATGTATATCATATATATATATAATATATATATATATATATAGTATTATAGTGTGTGCAGAAATAACCGTACAGAAAAAACTATTATACAGCCATTATAAACCGTACAAAAAATATAATACAGAAAAATTATAATAAATCTGCTCTACTTACGTATTGAGCACTTTATATTTGTTATAACGCTGACTTATCCAAGTAACACTTATACCAACCAAATATTGAGACCAACCCAATATTTTTACCGGTAAGTCATTCCCTTTACACACACACACACACACACACACACACACATATATATATATATATATATATATATATATATATATATATATATATATATATAGCAAGAATATGCACTCTCCAGGCATAAGTATTCAACTTAGAAAGACTAATGAAATTCAATAAGAACGCATATAAAAAGATAACACTTATTCTAATTATATTTTAATTTGTTTCTACATAGGATTGATTTTAATTCGTTGGAGAATAAAACAATAATACTAGAGACTAATAATACCAAGTAATTATTTATCAAACCTAGTTTTGTTAAAACCAGTTTGCAAAATAACTACCCCATATATTATGTAAACCCTTATTTCTTAGTGATATATAAGACACATTGTAGGAGTTTAAACTCACTAATTACATGGGGTGTTTTGAGGCAAATCTAACTCAAATTTTTATAGATCATTTATTTTATGTATACTCATGCAATTCCTGAGGGTATTGTGACGTAAGGTGACGTTTTTTCGGTTACATACAGAATCTCCCTTATAAGAAGTTTATATATATATATATATATATATATATATATATATATATATATATATATATATATATATAGAGAGAGAGAGGAGGGAAGATAACTCATCACAGTAAAGCAGAACCATGAAGATAATTTTATGGCAATAACACGTATTTATTCATGAAATGTCAAATTTCTTATCGTGTCTTCCACACAGTTTCATATTCTTATCAGCGATACATATTCAGCAAATGACTTGGCTCACTAAGAAAAAATGGCAAATTGGACAGAAATTAATCATTTGAGAAAGTTAATGGCTAATAAGCAAATTCCATTCCTCTAAAAAACCCACTCACTTTTGAAACTTGTCGCTACTTCTCTCTCTCTCTCTCTCTCTCTCTCTCTCTCTCTCTCTCTCTCTCTCTCTCTCTCTCTCTCTCTCAAATTCCTGCTTGGATGCGGGATGAAATAGACGTTAAAAAACTTATTCCTTGCATAGTATAGCAAGTCTCCTCCCTATGAAATTCATATCAATTTTATTTAAAGTTACCTAAAATAAGAATAAAAGTATATAAAAGTATAATACTCACATCTTCAATCCATAAGACTAATTTTTAGTCAATTGTTTCAATTTTTATTCCAAAATAATGGGGGAGGGGGCTCCGTGTCGTAGAGGTTAACGTGCTGAACTGAAACATTGTAGTAAGCGAGTTTGAATTCCAGTTGCGCTATTACGTTCTGTTTGGGGCTAATACTCTTGGGAAAGGTATAAAACTTCCTCATGCCCATTTATGGGTTAAATAGTACCACTACTATTTTTCTAAAATGATGAATTTGGTATTAAATAACCCACTAAGATTGATATACCATTAAACAAAACCAAACCAAACCAAAATAATTCACCCTATCGACAGGGGTTATACTACGCTGACCCCATCCCCTGCAAATAGGTAAGACCCTCCCCGGAGGTATCGCTATGTCACTTGCGAGTTGTGGCAAGACCGGCTAGAAACTATATCGGTGGCCTCGGTTGTGGTCGATCTGTCATTTTTAGATTAATTTAACTTAATAAAGGAAGTAAATGACTGAAAACTAATCTTATGAGGAACATGGATGTAAAGATTAGACTTGTATGTACTTTTTAAGTAAATTTAAATAAAAATTAATTTAAATTTTAGTCGGGTGAGGGGTGGGGGGCTATTCTTTGCAAAAAACAAATAAATTCTTTATCTCTAAAGTAAAATAAATCTTTGTTGGTTATCATTTTTGGTTGCTGATTATTTACGGCATTGAATGTTCTTTCTTCGAGGTCCAAGAAATTGACTCGTAGCTGAAGAACTATCCCAAGTGTTGAATTATTGTAAGCTCATTTATAAGCATCTGGTGCTACTTGGTAGAGGTGCGATAAATTATACATTCCAAATATCTTACCAGTAACTCTAAATTAGGGCTTCCTAAACGTTTTACTTGATGCAAAATTGTGACTAAATTTAATTTCCACTGATCCTCCAAATAAATTCATTGAATATCAAATTATAAAACATAACTAATTTACCATTATTTAATAAAATTTACAAGAGAAAATAATCAGTAATCTATGAATTGACCTTTTAATTCTAGAATTATTTTTAATGGAGGACACTGGGGATTAAATGAATATTAGGTTGCAGGTTTGTGAGTTTGAACCGCAAATGGCCACGTTTTATATTCAAAGTGATTCTCTGTTTTTTTTTTAGTAAATAATGTAAGTGACTAAACCAAAATTCCACCATATACAAACTTAGAAAATCTAATTAAATAGGCTCAACAGTTGCACAAAATTTGGGTTATTTTGCGAGTTGTGGCCGATCTGTCATTTTTAGATTAACTTAACTTAAGATGTTCGTTCATCCAGTATCATTCCAATACATTTTTTTAAAGAAAGGTGTCTAAATGTACACTTTATACTAATTATTAATATCTGAGCCTTGTTGCAAAAAAAAAAAAAAAAGAAACAAAAAGAAGGTTGGCAAATTAATCTCACAGACGATTCACAGACAGATCGTCACTGAATGATCCATGCTTGTGACCTTGTGCCTTGCTAAACTTCGAAAATATAAATACGCGACTCTAAATGAGGAACAGGAACGTAGCCTCGCAGGTAGTCATTTTGATCCTCATTGCTTTGTGCCATACTAAGGTAAACTTATAAGAAACTTTTTGAATTGTTTTTTTTTTTCATTTTTTTTAAATAGTAGGAGATGACGTCACAGTAGTAGTGAGGATACCCAACATTTAAATCGCAGTGATTCAAGTTTTTTATATATGTTACCATAACACAGCAAACATGGCATCAATAATAATTACAATCGAGTGACAGATTATTATTTTTTATGAACATTACTAAAAAAAACTAAACATTTGTTACACTTTATAAATATGTTACTATAAAATATCTCAACAGGTGATTGAGATATTGTGAAAGCTGTGAAACGTCAAAATCATTAAGAGTTTCTTGACAGAAAACAGATTTATCTAAATAACTAGGAGATTATAAAAGCTAACAACAAAACAATTGCTTATAAAAGATCAGACTGGAAATGAATAACAAAGCATCATTATTTGTCGCAATTTGATTTTTAAAGCTGAATACGCCAATTAGTTACGCTATTAGGTAAGGAGGCACGATTGTAATGGTTATCGTCAAAGAAGCATGGAATCGGTGTGCTGAGTTCTGAGACTATTCGCGTTTTAGTTAGTGATCTCCTCTTCTCAGCTCTGAGTAAACAGTAGAGTAGATTGTGCTCTCTTGCTTTTATAGGACAACCGGTATAACCCTTATCACCATGTTAGTGAGTAAGGTTCATTATTCTCCATGTCTTGCAGAGTTTGGAAAAGTTTACAGTTTTGAACTATTTTATGAGTTTTTTCCTTTCATTTATTGTTGGGATATATATATATATATATATATATATATATATATATATATATATATACAAACTCCGACAGTATAACAAAAAAAACTCCCGGACAACACAAACTTTTGCCTGAAGAAAAAAAATATATATAAAAGAAAATACCAAATCATCTGCATCTCCTGAAAATAATCAGATGGTACTAAAAAAATGGCCAAAAGAAAAAAAATACTTTAAGAGTGGCCTAAGTTGAATATACTAAGATGCTTAATACAAGAAGTAGAGCTAATAAATAATAAAGTAAGCCTAATGAGTCAGTTTTCTCCTAATGGATCATCAAGATAATTCTGACTGTCTGGGTTAGGTGCAAAATTTATTTTATTCCCAAAATTTTGGCAATAAAATGACTTTTGCACCCAACCCTGACAGTCAGAATTATCCTGGTGATCCGTTTGAGAAACCTAGGTAGATATTCTCTGACTCATTAGACTTACTTTATTATATATATATATATATATATAATATATATATATATATATATATATTATATATATATGAGGAGTGAAGGATTTGAATAAATCCGGCAGAATGTGATTGAGAATAGAGGAAAGTGTGGATATAACAATATAGTCAGGATAGTCAGGAGGGGGTAGGTATATAGGGCATGCCCTACATACCTACCTCCTCCTGACTTTCTCTCACACCTCACCCATAAAAGCAAAATGTACAAGCACTTATGTGAATAAAGTTTTGAAAAAGCTTCATACAATGAGGCGAAATATTAACTAAATTCAACTGTGTTGTTATATCCACACTTTCCTCTATTCTCAATCACACACACACACACACACACACACACAACATATATATTATATATATATATATATATATATATATGCGAGTATGTGTATATGTTCGGTCATCGATTCGATGATGATCATTAAATAAGCCGAGGCTTATCAAATGAATTAAACAGATAACTTTTGTGGAACCAAAACTTTCATACTTTTGGGATGAGTTAATAGCAGATGAATGTTGCACCACTTCTACTAGGTCAGTTGCCTTAGTAGAGAGTTACTTTACTAGAGAGTCTAGTAGCCTGCTCTACTATAAACCTATAGCTGAATGGGAGGAGAAGAGACGGATTTATGCATTTCCTCAGGATATTGACTTGAAGTAAAACGCAAGCAACCTCGTCCAGCTAATTTTTTACGATGATAACCGTTACGCCACGTGCACTTGAATATGAGCATAATAAAAATAAAGAACAAACAAAAGGAAACGAATAAAAGAGAAATAATGAAATCAATATCTACCTTCACTTACCTGACGGTTGCTTTCAGCAGATGATCGTGGCTTGAGGGCAGGTGGCGAATCTTTTAGTTTGTTACTCAAGTCACACCCGGGATGAGATTCTCTTCTCGTTCCCTTAGCTTGGGTGTTACTGGTTTTGAACGAGTCCGTTGTTATGGCAACGGGCGCATCAGACCAGTAAGTCCCTTGATAGGAGGGACACATGAGATGCCTTTGCTCGCTGACGCACCGTTGGGATGTGTTTATACCGTCTTCACACGATGGAACATTTCTGTGATTATTGCATCGAAGTATACATATCGATAGGGCGGCTGTAATGATCACAGATAGTGTCACGGCCACCAGAACAATGACGATCGCTAAGTTAAGATCGATCGTATCCTCTGTTTGTACGTGGACAGTATTCGGCATGTCCGAAGTCTTATTGCTGACGGTCAGTGCCACGAAAAGGGTCGTCGTAGCGGAGAGGACCGGGTTACCGCTGTCTTTGACAACAAACTCCAGTTCATAGGAGCCGGCATCTTGCGGGGTGACTACGTGAGTAAACGAGAGCAGACCTGTGTAGTGGTTGATGGTAAACAATTGTTTGTCATTGCCACCAATTATTTCGTATTTTAAAAAAGCATTTTCTCGGCTATCACTGTCGGAGGCCTTCAGGGTCGTTATGTTTTTGGTATGACGTGGATAGTAAAGGACGTCTATAGTGAAAGGGTTAATGCTGGGGGAAGTAAAATAAGGGGAATTGTCATTCTCGTCCCTCACCTCAACGATCACATTCACTGTGTTGTTTAGTGACGGTATGCCGTTGTCTTTTACTATTACTTGGAATCGGTAAATCTCCTGGAACTCATGATCCAGAGACATGATTGTAGAGATAAGTCCGACATCGTTGATCTGAAACGGTAGGAATTGTTTACTGTTGGTCATTAGGGAATACGTAAATTTACCGCCTGATCCTTGATCCGGGTCTGTGGCGTTTATAATACCTACGGGGATTTTCGATTTTTGGTTTTCGAAGATGGAGAATTTGAATGTTTCTTTGGCGATTTGCGGTTTCTCGTCATTAACATCCATGACTTGGATCGAGAATCTACTTTCACAATACAAGGGTGGTGTCCCTTTGTCTTGGCAGCTGATTGTGATGTCATGGTGATCTTCCATTTCCCTGTCCACTGGATTCTTCACTGTAACTTTGTACTTTTTGTTGCCAAAATTTTGCAACTGGAACTTGTCGTGGTGAAGAATGCAGCTGATTTCACCGTTTTGACCGGCATCGTGGTCAGTGACCTTCACAAAAGCGATAAAGCTCCCCACCTTAATGTCTTCAGAAATGGTGGCCGTGTTATCTCTAGACGCCGACACGAAGTTTACGTCAATAGTTGGGGCGTTGTTCTGTTGGTTGATTACATTAACCTGAACCATCGCCAGGGAGCTCAGCGGTGGGGTGCCTCCATCCATAGCCTTGATATACAGCTTGTAGGTTAGTTCCCGTCCTAACTCAAATTTTTTATGGAGAAAGATCTCGCCCGTCTCCTCGTTCAGCTTAAAAAGCATCTTGGCAAGGTCGGACGTCTCAGAACTGAAATGATAAGTGATACCCCCATTTTTTCCCGAATCCATATCGACAGCAAACACGATGGCGACAGGTATGGCTCTATCGTGACTGTTCTCGATTGAAACGTTATAGATGTTTTGTGAGAATATTGGGACTTTGTCGTTGACGTCTGAGACAGATATACGAACATCTAAAACACTTTGCCGTGGGGGCGATCCTTCGTCCCTGGCTATCACCTGGATCATGTATACGTCCTGGATCTCGCGGTCGAGTCTTTCGTCCAAGTTAATTGCTAGCTGTGACGTCCCCACTACACTTTTAGAAACATATAGTGTAAAAGGTTCGTTTTCGTTGTTTTTTAAAAGGTAGGTAATTTTTGAATTGAGCAGCCCCACATCCCTATCGACGGCATTGGGAATGGCTAGCTTTGTCCCTATGGCATCGTTTTCAGAAAATTCTATGTTTACCCGTTCGACAGGAAATTCAGGCTGATGATCGTTGACATCTTCTATGATGACTTTAATTTCGTAAATAGAGAGAAACGTTTCGGTGCGTCGCACTGCAATATCTACCATTTTAAAACATTCTATTTTTCGCCGACACAGATATTCGGCATCCAATGTCTGGGCTGTGTAAAGTTTGCCTGTGTTGGAAACGCGGAAAAGTGGCGAATTTCCTGTTACGTTTTGCTGCTGTAGCAAAGAGAAAAGAATCTCGTTTTGATCTTGAACGTCAACTTTGCTCATCATGTTTGTGTCAGTAGCAATGTCACCAACCAGGGTACCCGGGTTTTTCCCTTCCTCTACATGGTAGGTAAAGTCCACGCAAAAACACCCGGGAAGCGTAGGCATTATTAATAAACACAAGAATAATAACATTTCTTTGGTAATATGGTCGGAATGTTTGAAGTGATTTTTTAAAATTGTATTTCTTAAAAATTCGGCCAATGGTCCCTTGGTAATTATCTGAAATAAAAAGAAAAAAAAGTTTTTGTTATTTTTTTCATTTTAGTAGAATCAAATAAGAGGCACAAGACAAAGAGGGTTAAAAAAATATTAGAAAACAAAAGACAAGATGCGAGCAAGTCCTGAAGTGACATGGTATATATATATATATATATATATATATATATATATATATATATACGAGATGTGTTTGAAAAGTAATGAGACTGTTGTCACAAACTATTCATTTAAAATCCAAACAACAAACTAAATGTTTTCTCCTCCAAAGTAGTCCCCCTCTTGAATCTAATGCACTCTCCCATTCTTCTCTGTCATGCTTCTCTGCCCTGCCGGAAGGATTCTTCTGGTATGTCTCTCAGCTCCATTGTTACGGACCTCTTGATGACCTCAATTGCATTCAAAACGGATCCCCTTGATGAGCCCCTTCAGCTTGGGAAAAAGAAAAAAGTCACGATTTGTCCTGCCACAACTACCGTCCCTTCGCGCGCACCTCCCAGGATTTTTTCTTTCATACAAACACTATTAAACAGAACCGACGTCTCCTGTCTGACTAGTTTTTTCGACCCGTCCGAGTTGACGGATCAATCTTTTAACATTGTGGGTGTGTGGGGCGGGGTAACATAAGTGCCATCTAAGGGGGTTAGATGGAATTGAACCACTTTGTTCCGAGTTCAATTTAATCGACGAAATGTGGGAGAGGGGACAAGTAGGAATAAAGAAGAGTGAGGATTTCCAGCCAATTCTTCTCCTCCTAACACCTCTTTACACAGTTTTTGTGAGTGCCCTATCACACTTACTCTCACTCCTTATTTCTTCACCCACATATCTTCGATTAAATAGAACAGAAAAAACTTCTCAATTACATCTAACCCCCTGAAGATGGCACTTTGAAGTGTTAAAAGTACTTGAAAAAAAGACTAACTTTGACTAAACTTTTCAGTTTTCTCAAAGTGATTTAAATACTAATGAGGTATAAAGTGTTATTTATTTCTTTGAATTATACGCATCATTGCTCTTTTCTTAAACTGCTGTATAGAATATTAATTATTGTATTCATATTAAATAACAACGGAGCCAAAGATTAATAAAGAAATTTAGTTTTCTCTGTTTCTATTCATGGTCAGCAACAAAAGTTTCAAATGAATCTCTCTCAATAAATGTACATAACAATATACGAAATTAGGTCAAAAGCAAATTCCTTTTTCAAAGTCATTTCACTGGGATAAGTAAATTTCTAGCATAATCTTTCCAGTCAGCAACAGCAAATCACCGAATTTACAAATCACACGTTACTTAGGTAATTGAATATTGTGTATGAATTATACTTAAAATAGTAAAGAGGGATCAAATTTAAAGTGTTCAGGTCTTATTTCATTTTATTTTCTGAAGTCAAAATTGAGATACATTTTGAATGTTGAAGCATCTTCGATGCCAGTAATTTCAATGTGCATCACGCTACGATGTCTATATAAAAAAAGCTTTTCTACGCTTAGCATAAGCAAAATATTTAACTTATCAAACTGTATCATCTTAAGAACACCAACTCCCGACCTCCAATAAGCACAGACCTCTTAGTCTTTCATGGGTCATTGTGGTTCTCAGATAATTCTATATCAGTGCCAATTTGCTGAACGATCTTTCTCATGAACAATATCATGATTAAATATAATCTAAGAGATGCATTAACATCTGGAAAGCTATCAGCAAGCTCTTCATGTCGTTGAGATAGAGTGAGACATGCACTGAGCTTGACAAAGATTGCAAACTTGACAATTTCATCAACGAAAAAAACACTAAAGTCTCTAGGGAAAGTTTCTTAGCCTCAATTTGTATCTACATGAGTTGAATATTACTTTGAACCTGTCTTATTCTACTCTGATTTCTTGTAGAACAACAGACAATTGATCTAAAATGACATTAAAAGTTTCACTTCTGAATTTTTCTCTGCAAGAAAAAAATCAACTTTCTCTTAGATTGATGTTGGGTGTGCATCCCATTTCTTGTTCTTCTTTCTTGACCTTTCTAGTTTTTTTTTTAATTGTCATCCAGTTCCAGCTCTTCATATCTATATTGAAGTGATTCAAGAAACTTTTACAGAAAAAAACTGGTGGTTCTAATTGATTATCTAATCAATTAGAACCACCACTTTTTTTTCTCAAGTCAACGCATTGGAAAGCTTTATTTGTTCTGTTGAATCGTTCAAGAATAACATTTTAGATTTTAGCCATCAGAATAATTTCAAGACAATTTTGTTTCCCAATGCTTTATGTCTTGCTTTAGGTGTTTGCTCCAAATCATATTCAATATTTTTCTAGGGATTTTGTATAGTTATATGCATCCCACAACACAACGCAATACTTCAGTTCAGTATGTCTTGCTTTTCCAACTCCCTGTCAAGATGAGAAGAGTCCTTATATCGAAGATTAGCACAGAATCCCCAACAATGCTTTCTGCTTAGTTTGCTTTGACCTGGTTGAAAATAATGTCGTAATTCTGAATAAGAGTTGGAATGTTTTGTTTTAACATTTTTAATGGCTGTTGACTAAATGGAAACCAGATTCTTGGATCTGAATTAGTAGCACTCCCCACTGTACATGTCTGAAGTATCTGTAGATTGTGGATGTGATGTTTCTTCACCTTCAATAGCTTCATTTGATATGTTACTTTCACTTTCTGGAGGTGTACTTGGAATGTGGGTGATTCTTTAGAAGAAATATCTGGTACTGGTTCTTCATTGTTTGATAACCAGGTCAGTGAGGCTTAGAATATGCCGATTATCCCCTACAGGGGTAAGATCCCCCTCCTCAAAAGGGGGTGTCCTGGGTAAATTAAATAGTGAGTTTACAGTTCTGGACATCTGGGAAGCGTCGAGTATCTCTTC
Organism: Doryteuthis pealeii; assembly: GCA_023376005.1. Lineage (NCBI taxonomy): Eukaryota > Metazoa > Mollusca > Cephalopoda > Myopsida > Loliginidae > Doryteuthis > Doryteuthis pealeii. The sequence continues at coordinate 20,700,658 of CM042151.1, forward strand.
ATTGACATTACTCCCAGGTCCACTCTGACTGGTAGTACTGAGTAGGGTCCCATATATGTGTCAAATATACCTGTTAAAACTTTTTTGTATTCGATAGGACCGTGTGCTACCCCACCCCAAAAATCTCTTAAACAACTACATAAAAATGTAAATATGAATGAACACGATTTCCCTCTAAGCATTAACGAAATGCCCTTAAAATCAACCAATCATTATTAGCTTCTTCGTTTTCCGCTATTAAAACACATTCTCTAAGATTTAATTTAGATTCCTCTGAGATGCAATTTTGGTGTCCCTGTATTTCTATTTTCTTACTCCCCCACGCAAATTTGAATTCGTTCTTATAATAAAACTAATTTTATAATTATTATATGTTTTATGAAGGAAGTCTAGAGGTCTCTCTGCCAGTGACCCAGGCCCTATTGCCATCTCCTGCCCATGTATAAATCCGACCCGGAACATAAAGTTTGAGAAATTCACATGGATATAGAGATCACTGAATACAAATAAATATTTTAAACAGTCACTCATAGACATAATTTAGAATATGTGCGAAGATATAATAAAAAAGAGGATTATTAAAAAATATCTCCAACCTCATCTCCCCCACAAAATACACTCAGTATGAACGGGAACACAAAAATATCCCATTTCCCTTTGAACACTATGATCGCCCAGATCTTAATTCATTATCTCTACGTTATAAAAATCATGTGAGAATTATTAATACAAATGTGTCTGTTATGAGGAAACACATTCAAGTGTTGCATTAGTCGAATGTCTGTTTGCTTCACACTGTAAGTGTGAGAGGAAAGATGGTTGAAAGAATCCATAAAATACATAAAGCAGGCAATTGTAAAAAATAATAGGTTTTTGGAACTAGATATTGTAATTAGTGCTTTATAATACGCACCTTTAACTAAGAAATTATGAGAACCAAAAAATCTCATGTGTGAGGTATTTGGTATTTTAGAATTTGCTGCAGCTAAATTTAAACTGAATTCAACATTTCTTCAACTTTGTATTTACTAAAAATAAGAATTTATATAGTTTGCATTGTTTTATCATCATCATCATCATCATCCCTCGTAGATATCATTTAGTTAAATGACTCATCAGTTAAATGACTCATCAGTTAAATGACTCGAAAAAAATCAGAAAGTTTTGAAATATCATAACTGATGCGTTCATTGAAAAATCAATACTGAAAATTTCATTAAAATCGGATAATTCGTTGATTTTTTTTGGTAAATCTTTTCAATCAAGGGTATTAATTTGATTTTGGTAAATACATTTACGGCGTCAAAAATGTTGGTACCTCGTATTAGCACTAAGATATTCTCTTAGTGAGACGAACACATGTCCCCTTTTGCCTCGAAGAAACCTAGTTATCCGTACCTGCTACTTTACGACAAAAATTCGAGTATTACTGGAATTTTAGAAGTGTAAATCCCCAATAAATCTATCCCTTACTTTGTATCTTAATCCGTTGGTGCCATGATGGTTGTTGAATCATTGCCAATCATTATTATTATTAATTTCGACTTTCTTTTTCGTTTTGGCTTTACCAGGCCGGCTGTTTTACTTTTCTCAGGGGCATTAGTGCATATCGAAAGCAAATTGCTGGTTCCATTCTCTACGCCACTAAACGTCAGCACACCTCCATTCTCACTGAGGATCATTAACGAAAAAGTCTGAAACCAGCTGCAACAGTTATGGCATCTCCTCATCTCGGGTTTGTGTTTTCTTCTCTCTTCTATAGAAACTTAGAATGGCTTTACTCTGAGAGTGTATCAAACAGTCTAATCCCATGCATAAAGTTCAAACAGCTTAGGGGCAAGTCAAACAAAAACAAGATTGACCTTTATACAGTCGACCCTTATACAGTTTAACCTCTCTTTTGGCATTTTTATTTTGTCTTGCCTTGTGACAGAACAGTGAAGAGCATCTGTATTGGGATTTCTCCATAAACTCTCTCTCTCTCTCTCTCTCTCTCTCTCTCTCTCTCTCTCTCTCTCTCTCTCTCTCTCTCTCTCTCTCTCTCTCAAGCATTATTCTTTTACAGTGCACGTTCACGAATCCCGGTATTTACGATGGTATTTCACCACGTGAACATTGTGAAGGTTATAAGCTAGACTGATCGCAATTAGTATGGGGTGTTCATTATCCAGAGGCTTACTTATTAGTTCAAGATAAAAATTAAAAAAAGAACTGAAGAAACAACATATGACGGCAGTGATCCGAAAGTAATGCCTCGTATTTACAAGGTGTGATCGAAGATATCGAGACTGAGGCTTTAGATATTTTTATTTCAAATTTTGAAATTTAAATGAAAATGTGTACACAGCTGACCTTATATGCACGGCAGATTTTAAGCCAATAAAACAGATTTGTTCAAAAGTGAACTCCACACATACATAAAAAGTTTTTCAAAACTAAAACCGATTAAAACATACATACGGTCAACAATTTCACGAGATAGCCTAAATAATTTGACACTGCTATCTATTGAAAATGAAATTACATAACGAAAACCATTGACTTTGAAAGGATTTTGTAGAATTAGCGGAGCTTAGAATACGCCGACTCTATCCCCTGCTGAGGACTAAGACCCCTCCCCCCCCGTTCATGGGTAATCCTGGGTATAACACAAAACCGCATCTGATGATGAGGATCCTATTATGGAGATCTGATTGTCATTATTCCCAGGTTCACTCTGTGACCTGTTAAGTTCCCATTTATGGGTGAAATAGATCTGTATAAAAATTATTCATATTGAAAGATCGTGTTAACCCCTCACACAAAAAATACTCTTATGAAACAACAACCCCCAAAATATAAATATGACGGTACAATGAATGCAATTCCCTAATGCCTAGGCATATAATAACCCTAGATAGGTTGACATGCCGTTAAAATCAATCAAGAAAAATAACAGACCAGCTAGATAAAATTAGAATATGTTTGACAGCATAGAATTTTACGGTTATTGATTGGTGATGTTCCTTGCTATCTATTTTTCTAGAAATTCTAAATCTGGGCCAAACACCTTTGCCTGACTTGGTCAGTCTATCATTTGTGAAATGCAACGTTCTTGTTGAGTGTAAATATTTACTTAAGTGTGTATTTCGAAAAAGGTGGTGGCAGAAAGTTCTGAATGTGACAATTCTTAGGTTTTAACTTCAACTATAAAACTGATCACATTCATTAACACTGATTCACCAGAACGAAAAAGTAAAAAAAAAAAGAATGTGGCGCGTCTGACACTTGCAAAATCAGCGATTCCCTTCCAGATATAAACAATTGCTCTTAACAGAGCAAAACAAGAAAAGAAAGAAGAGAAAGAAAATCGAAAAAAAAAAATGTTATTCTAAACTACAATGATAGCCATTAGCCATTCTTTATTGACAATAAAGTACTTTTTAAATACTGAGTGTCACTTTAACATAATTTACACATGCAATAAACCCACCGCACAATTATCTATGCATATACACCAAGGCAAAATTGCCAGCACATATAAACGTTTACATCTTACATACATACAATCATAAATTCTCTTTTTCCTCTGTAATTTTCGACCAGTTACTAATACACATATTTAAACATATTCTTTTTGGTGTAATAGTTAATAGCTGGTGTTATGCTAAAGAATAAGTTGAAAAGACAATCTATAGAGTGGAAACATTCTGTCTCTCAGAAAAAAGTTCAGGGTGCAGTAAATAATATCGATAAAGAAAGTCCTGTTGAGATTCAGGGACATGAAAGGGTCCATCACTATATATTTCCTTGAAAAGGATGCATCTGTAAACAGTGCTCCTTACTACCAACTTCATAGGCAAAATTCACTTTATTTATTGAATGACCTTTATATATATTATTAAAATTCTCATTATGTTTGTATATATGGGGAAAATAGTAGGATAGACTAGTCTCTCTATCTTTGATAAGGAAAGATATCAAGGAGAACGGAAAAATATGAATTCAAAACCTGAGGAATATTGTTCATGGAATTTGTGGTACATTGGCGCCTCATTCTTCTGTTATCAGTTCATCCAAAAAGTGTGGCTGGTTCTACATATGCCTACACCACTATAAACAAATCACCTCTGCAAATCAAAAATGGACAAACACACACACACACACACACACACATATATATATATATATATGGTGCGCGCACGCGCGTGTGTGTGTGCATGTATACATGCATGTGTACAGAGAGAGCATGAGAAATTTAAGTTTTTATTATACAAAATGCTCACATTCTCACAATACAGCATTTGTCTTATTTGAGTAAATTTACAATCAATTATATACACATACATTCTTACCCATTCACTATCTCTTTCTCTTTCTCCCTCTCTCTCTCTCTCTCTCTCTCTCTCTCTCTCTCTCTCTCTCTCTCTCTCTCTTCCTTTTTTTTCATCCACATTTTCTAAACTTTGAATTTAACTTTTTGTTTTTGTTTTTCTCGCAATTTTTCTAGATTACAAACTGCAAGTTCCTAATGCATTACTCTTTTTTCTCTTTCCTTCTCCCAGGTGTGTTTTTTTTCTTTCTTGCACTTTATTTCTCTTATCCTCATTCACAAATACTTTTAATTTTCACTTGTCAGCTACATTTTTTTCATTCTTTCTTCCTCTTCACATTTCTTGACATACACACACATGCACACTTTCATTTTTAATCTCACACAAAAATTGATAAATTCTGTTTTTTTCTTTTCTCATCTCTTCAGATACTGTTTGCTGCTGTTGCTGTTTGGGTTCGAAGGGTTAAGAGCTAAAAAGTAAGTCAAACTGTCTCTTCTGTTTCAACGTTCATCACTGGAGGCATTTACTTATTGACAAAAATAGATTTGAAAGACGATTCACTTTGGACAAACTGTCATTTGGAAAAAGGATGAATCTATGAAAATAGTACAAATACTTAAACTAGCTCTAAAAATTCTCTATTTTTATGCTGTAAGAAAGTTTCTGTCTTATACTGATTATGTCCGTCTATTTCACACTGTGTGTGTGTGTGTGTGTGTGTGTGTGTGTGTGTTGTATCTGTCTCACACTCTGCATCTATTTGTCCCACATTTTGTGCATCTGTTAGACCGGCTCACACTCAGTTTGCATATGTTCGACTAGATCACACTTTATTTGCATCTGTTGGATTATTTGTTGCATCTATTGGACTCGCATTCCCTGCAACACGCACAGTTCTTGGGAAAAGATATGATAAACTTATGTAGAAATAGCAGATCTATTGGATTCATACTCTCATTGCATCTCTTTTACTTTTTACATCAATCATTGTTTTAGAGTTTGATAATTTCTGTATCTTTATTGTGAGTATTGTTTTAATCTCTGTCTCTCACACACACACAGTTCTTGGGAAAAGATATGAACAGCCCATGTAAAAATACAAGATCTATGCTGAATGAAAAGCAGCCGGTAAAAAGAAAAAACAAACATATATAGGCCATAATTAAGGTTAAATCATAAGACTGATGTGTAACATCCAAAAAGAAAGTCTATGGGTTTCAATTTTCCTCAGATTATATGATGGGAGTTAAAGAATTCCAAAAAGGTATACAGAAGACTTTAATGAGATAACCTTCATATAGAGTCAGACTATAAGACTATACCATCTGTTGTATGAATAAGAGAGAGAGAAGAGAGAGAGAGAGAGAGAGAGAGAGAGAGAGAGAGAGAGAGAGAGAGAGAGAGAAGAGAGAGAGAGATTAAGTAATATAGTCTACTTTTGAAAAAAAATCAGATCCATTTGAATTCCTAATATTCTTCATATCATTATAACACTGGAATTTCTAATGAGTCAATAGTGAGACCAGATCGTGTGAACAATATAAAGTATTGTTCATTAATGATTTCTCTCCAACTGGAACATTATAAATTTAAAATGTATATCATTAGGTATTACTTATAACTCCACAGCATTGAAACTGTGATAAAAAATATAAATATGTTGCAGTCCAAGAATAAGCATTTATCTTATATATTCACACAATTTTATTTTTGGTTACAAAGAAGTTACAATTTTACTTTAAGAAAAAGTGTTAGGATGTTTACTTATTTATGGACAATACTAAACACTTTTATTAATATATAGATAGTAAATACTCAATAGATATTTCCAATTTCTCTGTGTTTAGTTTAAAAGCTAATGAATATTACCTAATAATATTCATTTTGATTACATAATGGTCTTCTTGAAATAATAAAATCCTAGTATCTTTAGTTTAGAAGAAAATTATCTTACATACTGTACAAGATTTCTTAAGATTGGTCCAATTCTATATAAAAATTGTCTGAAATCTTTTCCTTGAACACATACCAATATCACGGGCCCTTTTCAAGTGTATGCTTTGTATTTTAAAATATAACTAAGTCTTAGAAATATTGTAAGTGAAGAAAAAAAAAAACTCTTAAAAAGAATCTTGTCTATGTTCTTTATTTTCTTTAATGATATATTCTTTATATATATATATATATATATATATATATAATATATATATGTGTGTGTGTGTGTGTGTGTGTGTATCTGCGTGTGTGTGTGCGTACATATATATATATGTGTGTGTGTGTGAATCTGTGTGTGTGTGTGCGTATATATATATATATATATATGTGTGTGTGTGTGTGATGAGGCCTAATAGGCCGAAATGTACATACAGAGATTGATTTTTCTCGATTTGTTTAGCCATACATTTAAATAGGCATTCCCGCCTAATTCATTATTAATTAATTAATTTTCAAAATTAGGTACGACTCCAATTAAGCACGTATTCTCCCAAAAATTGTCGGCTAGAAAAGCCATTCCAAACATACCGTGTTTACAACTTATCATATATATATATATAAACAAAAATGCAAATGAGAAAACTTGGCATGAAAAGTGCTCAGTGTTATACATGAATATTTAAGGGATTTGTTGTATTTATAAAGAAAAGTATGTTCAATATCAGTCATAGTTCATATGTAGATCTAAGTTTTAATAGCAATAGTTACTAAGTTCACTTGTCATTATGTCTTTGCTACTAAAACTTAGATCTCTCTGTCTCTCTCTCTCTGTCTCTCTCTCTCTGTCTCTGTCTCTGTCTCTCTCTCTTCCTTTCCCTTTCCCTCTCTCTTATATATATATTAATGGAGAGTACAATACAATAATTTTTTTTTAGTTTTTATACTGCTCTTTCAATTAAGCATTGAGCACTTTCATTTTTGCTTACAACAGTGATATTTTCTATTATCCTTATATATAAAGATAATGAAAATATGAATGGTGAAAGGAAATAATGAAAGTTCTTAATGCCTAATACACAGTGATATTAAAACTACAAACTTATACAATATTGCACTATCCTCTGTTTTATGTAGGTTGACACAATCATCAAACAGTGACAGATATGAGTATATAACTCATTCACATAAACTCTTTTCTATGCATGCATGTATATATATGTATATATTCAGATAGACTTCATGTATATTTGACATTTGACTATAAAAATTCTGCTTTGTATATCCCTGAATATTCATTGAGCAAGAAGATGAGTAAGGAATGTATTTTGCTGATGTGTTTGTGTATTAGAAGGTCATATGAAGCCTTGAGAAAAGCGTGGTTTGTGTGCCATTTAAAAGATTCTAAAATGTAGACTTATTGAAGGATACCTGGATAAAAGACTTGTAGAAAGATAGAGATACTTGAAGGATTTTACAATGCAAAGAAAAAGGCTTAAATGATTGTAGTGAATGTCAGTGTCTTCTTTCTTTCAGTGAATAGGAAAATGCTGTAGGGAATAATGCTGAAAAAATTGGCTATGCATATGAAATTTGTTCAAATTAACAAGGCCAGCTTTCCAGTGTTGCAAGGAAATTACTTGCTCATCTCTTTCTGACAGTTATCTGAGAAATACATAAAGAAGTTGGTCATTGGTTTGCATGACATCTCTGTAGACCAATAAAAACATTTTACACACAGAGTAGTAAATTCCTGGAAGATTGAAGAAAATTTACTGCTCGCAAAAATGAATGGGAATATGATACTATGACAAGAAAGGATGGGTAAATATTGTTCTACTTGATTTTTTTTTCTTTTTTACTAGCCAATCCCAATGCTCTCATGAATGCTGTAAAATAGACAGGTAACCAGGCCTTGTATTTAACATGGCCGAGTTTTGAAGTGAAGTTTATCAAAATTACTTCTCATGTAATGCTCTATAAACAAGATTCAAAAAGTATTTTCATTTTTTACAAATTTGAACTCCAAAGTTTATTTCATTTACCCATCTAAAGACTTAGCTCAGTCAATAGAGCATCCATCTAGATTCTATACTAGCCCTTGCCAACTCAGTGCATGAATAGCACAGTTTGGATCTGTGTGGTAAAGTGGGAAGCTGGTGGTAGGTGTGGCGCTCTACCTCAGATGTATAAACAATCTCTCTGGTCTAGCACAAGTGAAAAAGGGATGTCCACTTACTTTACTGCAACTGTATTTCCCAAGACATAAATAAACAATGAATGAAACATTAATTTTATTGAAGATAATTCCATCAGTATTCAACACACTTATTCCAGTAAGTTTTCCCTTGGTTGAAGCACTTTTGAAACTTTGAATTTATTATTATTATTATTATTATTATTATTATTATTATTATGTAAGTTTTTCACACCAGCATTAGCTGGTAGTCTTTTACTGGAGTTTGAGTGACAGTCTCTTCAGGTCTCCAGAACTCTTCTGAGTATTCTAGCCGATCTTAACAATGTGGTTTGATGGTCTCAATTCTTCCACTGATTTCCAGTTCATCCAGACTCTTTTCCAAACCTTTGACACACTTATCCCAGTGATTTTTTCAAGGCTGAAGCACCTCTGAAAATTCTCTTTTGATTTTTCTTTTAGCCAAGTTGTCAATAATGGTGTTGTTGCAACAATGGAAATAAGATACCTTGTGTGATATCCATATATGGATGGGACAAATGTTCTGGGATGCTGCTGCTGTTAAGTGGCTTAGTTATATGTATATATACTCCTATTTTCTGCCAATTAGAATAATCCCATTGCTCAAAACAGATGGCAAAATATTCTTGAACATAATTTCCTAGCAGGCCATCAGGTGACTAATGGTGGGGCACCTGGCTGATGAATTTTCAATTAGGTTTAGGAGTCTGTTTGAAATTGGGTGATCAGTCTCTTTTTTTTTTTTAGGTGTTGGTGACTTACAGATTTTTTATTATTGCCAAGATTGGGTGTCAAGTTTTATGTTAAGTCCAAATTGAGGAAAATGTTTTACTTTTTTAACCCATCTGTATTCATAGTTTCCAATTACAGATTTAATGTTAATGTCTTTCTCAATTCTTACTATGATTGTGAATTTCACATCTCTGTTAAAATCATGATCATTTGATCAGAAATGTTCTACTGGTATTAATCTACTATGATCTATGGATTTTATCTGGTATCTATAATTGTTGAGCCTAAAATAAAATCACCATTCTGACTTTCCAACATATTGTTTTCCACAGCGTGTGCAGTCTCATGAAAATTTTTACTTCTGCAATTTGATTTGTGGTAAATTTTAAAGGTCTTTTTAGTTGTGGAGCTAGTAAATGAGTTAGTTGATTTTAGGTGTTTGCAGCATAGGTTATTCTTTACTTTATTTAGTATTGATTACTTTATACTGTATATTGTTGCTTCCTATCATTTCCCTGGGGTTATTAGGTCAACAATAGGCCACTATAGCTGGTTCTTGAAAAATATCTTTTAGTTTGGAATTTATTTTAAAAATGTTCCAATGGTTTTTAATTATTTGGCTTAGTGGTGGGAGAATGTTGTTAAATGTTGTTATAAAGGGGATATGAGGTAGCTTCTTTTTCTTTTTTAATTTTAGGGTCTCCTGCATAGGAATAGAAATGGCTTTAGTTATTTTGTTTTCTATTAATGTATGGGAATATCCCTGTGCTGAGAACTGCTGTTTTAGTTTATCAATTTGTCGTCTAAGTTTCTTGTTGTTAGTGCAGATTCTTCTAATAAATAGGTGAGGCTGTCTTTGAGATGTTTAGGGTGAGAGGATCTATAATGGAGATAGTTGTGTGTGTTTGTGGGCTTTGTATGTAATATTGTTTGTGGTTGTCTGTTTTTGTTGATATATATTAGAATAATTAGAAATGCGATTGTGTTGATTTTTCGTGGTCAAATTTGATGGAGTTATGCATCATATTTAAGTTGGTTAGGAAAATTTTCAGTTTAACCTCTCTGCCTATTTATATCTTGAATATATTGTCAATGTATCTTGTGTAAAAAATGCAGTCATTCTCAATTTCCAGGTAGATGTATGTGTTTTCATGTAGATGGTTGTGTATGAGGAACCTGCAATCATGCCCAGGGCACGTCCTTTTGTTTGTACGAAGTGTCGACTATTAAAGTTATTACACAATATTTTATATATATATATATATATATATATATATATATATATATATATATATTGCATTGTCAATAATTAAAATCCAGAAAGAGTAAATAGATATCCAAATTCAAATACTTTGAGATTCACAACTCAACAAACATGTAAAAGTGCTCAATAAAATGAGCTAAATATATAATTAAAAACCAAATGGTCGAAAAACCAGACTGACTAGAGTTTCTTCTAGTTAACAAATCTTTCTGAAGATTGCATGAATGTCTATATAAAATACAATATATCTATATTTTTCATTTCTACATCTTGATCTCATTACAGAGAAGATATAAGATTCATTTTAGAAATGCAAAAATAATTTCTTTTTCATTGTCTCTGTCTCATTCCTGCACTTTCACTTAATTCTTTTTTCTCTCTCACAATAACTTTTTATACTTGAGTCTTTTTCCTTCTTTGCATCCTTTCATATTTTTTCCTTCTTTTTCAATTTCTCTTTCATTTCAACTTATTCTCTTTTTGCTTTTTCTTCTTCTTCTTCCCTTTCTTTCTTTCTTTCTTTCTTTCTTCTGTTTACTCAAATAGTTTGAAAAACTTTATGAAATATAATTAGACAAGCCAACTTCCCATCAGAAATGTTGGGATTATTTACATATAGATTGGCACTTCTTGTTGTCTATCAGTCCAAGATAATAACATTAATGTCGACATGTTTGAGAATGACAGACCATCAGTTGGTCAACTGAAATCCTTTCAAATCATTTGAATAAATAGAATAAAGAATGAAAGAGGAAAAGGAAAAACAAACAATGAAGTCAGAAAGAAAGAAAAATTGAAAAAGAGATAAAGAACATGAAGTGATACACAAGAAAGAAAATTAGAGTGAGAGAGAAAAAAAAAAGAAAGTGAAAGAAAATGAGAGATTAAGCATTAATCTATATGTAAATAATCCGGTTAATCTTATGAAAGGAACTATGCAATTGCATTTAAGCAATTCCAGATTGAAAATAAAGAATTTAAAAGAAATTCATAGAAAGACCTTGAATTTAAGGTTTTTCCTCTGATAGGTGATCCTCGAGAAATAACTTGTCATATCTGCCCCAGAATAGGAGGAATGAAAAGCCATTTACATTGGCCACAGGTGTATTATCAAATAGCTACAAATTGAAATAACACCTGTCATACCGGTGGAAAAGTCTGCAAGTCATTGAGAGGGTATAAGTCATATTAAGATATATAGATCGGGTGGAGCAGCAATTTTTTCATAAGATTAAATCTCTTGTGAATCAAATTTGTGTCAAGAACTTTAAATCTCTTGTTGACTTAAATTGAACCAGATTCTTTTTGTAATGGTTATTTTTCTTTTACAAAATGATATCATACAATGGTCACACTCGAACTTCAAGGTGACATCCATTATATATATATATATATATATATATATATATATATATAGGTAAGTTGGTAGTGGGAATGATTCTATTCAAGGCCTGTTTTTAATATAGATATATTCAAATGTTGGTGGCCCACTTGTAGGGATAAATGTATGATAATTTGATAATTATAATCAGACCAATATTTATATGATTGTTAAAGAAAAGGCTTAAATATCTGTGATGTTAGCAGTTATGGATTTATTTCAACCAAAATTTGCATCTGAGAGAACTTCCACATTCATCAAACTACAATACAAGTAAGAAAAAAGAATTTTTTAAAATTGTCATTTTTTCTCACTTGTCTGATGAATGCTGAAGTTCTCAAAGATGCAAATTTTGGTTGAAATAAATTTATAACAGCTAACATGACAGATATTTAAGCCTATCAAACATATCTATATATCTATATGTGTGTGTGTGTGTGTGTGTGTGTGTATTTATATAAGTAGATAATTGGGTTTTATTTCCTTTATATTACACACATCCTCCTTTTTGTATCTTTGTTTATGCTTTACACTTAAATTAATTTAATAAAGTTGTTGTGTTATAATAATTATTATCTGTTAAATCTTCTGACATAGAATTTAGTATTCCTAGAGCAGCATACATGAAAGGATGAGCATTTAATGAATGTCCTCAAATCTTCTACTTAGAAATTAATTTTTAGTTTAGGAAATATTAAAAAGTTGCAGAAAGCTTTGACTAGTTAGTGTGAAAAGTGGTGCACTTGCATAATTCTGTGTTTCACCAAAGACTTATGATTAAAAGGTTGATTAAAATGTGTCAAGGATGTTGATTAAAAGGTATGAAGAATTGGTAGTGACAAAGTCTGGACCATATCACTTTATTATTTCAGTTCTTCAGTTGTACAGACATCTTCATTTAAATTTTAGAATTTAGAAAAATTGAATATTCAGTTTTGATAATTTTATAATTATACCTTGAATATAATCCACTTAAAATTTAGTTCTTAATGCTTAAAATAATAACATGCTTGCTGTGAGTGTCAGTACTTGGTGTTCTAATTTCAGGTAAGATAAACATTTTGAATGCTCATATTCATAGTGACTTAGATTTGGAGATACACAATTCTCAACCATTTATAAGTCTGCATGTTCCTGCCATTCAAAAATCCTGAATACACTGTTGATCCATCAACCTGAATATTTGTAATTTAAGAGAAATATCTGAAGAGATATAAAGTAGTGCAACTCTTCATTGCTTAAGTTCTAATGCAAACGTCTACATTTCTATGTATTTTAAATATCATGTGATACTTGTAAATCAAACCTTAACCTGAAATTTGATTAGTTTTAAACTAACTGAAATCTAAGTAAGTACACCTTCACCATTTTTATGAAAAGTTAATTTTCTATTATTTTCTAAACCAAAAATACCAAGATTTTATTATTTCTAGTGGAGAAATAGAATCAAAACAATTATTATGTATTATTTATTACCAAACCCTATAGCATTGAAATTCTGTGACAAAAAATACAGATACATTGCAGTCCAAAAATAAGTATGTATCTTATATTTATTTATGTAATTTCATTTTTGGTTACAGAACTGAAAGAAACTGAGAGAAAGATTAAGTATTATAATCTATCTATGAAAACACCGAATAGATTTGAATTCCTATGAGATGATTCTTTTCTAATTCCTCTGTTGTGCGACCAGATTATGTGAACAATATACAGAATAATCCATAAATAAGTTCAATCAAATTGAAATATTATACACTAAAAACAGATATCATTAGGTATTATTCAATATCAAACTCTAATATGTTACAGTGCAAGAATAAGTTTCTATCTATATTATGTATATTTATGCAATTTCACATTTGGCTATAGAGGTGTTGCAATTTTATTCTTAGTAAAAAAAAGTGTGTTAGGGTTGTAAGTAAAAAAGTAAAGTCGTCGGGGCGGCCTAATGTCGGTATCAGCCAGACAGCAAGGGAGTCTATACCCTTTTCACTAGCGCTAAACCAAGGAGATTATTTGAGCATCTGAGGTGGAGCGCCACACCTACCATCAGCTCCTTACTTTACCGCACAGATCTCTGTGCTACTCATACGCTTAGTTGGTGGGGGCCAGTATCGAACCAAGAACCTTGAGATTCCTAGCCGAACACTTTACCGACTGAGCTATTACTCATTTATAAATACCATTGTACAATATTATTTATACATAAATAGTAAATAGTAAATAATAAACTAAATGAATATATATTGACCGTGTTTAGTTTAAAAACTCACCCATTATGACCAAATAAATAGCAATGAATCAAGTTCCACTGAGCCAGTCATGTGTTTAAAATGCTTGAATGATATAATTAATTTTCAATAATTTCATTCTTATGTTTCTTTTTTTGTTTCCGTTTTGTGCAATAAAATAAACTAACACCATAGTTGTCTTGAAATAATTGTATTTTGTATTATTTCCTTTTCTTTTTTTCTTTCTCTTTTTTTCTATTTGCAATGGAGGAATGGTTATTGTTCCTTTTTTTCCAGACCTCTAAGATTTTCTGGAGTAGATGTCTACAAGAGATTCATACAAGTGATTAGAAAAAAGAAAGAAAAGAAAAAAGAAAAAAAATGGTTTTAAAAAAAAAAAGAGCAAAAGAAATAATAGAAAAATCTAATTAATTTTTATGATTCATAAATAATTGGTCATTTTATGATTGGAATAATGATAAAAAAATGACATATTTATATGTTAATAAAAACATATATGCAGACAGACCAATAGAATAAATTGATAAATTATATATACACTTATACACATATGAAGAAATATAAATATATATGAGCATTTTCATCCAAACCAAAACCTGTACAGGTTATATTGGTTATCTACAATAACATGATGGTAACCAATCTCTTTTCACTGACCAACTCACAAGTTGTGATATCAACACTCGCAGGGTGCTCTCTCTTCTGAGGCTAAACGTAATAAAGAATGATGATAAATGTAATAAAGAATTATAGATGCATTTATATGTATTTGTATATATATGTATATATATGTGTGTATAAATATATACATACACATATATATATATATATATATATATATATATATATATGTATATATATATGTATATATATATATATATATATATATATATATATATATATATATAAAACAGTGAAATTCTAAATTATTTATATATATATATATATATATATATATATATATATATATATATATGTGCAGGTGTGTGCATGGGTTAGTTTTATAGCATGTTAATCTATGTTGGGTTATATCTATGTTATAAAAGGCAATGTATAAATAAAGTTCAATCATTTCAAAATAACATTTAAAAAATATATTTGACCCATAGATGAAACCTTAACAGGTCAGAGTGTACCTGGGTGTAATGACAATAAAGAGTTGACTCCATACTCCCAAGACCTCAAAAATCTTGAGTATATATATATATATATATATATATATATATATGGTGAGGAAATTAATCTGACAATATGAGAAGAAAATATTTTATAAATATAACAAACACAGGATGTTATGATCAGGGGAACAATTTTATGTGTCAATACTTATATTAAGTATTTCGGTATTATACCATCTTCAGGACACTGTTAAGGAATGTTTTTGTGAGGGACAAAATGAAAGATGTTAAGTGTATAGTGCTTTGAAAGCAGAATCTGACCCCACATTTGACATTTCCAACCCTCCGTGTTCTCACAAATATAACAGGCGTATCCCTGTCCAGTTGTCAGGATCTATTTTTATTTTTACAAGGTTGCTTTTTAAGCAATCCTAATACCTCTTCCAAAGCTGTGGCCTTTTGCAGCTGAGTGTAAAGGAGTTGCTTTGGCATTAGACCGTTAGAATTTGGATATTTGATTTTTCTCGGGGTTATGGTAGAAAATAATTTTGTATTGCAAAAATGAAGTGTTATTTATCCCTAACATGTTGAAAAATTTTTTTCGGAGCCTAGTTTATGTTATTGTTTTGAAAAAAAAAAAAAGATCTGGAGTTTATACCATAACCCCTAGAAAAATAAAATATCCAAATTCTAACGGTCTATTTCAGCATTCCAAATGTAATTTTTTAAAAATTCTCTTCAAACATTCCTAAAAATTCTCCGTTTTTCCCCAATGAATTTTTTCATTCAAAATAAAATTTCACTCAGATGAAGGTCGAATCTTCTCTGTGTGCGGAATATTTTCACACAGATGAACTGATCGAAACACATGTGTAAATGATATTGATTAAATTCATCTTTTATTATCCATTCTATTCTTTCTTTTCTTTATTCATTCTTCCTCATATATATATATATATATATATATATATATATGCATGCATACATATATATATATATATATATATATATATATATGCATGCATACATATACACTCAATTTTTTTTTTTATTATCATCATATATAAGATTTTTTTATGTGGGTGTGTTTGAAGAAGAGGGAATCTCCTGGTTTTGTAAAAAGAGAAAGAAAAGGAAAAAAAGTTTTTTTTAATTTTTTCTCTATTCTTGTATATTTTCTTGATTATTATATAATGGCTATCTGATGAAACTGGGCTCATTTCTTGAGTTACCAGCTGAAATAAATTTATAATTGCCAAATGACGGTTTAAGTTTTTCTTTCTTATTAAAAGTGTAAATATTGCTCTGTATATAATTAGTTTATCAATTTATCTTACATTGAGCTCTCACAGGGATTTGAAATAATCCTTGCATAAATCTATAGGTGTACGTGGGCATTCATTGTGGATCATCAATAAATAAATAAATAAAAATATTTTTGTCATCACTGGAATATTAAAATAGATATAAACTCCAGATCATATAATTAATCTCAAATATAGAAAATTTATTTAAAAAAATATCACTAAAATAAATAAATAAAAGATAAAACTAATGAAATAAAAAAAAAATGGGTAGGGTAATACCCACAATGCAAAACTCCAAAGAGAGAAGAAGGAGGAAGTAAAAAAAAACTAGTGGTTGTTTTTCATATTTAATTATGTCTTGAGACTGTAATGACAAGAAGCCATCTTATGGATAAATGGTTGCCAGGACAACCGATTGGCCAAGTAATAGTAACCTTAGCCAGCTGCTACCATTTATTACCAACATTGAAAAAGAAGAAGAGGAGAAGTTTTTATGTTTTATTTCCATGTGCATCAATATATGATGTACACATGTGTATGTGCAGGCATGAAAAAAGGTGTAATTAAATTTGGGATTATTGTATATGCTTAGATGTATATAGGTGCACATTGTGTTTATATCAAACTGTGTGTAACAGACAGTATGTGCACATGTAAATATTTGTACACATGTGCACTGTTATGCACTAATGCATAAGTGTAATTGTTTTCATGTATGTTTTGTGTTTATCTGTGTACATTTGTGTGTTAGTGCTTATTTATATGGATTTGTGAGTGTATATGTGTAAGTAGCTGAATTTATTTGTATGATTGTATCTGTAGGAGATATGATCAAAATTATTGAACCTGAATTTTTAAATTATTTTAATTTCAAAATCTGAAATTTAAATGTGTATAGTTGAGTAAATTATGATATAAAGTGATGATATGTAGACATGTAGACATCAGTCTAGATGTCTAGACTTTTAGATGAGTCGGTGCTAATTCTTTTTGATCAGTTTTTGGCAAGACACTGGATTGTGAAAATGCAGCACCTTCCATTCCGCTCACAACTTTGAATTGTTTCCTAAACTAAAATTTAAGGACATTAAAAAATAACATGAATTACAAGAGGTGATTTATGCCAATGGAAATAGATAAAGTGTGTTGATTGTCAAGGAAACAATTTTGATGAAAATTAATGTTTCCTTTATTTTTATTTTCTGCCTTGGTAAATTCAGATTTATAAGGGCTAGTTTAGCTCAATTGGTAAAGCATCTACATAGCAACTGGTTTAATACTGGCCCTCACCAACTCAGCGTATGAGTAGTACAGGGATCTGTGTGGTAAAGGAAGCTGATGGTAGGTGTGGTGCTCCACTTCAGACACAAATAGTGAAAAGTGGATATACTCCCTCACTGTCTGGCTGATACTGACTTTAAGCCACCTGACGACTTATTTTGAACATATCATGTTTATTCAATAAATAAGGTGAATTTTGACAAAGCAGTCGGCACTAGGAAGCACTGTTTATAGTTTTACCTTTTTCAAGAAAATCAATAGTGATGTTATTTCATATCCCAAAAGACTGACTTTTCAATTCAGCCTTGTAATGACAGATCCATGTTCAGCCTATTCATAACTTTAGTTTTGACCGCTCTTCCATTTACCAGTGCGATGCATGGCAGGTGGTTAGCTAGACTCATAGTTAAGTGATCCAGACTAGAATTAAATAAAATGTGAATTCACTAAAAGAAATGTCTTG
>CM042151.1:20723924-20786424 GCA_023376005.1 Doryteuthis pealeii
ATATACATGTCTCCATTTTGTCATAATGGTGCTGCACACATGGCACACACCACACCTATTATTGTAATCATCAATCTCACCTTTGATGAGGGCACTGATGAAGGGGCTGGTTTATCTCAGTTGGTAGAGCACCCGACTAGGAATTTTGCAATTCTAGGTTTGATACCAGGGCCCAACAGCTCAGCACATGAATAGCACAGATTGGGTAATCTGACCTGTGTGGTAAGGTGGGGAGCTGGCGATAGGTGCGGTGTTGCACCTCACAAAAAAAAAAAAACAACAATCCCCTTTGTCTAGCACTAACAAAAAGGGGATAGAATCCCTTGCTGTCTGGCTGATACTGATACTGATAGGTATTTCCCTCAGAAGGCTGTCTTAGCCTTCTGAGGGAAATACCTATCAGTATCACCACCACCCAAAAAAGGGGTATTCTAAATTGACACTAAATTGCAACTGTAAGTGTGGAGTACCCCTTCATTGCCATTGTTTCCAAGTCCATTCTGACTCTGAGTGATGGTAACTATTAGGATCCCATCTTAGATAGATCTGTTTGCAAACTATTTATATTAGATTGGAATATTTGATAATATAACTGTGTGTAAACAACACTGAGATGACTACACAAAAAAAGTAAATATAAAGGTACAATTAATGCAATTCCATAACCTCTAGGCATAAAATAACCTTAGATGGGTTGACATACCATTAAAATCAATCAATCAATCTAAAATTTGAGTGGAAATTTTTTGTAAATAAACTTTGTTTTTTTTTTATCTATTTAATTGCTGAAAATCATATTAAAATCCTAATATCAGCTGATTTTTTTGTGAACTTTTAAAAATCCCCACTTTCTTTTGGTGTCTACACAGCTGTGTGTGTGTGTGTGTGTGTGTGTGTGTGTGTGTGTGTGTGTGTGTGTGTGTTTCTTATTTTATTCATAGCTCATCAACCTGTGACAATTGGGTTTCTATATTTCCTGGAAACATTACTTTCATTATAATTATATGGATTTTGTAAGCAAAAGCAATTCTATTGATGTATAGATTACAGATTAATAACAACAAAAAAAGTTTTCTTCAATTAGGAGAGTGATTGTTTTTCCTAATGTAAAATCTTTAATGCCAACGCTTTTAATAAGATTAACATCCATAATCTCATTATCAAAATATATGATTAGCTTAATTTGTAAATCCCCATATCCCTGTATATGCAGTCATAAATATTTTAATATGATAATATAATGTTTATTAAATTGATATATCATACAATGTGTATATTTTATAAAACATATATAAACATAGTGTATGATGTTCTATTGTAGGTCCAGGAAGAAGTTGTCACTCAATCCCAGGGACAAGAATAGATAAACATATTATTACAGTTTGATTCCCATGTTTATTAACATGTTAATAATTTAGGCTGGCTATCTCCATGAGTGTCCAAACTTTCGTTTAGAGCTCCTTACATCTTGTAAAAAAAATATTGGATGTGATGGTGGGAGTGGGGTCTATGACATAACTATATGCTATAGAATATATTATATATATATTTATATTATGTAAATGTTTTAATAATGTATACTATATATGTAATATATGTTATATATTCTTATATAATGTATATATTTCATATACACTGTATATTTATGGGATGGTAAGATTTTCAGCATGTCAACTCATCTTGGGTTATTTCATGCCAAAGTCAGTTTAATAATTACAGTCTCCAATTATAGACAGTTAGTAAGGTTTAAAGAGTAAGTTAGTAAGGTTTAAAGAGAAGAATATAAGGCAGCTGATGGTGATCCCAAGAGATGTTAGAATGTGTGAAATCTCAAGAGAAGTACTTTGAAGGGGACTAAGCTACCAATTGTCAAAGGTAGGCTTATTTTTCCCTTGATATTAAATGACTGAAAAATACATAAATAGACTTTGTATATTAGATAAGTAGACTAAGTAGACTTTGTGTGTCAGACTAAGCAAAGTAAAACTTAGTCTGACACAAAGCAACTGAGTATTTTATTGATTAGTAATAGTCTGTAAACTAGCTCTGCAATAGGTTCTCAGTTTGTATATAAGTTTAAATATGTTTTCATATGTGTATTTATATGGGCATATATGTATAAATCTTCTGCATATTAACATTTATATTTGCATGCACATGCACATACATGCACACATATATGTGTGCATGTGTGTGTTTGTGTGTGTGTATATATAACCATAACCCATCAAAAATAGCACATCATAGCAATGTTTTATTAGAGAAATATACTTAAAATGTTCTAATTTAGAGAATAAAGCAATTTCCAGTCCAATTCTATGTGGTCTTACTTTCATGCTGAACATCATTTTTTAATTATTCAAATTCTTGGTATGAAACCAATAACTGTGAAAGGCTTATTAGAATACTTCACTCCTTCCTAGATAGTAGCATCAGTATCAGGATGGACCACTGTTATAGTTCATCTAGTATAATTCTATTAGAGAAGTCATGTAAGTGCTAGCCAATGAGCAGGTATCTTTGTCTTAAGCAAATTTTCCACACTAAAGTACACTCAATGCTTGTAAAATCTACATTACCATACCAACTATAAAATGTGTTTGTGTTCATTTGTGACTAAATGTAAACCCTTCAACATACAGAGAGTCTCTTTCTCTTTTTCTCTCATGTTGCACTCATTTATACACATATATGCACATGCAAAAATGCATTGTTGTTAATGCACGCTGTCTTGCAATAATTAATCTAGAGTAATCTAACAAAGTTTTCGAGGGTTCAGTTGAGGGCAATGATTGACGAGACTCAATAAAGTCGTTAATTAGTCTCTTCTTAAATCCACTAATTAGTTTTCCTTAATGGTTTTCAGGAGGATTTCAAGTTTTTCTTCTTTCATTCACTTTAATGGGCCTTGTTTATTGACTTTAAAAGTTGAGCATTTCATTAAATTTTTGCTCATCTATCAATAAAGTTCGACTTTAAATTCATCTTATTTAATCATGTTTTCTCAGGAGGAAAAAATATCTTCGATTTTTTTTCCTTTTTAACTTCATTGCTTGTTATCTTTATATCATTTTTTTTTATTTTATGGTTAGAGGAAACAAATAATAAAAGAATGTATTATCCAAAATGCAATTGCTAAGGTCTCTGTATATGTGAATGTCCATAAAATTGTAAGTTTAACAGGTTAATTTTCATGAAATTTCACATGTTGATATTTTGAGATGTTTCAACAAAAGTGGTCCAGTATTAAACAAATTTTTTTTCAATTTTGATGTTTTTTTAAAACTTTTTTTCCTTCATAAAAATCAAATACAAAGGTGGATCAATAAATTCGTAGCCTGACAGTTATTAGCTAAATTTTAATCTGGAATTTTCACTTTATTTGATCAATGTGAAGAAGAATTGGATTGAGTGCATTAACAAAGATTGAAACAATATCGGAAAATGGATTATTTGTAATTTAAAATGCTGTTTTTTATCATTAGGCTACAAACTTATCAAATTACCTATGTACAAGGTGTGATAAAAGATTTAAATGTAGATGTATACACAGTTGAGCAACTTATATAATAAAGTGATGATATCTAGATATTTATGCCACTGTCTAGTTGTCTAAACTTTGTCTTGATAAGTTCATGCCAATGCTCAATAGTTTTGGATCCGCAAAAAGACAGGATTGTACAAGTGCAACATACTACTTCATCTTCACCAGACCCTCAGCTCTATGAAACTTTTTCTTATTTCCTAAACTGAAAATTTATCTCAAGATTTGAAGATGTGGAGGAAAAGAAATTCAATGGTGCAGCTTCTTGCCATATCAAAATAAGAATTTAAGATGTGCTTTGACCAAGGGAAAACTCACTGCCAACAAGAATATTTTGAATGAAATTAACCTTTGATTGTTAATTTCTGTCTTAGTAAGTATTTACTAAGTCCTGATACTTTTTGAACACACAAAATAAAATAAAATTCTTTTGTTAGATTTTACAAAATTCAATAAGCATAAAAGGATATTTACAAATAAAGAGAAAGTTGTTTTATGTCTTAATTTTATGTAAATGTTTGACTTGATTTTCTAAGTCATATTTATGAAGAGAATAAAATATTATGACTAGTTCTTTATGCTAATCAAAAGTTAATGGTGTTTTTCTGACATCCATATGATTACAGGTCAAATTTCATTAGAATCAAACAATGATGAAATAATCTAATATTAATATTTGAGTACAACTCAGTTATTTTGTTAAAATAATTCTGATTGAATTGAATTTACTTAGCAAAAGGTTGTATTTACAATGAATCATATTATTTAATGCAAATAAAATCCTCTGTTTACTAACATTCATCTTAAATTTTAATGTAAAATGTAATTCTAACAAGGTACTACTCAGAAAAAAAAAATTGTTCTTCAAAGTGACAGATAATATAAGATAGGTAAAAAGCCTAACAAATCAGTTATAGCTATAAAAACCAAATATTCATCACCATAATTAGAAATAACAGAGAATGATTTCTTACAGATTTTTTTTATCAAAAATATGTTTTAGTTTTCAAGTCAAATGCTACAAGGTACATAAAGTCTGAAACTTGATATATACTTATTAACAGAATTTTGATCTGAAATTATCATTGCATAGTAAATCAATGTAATTAATAAAGAAGCATTAAGTTGAATACATTGAAAAAGAAGGAGATTATACTTAAGAATAAATAATTTTAGTGCAAAATAAATGATTTTTTTCATAATTAATCTGCAGACTTATTGATTTACCTAAAAAACAACATTCTGTAGAACATGAATAACAAATTTTGACTATTTTCTAATTTTAAGTTTTTACATTCAGAAAAGTGTATGCATGTGATTATAAAGAGACATGCCACATTTGACATTACATAGAAAATTTTTGTTGTATTTTAGTAATTTGTATACTAGAAGAACACTAGTAATTATAAGGATGGATTAATAAATCCATACACTTACATAGTTATTTGGTAAATTTTGATCTGGAAGTATTTACCGTTTATGCCTTAATTTTATGTAAATGTTTGACTCAACTTGATTTTCTTAGTCATAGGATTTGTCATGGTCAATTCTTAAGTGGAGTAAGGCTGGTTTGAATTCAGTTTTCCTTTTCCTAAACTGGTTGCCTAACCAAAGATAAATAACCCATTCTGTCCTAATATTTTCCCATAGCTCGGAGGGGAAGAAATGGATTCATGTTTTTCCCAAGGGCATTAGTGTGAAATGAAATACAAACAGCTTCATCCAGGATTTGAATTTGGATCACTAATTCCATTTCCTATGATAGTAACCATTATGCTAATTAACCGTTCTGAAACTAGACCTTCTTTTGATATTGACAAGGAAAAACATTCTGTTTAAAGATGAATATTTTTTGCCTTCATTTGGTATCAATCTTATTGCTGACTCTATATGAACATAGTTTTGAAGAAGGAATAACTTTTGGCTATTTTCTAAATTTCAGTTTATGAAATATAGAAAATGGATGCCCTCTGATTAAGAAGAAATATGCCACAATTGATATTATATAAAAAGTTATGTGTATTGTAGATTCTTCATTGTCAATATATTGTAGAATTATTAAATTGAAACTAAATTCTTTAACTCATTTTCCTGTAACACAGGCAACTAGAATAATTAAAATATTGAGTGGTTAAAATACTGGCTACTGTAAACCAGAAATATTGGAATTACTTTTAATTTGAGCCCCTAACAAAAAAGAATATTGTGCCACATATAATGATATAACCAAACCCACTGAAAACCAAGTGCTTAACATTGGTGTTTTTATATTTAGTTATTATACAATCAAGAAAACCAGAAATATTGAACTCACCTTTATTGACTCCCTAACAGAAAAGAAGTCATTGTACATAAAACTAGCCAAAGGTATATCTGATATAAGTGGCTGCTTAGAGCCCTGTGGCTTTCAAGAGGGTCCTCCCCACCCCAAGAGCACTTAATTGTTTTCTTTTTCATTTTCATTGTGAGTTATATCAATATTCCTGAGCCATAACAAAATAGAAGCATCTAAAATAAAAGCATCATTTCTTTTTCACACTGAATGAATGGTCAAGCATTGACATTAGTCAATAATATTTGTCATGATGGAGAAGCGGCTAAAATCAAATTCTGCTTAGGATAGACAAAGGCTTCGGCTGGCTCTGGTGGCATATATACCTGTCTAACCACTTAAAGCAGTGTATGTAACACAAGTTATTTTACACATGGGGTTAGTACATATACTACAGAGGCAATTGTAGTGTAAGAGTTATTGTTGTGGGGAATAAAATCAGTGAACTGACTTGAAATCCTGGATGAGGCTGTTTGCATTTCACATAGCACTAATACAGTTAGGAAAGGTATAATCCAACTTTTATCCCTCCAGTTATCTTTAAATAGTAGTGCAGACTGAACGCTTTAACCTTGATGTGGCAATTGTTCTGCAAGACATAAAACTCTGAATTCAAACCTGTTAAATTCTCCTTAAAAATTGACCTCATGTCACATCGTGCATGTGTGGGGAGGTTGGGTAAATTCATACTACAACAATCTCTTATTCTGAATCACTAATAGAAAAAAAAATAGTTGTGTGTATAATGGTCTGACCACACCCACTCAAAGCCATGTGGATGGGTGATTTTATATATAGGATTGCTCTTTATTGTAGCATTAATAATAACTGTCTTCTAGCTGTCCCAATAGTTATATATTTGTTTGATAAATTATTGCTAACATTGATGGACTAAGACTAATATAAACATTTACATTTTTTTTCTTATGATATTTTAGTTGGAATGTTCTCTAGTCATTATTAGATGACATGTGATGAAGTAATTAACTTTCTTTTCACCTCCACTCTGATAAAGGTTAAGTGGGCAAAGACATTGTGCTTCTTAGTGTTTAAATATTCATAACACTGTTTGAAATGAAGGAGCCAGCTGCTGATCCACAAATCAGTGCCTCTTAGTGGACAACTCAGCAAAGATTTTAACTGCAATTATTTCTTGACTACAATTTCAGAAAAGTGAAAGTGAAAGTAGATATATATATTTTTTCCTTCTTACTTTCTATTACAATTGTGTCCAGCTGAACCGATAGAAATTTCATAGTTTAATCATTGTATACAAATGACACAAGGGTCATTCAATAAATTAGATGAATTTTTCTCAAGGAGTTGACAATAGAAAGTCCTGTTTACAGTTGCACATTTTTCAAGGAAACCAATAGTGACAACAGGTACTGTAAGCAAACTGAGTCCTTTGGTCATCAAAAAATGACTTGATTCGGAATTAAAGGATCCGAAAAAGTTAGATATGCCATAGAATATAATAGCTAAAATAATAGTGATGGGTCTTTCATATCCCAGAAGAATGACAGCTGCACCTGGAACTTTTTCTTTATTGGAGAGTTAGTGTGTTTCCGCTCCATAGATTATCTTCTTGACTTGTAGTGACAGATTTATGTTTAATTCTTTTGTAAACATTTTTGACTTAAAACATCCATCTCATACATTATGTATACATTACATTTTCTTTTGTAAATTTCTTCCATCAAAAATTTGATGATAGCCTGAAGCACTGTTTGATTTGCTACCATTTTGAAAAGCCTCAAAACAAACATTGTTGTGATATGATAAAATAATTTATGCTATAAACCAAATTGAAACAAAGCAGAGTTTACATTTATGGAAAAAATTCTGAAAAAAAACAAACTTTATATCGTTTAAAAAAAATTAACTTTATTTATTGAATGAACTGCAAATACTATACAATATTTAGTTATTTATGATTAGAATAATGGAGGAATTTAAAAGTATTTTCAGTATAACTTTCTTCTTTTAGTAGATATTCAGAACTGCAAATTCAAATTATATACTTCTATCTGAGAACCATTAGGATTTGCTGCCCTGAATATTTACTGCAATATCTGAGACATACAAACTCTCATTTTTCTTTTATGCATAGAAATATTTCTCTTTTTTTTTTGCATTTGATATAAGAGAAAAAATTCCAATCTACATAAATATAAAGTGAAAAACTGGATCAAAAAGGTAAAAGATTTTCAAGCTATTGAAGGATATTCTTCTCTAATAGAAATTCAAAATATATCAATAAAGGTGTGTGGAGGTGCATGGAGTAATGGTTATCATCATAGGAAATGGACATGGTGAGAAAAGTTCAAATTCTAGATTAAGCTGATTTCATATCACATAGCGCTGATACCTTTAGGAAAGGTATGATTCTAACTATTCTCTCCCCAGCTATGGGTAAATAGTAGGGAAGAATGGGATATTTAACCTTGACTAGTCAACCAGTCTAGGAGAAAGAAAATTCTGAACACAAACCTGCTAAACTCCACTTACAAAATTGACTTTGTATTACATCCTACTCGTGTGGAGGGGTTAGTAAATATATATATCAATACAGAAGCCAAATTTTCTTATTTAAATAATTTCAAATGAATATCAGCTGATATTCTTATGGAAGATATTTGAACCCAATTATAATCTTCCATATTTAATGATAAAAAATAAAAGTTTAATTTCTGTTCCAAATGTGACAAATGTTCTACTACAATAGGAGTTCTTTTGGTGCCAATTTTTCATGTACTTTTGGGAAGCATACATAGCTACATCTT
Organism: Doryteuthis pealeii; assembly: GCA_023376005.1. Lineage (NCBI taxonomy): Eukaryota > Metazoa > Mollusca > Cephalopoda > Myopsida > Loliginidae > Doryteuthis > Doryteuthis pealeii. Next base: position 20,732,587 of record CM042151.1, read on the forward strand.
ATGGTGTATTAGTCTGTTCTATCATATAATTTGGGAAACACTCGTCTAAGTTATGGATCCCTGACATCTTGGAAAATCTCTGAGAGAAGATAATGATTATCTGGTTAAAAACATAAGAAATTCTTGCCTTTCCCCTCAAAGATAGCCATGTTAAAGATTCTGTACAGAATTAGATATGGCTGTGCTGAAATACAATTGATTGGCAATAGTTGATGATTGGTAAATTTATTTCAATCCAGGGAATGCCAAACAACCTTGCTAGTTGAAATAAGACATCAACGATGCAGTGTGATTTGGCAGAAGTACATAAATAATACTGAAACAAAATGAATAAGAAAGCAGAAAAAATAATTTGGGAAAAGCCAAACGTTCTTAGACTGTGCGCATTTGGCACTAATGGGTTTTAAGGAGCTCTGCAACTGACAGTAGCCTTGTTTTTGGAGGATGGGATGGTTGGCACATATCCAGACCCTGTGTGTATCCCTGGGGCAAGTCTTTCATGCATCAGTGATCAACCCATTTTGTACATTTCCAAAGATAAAAGAAAAGAAAAACTCTATTATAAAGAAATTATTTACAGCTGGCAAAGTTACCAAACATCCCCTTCATTCTAAATACATTTACTAAGCTTAGTTTAGTTATGCACATTGCTATATAGATATAAATTAAGGTAGAAAGATTGTGTAGCACCAGTTTTCTAATCAAGGAGTCTTTGGGGAATACTGACATGAAAAAAATATCATGGTAGATCAGCTGACTTCATATGTGTAAAAAAATACAAATGTCCTGAAAAAGACAAAACCAAAGATGACTGGAACCAGCACAAAGTAAATTTCATTTTTTTCTAACCAGAAGGATTCAAATACATTTTGGACTTTACTTCAGAAATATATATATGATGGTCAGCTGAAAAGTTCACAGGCTGGCCAAGCTATTCTCATGTAATGTGACCAAATAAGGTTTATTTTTCAACATAGTCCACACACTTCTTCTATCACTCACTTGTGATCCACACACTTCTTCTATCAGTGTTGCAGTGCTTGGATCCTATTTATCAAAAAAGTCATAAACAACAGATATGACATCATTATATGAACTTTTCAGCCCACCTTTGTATATAGTCTTCCAAGCCACATGATACCAAACCTTTAATTACAGACATCCCCTCCCCCAAGAAATGGATGGTTTAGTTGGTTTTCCGGTATGTCCACACCACAAAACCAATTCATATTAATGTGAATTGTGATTTTTCTTTTCTTTCATTAACAATACATTGTTGACATGTCAAAGTTTGCAAACAATTATATGGCTTCAACTACCTAATGATATTCCTTTGTAAACAAATATCGCTTCAAGTAACTATTCTTAATACAAATAATTTTCATACGGTTATATAGTTCCAAGCACTCCTATCTAATAATTTGCACAGTTATATGGTTTCAAGTACCTAATGATATTCTCTAATAAACAATTATAGCTTCAAGTAACTATTTTTAATACAAATATTTTTCATACAGTTATAAGGTTTCAAGTATGTCTGTCTAATACTAATAATTTTAAAATGGATCTATTTGACCCATACGTACTCCCACTTCAGGTTAGAATGGACGTTAGGGAGTAATGATGAGGTGACATCACACTCCTTAGAGCTCCAGAACAGGAGCCTCCGGATGCAGTTTACTGTCATACTCAGAACACTCTTTTTTTCTCCCTCTGCAAGGGATGCAGTCAACATAGTCTAATCCTCACTGCAAGAAAATGAACATTTCAGGTTGTGAATTTTATACTTCATGAGAAAGACTTGATCGTTTGTAAGGTAGATTAGCAGATCATTGTTAGTGAGTCTGATTTACACTATGTGCTTCATAATTAACTACTCCACAAAGCCAACCCAAAACTAGTCCAAGGTATTTATACTTCTTTCTCACTGGTAATCCAATGACTCCATAACCTTCAGGATTTTTGTAATGTACTCAGTGGAATTAGAAAAGGTTGTCACTTGATCCCAATGGCAAGAAAGAATGACAGACAAGTTGGTCACACTAAAAAAAAAAACACAAAAAAAAACAAACACTCATGTTTATTTCTGAATGTCACATTTTCTTCTTCAGACAGGTGTCAGAAGGAAGATGTAGAGTGGCTTTGCCCAATCAATATAGGAAAAGGAGATATCGTTCATTTATAAACCATGGCCCACCCACAATTGGCAGTGGGGTGCATTTCACTTACATCTCAAACTACTCAACTTAGTCTTCAATTCTGGGTCCCAACTGATTTTTTTGAATCTAAGTAAATCTCTCCACATTCCTGATGTGTTATGATGCTTACTTCAGCAATGATGATTTTTCTCTTGTCATCTGTCAATTATGTCTCTGTAAAGAAGTTGCTCAATAATGGTTATCATTTAAGGAAATGGATACAGTGAAGCAAGTTCAAACTCTGGATGAGGCTGTTTGCATTTCATATAGAGCTAAAACCCTTGGGAAATGTATGAATCCAACTATTCCCTCTTCAGCTATGAAAATATTAGGGCAAGACTGGGCTCTTTAACCAGGGTATGGTAACCAGTTTAGGGGATGGAAAACTCAGAATTCAAACCTGTTAAACTCTGATTAAAAACTGACTTTGGGTTACATCCTGCTCAGGGCAGAGGAGTTGGATAAATACATAAATGTCTGACACATCTGCCATTCAGAGTGCCAAGAGTGGTGGGGGTCATTACTTTACATTTTTTGAAAATTTGTATTCAAAACACTGACCTTTGAAACTGTTTATTTTGCTTAAAGTTTATCTAATTAATTAAACAACAAGTAGGAAATGGAATGATTATTAGGTTTTATAATTTTCAGTATTGAGAACCATGTTTCTATTTATCAACTTTTTGGCAAAATCAACAAAACTTTTATGTATTTACCCAACCCCTCCACATGAGCAGGATGTGACACAAAGTCAATTTCTTAATTGGAGTTTAACCTTTTTTCCTTCTCCTAGATTGGTTGCCATACCAAGGTTAAAAAAACCCAGTCTGCCCTACTATTTGTCCATAGCTGGAGGGATTCATACTTTTTTGAAGGGTATTAGCACTATGGGAAATGCAAACAGGTCTGTCCAGTATTTGAACTCAGTTCACTTTGCCCATTTTCAACAACAATAACCATTACACCACAAACACATTCTTTTTGAGTTCAAAACTTTTTTTTAAACTGAAACTAATTTGAAAAATATCAAAAGAGAAAAATATAAACTCCAGCTGGGACTGTAGAATATACTGACTGCATCTCTGCAGACGCATAAACCCCCCTCTCCAAATTGGGTCACCTGTTAGCTGTGGGTGGTGGTATGCAATGCCTAAGGACAGGATTGTGGTGGCTGAGCAGTCTGTGATATGGGTACTAAGATGTCCTGTGATATACAACATTTTACTTCAGCCCTTATTTGGGCAGTTGGAGAGGTCTCATCTGATCAATTTTTTGGCAATGTCAAGCCCTAGCACCTATATGATTGTCCTGACTGTATTCTTCAAATTGGTCTCTTGGCAACTGCCCACTCCTTTTTATCATATGAGTGCTAGAAGGTGGTGGTAGAGGGTCAACCACCAGTCTATTAATTCTACCAATGTATTAATACTCATGACATTAATGAAAAATCTAGCATAAAAAATTATTTCTACCAGTTTATTAATACATATGAAGTTAATGAACATTATTTCTACCAATTTATAAAATCAAACTAAAACATTTACCTATAAACTATTCACTTAAAAATCATATATATATATATATAAAGAAATAAGATTTAGCATTAGATAGTCCATAAGGGTTGATATGCCATTAAACAAAATAACTAACCAAACTATAAACAAAAGAACAAAAATCTGAATCCCAAGCTACATTGGAATAAAGGAAAGTGAAAGTGAAAAAGCTGACCCAACAGCCAAGTCATCTTATAAATATAAGCTCTAACAAAATCAAAATTCCAAAATTGAAACCCAAAATCAACAAATTCTTCTATACAAAATAGCAACAACATTGCAATAACAAAATACACAATAAACTCTTCCTGAAAAAAAAAAAAACATGCTAGGAGAATGAAAACCAACTTTCAGAAAGTCCAGATAAAAACAAATCACTACAAGGGTGGGATGAAAAGTTCATAGGCTGATGTCATATTTACTGTTGATTACCTTTTTTTACTAATGGGATCCAAACACTGCAATACCAATGCAAGAAATGTGTGAACTGCAAGATTACTAATTTTGTCTAGTTTGGCACAAGGCCATAAATATAAAACATCCAGTAAGAATTGAACCACTTAGGCAATAAGCATTGATGCATGAGGACAGAGTTGTGGGGGCCAAGTAGTCTATGATCTGGGTACTAAGTAGTCCTGTGATATAAAAAACTTCACTTTGGCCCTTACTTGGGCAAGATGGGTGGTCAGTTTGCCCCATCTGATCAATTGGCTAGTCATGACAAGTTCTAGCATCTATATGATTGTCCCAGCTGTATTCACCAAATTGTTCTTTTTTATCTTATGAGTGCTAGTGTTGGCTGAGGGTCAACTACCACTATTTATTAATACATATGAAGTTAATGAAAATTATTTCTATAACAATCAACCAACCAAAAATAATCTACAATGTATTTCTATAATAAATCATAGTTATATATCTTCATAGTAAATATTTCACAAGAGCTAAAAATTAACTTTTTCATCATCTTCAGACTATCTTATTTTTCAACTACAACATATTCAACCATTTTCCTAGATGCCAACTGATGGAATTACCAATAAAAAAATCAAAGACTTTTATCTCATGTATCTTTTAGTGCCAGTTTAAATTATAAAACAGCAAATTAAAAATGTTTTTGTAAAAAGAGAATAAGAAAAAATAAAACAAATAATCAAATTAATGAGATACCTTTAAAGATTTCAAGTAATTATCATTCTGATTCAAATGCAGTCTGGGATATCAGTCTATTTTATCTTTAATTTTTTCAGACAAGAAAGCGTTTTCATTTCTGGATAGACGACAAGGCATTAATGGATTTAGAAAAGTCTTCTACTCATCGCTTTGGATTGTCAATCATCAAATGAAGAATCAAATCTTTTTTTTTCTCCCCCCCCCAAAAAAAAAGAGAGACTGTTATATTTAAAATGCCACTTTTAGCTTTCAAATAGAACCATACAATTGGCAAGCAATTTGATAAGAGATCAGTATTTTTAACTTTTAAAATTTGACACTAATTTCAATTTGAGATGAGTTTAAAGGGTTTATCATTTGAGCTGGAAGTGTTGGGGGGAGGGATCTTATCTTATACACATCAGAGATAAATCTCTGAAAAAATTGTAGATATTTATATTTTGAACATATATTGAATTTTACAAATGTAATAAATTTAATTTTGCTAACATATATTTTAAAAGTTTAATAGATGATATGTGAACACATTGGGTTCCTATTATAACAGTTATCCATGATGATATTGATGCTTCTATTTTGGAAGGAGTGAAATATTCTGATTTGCATTTCATACTCACAGAGCTACCTGGCATTATCCATGATTTAAAAAGTTAAAATAAATCTCTTGTCAATATTTATACATAGATTAATAAAACTTCTTTTTCTACATATTTGTTTTGTTATCTTTTATTCTTTATATAATATTGTTTTTAAGTTGTTTATTTTTATCACTTTTCTTTCTATTTTTTCTTTTATTTGCTTTTATTATGTTTTATCTTTTATTGATTTGTTTTATTTTTTAATCATTTTTTAAATTAATTCTTTAATATTTAACTTTTCTTATGGAAAATGATGGGGTAAAAGTTTTTTAATCTTTGCTGGTCTCCACCAATTTTCCTTTATAAAAGGATGTGTGCTCGGTTGTTGTACAAGCAAACATATAGACTTACAGACAGACAGACATACAGACATACAGAATCTTTCTTTTATATATATAGATAGATGAACTCATTGGGTTTCTGTTGTAATGGTTATTCAACATGTTTCTGTTCAGGAAAAAGTGAAGGATTCTAATTTGTATTTCATCGTTATTTATGAACTCATTGTTTTTTTTTGTAACCGTTATCCATGATGATACTTATGCTTCTGTTCTAATTAGAATTTCATAATTATCTACTATATGAAGAATTTGTATGATTAAACACTGTTTAACACAACATTATCAAGAATATAGAAATAGATAAAATAAACAAAAACTTGTTTTTGATACATCCCAACTTTGTGATATAAAATTAGTATTAAGCTCATTATGTATTGTAATATTAAATCTCTTCCATAACCCAGGAAAAAATAGCACAAAAAAGTGATATTTTCATTAGATCAATAGAAATATCTATATTTCTTATAGATGTATTTGGAATTTAAACAATTAAAAAGATTTAAAAATTACACCATTTCTTGCAGAAATCATAAAATAAAGAATGCATATGGTACCCATCACTTAATTTAATTTTTAAAATTTTCTGAAGAAAAAAATTTGCATTTGGAAATATTTGTATTTCTTATTTACATTTTCTTCATTTAGCAATTAAAGTCAATTTTGATTTTACTTAGAGAAAAATAAACAAATAAATGAATAAATACTTAAATGAATAAATACTTAATTTAGAAGAAATGTATTATAGAACATATTCCTTACTTTCCTGTTTGGTGTGATGTTATTATTTCCATCTTGGCAGTTATTTCTAAATTTGACAAATATTTTATTTCATCTTTTGATTTCTAATTGCTTATTTTATTGCAACTCACTCAGTTGTTATTTTACAACAGGAACCACAAAGATTGAAACAATAATTTTAGAGCAAGCTCTCAATGAGACTCAAATTCCACCCTACCTTTGCTTTTAAGAAAGCCTGTTTAAATGCATCAGCTACTCTACCAACTGAGCAACAAAGAGCAATTGGTTTGCAGAAACTCAAATCAAATCTATGAACTCATCACTTATTTTCTTTTGTGATCCTCCTTAGAGCCATATTTTTTGTTATACTAATAGTATTAATAACATCTTATTGTGGATCTGTTTGTGGAGCTTAGAATATAAAAACCTCTGCATTAGGGGTAAGACCAAACCCCACCCCAAAAATGGGTGTCCAGTAAACTTCATCCAGTAGTGAGTTCTGAATGTTTGGGGAGTGAGGAGTCTTCCCTTCATTGCCATTACACTTGGAACAGGTAGGAGAGGGTTAAAATCAATTAGTTGGTCCTAGGAGGCCTTCCCTTGAGACAGTATCTGCCACTTCACCTAAAAGGGGTGAGGGCTTGATTTATTACCCACCACCTGAAGTGAAACCAAGAATTTTTTTATAATGGCCTAGCATGAACTTCAGTTTGTGCATGGCTCCCACACAGTAAAATGACTTCATGTTAATCCTGACTTGGTGGAAAATCCGTGAAAATCCATCCTCTCAAGTTTACTCTGACCCTGAGTCCCTATTAGAGTCCTATTTATGGGTTGAATAGATCTGTTTGAGATAATGATGAAGATAGAACACTTTTTTATTGTCCATAATTGGAGATCATAATTGTTAAAATGAAGGTTGACATACTGTTAATTTGATTTTCCAGTAACATGCCATAAAATCAACCAATCATATTTATTTTTAAATGAAACTTTATCAATCATTATTATTAGTTGTAGTAGTATTAATATTTCCCTTTATCATTTTTTTTTCAGTTTTAATTTTTTTTATTGCAACTCACTTGGATCATTATTCTACAACAGCAAAGGACTGGGATACATCTTCATGGTGTAATGGTTAGCAAGCTTGTATCAAAGATCAAATGTTTCAATGTATATTCTAAATATGTACATAATTTTTGTTTCCTATACATCTATGTTGCATTGTTTGTCCTGAAAAGTAGCTGTTCCTTGTCTGCCTTTGGTCGGCACTCATACAAATTTGCACAAATTCATAGAATCATTTATCAACATTTGTCACCTGTCTTGTTGGCTTCCTGTATTTACTATATCAGTTTCCATGTATGACAAATATGTCTGGGTAACCTTATATAGAAAGGTGCCCATCACATGACTATATCAATAGGCTTTACCTAAATATCAAACTGCTAACAAGGCATAGAAAACATCTGGACTAGAGTTTAATATTTACAAAAAAAAAAAAGAAAAAAAAAAGATATGCTTTTTTAACACTACAATATCATTAATGCTTTAAATAAATTCACAATGACTTTTGTAACAATTTTTTATATCCAAGTATTTTGTTTTAAACAAGATGGAGCTGTCTCCACATTAAATATCAAGTCTTTGAAATTTGTAGACCAGTTCACATACCTCGGTAGCAATATCACATCTATAGAAAGTGATGTCAATATATGCATCAGAAAGGCATGGACTGCAGGTTATGCATCTAATCATTCTGAAATATAATAATAATAATTATCATCTTCCAAGATGTAGCCATATCGGTGCTACTGTATAGCTGCACCACAAAACGCTTGAAAAAAAAGCAAGGATACTGCAGAAGAGGCTCCTCACAAATAGCAATAGCCTAATCTTTACAGATCACTGCCATCCCTCACAATTCTACAACCCCACAACTAGAACTTTCCTCTCATGAGTACTCAAATGACTTATCAATCCCGCAAAGTTAGATGCAAATAAAACATAGGAAGGACGTCCTTCCCACTGGATCGAATGGATCAGATGGTAAAATTTGATGCTTGCATTCTAATTAAAACAATTCCAAAATCAAAGTCATAAACATTGACAATTTGAATTTTTTAAAAATCTGAATGTTGTATCGAAAGGATCTTCGCATTTTCTTAAGATGCTACTAATATTTCAGTATTGTTATTTTATTACTTACTAACACTCTTATTGCTATTTATTTTTATCAGGTCATACATGCTATGTATCATGTTTTTATGAATAGAATTTGAAGTTGGTATTTTCTAACAAATTCTCTGTAATTAAACTTTTTATCTTTGCAGTTCACATTGTCTTCATTTTCTCATATTTTTTTTAATATCCTCAATTTTACAAGTATATGAATATACTGGCTCAGAGAAATATTATAAATGAATAGAAAGTGCATCTCCCTATAATAGTTTGAATAAACTCTTTGTAGAGTAGAAATGGACAGTCCCATTCTTCTACAGGAAGTACTAAACTAAATAAAATTCTTTTATGTTCCTAAGAGCCTAGCTTTTAGGGGTCAGGAAACTCATATTCACGCTTAATACTGAAAAGTAACTGTGTTAATAATGCTACTACTACTTTGTTGTTGTTAAACTACATGGCACTACAGACAGGACTTGGTTTATAAGTTGAAACAAGACATGGCACCTTTACCAGATGGGATTTAATTGATAGGGTTACAGAGGGAAACTACCCCCTTCAAAAAAAGGGAACCCCTAAAATGATACAGATGTCCAACATAAAAACCAGATTGTCCTGTAATTGAACCTAATGCAACTAATGACTTAGCAATATTCATTGAAGCATAGAATCAGTATAAGGAGATGTGTTGGCTTCCTGACCAAGTCGAAATATGCAATGAACTGAGGATAACATATTCACCTGAAGTCATGTGGGATTAAAATAAGATTAAAATAAAAGATATAAAAGTAACAATCTCCCATGAGTCCTCAGACAGAAAGAACTCTCTGGGCATGCGCAGTAAAAAGACCCACTTCTGACCACCAAGATAATCCTTCGGCCATTCGGACTCGGACCGCAACTGGGATCAGACACTACGGCTGGACGGGAAGAAATTTCCTCTCCACAAGGTAGCTATGACACACAAATAAAACCTGAATCCTAAAACTACCTTTTGTCTTTGTCTCTTCCTTTCCTTCCTTTAATTCCTTTTCAGTTCGACCATCAAATATGAAAGCTATGAACAGCCACCAGAAATAACCAGTGACCTTAAACCAACATTAAAATCCTTAAAACTTCACAGTCAACAGGCTCTTTTTCGAAATCATAAGAGCAGAAACCTTAAAATCAGCTACCGAGGGAAGATTTTTGTTACATATCCGATTTGTCATTGTGAAAAATTTGCACAAAGAAGTTCATCAGTAAATCTTTAATTCCTCTCGCAAGACAGAGGGTGAAACAATTACCCAATATTTAGGTTTACAACTCCTATACAAATTTTATTCGTTCACAGTTGATTTTCCCGACACAGAAATTTGCAACAAGTCAAGGCGACATGATAGCTGAGCAGATGATTGTAAGACTCGTTAATAAGGAGCACCAGAGTCAAGTTTTGTCCGAAGCTGCTAATCTTACTACACTCGAGCAAAAGTTCTACCGATTCGTCAGTTTGGAAATGATGGACAAATCAGCAACATTGTTACAAAATGAAGTCGGCCTGTCAATCTCGTCCTACCTAAAGATATCTGGTCACGAGCACCGAACGGTTCAACAACCGTATAAAACTAAAATACCCGCTTCTTCGCCGAATAAAAATCCTTTTGCAGGAAGACATTCCACCCCGGTGGGTCAATTAGTCAAATATATTGCCCAGCAGCAAAACTGGTATGTTAAAATTGCGGGATTAGGGACCACCTAAAAAAGGTATGTCAGAAATCCGCAAAAGTTGGAATCGAAACCAGCAACACATAAATAAGGTGTGAGACTGAAAGTAGCTCATTCACTTTTTCAAAAACTAGTTTGAAAACCTCCCTCTCCCACTGGGAGATCAACACGGAGCCACGAAAACGGTTTGACACAGTCCGGGTCGGTGAGCGTCTTTTGTGGAATGAGAAGCGATTTAAACAAGGTGTCCCAGATGACAAAAAGAAAGGACCATAATGCATCGAACTCACAGCTCATTTGACTGGTACAATAAGCCACGCCAGTCATCGCGTTCGCCGATACAGAGGCTCAAATTTGATCAAGTGCCCAGAAAGATACCTCGGATATATAGTATTATGGGCAACCAGCTTGATGTCATGCATACAAGAACTGTCTTGAGAAAGACGCGACAGATGGTTTACATGTCAAATAACACGTCTAGTTCTTACTTGTCAGAATTTGCCCAAAAGAACCTACATCTTCTGCCACCTGATTTCCCAGCCTTAGACATCCCAGCTCAACTCAACGGAAGTCGCTAAGGAAATAACACATCATGCCCGCTTAGAGAACCCATTCCACTGATGCCCAATATTATCCTGTTCCTTCCTACATAAACCAATCGGTAACTACTGGAACAATGGATACTTTAAGTCCAGCGCATTTAACACAGGCCCACACCAACCCTTACAAACTATGACAGGAAAGTTCTTGGACATTATATTCGCTCCATTGAAAGAAAAAGTGATAGAAAACTTCGATCGAGATGTCGCACTGGGTACAATCGAACCTGTGCCAGTGGACACTCTTACAGCCTGATGCTCAAGGATGATAGTCGCACCTAAAAAAGATGACACTGCCAGACGCACGGTGGACTTGCAAAAACTCAAAGCTTGCACCATGAGGGACACCCGTTAAACCCCGTCCCCACTTTATCAAATTTCTATCGTACCAGCCCGGACTAGAAAAACAGTTCTGGAAGCATGGAACAGTCAACCACAGTTTACCTCTTTCCCCAGCAGCACAATTCGCCACTACATGTATTACGAAATGGGACCACTACTTATATCCTCGTACTCTCCAGGGATTTCACCCGTCCGGAGATGAGTACACCCGTCGGTTTGACGATATAACAGTGGACATGACCCGGAAAAACTCGTTGCATAGATGATTGCCTACTTTGAGATGATTGTGTAGAGTCTGACACACAGTGAAGTACATAGCACATTGTGAAAAGAATGGGATTGTTTTTTGTTTTGTTTTTTGTTTTGTTTTGTTTTTGTTTTTTTAAAGCCGATAAATTCCATTTTGCTGAAAATGAGGTGAAGTTTGCCGGATTTTTAATAACGGTCGATAGTGTTAAACCCATGAAGAAAATGACTGAGGCAATCCTTTATTTTCCTACCCCCACAAATATCATGGGCGTCAGGTCTTGGTTTGGACTTGTGAACCAGATATCCTACGCTTTTTTTCAAGCCTCTTCTGTGTTCAAAAAATAGGAAGTTTTATTGAGATGAAACGCTAGATCAACTTTTTGAGGAATCTAAGCAAGTAATTGAGAATGGGGTCAAGACATTTGCAATTGCCCTGACAAAGTGAACCTAAATTGTGGGAAGCGTCATTGTAAAATTATTTGGGACGGATCTCGTTTTACCAACGACATAGTGTCACGCTATTCACCGGTCGAAGGTGAGGCCCTTGCACTAAAACTATGGACTGGAATCGTGTCGAATGTTCGTGTTGGGATGTCCTAATTTATTAGTGATCGTGGACAATCAACCACTCACTAAAATTTTCGCAGATAAGACCCTGGAGAAAATAAAAAAAAAACAACCTTTTTAGCTTCAGGGAACGTTACTGTACACATTTGCTATTGGACATCTCTCCGAGAAACTCAATGCCGCACCCGACAGTGTGCCCCGATACCAAATAAGGAAATCTATGAAAGGAATCTACAGAACGTTCTCAAATATCATCTGCACATACACAACAGATGCATAGACGCTCAGCCTACAAGACCATCACAACTGATGCAGTCGAACCAATCGACAATGTAATCAAGGTTATATATATATATATATATATATATATATATATATATATATATATATATAGAGAGAGAGAGAGAGAGAGAGAGAGAGAGAGAGAGAGCCGATCAAAGAGAAAGTACTCAAATCCCTACATTCTGCACACCAGGGTATAAATGGCATGCTAGCAAACGCGATGCAACCCCTATTTTGGCCGGGTTTGGATGCCAGCATCCGGCAGACCAGAGCCCAATGCAAGATATGCAACTCCATCGCTCCATCACAGCCAAAAGAGCTTTTGATGCCGCCATCTAATCCTGAATTTCTTTTCCCACAAAGCGTGATTTATTCGAACTACATGGTAACAATTATGTTCCATACACATACCGGTATACTGGTTGGGTGGAAATGACCTTAATGACATCCAGGAAGGCCAGAGAAATGTGTAACGGGTAACGCCCTTAGTACTTGATTCTGCACATATAGGGCATCGGAAGAACTTCGGAGGCTTGTCTTTTGATCCCCAAGAATACGATTTGTTCCTTAAAAATTGGCGAATTTTGTCGGCTTACTGCCCACAAAGCAATGACCGAGCGGAACTGGCTGTCCATACGTGTATACGCGCAGATAACACGGGCAGCTGCGTTCGGCTGTGTCATGATCGTGCAGCACAGGCTTTGCTGACCCATTGCAACACTCGAGTCCATATTTTTAGCATGTCTCCTGCTAAAATGTTGCAAGTTGTGGCGTCAAAACCATCCCCGTATCCTACGGGACAAATACCAAATACGAAAAGAGTGGAGAGAAATCAGTGAACTGAGAGGCTAAAGAGGCACATGAGAAATGAGCACTTTTACAACAGGCATTTTCGCCCAGTTCATGATTTAAAAATTGGCGATTCTGTTCAGATTCAGAATAGGAATGGCCCTTACTCTCCTCAGTGGTCAAAAACAGGATGGATTGCGGAGACACTCGATAATCGACAGCACCGTGGGAGAGTGGAAGTAATTGAGTAACTCTGCGCAATCGTCACTTCTTTCGTTGGATCCACTCAGTCATTAACGACCCTCAACATTCTACCCAGGGGTCAGGTCCCTCGACCCCGTGGTACTCCGATTCACAGTTGGGTCAAAATATCCACATAGAAAATAGATTTACTACACCAAGGTCAGAATCATACGATAACTCTGTAGACCCTAGAGTTCTGCCACAACTACCCAAGGAATTCCCTATGATGACAACACTGATTATAATCCCTTATCGTCCAACATACAACAAAAAACAACCCGAGGAATCAACCAGAGCAGATGGAAATGGATGACAGCGAGGATTCAATATGTCTAATAATTTACAAGATGATAATGATATCTATTTGGAGACAAACATGCATTGACCACATCAATCCGCCCCATGGTCAGAAAGGGGTATGTAGAGTAGAAATGGACTCTCCCATTAAATAATGGGGGCTTCTACAGGAATTACTAAACTATACAAGTTGCCTCTTCCGATGGTATATGAGCCTAGCTTTTCAGAGGCCGCTTAATACTGAAAAGAAACTGTGTTAATGCTGCTAGTACTACTTCGTTATATTTGTTGTTCCAATCACTATGTGTTGGCTGGCGAAGAAGGCATGAATTCACTTCTAGCCTTGAACATGGGTAAATATCAAGGCAGTTGAAGCCCTTTGTTCCTGTGATACAGTTTACAATTGCTACAAAAATTATTGAGTTTCCATGGATTGTTTGAGAATAGGTGGACATGAAACACAGGAAGTAACTTCGCTTTCTTTAATTTGATTAGAAAAGTTTCGACAAACAATATATATATATATATATATATATATATATATATATATATATTAGGTACTGCCAATTTTGACTTCACAGACGTATTTTACAAAATAAATTTAACCTCCTGATTGAAAAAAAAAAATTAACGAAAATCAGAGAATTATCCGATTTTAATGAAATTTTCAGTGTTGATTTATCAATAAATGAATTGTAATTAGTTATTTTATTTCAAAACCATTATTCAAAATGAAAGTTTTTGTTGTTTTTGTTTGTAGTTTGATTTGTTATTTAGTCTTTTGGTGGTTTTAGTTTCTAGCTTCATGAATTTCTAGTTTTATTAGATATGTTTTTTCCATCCTCACTGATACAGTCATGGTCTGTTATATATATATATATATATATATATATATATATATATATATAACATATATATATATATATATATATATATATATATATATATATATATATATATATATATATATATATATATACATTCCTATTAATTTTTCTAGACTGATTTAACAACTTGACATCTTTGACAAAAACAAAACAAACAAAAAAAAAAAAAACGAATTAAACAAAAAAAACAATCAAAAATTATTTTGAAATTTTATAATAATTTAATCAAATAGAAATTCGTTGAAATGAAATGTTATAAAAATGTTAGATCTACATCAACTCAGACCTTCACTTTAAATAAAATGAACAGCTTAATCAGTCTTGAAATATATTCTTCTTAAAATAAATACTTCTAATGATGGCCTGAGGCCAAAACTGGTCAGGATTAATTATTTTAAAAAAAATATTCACAGAGAGAGAGAGAGAGAGAGAGAGAGATTAAACAGGAATTGATTTATAGAGTATAAGATGTTGTTTTATAAGGTGTATGGTTTGAGAGTCTTCAGAATACTTATTGGTTTATACTCAGAATTCTTACTGGTTGATTTATATATGTAATTCATGGTCAAATGCTTATTGTCATGGCATCTACTCAGTTGGTCATGGAATTAATGATGTGTTTTCTCTTCATTAAACCAAGTCATATCACTGAACATAAAAGATGTGTCCTTTGATCACATCATCCATAACCCTTTTTGATCAAGCCACATTGCTTTATTATATTACATTTTATATGATGTGAAACTGATACAGAATGAAAAGAAGTGTAAAAGAATTTTCTTTCAGACACTTTCTATTTTGATGTTATGAAACAAAATGCAATTTTCTTTCTTTTTATGCTGCAGATTTCTTATTATAATTAGCCAAATGTCTGTCTGTCCATACAGATTAAGGCTCAGATAAGTTTTGCCTAGTTTCAGGGGTTGTTAGAGTCATGCCTGATGAGTTTTGAAACTATTCTTTGAGATCCAGTTCAGATTAGTTTTGAGGTGGGAATTGTCTCCCTTGTTGTAAAAGAGTGCTCCTCTCACAGCATTTACACTGTAACCAAAAATATTAATATGCAATAGTTAAAAAATAAGTACACCTCTTATATATATTTATGTAATTTTGTTGGCATTTTTGTTTTTCAGTTATCAGCCCAGAAAATGTAATTAAGCTGAGTTGAAATCTCAGCTGAGGCTGTTTACATTCACTTTGTACTAATGCTCTTAGAAAAGGCATGCATCTATTTTTTCTCCCCTAACCTAAAGGTAAAATAGCAAGGCAGAAAGGTCTCTAAAACTTTGATAGAGCAACCCATCTAGGAGAAGGAAAACTGTGAATATAAAACTCCTTCTATACACACCATGATCCCACAGCATCTTCCTGCATCTTAGGGATCATGGGTAAAGCCCCTGATCCATAGAGGGTTCAGACAAAGGGTAATATGTGTATGTATATATATATATATATATATATATATATATATATACATATATATATTGCAAAATAAATCTTTCAGATGAAAAGGAGGGAGTCAGTAATGTCATATTCCTGGGATCATTGAAAATTTTGGGTCTTTCAACATCGTATTTTCTCCCCCAGGTGACTCAATCAGTCCTGATCAGACCCCAATTCTCCCCACCCCCAGCAACAGACTTTCACTAAACTCACCTCCATTTTGCGATTCAGTGCAGCTGATCATTTTAGCTTTATACTCTTGGTCATGTGACCCCCGGCCAATGGCATTAAAGTTCTGTATTCCTGCTACCTTTACAGGAGTCTTTGAATATTCAGTTCAAGTTTGGTGCCAATCTTATTACCAGGAAAATAATGGCCATGGTAAGTTTTGTTCTTTGTTTTTTTGTAGTTTGATTTTTTCCCTCCCAGTTCAAAAGTGGGATTTTTCACAGTTTTATAAACCTTGTTTGCATTTATCTTGCACGCACGCACAAAGAAAATATCATTGATTAATTAAATAAAAGATTTGATTTACATTTTTATGATTTAAAAAAAAACAACTAATTAAATAAATAAAACTGAACGGCTTGCCTAAATGAAATGATTATTTACTTATTTGTGGATAGGGAAATACTACCAATTAAAACACACGCATACACACAAAAAAGGGGGAGGGGGTTCGCTGTGGGTGCCCTCGAATAAAGTACTCACCATCCCAACATTATCACTATCCGACATCTATACCCGGATTTGAGGGTCAGACCCAAATCAATAACAACATTATCGGCAACCACTTCACATAAGCACCCACAAGGCATATATAACCCTCCCCCCAAAACAAAGAATTTTAAACCAATCAAACGATGATGAAAGATAAAAAAATAACTTATTGCAATAAGTCAACACAGCAATTAATCAAAACAAAAATGGAAATGTAAACAAAAATATGAATATGTGTCAATCCAAGTTCTTATACACCTACATTTTTATTGTATAATCTCTCTCGCTAGAAATAATAAAATCCTGATATTTTTAGTCTCTAATAAAATTAACATTTTGTAAAAATTATTAGAAGTGTCCTTATTTATGGCCGTTACTGTATATAGAAAATATCAAATGTAACTATTGATGGTCTGGAATATGCAATGTAAGTATATGAACAAATTTATTGAAGGATAAGAGACCACAACACCAATATGAAGTTTACAAGTAACTTTTAAGTAACAGATATTTTTTTAGGGAAGTCGGTTAAGATAGGTTTGGACATGTGAGAAGCAACCTGTTCTTTCAAAAAAAGAAAGAGAAAATAATAATAATCAGAGGTTGAGAAAAAACAGCTTTTAGTGAATGTGACTTGTATGTGCAGATTGATTTTAGATAAATAGAAAACACTTTATTGTGTTTTGAGTGGATGGAAGATAGACTGTTAATCAATGACCTGTATTGAACATGATAAATTTTTCCAATAACTGTCTTGTCCATTGCTGAAGGCATTTTAGTGTTAAAGCATTGACCACATTTAATGGTGACACGTTTCTCATGTCCACTCTATTGCATGTTAGACTTACTCATGTCACTTTGGTTTTTGATTTTATTTTTTTGTTTTCTAATTCAAAAAACTTATCCAGATATATATTACTAAAATTCTCATTATGTTTGTATATATGAGTAAGGTAGGATAGACTATACTCTCTAGTCTTGGTAGAGAAAATTACCTAGGAGAAAGAAATCTCAATTCAAAATCTGGGGAGTGTTGTTTGGGAGAATCTGTGACACACTGGTACACCATTCTTCTGTTATAAGCTTATCCAAAAAAGTGTAGCTAGACTACACAAGCATTCACAACTATAAACGAATGACCTGTGTAGATAGTCCAACAGTTCACATCTTCAACCCAACTGTTAGGTTCTCATAAATCAAGATCAACATAAGTGTCCATCATAATCATCATTATATATATATATATATATATATATATATATATATATAATGATGATCATGATGGACTCTTGTGTTGATCTATATATTGTGTTGAATATATATATATATATATATATATATATATATATATATATATATATGAGAAGAAATATTTTTAAAATATAACAAACACAGGATGTTATGATTAGGGGAAATAATTTTATGTGTCAATACTTAAGCATTTCAGTATATTGTACCATCTTCAGGACACTGTTAAGTAATGTTTATGTGAGGGACAAAATGAAAGATGTTATTAACCGTTAATTTTTATATGTGCGTTTGTTTACGAAAGCCAATGACGTGATCATTGTATGTGCAAAAATGGATTGTGAAGATCATAAGATGACGCATGTATGAACGTGAATAGGCAGAGAATGAAAAGTTAACAAAGATATGACATATTTCATATGGAATATTAATGTTAGAAAAGTAAGAAGATTAAAACAATATATAAATACATATAATCCATATATACGCATATCCACATATAATCATACATAGACATATATATATTTATATATATATATATATATATATATATATATATATATATATACATACACACACATACACATACATACGTGTATACATATACATATATATACATACGTATACACATACGCACATATATATATATATACAAAATGTATACACGTATGCATAGAAGTATCATGTTATATTGTTGTGACTGGGGTTTGCAATCTTATAACCACCGATTATGTTAATCTTTGTTAACTCCACCTATTCACGTTCATGCATGCGTCATCCTATGATCTTCACCTTCCATTTTTGCACATGCAATGATCACGTCATTGGCTTTCGTAAACAAACGCGCATATAAAAATTAACGGTTAATAACACCATATTCACACATTCACTATACACTTAACATCTTTCATTTTGTCCCTCATATAAACATTACTTAACAGTGTCCTGAAGATGGTACATTATACCGAAATACTTAAGTATTGACACATAAAATTGTTTCCCTGTGTTTGTTATAATTTTAAAATATTTTCTTCTCCTATTGTTGGATTAATTTCTTCACCATATTTCCATATATATATATATATATATATATATATATATATATATAACCTAAGATTTTTATTAGAGCAATACACCTAAATTGGTCTAACTTACAGAATAAAACAATTCCTTGCCCAATTTACAATGGAATGATAATTTTGTGAGGTCTACATTCATGCTGAACATAATTTTTTTAGCAATTTATCTATTATCATTTTATCTATCTATCACTAAATGTTTGTAAGCCAACAAAAACAGTGTATCATCGCAAGAGAATAAGGCAATTTCTAGTTCAATCTGCAACTGAATGATAATTTTGAGGAGTCTATGTTTATGCTGAATGTCACTTTTTATCTTTCTACTAAAGTATTTATTTATTATAATTTTTTTTCTTTATATTTGTCTAATTTTGCAGTAAACCATCAAAAACACAATAACATAGTGAGATTTTTATTGGAGCTATTGCTTAGCTAAAATAGGTAACTTTGTAGTGATCAAGTTACTAACATTCTTGCTTAAAGGTTACCTTTAGATGAATAATGAAAATTACTTTATGATTAGCATTTAATAGCTATCTCCGTTGAGAAATTATGGGATTGAACAATGTCTTTAATTTACTTGGTTGAGACAAAAGTTTTGCAATATTTTGGTAATGTGAGGAAAAATTTGGCAGTTTCAGTTGTTTTAGACAAGTTTATGAAAGTGAAGAATCACACTGGACATAGAGATGCTAAGTTTTCCTGATACTCTCCAAGTTCTTGTCAGATTTGTCTCTATAGTTTGGACCATCACTTTAAAATACAGTTTTACGCCTACCTGACATTGACTTATTGTCTAGGTTTTTGTGACCGAAGTGAAATTTCTTGAAGCATCTGGTTAGTGTACAATAATCAACTGCACCTTCACCTTTTGCACAACAAATGTTTTTGGTTGCTTTCCAGTTTGAACTTGTACAGCATAAATTCCCAAATTAGACTATGTTGCACGTTCATCTATGTGGCTTTAAAATCACACACAGAGAAGCAATGCACAACATGTCAGCACACCAACTACCATGATACTACCAACCAAAGTGTGTACCTTCCATGGCTTGAACTGCTCCAGCCACGTGATTTATCCACTCCAAACAAGCACTTATTGCAAAACTTTTGACAGCCTAGTATTAATATGCTGCAAATTACATTGAACATTACTTTAGTCTTTAGTTGGAGCATTTAATACTATTGCCATAGCAAAAATCTTGCTATGATGTGCTATTTAGTTGTGTTTTATTGTAACTGACAAAAATGATCACATGGATGATTGTAGGGATTTTATGGTAGTTGACTATCTCCCCTTAAAGAGTCATCTTTCCTTTCCTTTTTTCTGCTTTCTTCCAAACATAGTTATCTTCTCTTGTCTTTTGGTATATGCTGTTAAATAATCTTTGTTGTAACCATATCCTTGATAATTGATATCAATGATGGGTTTTTTAAATAAGCATGAATAAGGAAATACCATCCATTAAAGAGATTTAGAAGTCATGCTATAATGTGATACATCAAACAGCTTCATTTGGTAAACATAGTTTGTTGAAATGGGTGAGGTAAACCAAGGTTGTCTGGTGGCACTGTAAACAAATATATTTATATTTCTAAACTCAAAATAAGAATATTATGGCTACATCAGCTGAGGACATGTTTTGTCTTATTCAAAATGTAATTTTTGTTTTGCAAAAACAAAGTTTACATGTAATTAGGGAATGCGAAATGTACCTCTAATTATTTATTTATTCGTTATTTGATATTTTATTTATTTTATATTTTATCTATTTTTTATATGCTGTATTGGTTAAATTTTGGACTTCATTTGGTTGTTTTATTTCCTTTTTTTTGTTTATGCCTTTAAAGTAAAGAAGAGCCAAATATAAAAGAGATTTAAAAATGAACAACATACTTAATGCTATGACACATTAGATTGGAAAAATCTATTATTGGTATGTATTGTAGTTTGTTTAAAATTGTCACAAGAAAAATTATTTGGTCATCCATTTTGATTGAAGTGTGGTAGCCCAGAGATGTTTTTAGAATGTGGCTTTCATTGGATTAAAAAGTCATGTGATTAGATGACACTAAGAAGAGAGAATTTAGTTAGTCAGTTATGCAGTTTGCCAATGCAGTCAGTTAAGATTTCCACTATGCTCTGATCATTAATTCCTTGTAAGTTTCAAATGGATAAAATAAGTCATTGTAAATAAATATGTAAATATGTACATATAAAAATGTGATCATGTAATTTTTCATTCTGCTTGAAAAGAATATGAAACAACAAAAGAGGGTGACAATGTATGTGTGACACAAGATGGTGATAACAAGATTGCATGAGAGATACAGAGGAACAGGACAACTGATGAACAAAGTGATCAGTGGGTGATTGTCCAAGTAAAGGCTATCCAAAATCATGGGATTTTGATTTTATTAATGTGTAAGGAACAACTTGTCACAGCAAAAGAAAGTGTACAGCTACATAAGATGACAACCAGCTTTCTACAATAGATCCCCTGTCCTCAGTAAATTAATACTCAAGAAATGTA
This sequence comes from Doryteuthis pealeii, assembly GCA_023376005.1. Lineage (NCBI taxonomy): Eukaryota > Metazoa > Mollusca > Cephalopoda > Myopsida > Loliginidae > Doryteuthis > Doryteuthis pealeii. The sequence goes on from CM042151.1 coordinate 20,754,392, forward strand.
AGACACATAAATAACAAAAGAAGGAAACAAAAAAAAACTTATAAGGTCAAAAACTTGATGTGAAAAATAAATACATAAATAGTTAAAAGGCTTTTCTTACTCTTGTAATGTGTAGACAGCTTTTGCAAAATAATATTTCATTTCTGGTAAAGCTATCCTTATAAAAAAACATGTCAATTTAATTTTCTATATTCTTCCTTTTCTCATATATATATATATATATAGTGCTATATTGTCTTCCTAGGGAAGTATGGGGCCCAATTAGAAAATTAGGGGCCTTCTACCCTATAAAATCATTTCAAAGTCAACGGATTTTGTAATGTGATTTTCTATAGATAGCATCAGTAAATTAAATTATTTAGTCTCTCTTGTGAAATTGTTGACCATAGGTATGTTTTAATTGGTTTAGTTTTGAACAACTTTTTTCATGCTTGCACTGTGCCCAATTTGAACTAATTGGCTTAAAACTGGTCATATATATATATATATATATTATATATATATATATGTATATGTGTGTGTGTGTGTGTGGTGTGTGTGTATGTATATATATAAATAAATCTTAGAAATTTTGTCAAGAAGAGGATTTTCAAAATAGACAAAGTGTCTGCAAGGACAGATAAGAGATGAAGCACTGAAGCGGGGGAAGCAGGGGACTAGAAGAAAGGACATTCAAAGAAACGCCAGAGAGAAATACCAAACAGAAAAACATTTGGGTTGGTTTAGTTTAATTGATATCAATTCTTTATGTGTAATTTAATGCTAAAATTTGATTCATTTGCAAATGTTTGATTGTAATATTTTCAATTTTACATTACATTTTTTAACATAGTTGGATGGTTTCAAGTATTCTTATCCAATTCTAATGATTTATACACAATTCTACGGTTTAAAGTAATTATTTCTATTTCATTATAATCATTTGTTATCACTCAGTTATTGTGTTGGTAACCTTCCATCGATGGCGTAGAGTCCAGCTATGTGAGTGGCTGAACACACCAATTTTTGAATGGCAGTCTCTGGTACAGTGATTGCAAATAAAAGGTGGCGCTTTCTGGAGATGCTGTTGTCTCTTCTTCCTTTTAACTTCTTTCCTCTCTTTTTCACTCCTTTTCGTTCCTTGTTTGATGAGGAGGCGCCAGGTCATACAGTCTTCTGCACAAGCCTCTTATGTGTTTATGTCGATGTGGCATCACTCAGTTATATGGTATCAGATATTCCTAAAATTTTCAAACAATCTATTTGATCCATTGATGGGATTCTAACAAGTTCTACCCCTGCTGATCAGAGTGTATCTGGCAGTAATAGCAATGAAGGGGTGACTCTACACTCCCCTGATGCAGTTTAATATCATACCCAGGCTACCCTTTTTTTGGTAGGTAAGTGGGGTATTACCAATCTACAGGGATTGCAGTCTTCATATTCTAAGCTCTGCTGACATGGCTACTTTATAATGAATTACTGTAATTGTAGTATTCCAACTTTCCAATGGAATCCAAAGGAAATAATAAGCAATTTTGTTTTGGCTTTAATCAACTTTTGCTCAATGTTATAATTTCAATCTCACATTTTGCTTCAGCAAATTTATTTCATTTTTAAATAATGACACAATTTTAAAAACAAAGGATTGATTGATTGATTTTAATGGCATGTCTACCCATCTAGATTTATCTTATGTCTAGAGGCATTGAAAAATTGAATTCAAAATATATTTACATTTTTTGTGTTGTTATTTCTTCAGAGGTTTTTTTGCACACAGTTATGTTATTGATTATCCCTATCAAATCATTTGAACACATTTAAGTATTCCTAATACTAATAACAAGTTTCAAGTTTTTATTTCTATTTACAGTTTCATGGTTTCTAACAATGTTGTTGGTGTTGATCTTCTATGATAGCATAATAATCTTAGAAGTACAGAGAAATTAACTGCATCATAATAGGTTGGAACACAACTACAATAATCTACAATAATCAAACTAGGCCAGCATTTCTCAAACATTTTTTTGTTTTTTACGATAGATAATGCTTTTGTATATGTTGGTTATATCTTTTACAATAGTAAAAGGAATGAATACAAGTTTGGTATTTGCTCTAGACAACAATAGTATCTATCTCTATTATAAGAATCCAATTTCTGTATGCTATTGTAACACATTAAAAATTGCACATGGTAGTGAGATTTTTGTTAGGACAATAGTATTAAAATGATCTAACTAATAGAGATATTTTAAGCATAATAGCATTAAAATGTGCTTAGAGAATAAAACAATTTCTAATTCAACTTGCAACTTAATAATAGAATGAAGTTAGAGTTCATGCTCACTCTGATCATTATAATTCATAAAACAAAATAACTATTAAATTCTAATTAAATGTTACATAATTGATGAGCTTACAATCAATTATACACAGTCAGTGTAGAGAAAATTATTTGAATTCAAATCTAAATAGTTGGAGATTTGATGGACATCTCATAAACTTAGTTTTGACCTCGCTCTTCTTATTGTGTGCAAGCATAAGAAGGAGATAGTTAGTCTAGTTAGTCCTGCTAACTGTCGAGATATGAAGACCCATTAGCTAGATTCTCACACCATGCGGAGTTAAGTGATCCAGACTTGAATTAGATTAAATGTGAATTCACTAAAAGAAATGTCTTAAGTTGTCACTAAAAAGAAGCGACAGCCAGGACAACTCAACAACATTTTAAGAAAAAGACAGACCAACCAGGTAGTTGGGGATCAACCAATAGACAGATAGCTATGAAGCAAGTAAGAACTACAAGACAGACTACAGACAAGTACAAATGGAGATAAGATTAAGTATGAGAAATACAACCATGGGCATAAGCTCATATGATAGATACCATCTAAATAAAGAGACAACTATATAACATAAAGAGTACACACCTTTATTTATTCATTTTCAATTAATTATAAAGTAAATTCTATGAATAGGGTGTGACTTGACATTAAATTTAATATCAGCAAAAAGGAGGCTTTAAGGCAATCTATATTATAATGATCTGATTTTTGTATGTATGTGACCAAAACAGAATAAAAATGGCACATTATAGAGATATTTTTGCTAGGAGAGCAGAGTTAAAATGTGCCAACTTGTAGAACAAAGCAATTTCCAATCCAATTTGTAACTTTATAATTGTGGTCACCCTGATCACTATAGTTTCTTAATGAAAATAACTCTTAAATACTAATAATACTTCACCATATTTATTTATTTTCAATTAATTATAATATAAATTCTATAAATGAGACATAACTTGACATTAAGCTTAATGGCTGCCTTTGATGACATTTAGGATATTTTTAATCAGTGAATCTATGAAATCTACCAGCACAAGTGTGACCATGTGAAAAAAGGTTGGGGGGGGGGGTCCGAGTAAAAATCATCTTTTGCATCCCTTGTTATCATAATTCCTGTGTCTATAAAACTTTAAATATGGTTGACATTTAATCTCATGTTTATTGTAAATATTACTCCTCTGATGTTAGCAGAAAAAAAAGCTTTTAGGAAATAAATAAATATGTCTCTGTTTTAGTTAAAAATGACCAAACCTAACCAAATACTACCATAAAAAACCCATACCCTAAAACTTGAAACCCATATGGAAGACAAAACCTATTTAACACATTTTGGCATTAAATGACCCACAGAGGTTGATATGCCGTTAAACAAAACTCAAACTCTGTTTTTGTTCAAAGTAGTTATAGAATATATATATTTATAATTACTTGTAGTGTAATTAGATAGTAAAAATTTGGAGCCTATTTTCCTTTCTTTTTAATTAATGACTCCCCAAAAGTGTTCATTTTTATGCTAAGGAGGTTATTAGAAGCTAAGCAATTGAAAAATTGTGACTATACAAACAATCAAGATGTGGACACTAGTCCAAGGACATCAATGTATAATAATGATAATTCTTCTTCTTAGAAATTCAGACAACAATTTTCTGTTTTAAATAACTTTTGTGATAATTCTTGACAAACTGATATCTACATTAGAACCATGATTCCCCACCATTTCTGTAATGCTACTTTGTTTATCTTGTGCAAATTTTGGTGCTTGGTTGGTGAAGCTCATTAATATAGAATTAATACATGATTCCAAATCAGCAGCTGAGTCCTTGTTTCCTTTTATTCTGTGAGATTGTTGTAATGAGCATAATTGACCCAACAACTTGGGTCTCTTGGCTGCTTTGTTATCAGTGGACAAATAATCATTGGGTCATTGAACAGGAAAAGCTGGCATTAGTCACAAAGAGGAAAATGATGGCAGGGACGCGACGGAGGCGGGGGGGGGCGGGGTAAATAATCAATGTGATATTAATTAAGCAAAGAGAGTGTTCATTAGATTTAAGGTTAGGGTTAGGGTGGGTAATCTGTTGAAGAAGAGTGGTGACTTTAGGAAAGGGTTGGGTAAATGGTGGGAAATATCATCAAGGTAATTATAATGGTCTTAGGGTCAGAGTATTAACTGTTGATCTGTTAGTTGGTTGGTTGGTTTTATAGCATATCAACCTTTGAATGAAACTTGAACAGGAGCTAACAATCCATCAGCATCAACCCAAAGAAAATCAAAACAAAAGACAGATAACCTGTATACATGTGGAATGAACAGAACATTTATGGAGTAGACATGACCGGCCATAGCTAATTCTATAAAAATCAATTAATTGTGAATTTGATAAATTCCTTGGTTAGAAGTTCTGAATAAAAATCAGGCAAAGAATGCTTTTTTTCTTTTTTACAAACAGGACCATTAACTGACACTTGTTCTGATTGGTCAAGCAGATCTTGACAAGGATTTTGAAAATAGAAGCAGCAAACATAAAAAGTGTTGCCATAATTTGTGATGTATTGCAAAAATTATATACAACTATAAAATTATATATATATATATATTAATTCAATAAATACAACAAAAAAAACGAACAGGCAAATCTTATTTTAAAATCCATTTGTTTTTTGTATTTGTTGTGTTATTAATTTTTATCCAAGTTTAGTCAATTTAAAACTATATGTAATGCTTGAATAATCATAATTTTATAAAATTATTATTCATATTATAATTTCATTATTAAATAAAGTTGGTTGTGTGTGCATATTATGCAAATCTGGGACATCAAAATAACCAGAGTTTTTGCCAATGAGATTTTGTTTCAGTAAATATTTATGTCTAGTAGAATGTCTCTAATAGTTATGTAGTAAATTTAGTTTAGATGAAAAAAAAAGGTCAGAAGTAAGGGGTGCACAGTGAGAATCAAACTCACTAACAATTGTTTACTAATCTAACCTGCTAACTATTTCACTAATTGACTCAATTTATTTTATCTAATAATGGATTTATTCATTGAATTTGTTCTTTTGTTCTAGATAATACTGAGAACTTCTGCTAGTTATATATATATTATATATATATATATATATATATATATATATATATATATATATATATATATATATGGTATTTTGACTTATGAGTTTAATTTGTTCTGCTTGTAACTGAATTTCCTCGAATATCAAATTATTTTCCCCATTGAAATAAACTGAAATGCCATTAATCCATTTCAGTCCCACCAAAAACACCCACTGTTTTTTGTTATGTTTTTTTTTTAAATGAGGAAAGTAACCATATCTAAAGCTCATTCATACCTCAAATTTCAGCTCACAACACAAAGCAAAATATTGATTGTTTAACAACTAGTAACTTGGAAAACTCATAAGTTGGAGCACTTTATAAATCAAGGTAGCACTCTATATTTTGAGAAGGAGGAACAGATACTATTGTTATATAATTCATGGGTAGCCTATGAATTGTGTAAGTAGCATTGTTAGAATTTGAATTGAGTTTGTTAAAAATTCAAAATTGAAAATTTACCATTAGTGTTATTGACAGGTAATAACTTTTAGTTAACCACTTCCGAAAGACACACCAATAGAAGGTGTAAACAGAAATTAGTTTTAGCAGTTGCGGGCAGACAGAAGATGTTCTCTCAAGATGCTGCTTCTCATCCACATGGTTTTGAGAACCCTTGGTCTGGGGTTGTTTTTAATAAAGACTAATAAAAAACAATAAGTCTTGTGTATTAATCAAAATAAGAAATGAGCAGACACTCGACCTGAACAGAACAACAGAAAAGTCCGGAGAAATCATCCCTGAGGAAAATGGCCGACGAAGTTGACAAGCAGAGAAAAGTTGAGAACTCATCATCAACCCCTCATCCTGTCTCTCTCTCTTGCCAATTATATACCCAATATACAAAGGGATATGTAACACTATACTAAAATACATTCCCAAAGACCAAGGATCTGTGCTCTTATTCTTGATAAAAGTTCTAGGGAATAACACTTTGATCCTTGGCAGAAACACAATTCTATGTGTAAATAATCCCATCATGTTGACCGGAATTTTTATGATAGATTAATAATATTTCTGATTAATTTTCTAGATGAAGAGAGAATGTGGAAGAGGAATATTTTCTTTTTTCTCCTTTTTTTATTTTATTCATTTATTTTATTTATTTATTTATTTTTTTACCTTTCTTCTTTACACCCGCTCCAAAATTCTTGAAGCAGTTAAGTTCTATTTGTGTCCTTTCTGAAACCCTGGAATTTACTGTTTAAATGTCATAACATTTCAATCTGACATGTGTCCAGCACTCTTCAGTCAAAGGCACTTGGGACTTCTAACCTTAGCTAATGATTTGTCTTTTTCGGAAATGTTATATCATTGTACAGGGAAAAGGCTATGCCTGTTTACACAAAAGAAGAGCAGTTGACTTGAAGTGGTGGTAATAATAATAATAATAATAATAATAATAATAATAATAATAATAATAATAAAGACCACACAATTTTTTTCCTTCTCATAGATATAGCAGTGCCATCATAAAAATATGCTGTTTAATAGAATATGATAGAATAAGTAAATGTAAAGATCTTGAAATTGAAAAATCTGATGCCTTAAAACTACTGTTATACCTATAAGAATTGGAAGCCCAAATAAGTTTAAGAAAGGTACAAACAAGCATATAAACATTGTAGTCTCTGTTTACAAGAGTTTCAAAAATTTGATGTGGAATTGCTCGTCTACTCAAAGGAGTGTTACTGATGCAAAGAAAAATATAAACAATGTCCATGTTAAGTATCACTTAACATCAGAATTTATGCAAAGCAAATGCAATATATTTACTATGTTCTCTCAGGCAAAGGATTTTAATAAACAGAAGTTTTTGAAGAAAAAGATTAAACTATAACAAAAAAATTAATACGAAAGGAAATATTAGCCAGGATTGTTGGTTTTTTTGGTGATGGTTGTGATGGAGGAGGACAATATATGGTATTATTAAATAAATAGCATTAATTAGATGAAAAAAATAACAAATGTAGTTTCTGAGATTAGGAAGGATTCATTTACACTAGTGTTTTCATCTTCATTGTTATCATTTACTCATCTTTGCCCAGTGACACTCAAACTCATTAACAATTGTTTGCCAGTCTAGCTAGCTAAAATGGCCTTGTAGGGTGCCCAAATACCCTTTCTTGAAGATGTGAACAATACAATGCTTAGAAATTAATAGAAATGAATTTTAAAAAAACAACTGGAAATTAAGCCAAAAATACCAGTCAAAATAAATTAAAATAATGATTTGTTAATCCTCTTTTAGATTAATCAATATTTCAAAATTGTTCACATTTAAGTTGTAATATAGTAAATATCAAAATACATAACCAACATATATAAATCAGTATCAGTCTTAAAAGATAGAAAACTTTGAGAAATTTTGCCATTGTTTAATGATTGTAGAAACAGTATTTTTTATATGTATGATAAAAATATTGATTTCAGTATGATATTAACATATAAATTCAATTATAGTGTTACAAATAGTTCTTTAAGATACAACATTATAATTATTCACTAAAAATCCACCTTTGGTGGACATTAAACTCAATATCAAGTTAAATCCTATTTATAGAATTCATATTATAATTAATTATATATAAAGAAATAAATAATCTTCAATTATCAGTTATGTTCATTTTTGTCTTGAAAAATAGACGTTCAGTCTCAATACTTTTTGAACACTACTTGTAAAAGTGACAACAGCAATATAAACATTAATAAACATCTCCAGCAATGACAAACACCAACAAAAATCGATTGTAACAATTTAATAAGAATAAAGTCATAATGGTAGGAATGACAATCCCAGGACAAATAATGACTTTAAAAAAAGGGAAGAAAAGAAATCTTGAGAATTATCTTCCGTTGCAATAATGGCAGTAACAAGTGTCTTCTTTCCAAGGAATTTAGCAAAACATTTGTGTCTGGGAATCAATATGTCCATGAAAAACACGGAGAGAGGGAGAGAAGGAAAAAAAACAAGAGACGTTTTTGTTGACTGGTTCTGAGTTGTTAGCCTGTCTCACCAATAATCTTCTTTCTTTTTCAACTTACACAAAAGCTTGTCCACTGTCCATGGCCGTCCTCAGCTGTTGTAGATCAGCCACAAGTTGAGTTATCTCAGCTACAAATCTCAGCTCAAGTGTGAAAATGACACCCACATAAACATGGCTCAACTCTATAATCATTATTTGCTCTTTTACATTTTTTTCTCTTTTACACCAGAATTTCAAATATAATTTGCTCTGCATATCATATAATACATTGATTGTTCTATAATATTGCTTTAGATTTTTTTTCAGTATACAGGACGAACCTGGTATTTAAGAACACATCATGATCTAATATTACATGGCATGTGCCAAATTTTAGCAGATGGGGCTTACATTATGCTAACTGTATTCCCTGCAGAGAGGTAAGAGCCCCTAAAAGAAGGGGTATTTTGGGCATGACACTAACGTGTACCTGGTGGAGAGGCTCTAGTTCTGGAGATCTGGAAGGATCAATAATAGGGCTACAAATAATTATTCAATATATGACATTATAATTACTTGCATAAAATCTATATTTGGCAAATTGGATTGAAAATTGTTTCATTTCCAAATCAGCTTATTCTAACTCTGCTAGCAAACGTCTTGCTATAATGTGCCATTTTTATTCTGATTTTGGTAAAATACACACAAATAGCAAATCATTATAATATAGACTTACTTAAAGGCCACCTTTTGCAAATATTAAGTTCAACTAACTTTTTTACACCAGAGTTTCAAATATCATTTTTTGTGCATATCATATAATACTGACTGTTCAATTAAATTGTTTTGGATTTTTTTTTCATGAGGAACCTGGTATTTAAAAAAAAACTTTAGCAGGCGATAAATGAAAGATGACATGACATAATATTGCCAAATTTAAAAAGCATTTTTAGAATATGTTGACTGATCTCCAAAGGGTTGTTCTAAGTATGATACTAAACTTCATCTGATGGTGAGGCTCTTGTTATGGAGATCTGGGGAGTGTAGAGTACTCTTTCATTACCATTACTCCCAGGTCAACTCTGACTCAGTTTGCCAAATAGATATGTTTAAAAATGATTTATATTCAATAGAAATACTTGATGTAGTGTAACTAAATCATTGGTTATGAATAATAGTTACATGAAGCTATTTCACATCCACTCTATGGATGGCACAGAAAATTCATTAGATGACAAATTCTTTTTTCTTGTTTATTATCATCTCACTCCTTGTAAGTTTTTCACACCAGTGTAATCTGATGGTCTTTAATTAAAATGAGTGACAGCAAGTCTTCTCGGGTCTCCAGGACTCTTCTGATGTTAACAATACTGTGGTGCGGATTGACTCATTTCTTCCACTGATTTTCAATTCCTCCGATCTTTTTAAAAACCTTTGGGAATCATTCTTTTTGTTTATTATTATTATTATTTCACTCATAGTGAGTTTTTCAAACTAGAATAAGCTAATGGACTTTCACTGGAGTCTTCAGGGACTCCTCTGAGTATTCTAGCCAATCTCAACAATACTGCTGTCTGGATGGTCTCAATTCTTCCTTTTATTTTCTGTTCCTCTAGTCTGTTTCCTAAACTTTTGGTGACCATTCCAAGTGCACCAACAACAATTGGTATCACTTTCACCCTCATATTCCACAGTTTTTTTTAATTCTCTAGCAAGATCCAGGTATTTGTTTATCTTTTCATTTTCTTTCATCTTCACTCTGTGATCTGCTGGTACTGCAAAATTTACCAGTTAACAAATTCTCTTTTTCTTGTTAATCAATACTAGGTCTGGTTTTTGGCTGGCATAAGGTGACCCATCTTTATCTCAAAGTCCTAGAGAATTTTATGTTTCCCTCTCAAGAACAGATTCTGGTTTATGCATGCACCATTTTGTTGTATGGTCAAAATTTAGTTTCTTGCATAATTCCCAGTGGATCACCTTTCCAACCGAATTGTGGCTAGTGTTGTATTCTTATTGTGCTAGTTTGCCGCATTCACTTAATACATGGTTGATTGACTCATCTCTGTCTCCACACACCCTACATTTGCTGTTTTGTTGTATCTTTGCTTTGACATAATTTATTCTTATTGTTTTGAGCTGCAATTATGATTGATTTGGTTTCTCTCTTAAGATTTCATTTTCTTAATCACGTCCATATCTTTTCATGTGCAATCTACCCAATTTGTCATTTGAAGTATCCATATAATTGTTTTTCTTCCTATTTCTGTTTTCTTGTTTTTGTTGTTTTTCTGCATGTCCGTATATAGCAACTACTGTTATTAGCTGCTGTAATTAATCTTTCCTTGCTCTTTTTTGTGTATTCTTCAAGTCCTTAGATTGTGGCATCTATGCAATCCTCTATGTTGGGCGAGACCTCTTCCATCTTCCACTTTTGATACATATATCATCTCTCAGGGGTAATGCCTTGTGCATTGTATTATAATGGGGCCAGTCCAGGTATTCCATTAATGAGATTTCTGCTGCAGAGCTTGGTTTCTAGGAGTTTTCTTGTTCTTCTTTTTTAACTTTTGCTTTCATCTCTGTTTGTTTGCTGACAAGATGAAGGAGAATTACAAATACTTAGGAATCTTAGATTTCTAAGATTCCTAAGTATTTGTAATTCTCCTTCTCCCCAAGTGTTCTTATATTTTCCTGATTGGGTAGTTGTATTCCATCCATTGTTTCTCTTTCCCCCTTTTTCATCACTAGCATGGCACATTTTTCAATGTCGAATTCCATTCCTATATCCTGGCTGTATATTCTTATGGTTTGTACAAGTGTTTCAAGTTCTTTTTCATTTTTGGCAAAAATCTTGATATCATTCATGTACATAAGGTGATTTATTTTTTCCTCTGATTTTGTGAATTTGTAAACCCCTGTAGATTTCCTAAGTATATAGTTGAGTGGCATCGTAGCTATAACAAATGACAGTGAGGATTGGGAGTATCTCTGGAATTTTATTACTTTGTTGGATACTTAGTACTTTGTACATCTTCAAACATTCAAGAATTCAAGTTTGTGGGGCCATATCATAGGACTTATCATAGGACTTTTTATAATCAATCCATGCCATGGTTAGATTTCTCTGTCTTGTTTTAACATGTTTAAGAATGTACTGGTTTATATCAAGTAGGTCATTTGTTCCTCTTGTTCTCTTGTGGCATCCTTTCTGTTCTTCTGGAAATAGTCCATGGCAATGAAATGAGTAGTAGATTTCTTTTATCTGTGCAGTTAAGATTTTTCACATCATAAGTATACATGTTATTGGCCTTTAATTGCTGAGGATGATTTCTTTTTGGACATCTTTCTGGATCAGAGTAGTTTTTCTTTTTGTCATCCATTCCAGTATGTTTGCTTCTTCTAGGCATTTATACTATAGTCGGGCCATTATTTCATGGATGGATGTGAATTTTTTTAAACCAGTATAAACCATGTATACCATTATAACTCCTTGTTTTCCAGTTGGGTATTTTCTTCAGAGTTGCTCTTAGCAATCCTAGGTGTATGTTTGCCTCAGATTCTTCTTCAAGTATTTGCAGTTCCTTTTTCATCTTATTCATCCATTTGGCCTTTCTGTTATGTTCTTTCTTTTCCCATATTTTGCTCCAGAAGTTTTCTGTTTCCTTTGCATTCAGATATTCATTAGTGATTTATTTACCAACTTGTTGATAGAATATTTTAAATTCCCCATTTTTGCTGTTTGATACAATCTTTTACATGGGACCTCATGAAAATAATGTTTTTTTCTACGAAAATTATTGAGCATATTAGATTAAGAGAATTTTTAAAAACATTATAGCTGTGCTCATCAGCACAATCTTTCATATTTCAAGATAAAAATAGATTTCATAGGATTTTCTTAGTGTGTATAATAGTATCCTTCTTAATCATTCCTAGTGCTCCTATTACTTCTGGAATAACAATTGTGTTTAGATGACACATTCTTGAGATATCTATTTCTAAGTCTTTATATTTTGAAAGTTTATTAATTGTTTTTACTGAGATGTTTTTATTAGATGGGATTGTAAAGTCTATGAGAATTTATGTTCTTTAAAATCTTCTATTATTATATCTGGTCTATTAGCTTGTATAATGCTGTTAGTATATATAGTGAAGTTGCAGAGCCAACCATCATGATCATTGTCTTTGTAATCATCATTATCATCAGTGCTGCTGCTACAGCAACAACAACAAGACAAAGAGGAAGATTGAAAAAAAAAAACAGTTTTATGATTTGTTTATTTTATTGGCTTGTTAATAAAACAAGAATAAATAATTGTATTAACCGCTTGAAAAGTGTTATTCTTTTTTAAATTTTTATTTGTAAGAATTCTTTTATTTATCAAATTTTTGAATAACAACTAAAAGAGAGCAATACTTGATGGTGTATATATATTTATTTTTGTAACTCATTATTTTAATTTCCATGTAAAACAAACAAAAAAAAGTTTTACCCTGTGGAAAATTAAAGCAAGCACAAAAGAAACAATTGATTTAATTGATTGTAAATTACTGTTGGTTATTTCTTCTTATCAGTAAATACCAGTGGCATATTATGTTTATTACCACAGGATGTACTACTGTGCTAGACCTATTAGTTTTACTGAAGTGTTATAGAGAAAAAACCCTTTCCAATAATTTCTATAGTAAAGTTGGTGAAGTGGTCTATTGTTGATATTAGTTGTACAGCAAAGGAGTTTATTCCCTTTTCACTAGCACAAGACCAGGGAGATTGTTTTGCATACATCACCTCCCCACTTTACTGAGCAGATCCTACCATCACCTCCCCACTTTGCTGCACAGATCCAAGATGGTGCTACTCTTGTGCTGAGTTGGCTAGAGATGGAATAAAATCTGGAACCTTATGGTTCCTAGGCAGATGCTCTACTGACTGAGCTAAACTTGTTAATTATTAATATCATTGAGGTAATGTGGTCATTCTTCAAAGAGTATACTATTGTGCTGAACTGACCACTCTGTGTGTGTGTGTGTGATAGAATTCACCCAATGTGGATTAAACCAACTTTGCATGTGTGGATTTATATGTGGATTTGTTCACGGATCAATGTCCAAAGGTAACAGGTTTGAATTTAAAGTTTTCCTTCTTCTAGACCAGTTGCCATACCAAGGTTAAAGAACCCAGTCTGCCCTACTAGTCACCCATACCTGAATGGAGAATAGTTGGATGCACACCTTTCCCAAGAGTTGGGCATCCCATCGTGGTGTAATGATTTACAAGCTAGTCTCACAGATCAATTATTACTGAATAGCAAGTTAGTTCCTTGCTGGATTCCCTATACTTGCGATTTTGTGTCCCATCCTACCCATGGTGAATTGGTTGGGTAAATACCTATCTTTCCAAAGGGTATTAGGGATATGGGAAATGCAAACAGCCTCATCCAGGATTTGAACTTGAATCTACATGTCCATTTCCTATGACCATAACCATTGCAAAACAAGCACCTCCCACTGACCACACTGACAGTATTAGTAAAATACATAAAGTAAGTATTACTAAAAAATTGTTTTGAGGATTTATCTTTATATTACATTTTATAGAAATCATATAATCAAAGGTAGGTGTTTATAAAAAAGATCATAGCCTTTTTATATATAAATTCATTCTTTCAACAAATGTATATATACGTAATTTCTGAGCATCAAACAAAGAAAGGCACAGTCTTATCATTCCACCAGTTGCCCAATATTATATCAAGATACAATGAGATGGAATGATATTCAGTGCTATCTCAGTAAAGAAAACTGCCAAAATATTTAATAACAAGGGACAGAAAAATTTGTTTCCTTTTAGGAGCCATTATTATTGAGTAAGTTTTAATATTCAGTGACTTTCATGCAACAAGCCACATCCATAATACACACTCTTGGTACATACAGGAAAAAGGCAGTCAATATACTTGCAAATAAAACACACACAAAAAAAGAAAAACAAATAAAATGACTCAACTCATAACTTTGAAAAGGAAATATATTGGAAAGGTGAATTATAAACACAAACAATCAGTTCAATTAATATTTATTCTCTGTTAATTTCAGAAACTTCATCAGAATGATGAATCATATAACATAGATTTTCCTTCAAAGAATAATTGTATATAAACACTTTGTATTTAGTTGTACAACAATCTGGGAAGTATTTTCTAAACATTTGAAGCTCTAAAATAATGAAAAAACAAAATACAATTGACAATCCAAGTAAGGAATACTTTTTATTACACTTTTCATTATGAAGATTATATTCCTTCCCAAAATTTACTTCTAGTGCTAGAAAATGAATAAGATATATATCTTCCAAATTGTCACTTATCTTTTCCATATATATTTATGAATGTAATATTATAGGTTGATTATCACTTATCAGTTATTATACATTAACAGATAATATATATATATATATATATATATATATATATATATATATATATATATATTATATATATATAAGATATAGTATATACTAATATATAAATTAATTTATATATATCACCAATTATCATTTGTTGCAATAATTAATCTTTGTTTCAATTGATAACTGATTGGTTTTTAATTAAGTTACAGCCATTTTTTTGCTGAAAATTATCTTCATTAAAAATCCACCTGTGAATTTATAGCAGTAAATTACATAACAATTTTTTGTGTTTTTTTGTAAGCCTATCAATTAAAAATTACTTTTTCTAAACAACAATGATAAAAAGGTAAATAAAACTAATTCTATCCAGAATTTGTGTGAATAATTTCTCTTTAACCTCCTCCTCCTCCTTCTCCTCTTCATTGTTTGTTGTATTTCAACTTGATCAGTTGGTTGAGATTAGGAATAATTAGAGGCCAAGTATTTTTAAACAGTAATCTACAATCATTGCTAATGAGAATGTATAACATCCACAATTAGGAAAGAGCTTAGATAACCCAATGAAAGGATGTAACTTTTCCAATGGAGGAATGGACAGGAAAATAAGTTTAACCAAAAATAAGTGGATGAACTAAGAGTCTACTTTAATATAGTAAAGTCTGCAGAGTTGCCTATTGTCGGTATCAGCCTAATAGATATCATTAAACCAAAGAATTTCTTTTTTTGCTGAAGTGGAGTGCCACATCTACTATCAGCTCCTAGATGCTTTACCAGACAGATCAGATTACCCAAGCTGTGATACTCATCAGTTGAGTTGACGGGGACTAGTACTGAACCCAGAATCTTGCAATTCCTAGACAAATGCTCTACCAATTTGGAGACGAAGCTAGATGTGAATTGTACACTGAAGTAGCATGCTATCTTGAACAAATCCTAGAAGTAGCACCGCATAAAAGAGCAGCTGTACGGCCATTTGCCTCCTATCACACAAACCATTCAAGTAAGACAACATGCTGAACACTGCAGGAGAAGCAAGGACAAGCTCATAAGTGACGTTCTCCTCTGGGCACCTACACATGGATGCACCAATGTGGATCGACCAGCAAAAACCTACATTGATCAGCACCACACAGATACTGGATGCTGTGCAAAGGATCTTTCAGGAGCAGTGGCTGATAGGGACTGGTGGAGAGAAAGAGTCATGGAGATTCATGCTGTTGGCACAACCTGATAATGATGATGTCTTTAATATTTCCAACTTGCATCTTTCTAATGCATAAGACACACATTTTCCATTTCAGTTGAAAAAATTTCTCTACAATACTCATAATAATAATTGCATCGGATGGTGAGACTCCAGTTCTGGACAACAGGGGAGTATGGAATATCCCCTCATGACCAGTACTCCCAGGTCCATTCTAACCCAGAGAGGTAGTACATGTTAGAGTCCCATTTATGATCTGTTTGAAAATGATTTTTATTAGATAGGACCATGTGCAAAAAAAGAAAAAAACTCTTAAACAACTACACACAAAATGTAAATATGAACATACATGAACGTAATTCCCTAACCTTTTGGCATAAAATAACCCTAGATGGGTAAATATGCCATTAAAATCAATAATAACTACTAATAATGATAGGATTATTTTTACTTATTACTTACTGGACAAATAAAGTATTACCTCTATCTCAAAATAGCTGTTACTGTAAGCCTCCCTTCCTCTCTCTCAAATAAAACCAGTAATAAAGATCATTGTATTATAATTCAACTGATAGTGACATTTATTCTCTGGTCAATTGTACAGGAATAGCAATTCAGGTTAGTTTGGCACAAGGTCAGTATCATGAGGCACCCAACGAGAACTGAATTCACTAAAATGATTTACTAGCCTAGCTCATTACAAATAATCAAGCAGTTTAAGTTACAAATAAATAGTTAATCACTATATAGTTGATCCTTATATCTGATAACATAAAATAAAAGATTCTTCTCTCCAATTGCATGGAATATTAACCTTTTCCCTTTTCATTATTCTTTACATGGAACATGATTAGAAATCATACTAATCTATAATTATTATTATTTGCACAGCAAAAATATGTGCTCTCAGGACACAAGTATTTAAGTTTTAATATAATAGATATTATACTAAATTAGAAAGACTAAAGAAACTAAATAAGAATGCATATAAAAAGATTACACTAATTTAATTTTATTTTGACTGATTTTTATATAAAATTATACATAGGATTTCTTTTAATATGTTTGAGAATGTTATTAGAAAGCAATAACCCCAAGTAATTTTTTTTATTAAACCTGGTTTTATTAAACCCAGTATGGAAATCATCCATACAATATATTATGTAAACCTTTATTTCTCAGCAATATAACACACATTACAGGAATTGAAGCACATTAATAACATGGATTATTTTAAGGCAAATCTAAATCAGTTAGACTTTAATAGAAGACATTGTTAATAAATTAGATGCTAATTAAGATTAGATAATGATTATTTAATAACCATTGTAAATATAGCATAAATACCTAAGGCAATAGTAATGTAGGTGGTGACATATTTTTGGTTATAGAAACATACATAATCTTCATTATAATAAGATATTTTGTTGGATAAAGGTTAAGAAAAGATGTATTAATAAGCATTTAATATTATTGAAATATATAAAAATATCATACAAAAACAAAAAAAACGGATAAAACAGGAAATTAGGACAGTAATCATTTACTAAGCGGAGGAGCATGGGGAAACACAGTGAAAATCAAATGCATTAATAAGGATCTACTAGCCTCATTCACTAACTGTTACACCATGAAAGGTGACTCTGAACAGGAGGAAAAGTTTTTTTTTAATAATAATGATAATAAATAATATTGTAATTTATAAGAAAAGACAAAAGTAGCTTAGCTATTGTTGAACATCATATCATTGGGGGCATATGTTTTGGGTATTTTTTTTAAAAAACATCAAATATGGTAATTAATTTTCTGAGAAGACAATAAAGTGGCAATATCCTCAATAAAATCTACATAACACATAGATATTGGAGTATATATATATATATATATATATATATATATATATATATATAAGGTTCACATATGTTCATTTAAATATATATATATATGTATATATATATATATATATATATATATATATATATATATATATATATATATATATATATATATATATTAGTTCCTTTAGTTCGGTTTAGTTCCTTAATAAAAAAATATTCAAACCAAATTGGAGTATAAAAAATAGGCTTTTTATATCCTTATAAAATCTGAAATTGTATAATTTGGTGAAGAATAGTAAACAGAAGTTATGTAAAATATTACCTGTTCTACACAATTTCTAGCAATCAGGTAAATTAGTCCAAATTACATGAGAGTGGTAGTACCTGTTAGGGTCCCATCTATGGGTTAAATAGATTTGATTGTACCTGCACAAATAACAACTGTACTCAACAAAGAATGAATAAAATAGAATAAAAATAACCCAACAAGGGTTGATATGCCATAAAATCCAACCAACCAGCCAGAATACATTATATAAAATCTAAAGCATTAGACAAAAATGAGTATCTCTCTCTCTCTTTCATCCCATGATTTCCAAGTCACCTGTGCTTCACACAATATTCACTTTCCATTGTGCAAAATATATTCTATAAATTTATACACTTTGAATTATAATTCTTCTCTTGTGTTTCATGATATCAAACTGATTGGTAGAATAATGCTAAATTTAACAAACGTTTTTTTTGTTTGTTTGTTTTTTAAGAAATTTTATCATTATTATTCTTACTCCTGAGTTTTCAAATTTCCACTGGAATCTAAGTGACAGCAAGTCTCTTCAGTTCTTTAGGACTCTACTCAGTATTCTAAGTGATCTCATTAGTATTGTGGTCTGGACAGTTTTAATCCTTCCACTGATCTCCAGTTTCCTTTGTCTCTTTTCCAGGCTCTTTGGAAATTTTCCAATCAGTCTGACTATTATTGTTATCATCATTACCTTTATGTTCCATAATTTTTTCAGCTCTCTGGTTAGGTCTAGGTATTTTCCCATTTTTTTCCTAATTAGTTAATAATAATACCACTCTGTGTTATTATCATTGACTAATATCATCTTTCATTTTCTAATTTCCACTTCATTTTTTATTGCAACTCATTTGGATCATTCTTTGACAGTGTAGAGAGTAAAAAATAATAGTAGTAAAAATGCTCTTAGTGAGAATCAAACTCACATCCCTTTTGTCTCACTAAAAACTTATAATTTATTATAATTATTATTTCTGATCTCCATTGTTCTTCACTATCATAAAACAGTGACCCAAACTGTTATGAAAAAACAAATAAAAATTAAAAGATAATAATAATAATGAAATTTCTAGCGTACTGAGCTCAGGTGCACCACAATACTTGTCAAAATTAATGATAATAATCATTGACAATGCTTCATCTATGATATTGCTAAAATTCACATTAAATTTAACCCACCAAAAATAGCACATTACAATGAGATTTTTATGAGTGTAATACATTAATAAAGCAACTTCCTGTCCAATTTGTAACTGAATGATGATTTTAAATTGCCAGTGTTTACAATGAATATCATTTTTTACATCATTGAAATTCTCTTTATATTTATATATAAACATAACCCAACAAAATGGCACATCATAGCAAGATTTTACTTAGAGCAATTCACTTAAAATGTTCTAATTTAGAGAATAAAGCAATTTACAATGTTATTAATTGATACAGTTGGCCTGGGTTCACATTGAACATCATTTTTAATCACCCAAATTCTCTATATAATGGAGATAACTATGAAATACTAATTAGAATCTTTCACTCCTCCCTAAATAGAAGTATCAATATCATCATGGACCAATCACAATTGGTTGTTTTATCTATAAATAAAATGTTGGTATTGTTTAGTTAAGTCATGAAATGGTTAAAACAGTAACTTTTATGTAAAATTTTTATATAAAGACAAAAGAAGTCAATACAATTTTTTTTCCTTTTTTTAATAATAATTATAGGATGAATAATAATTTATATAAGCTCTAGTAAAGATCTTTAGAAATAAAAGATATTTTCAAGTTATTTAGTTTAAAAGAGTTAACAAAGGTAACTCAGAATTTTCTTTTATTGTTGAAAGTTAATTATAATATCTTTCCAGTGTAAGAGAAACATAAGTTTGGTATAAGAATGTAATTCAATGTTAATATTAGTTTATACTGATTATTAAAAGTAACCATTGTACAGTGTTTTAGTCACTATCTTTAAGTTGATTAGCCCCTCTCTAAAATGGAAACCCCAAACAGTTGGAAGCTACCTCAATAAACAAACACATGTTGAATGTTCCTCAAAAGTAAAACCCGTGTTGGCAGACAAAGAAGCTGTAGATATATATATATATGTGTAATAAATATATGTAGAGGAAAGATTCTAATAGTAAGAAAGAACACAGAGTGAAAGAAATAACTTATATATATATATATATATATATATATATATATATATATATATATATATATGGGGGGGGGGAGATGTCAACAAAAGGAAACAGCTGTAATTTAAAAAAAGAGAGAAATAAATAGAGAAAAAATCACCCCCCCACACACACATATATATATATATATATATATATATATATGATATTATAGAAAAGATGCTGGCAACATCAGGAAATAGCAGTAAAAGAAAGTAAAAAGAAAGAAAGAATGTATAGATATATATGGGTAATAGATATTTGCATAGGAAAGATGCCGACACTAGGAAACAGCAGTAAAAGAAAGGAAGCAAACAAACAAGAAAGAAAGAAAGAATTTTGAGACATATATATATATATATATATATATGTGTGTGTGTGTAATAAATATATGTATAGGAAAGATGCTGACAGTTGGTAACTGTAGTGAGAAAAGAAAGAAAGAAAGAATATGTAGACATATATATGCATGATAAACAGGAAAGGTGCCGATAACACAAAACAGCAGTAAAAGAAAGAGAAAAAAAGAGAGAGAATTAAAGAAAAAAGAGAAAGAGAAAGGAAGAAAAGAGAGAAAGAGAGAGAAAGAAAAGAAAGAAAGAGAGAGAAAGAGAAAGAGAAAAAGAAAAAGAAAGAAAGAAGTAGAAACCAAATAAGTGAATATTGGATGTAAAATGCAAAAACAATTTTAACAGAAAAAAGAAAAAGAACGAAAACAAGAAAGAAAAAATAAAACAAAAAAAGAAAAGATACAAACAATGAATATATAAGGGAATAAGAAAGAAAGAAATTGTAATCAGTAAAAGAATGAAAGGAAGAAAGAAATCATAAAAAGAAAGAAAGAAATATTAAGTTGTCTGGGATGAAAGGGAATAAAGAAAGAAAGAAAGGAAAATTGAGAGCCTGAGTTGGTATCAATGAATTAAAGTTTTATAAATGCTTTAATGTCTCTACCTCTCAAATTGCAATGATTAAATACAAAAAAATAAAAAGAAATAAAAATAAGACAAACAAAAAAAGACCGGAAAGAAAATAAAAAACCAAAAAAGCATACACACAAAAAAGAAATGATGATTGTTCCCGCTTCGATATAAGCCACAAGAAGTAACAAGTAGGCATGCTAATATTTGGTAAAGTGGTACACCTAGTAGAAAGGAAAGGGAAATGAGTAGAACAAAGGAATGGTGTGGAACCATGCTATTGTGCAAAGACAATAGCTGTCTATCTTCATATTCTGTAAAGCAACAACGGGGTGATCAGGGGAAGCTGGGCAGGAGACATGTACCTCACCAGCCAGACTATTCACAGACTTCTCAATTATGTTCAATCAGAGGTGATAGATAGGAAGAAAACACAATTGGAAAAAATGATAGTTTCAAATATTAGGGGAAAATAAAATAAAATAGTAACAATTGTGTATATCATAGTATCTTTGTTTTGTTTTGTTTTGTTTTTTTTAATTAAAGAGTAAAAAGTTTATTATTAACTGAACTCAAATTAAGGAATCATATTTAGAAGTAAAAAATCTTTTAAAAATAACAATGAAAATCAGAGAAAGTCTATTCTTGGAGAAAAAGTAAAGCCTGAAGTAATTTCTAAAAGCTTGACAAAGGATATCATATAATTAAGTTTCAATTATATCAATATGATTGATTTAACTTTTTTTAAATTAAAAAGCATGGCAAGGCTGAACTGAGATCTTATTTTTTTTCTCTTTCTTTCTTTCTTTTTAGTTTTCCATGTGACAAAATCAAAGCCCTTTTGGAAAGAAAAGAGAGGAATTTAGTTTTAAGGTTTTAATCTAAGGTACAAAACAAGGTGTGGGGTAGGATAGGAACTTTTTACTCTTTTTATAAAATAGAACCAAACAATAACAACTACAAACAAATAAAATATATAATACACAATCATGTAGTAATCATAATATACATTATCAAATTATATATACACACACATGCATATATATATATATATATATGTACATATATATACACACATGCACACACAAACACAAACACATACACATACAAGCGCATACACACACATACACACACACACACACACACACACATATATATATATATATATATATATATATATATATATATATATATATGCATAATTTTTTTTTTTTTGAGAAGCTTGAAAATTTTTACCAGTTCTAATGTTTCCTCTTCTTTAGCAGACCACTCTGGAAACAGCAACATAAGACAAAGACGTGATAAAAAAAAAATCAATAGTGACTTACCTTTGTTGTTAACTCCTCTGTAGTCTGTGCTAAGATGTATTCCAAAACAGAATTCTCTATTCACTACTACTACTACTACTACTGCTATGACGATGATGACGGCGACGATGATTGCGACCAGCACCAACACCGGCACCACAACTGTGTGACATCGGCGGCATCAAGTGTGCATGCTTGTGTGTGCGCGTGTGCGTGAGGGAGAGAGAGTGAGGGTGAGAGAGGGGTGTGGGGGGGTGATGAGTTGGGGAGGAATGTGGGCAGGGGAGAGGTCTTCTAGTCCTACCAAGTGTGCTGTGTGTGTGCATGTGTGTGTGTGTGAGAAGTGGTCTTTTGTCTGAGCATGACTAAAAGTGAGGAGGGTGGGGCAGAGAAAGACAATGGAGAGTGATGTGTGCACGTGGGTTTGCCAAGAGTCAAAGACTGGCATTACTCTGTTCTCTGTATATCTATCTATTTACGTACCTATCTCTTCTCACACCATATAAATACACACACAGGTACACATACAAAAAAAAATATATATATATATATATATATATGTGTGTGTGTGTGTGTGTGTGTGGTGTGTAAGTATATATATATATATATATATATGTATATGTATGTATTATATATATATATATATATATATATATATATATATATATATATATATATATATATATATAATATGATATTAAGGTGTCTGTGAGAGTGTATCTATCTGTATAAATTTACTCTAGTTATAAGTAAGAAAACGGTAGACTTTCATATGTATTAATATGTGTATGTATTTTTTAAAAATGGAGTGATAATCTAATATAATATGAAGTGTCTGCATACTTTCTGTTTATAGGCGAAGGTGTGTATAGGTCTAGACAGTTTTTTTTGTATCAGGTAAAGAGACAATGAGAAAAGGTTTGTCAGTATTGAGAGATGATAGTAAATTTTGACAGTCCCCTAAATTGTGTCCTGTTCATGTGGACTTCTTGCAGTCTTTGTGTAGTATATCTGCATGTGCATGTGTAAATATCTGCCCATTAGTATATATATATATTTGTGTGTGTGTGTGTATGTGTGTATGAATGTTTAGGTAAAAGTGTAAGTATGACTGGATTCGTAAGTGTAAATCTGGTAAATTTGTGTGCTGTCTACACATACTTATGGGTAGAGAGTACTCCCCATGGCATAGTGGCTAATGTGCTGGACTGTGACACTGTAGTAAGTGAGTTCAAAATCCACTTGCACTATTGTTTACTTTCAGACTAATACCTGTGAGAAAGGTATGAACCCCCTCATCCCCTTAGCCATGGCTTAAATAGTATCACAACTGTTCTTATACAAGGATGACTTAGGCATTAGATAACCCACAAAGTTTGATATGCCATTAAACAAATAAACCACATCAAACTTATGTGTAGAAGTGTACGTCAACCTTTCCTGGTGTTCATCTTTGAACATTGCTCTACAGAGTCTGATTTGTAGGTGTGATTTTGAGCAAATAGATATTTATGTGACAATTTTCACAATAGATACGAATATACACGAAGATTAAGTGCTTTTTTGTCTGGTTTTGCATACAAATCATGATCGAAAAGTATCAAGACTGAATCTCAACATTTTTTGTAATTTAGAAATAAAAAATTAAACAATCAACTTATATAATAAAGTGATGATATCTAAACGTCTGTCTATAGAAGTTAATGCCAATTCTCAATAATTTTTGATAACCAGTTTTTGGCGAAACACCAAATAATGCAAGTGCTTCACCTTCAATACTCATGACACTTAGATGCAGGTGATTTTTTCTTTTCTAAATAAAACAAAAAAATATTTGAGGAGATGAGGAACGTTAAAAGAAATACGTGAAGTTTTACACTACATCAAAGGAGAAGTCTATGAGATGCTTCAACCAATGCAAAACTCACTGGAATAAGTTTCCTGCTGACTGTTTAACTAAAATTAATGCTTTATCCAGTGTTCATTTCTGTTTTGGTAAATACAACTTCAGTTTCAACACTTTTTGAACACATATTTGGAATACATATATCTTTAGGGCATGTATATAAATACATATACATTTGTATATACATATTTTTTATGTGAATGAAAGTATGAATTTGAAAGTTTAATATATGTGTATGTGGAGGGGTATGTCAGTATAGAGTTATATTCACACACACACACACACACACACACACACACACACACGTATATATATATAATTATATATATTATATATATATATATATATATATAAAGAGAATGAGTGAGCGAGAGGATTATATGTGCATGTATGTCTGTATGCAGTATATGTATATAGTGACATAGGAATATATGATAACTGAATGGTAATGTACTAGAACTATAAATACTGGTTCTTTTATTTACGCACACACAAACACACACACAGACACAGACACACACACACACACACACACACACACACACATATTTATATATATAAATATATATATATATATATATATATATATATATATATATATACATACATACATAGATACATATATATATGATATGCAGTGTTTCTACAAAAGAAGAATGGTTAAACATATATTCTGCTATGAAAGACACAACAGTTGTGCCAGCAGCAAATCTTCCATCATGTGATGATTCTGGGGTCAGGTAGAGTCTCAGGTTTGATGCATCATTGCTATTAACCCATCACATTCAACATTACCTTAATATCATCAGATTTTGTTGTTTTCTGTCAACTTGTAGAAATAACAGGACACTAACATTTGTGTATGTCTATGTTTATCTGTGTATATATATGTGTATGTATGTTTATCTGTATATATATATATATATATATATATATATATATATATATATGCATATGTGTGTGTGTATGTGTGTGTATTGTGTGTACCTGTGTGTATATATATGTGTGTGTGTTTGTGTATATGTGTGTGCATATCTGTGTATATATATATATATATATATATGTGTGTATGTATATGTGTGTATATGCATATGTATGTATATATAGGTGTGTACGTGTGTGTGTGTGTGTGTGTGTGTGTGTGTGTGTGTACAGTCAATGACAAAATTATTCGTACACCCATGAATATAGAATACTTTACCAATTTCTTAAAATTTAATACCCATATGATGTCAGATGTTTTATATGTTAAGTACAAAAAAAGGAATATAAAACTCAATTTTGAAAAGGATAAGTTGAATTTATTAAATACGAGAAGAAAAATAAACAAAAATAAACAAAAGAGAAAAATACAAAATTATTCGTACATGAAAAATGAAAAATTGAAAAAACTTGAACAATTTTTACAATAGTCAATAGCATAGCCTCTCATCTTTATAATTTGCAGCAATTTTTTTCTAAAGTTTTTGATGAGATTTGAAAAAGTCTTTTTGGGGATTTTCTTCCATTCTTCAATAGTTACACATTTTAATTTTTAATAGGATTCAAGTTAGGGCTCTTTGAAGGCCATGGCATAACTGTAATCTTCTTTTTCTGAAGCCACACAGTCACTGATTCAAACGTATATTTGGGATCTTTACCTTGATGGAAAGTAAATCGCCGACTTAGATCAAGATTTTGTGCTGATTGTTGTAGATTTTAATCCAGAAGTTTTATATTATCTTCAAAATTTCATTATTCCTCTTATTGCAATTAATTCTCTTGAGCTAATACAACCCTATAAAATTACTGAGTTGCCTCCATGTTTTAATGTTGGCACTGTGTTCTTTGGGAGTAAAACCTCATCTTTCTTATGTCAAATCATCTGTACATCATTATGTCCAAAATGCTCAGTTTTTCTTTCATCACTCCCTAGTACTTGTTTCCAAACAATTTTCTTTGTCCATGAATGTTTTGGCAAAATTAAACCAAGTAACAATGTGACATCCGTTAGGAAAATGGGTTTGTCATGGTCAGTTTCCATATAACCCATTTCTATTTAAACAACTTTGTATTTACATTGATACCTATCAAATCCAAACTTTTAGCAATGTCTTTCAAAACAAATGTTAGTTTTATATTAACCTCATGACACAGTTTTAATGCAGTTCTCAATGATAATTTGGGTTTTCTTTCATCCCGTGCAAATACTCTGTTGTGTCAAACTGTTTAAACTTCTTTATAACAAACTGTACCATAGATCTAGGGATAGCTAACTGGTTTGAAATAGTGCTGTAACTATTTCCTTTGTCTTTCCCATCGTATTGATAACATAAAAATAACAATGGCAACACTCTATGCACCATGTGATGTTCTTTGCTTAAATTATCACAAATATTCTACTGAATAAATAGTCTAGAAGGCTTCACTGATAAAATAATTATGTTAATTACTTATACTTACATCAACCAATAAATTTAAAACTGTACCAATAATTTTGTCTTTACCTATTTTGCATAATTCACCGACCAAATTTGTTGTATTTAACATGTTGTTCGGAAAATTGAGTTTTATATTTCTTTTTTTTTTGTGTGTGTGTGTGTGTGTGTGTATGTATCAACATATAAAACACCTGGCATCATACAAGCATTAGATCCTGAGAAATGGACAAAAATATTCAAAATTGATGGTTGTACAAATAATTTTGTCGTTGACTTTATATGTATCTGTATGCATATATATGAGTATATATAAATATTTAGCTGTATGTATCTCTGTGTGCATATATGTATGTATGTATGTATGTATGTATGTATGTATGTGGATGTTAATGAAATAGGAATGTACATACTGGATTTTTTATTACATATATATCAAGCCTATACAAAAAAAAGTCCCAGAGTCTTATCATTCTTTTTTTTTGGGGGGGGGGATTTTATAATTTTTTGATGGAATTCATATAAAAAATCACTTTCTGATTTATTTATACTGATATATTTTAATTGCATTCTGATCAATCAGAAATGTTAATTGATTGTAGTAATAGGTATAGTTACCTATGAGCTAATCATTGGATATTGGAAAAAAATAATTCTAATTATATATATACATATATATATAATTAGAATTATTTCTACCTCCTATCACATAAACCGTTTGGGTAAGATGAAAATGACATGCTGGAAATTACTAGAGAAGCAAGGATGAGATCATAAGTGATGTTCTCCTGTTGGCATTTGAACATGGACACATCAGGGTGGATTGGCCAGCAAAAACCTACATCATTCAGCTCTGTGCAGATACTGGATGCTGTGCAGAGAGCCATCCAGGAGCAATGGATGATAGGAACAGGTGGTGGACTAAAAATCATGGAGATCCATGCTATCGGCACAGCTTGATGATGATATATATATATATATATATATATATATATATGCTTGCATTGTATTTTCAAACTTTTTTCAGTTGACCACTATAATAATTTCATTGGTTTTATTACAATTTTAGATTTATTATATATATATATATATATATATATATATATATATATATTGAGTCAGAAAATATAGATCCTCTGATTCTAGGCACAAGTATCAATCCATATGTAAATGATCCTGTTATTTCTTTTAGGGGAAATATGATAGTTATTAATAACAATTGTCTTAATACTGAGAAATGATCATCCTCATAACTAAAGGAAAATAAAGGACAGTTTCGGATATTTGTATATAGCAAGACATTTTTATTTGTTCATTTATTATCCTTTGATGAAAAACAAATCAAATTCCTTTAAAGAAATTGGTAACCCTGAAATAAGGAATGTGTCACATACAAAAGGGAAAGTAAACTAACAATTGTAAAGCGTGCCACATGCTAACATTTGCATTGTTCTATGCTTGGGTGGTTCTAAAACTGTGCAATGTTGCACAATAGTGGACTGCAACTATTTCTTAGTTTTTCCAAAAGAGAAAAATGGAAATAGGAATCTTGAACGTGTTTACTACAAATATTTTGTCTGTTCTGCTTTTGTTACAGAGTTGCCAATTTTGTGGTTTTATCACCAGATTTTGTGAGACCTCAAACTTTTTAGCTATAGATTAAAGAAAATAAAAGGGATGTATGTGAGCTTGATTTAGGGATTTTATGATGTGAATTTCATTTAAGTGACATTGTATTTCTTTTAATGTCGCCTATATTCTCAAATCTTATATTTGAGATGGATTTTCAATTTAGGAAACAAAAAACATGCATGTATTTACCCCCACCACACACACACACACCATGAGCAGGATATAACGCAAAGTCAATTTGCTATGCAGAGTTTTTCTTCTAGACTGGTTGCCTTACCACGGCTGAAGAACCAAGGTTATTATTTATCCAGAGCTGGGAGGAGAACAGCTGGATTCATGCCTTTCTTAAAGACATTAGCATAAATTAAAATGCGAACAACTTCACCCATAATTTGAATTCAGTAGTGAGTGCTGCACTTGTGCAACTTTGTTCTTTGCCAAAAACTGCTGATCAAAAAGTACTGAAAATTAACATTGACTCACCTAGATAAAGTCTACATCTTTACACACCTTTGTTTTATTCTATAAATTGCTCAGCTACACTCCTTTCTTCATTTGAATTTCAAGATTAAAAAATTGAAAGATTCAGTCTTGATACTTTTTGATAACACCTTATATAATATATATATATATATATATATATATATATATATATATATATATATATATATTTTGCTTGAAGGCAATTATAATGCATGTATTGCATAAAATTCGATAATTATAGAAAATAATCTGGACAAGTGAATCCAGGCAAACACCGTACAGACTGTTTCGACTTTATTAAGTCTCATCAGCGATGTATACTAACGACTCCCCTCCGACAGGAATCGAAATCAGGACCTCAGCAGGCATAGTCAGAGACCATATCAGTTCGGCCGCCGGTACATAGCGAACAATCCCTGCGAAATTAACCTTGTCAATGATACTACACGCCTCTACCATAGTAGGTAAGGGGACGTTTATTGAGTAGTAAACAAACCCGGCCGTAAGCTCTTCGGCGAAGTGAATATGATTTTTGGATTTTTTTTTTTTTATTATAGAAGCATTGTTGAATAAATTATTATTTATATTTTGCTTGAAGGCAATTATAATGCATGTATCGCATAAAATTCGATAATTATAGAAAATAATCTTGACAAGTGAATACCGGCAAAGGATGGCTCGCTATGCAGAACACCGTACAGACTGTTTCAACTTTATTAAGTCTCATCAGCGATGTATACTAACGACTCCCCTCCGACAGGAATCGAATGGCTAACACTGTAAGTGGTTCACATGGTACAAATGGTAAAAATCACACCTTATGTATTGTAATGTATTGTAACCTAAATACAGCTCTTACACCTATAATAAAGCATGTTATTTTCAATTTTCCAATACTAGAAAAACTACAAATATATATATATATATATATATATATATATACTAGAAAAAACGTGAGGCGTTGGGTCACCCATTAAGCTCTCACTAGATGATTAGGGAAAAGAGTAGGATCTGCCAAAATATCATCTGCTTTTCATTTTTAAAAACGAACTAAAATTTATTAAATTGATTATTTAAGGTCAAATTTTTGTCTAAGTCGAAAAGTAGTAACATAATGAGCATCAGTAAAAAATCAAAATAATATTACACATATAATTTATTTTTGATATATTTAAAACGTTTTTTTCGTCCATTTTGATCAAGATGCCTGCCAAGAGGCTACTTAAAATCCGTTTTTACAAAATAAATTGTAACTTTTGCAATTGAAAAAATTCACACTGGATTGTCCAATTGAACACATATCCTAGTAGATAAAGGAGTTAGATTAAGACAGTTCTAAATGCCAGTTATCTATAGACTGCAGGTTCAATCCTGGTCAGGGACAGCAGTAACATAGAATAATAATTAACACAGCTTCACAGCTGTACCCCAGCTATGGTTAGTGGAATGAGAACAGGATACCCCCGTGGACCTAATAAAGGGTTGGGTTCAAAGTTCCGTGATGGCTCCCAATTACAAGAAGGTTCCCAAGTCCAACAAGAAATACCTGAAGAAGGCCGGAGGGCACATCAGCCGAAACTTTGTACAGATAACAATGAAAACGAGAACAATAGTCTGAATTATACAAATAATGGTAATCTTTGCGGAGTTCCGACCTAGATTCCTGCATCCGAAGCGGTATCACTTGAAAAAAAAAAAAAAAGAACCAACTTAGGGCATTTTCCACTGAAAACCCAACCCTAACCCTAAACCCCCCTAGTTAAAATTAACTGTTTTATTAAAAAGTTTGTGGGTTCTGTTTTTTCTGGGTCACCCTGTATACAGAGTGACTCAGAAAAAACAGTCCAAATTATTTATTTATTTTCAATTAAATTAAACCTAAACCCCAACCCCAATCCCAAATCCTAAACCCTAAACCCTAGTTGTTTTTGTTTACGCCGCTTTCACTACGGACTTCAATCATAGCTGGTGTTTTTGTTTTTTCAGCAGTCACCGGCAAGCAGTTTTTGAGGCAAGGGGCCAGGACGGAACTCCGCAAAGATTACAATTATTTGTATTATTCAGACTGTAATATCGGAGTGGTATATATTTGATTGATACTATTTTCAGAGAGTTTATTTTTTTAAAGCCATACGTAATTAAAAACAACCTTAATCCCCTAAAACCGTAACCCAATTCGCAAAATGTTAATTCATAGACTGTAGTTAAACTCTCATTGGGTACCAGCAAAAAATTTTCTGTTTTAATTTTCCAACCTAAGTCAGAAGTCAGCCCTACATTCTATGAATTAACATTTTGCGAATTGGGTTACGGTTTTAGTGGATTAAGGTTGTTTTTAATTACGCATTGCTTTAAAATATAAACAACAAAAAACCCAAATTACTATACATTTAATTAACCATTTAAATTAATTATTGAATCTATTATTGAGACAGTTGTTTGTGTTAATATAGCAATGTATAATTTCAATTAAACTTGGTTTGAAAAATATTTTTCAACATTAAATATATAGTAATTTGTGTTTTTGTTGTTTATTTTTTTAAGCAATACGTAATTAAAAACAACCTTAATCCCCTAAAACCGTAACCAAATTCGCAAAATGTTAATTCATAGACTGCAGTTAAACTGTCATTTGGTACCAGCAAAAAACTTTCCGTTTTAATTTTACCGACCTAAATAAGAAGTCAGTCTAGTTTGTTTTAGTTTTAACTAAAACAAATTTTTAAGCCCGAAGAAAACTTTCACTTAAACAGTCGGAGTAGTCAATGTTTGCTCATTTGAATTCCATAATATTTAAATATATAACTATTTTTTTTACCCAACATGAAATATTTTTTAAAGTAAGTTTAATACTCTATGAATTAATAATTAAAGTAATTTTAAAAAAAATCTATTTTAAAGCATGATTTCAATTTCGTAAAATTTACACTCAACTAAAATTGAAATCATGCCGTAAAAATATACTTTTGTTTTGTTTTATTAAAACAAACCAAAACGTTTGCTCATTTGAATAAGATTCGCCTGGAGAAAGG
>CM042151.1:20788924-20831424 GCA_023376005.1 Doryteuthis pealeii
TTTTTTTCTATTTATGTTATGGACACAATATTTGTACTTAGATATCCCTTGGTTTTAGAACTACTCATTGTTTGAAAAAAATTCAGTTTAATTGGTTTTAATTAGGCGTAATTAGCAATTAAGTCAACAACAGACCAATCCCTGTCTTATATTATATACGATTCTCTTATTCCCCTCGATAGAGAGTTAACGAGAGTGGGAGAGTTAACGGGAGTGGGGAGTTAACCAGAGTGGGAGGGCTCACTGCTTGTAAAAAATCAGCACTCAAACCCCCTCCTAGCACCTCCTAACTCTAGGTAGATTCGCCCCTCCCTTTCTCCAGACCACAGAGAAATGTTGGTTTGTTTTAATAAAACAAAACAAAAGTATCTTTTTACGGCACGATTTCAATTTTAGTTGAGCGTAAATTTTACGAAATTGAAATCATGCTTTAAAATAGATTTTTTAAATTACTTTAATTATTAATTTATAGAGTAAAATTCAGAATACAGGTCTGGTTTAATATAATTATTAAACTTACTTTAAAAAATATTTCATGTTGGGTAAAAAAAATAGTTATATATTTAAATATGGAATTCAAATGAGCAAACATTGACTACCCCCACTGTTTAAGTGAAAGTTTTCTTCAGGGTTAAAAGTTTGTTTTAGTTAAAACTAAAACAAACTAGACTGACTTCTGATTTAGGTCGGTAAAATAAAAACAGAAAGTTTTTTGCTGGTACCAAATGACATTTGTATACAGGGTGACCCAGAAAAAACAGAACTTTGTAATAAAACAGTTAATTTTAACTAGGGAGGTTTAGGGTTAGGTTTGGGTTTTCAGTGGAAAATGCCCTAAGTTGGTTCTTTTTTTTTTTTTTTTCAAGTGATACCGCTTCGGATACAGACTTCAATCATAGCTGGTGTTGTTTTTCCACCAGTCAGCAGCTAGCAGTTTTTGAGGCAGGAAGTCAGGACGGAACTCCGCAAAGATTACCATTATTTGTATTATTCAGACTATTGTCCTCGTCTTCATTGTTATCTGTACAAAGTTTTGGCTGATGTGCCCTCCGGCCTTCTTCAGGTATTTCTTGTTGGACTCGGGAACCTTCTTGTAATTGGGAGCTATCACAGAACTTTGAACCCAACCCTTTATTAGGTCCACGGGGGTATCCTGTTCTCATTCCACTAACCATAGCTGGGGTACAGGTGTTAAGCTGTGTTAATTATTATTCTATGTTACTGCTGCCCCTGACCAGGATTGAACCTGCAGTCTATAGATAACTGGCATTTAGAACTGTCTTAATTTAACTCCTTTATCTACTAGGATATGTGTTCAATTGGACAATCCAGTGTGAATTTTTTCAATTGCAAAAGTTACAATTTATTTTGTAAAAACGGATTTTAAGTAGCCTCTTGGCAGGCATCTTGATCAAAATGGACGAAAAAAACGTTTTTTAAATATACAAAAATAAATTATATGTGTAATATTATTTTGCTTTTTTACTGATGCTCATTATGTTACTACTTTTCTATTTAGACAAAAATTTGACCTTAAATGATAAATTTAATAAATTTTAGTTCGTTTTTAAAAATGAAAAGCAGATGATATTTTGGCAGATCCTACTCTTTTCCCTAATCATCTAGCGAGAGCTTAATGGGTGACCCAACGGCTAACGTTTTGTCTAGTATATATATATATATATATATATATATATATATATATATATATATTACACAAAAGGCAAGAAGCAGAATATCCTGCAGAAACTATTACAGACGTGGACTATGCAGATGATCTAGTGCTTCTCAAGAGATATTAACCTCAATCTGAACTCAGATAAAATGGAGAAATGTGTTTTAAACAAATGGAAACTTCTCTACACTGCATAGGAAGACTCTGAAATTTGTATACCAGTTCATATACCTAAGTAGCAATATCTCATCTACAGAAACTGCTGTCAATTTACGCATAGGAAAGACATGGACTGCTATATCAATCATATGGAAATCTGATCTTTCTGATGAGATAAAGCAGTGCTACTGTATGGCTGCACCACTTGGATTTAATGAAATGCTTGGAGAAAAAGCTGGATGGGAACTACACTGCATGAACAAATCTTGTAAAACAGAACCCCAGAAATAAAAATCAGGAGCACGGCCATTTACATCCAAGAAAGATGAAAAAGACAAGCTGGACACTCTTGGTGAAGTAAGTACGAAGTGATGTTTTTCTGCGAACACCTATACATGGATACACAAGTGTTAACCGACCTGTTATAAAAAAAGTCATATTCATCAGCTCTGTGCAGACACTGGATGCTGTGCAGAGGACTTGCTAGGAGCAATGACCAATAGGGATGGGTAGTGAGAGAGAGTCATAGAAATCTATGCTTTTAGCACAATCTGAAGATGATTATGACACATATATCTAAACCTACTGTACATGTACAATATGTTTATTTATGCATGTTTGTAATAAGTGAATATAAATTTATTTACGTTCCTCCTCTCTCTTTCTTTATATATATATATATATATATATATATATATATATATATATATATATATATATATATATATATAAATTCAGTAGCTTTACAGGGAACTCAACAAAACAAAAAGAAAAGAAAAACCCAATGAGTCATAATTTTGACTGTTGGAAAAAAAAAGCAAATAAGTCAGAATAATGAATTATTGGAAAATGCTCAATACAAACTTATAGAGTAAGTTTTAGGGAATTGAATTAGAGATAGAAATTAACTACCCTGGTTTTAATAAAAATAATTTTCAAGATAATTCTGATATAGTATATATATATATATATATATATATATATATAGTTGATCTCCCCTTGCACAAAATGTATGAGTGATCAACATTTCAATTAGAGAGGTGAACTGCTAGACTTTTTATATTTTTTGAATGAGCTGATAGTAGAATACTGGTGCACTAGTGTGGCACAGATTCTCTAAACAATACTCCTCAGGTTTTGAATTCAAAGATGTTCCTTCTCCAAGAATAGTTACCCTGCCAAGAACCCAGTCTCTCTTACTATTTATATGTATTGGCGAAAGAAGAGATGCATTCATGTCTTTCTAAAGGCATTGGTGTATAGGGAAATGCAAACAGTCTCATCCAGGATTCAAACTGAACTTGTTGAGTCCATTTTCTTACACACACATATATATATATATATTATATACCATAATTATTTGTGTATATATTTACATACTCATGTATAGTATGCACCCCTAATGCTAGGCTATGAAATTCTGGAAAAAGCATCTCTCATTCATATATATATATATATATATATATATATATATATATATATATATATATATATATATATAATACGTGCGGACATTTTTGAATTTGTGACAGTTATGTTTAATCTAAATTCAACATTCATTCAAATTTTTATTTGGTTTGTATCAACTAAAAATAAGAATTTATAAAGTTTACATTATGTTTTAAAACAAAGTATAAGTTACATTCAGTCATGCCATCCTGAATATGGTGACTCATGTGGCTATTTAGTTCTCATATTATATACATCTCTAAATTATAGGTTTACAAATCTGGAAAAAAGTGCATATTATGCACAGATAATTACAGTAATAGTGAATATATTAAATGATTCAAAAAATAAAATGGCTCAATTTTGTTTTCTTTATTTTTCATGTGCTTTTCTACATGTTTTTCAACATATTTCTATAGCTAAGTTTAATTAAACTTAAAGATGAAAATAATCTGTATAAGCCATAAACTGCCTGCAAATTATTTGTATTAAGAATATTTACTTTTGTAAATGTTTTTTTGATGTTGTAATTGTTTTCAAAGGATTATTATTATTATTATTATTATTATTATTATTATTATTATTATTATAGTAGTAGTAGTAGTAGTAGTAGTAGTAGTAGTAGTAGTAGTAGTTTCTTGAAACAATATATTTGTAAACTATTAGTATTATGAATACTTAAAAG
This sequence comes from Doryteuthis pealeii, assembly GCA_023376005.1. Lineage (NCBI taxonomy): Eukaryota > Metazoa > Mollusca > Cephalopoda > Myopsida > Loliginidae > Doryteuthis > Doryteuthis pealeii. The sequence continues at coordinate 20,792,893 of CM042151.1, forward strand.
CATATAATTGTGTGCAAATGATTAGCATTATGAATAGTTACTTTAAGCTATAATTGTTTGAACATTGACATGATAGGATTACATTCACTTGTATCACACATTTTAAAATGTGATGTGGTAAGTATTTCTGATGCAGCCTGTATTTACAAATTCTAAAAAGAAATTGATTTTGAAGCAAAAATTATATTTATTCAAATGCAAAATCATAAGGAGATATAGTTGACAATTCTGGGTAAGCTGGAAGGCCCTTAAGAGGTGAGATGCTATATACTTAAAAAGTCTTCTTTACTCCCTCAATCCAAAACTATGATGGTCTTTCTCTCATTTTATACCCTGTAATCCTTGTGTTGTATGCTTGGTAGATAGGTTGTTTATTTGGAATATGTGTCTGGTGCACAAATCATTTGATTCTTTGTTGGTTGAGACGATGATGGACTGGTTTCATTCTGATCATTTTTCTGACCCTGGTGTTTCTGATTATCTCATGGCAAGATTTGTTTAGAAATCTCCATTATTAATTCTATCTAATATATGCAAACTTCAGGTGCAAGTATTTAAGTTTTAATGTAATAAAATATTAGATAAAATTAGAAAGGCTAATGAAACTAAATAAGAATGCAGATAAAAAGATTTTAAACAGAGGGGGCTATAATAAAAAAAATAGAATAACTGAAGCTTACTCTTCCATCACTCCCATTTTTCATTGCTAAATTTTCCTAATTTAACTATATAGTTAAAATAGGAAGTAAAGAATAAAATTAGTTATTTCTTATTGTTAATGGATTTCTTTTAAGATTTATCTCCAAGATCTTTACTCATATTTATTAAGATAAAGCCAAACAATTAGAAATCAATAATACTAAGCACACATTTAATAAAATCAAATTTTTAATATCAATATGCAAATTAGTCTTCCCATTCACACAGTAAACCGCTATTTTGTTGTATATATAAATACAATTGCATGTTATAAGTATATAGATATGGCCAACAGTATTAATAAAGTAAAACAATTTCATTAATAATTGAGGCTTAAATGAAAATAAAATCATGGAGAATGTGACGTAAAATAACTAAGGGAATTGTTATTTGAGTAATGATATAGTTTTGGTTACAGACAAACACACAATCTCCATTATAATAAGATATGCCATTTCTTCATAAATTCAATAACTTCAGGTTCTTTGTCCTTGTGTCCAATAATGTTCCAAGTTCAAGTTCAAGGTGATCCAGGATAGTTTTCATGGCAGTCGTAGCAGTCAAGTGGGAAATCCCATGTCATACAATTTCCATGCCCAGCAATCTCATACTTTGACATCAACATCTCCCATGATGTTAGACACCAGGTTGGACTTTGGGAGATTTGAAATTAGCATTTCATAAACTTATTGTTCTAAGAAATTGATCCTCTACTTAATAATATGGATCTCAAGACACTGCATTAATAAACACTGTCTGTTCACAATCATATTAATCAAATCCTTCAGATTAGATTTTTTTTTTGTAAGGACATAAACTGAAAATCTGATTATTGTGGAAGCTTGTAATCTGAGTACCTATTCACCCAACACCTTCACCATAGGCAGGATGTGACACAAGATCAATTTTTTAAGCAGATTGAAGCTGGTTTGCATTTGGGGTTTTCCTTCTCCTAGATTGGTCACCTAACCAAAGCAAAGGAACCCAGTAGGTACTACTATTTAACCATAGCTGAGACAGATAGATTCATGCCTTTATCAAGAAAATTAGTGCAAAGTAAAATGCAAATAGTCTTGTCCAGAATATGAACTCTTGTCAGTAATTCCATTTCCTACAATGATAACCATAGCACTAAACACACCTCCTTGTAATTTAAGTAGATAGATTATTACAAGGACAAATTGATGATCTTGGTAGAACATAGCCAGGAAAAGTTTATTCAGTTTTCAAATTTTTTAAATAACTCACGGTTTCACAGGCTGATACTTTTTTTAATCATTGTAGAGTGGGCAAATTATTTTTAGAAAATTTACAAAATAGATGCTATGTTAAAACAAGTCTATTTGAATCATATATATATATATATAAAAACATGACCCATTGATGAGCAATTGTGTGTCATAGTACAATAGCACTCACTTTTAGTTATGATATTTTGCAAAACATCCGTTACACAATTTTACACCCAAGTGATGTTTCTGTATATTAACATTGAATTGGTCAATGAGCAGTCAATAAGAAAATGCCTTAAATTGAGCTAACTTCCTACAGACCAAGTTTTTTTTGTGTAAAATTAAACTTCATGAAGGCAAAAGGTGTTTTTAAACTACATATGTGCTGAATGGCAAAACAAGCCAATTTATATTCTTTCCCATAATCTAAAGCAGTCCGTCTGTCGGTTGGCAGTTTGGTTTAACAATCACATAACTGGCTTCTTTACACTGATGAGTCTTCCTTTCAATTTACTCAAATATACAAGTCTTGAACAGGAAGAGAACTTACATATTAAATGCTAAAGGTTTCTCTCTTGAAGACACTACCTAAAAGTGATGCTGATCATTTAAAATCAGCTTTTTTTTGCTTTTGTCTCAACATTACTTTAAGTTTTATAAATATGATGTTAATGTAGGTATCTTTAAGATTGTAATGTATGTAATTTTAATTAAGGATAGTGTATTACTATTATTGATTATATTTATCAATAATTGATAATAGAATCTTTAATTAGGATCATTAGCCTGTAATTAGTAAATCAATAGATTGTTTGATTATGAATGTTTATTGGTTGCCAATAATTACATTCAACTGTTCTTTCAGGTATTTTGATCATAATTCTTTGATTAATGCACTTTCCCAATCAATTATATATATATATATATATATATATATATATGTGTGTGTGTGTGTGTGTGTGTGTGTGTGCGTGCATGTGTGTGTGTGTGTGTATTTATATTGATAATATAGTTTGATATTAAAGGTAAAAATGTAGAAAAACACAAAATGTTCCAAAGGATGAATATTTATTATTGATAGTGATGTCCGTACTAGAATTAAAAGTCTACCATAAACCCACATACTTTTTATTCACACCAACACCAAAAGAGGAATTATAATAGGATTTTACCATAGATCCCTCTGAATCTTCACACCTAAGTACTTAAATGACAAATTCAACTACATAGAAAATGCCTTCCTAAATGCATATCACAAATCCAAAGTCCAAAGCCCTCAAGATCCACACAAAGAACCAATCTCAAATCAACACCCATACAACTCCACACACATCCAACTGAACAACTGGCCCACAACGTCATTAATAAAAACTTAACCTAGGTATCAAAACAGTCACCCTGGCCTCAAAAACGGTCTGTAACATACACAAATTCTCAACAACACATAATATCAGAAGCTGGCATACACATGATTTCTTGCATGGACTGTGATAAAAAATACATAACTCCAGGAAAAACTAAGATATGGATATATGAACATAACTACAATATTAGATTAGCTAACTATCTGTTCCAACACATATCTGAAACACACCATAATTTTGATATCAATGGTGTCTCAATGCCCACACCCACAACAAAAGATTAAGGCAAATCTTTGAAGCCAGTGCAATAACTACTTTGCAGAATATAGACAGCAGACCTGGCTTTTTCAACATCTCACCATATTTGGGCAAAATAATCATTAAAACTACAAATTCAAACCAAACCAACAATTAAAACAATATAGCATCCCACTCATATTAAAAAAAAAACTCCCCCACCACTGTATAAAGATTAACAAAATTGTTCAACTTGGTACACACTAGAGTATCAACAAATGACCCACATCCCTCCTTTCCTCGTTCACATCATAAGTGTTAAACATGACCCATATTCCCTCTGATCACCCCTCAATCCTATCAGCCCCAGCAATTTAAATATGATAAAATTTTGATATTTTTGGTTTATAAGAAAATTAATTAATTATATATATATATATATATATATATATATATTATATATATATATTTTATTATTTCTATTCGAACACTAGAGAATCAAAATAGATATTATTAGATATCATTTATTCCTGAAACCTACAGAATTGAACAAATGTATATATATATATATTTATGTAATTTTATATTTAGTTCGAGAGTTTCAATGCTGTAGAGTTGGGTAATAAGCAATACCTAATAACATCCATTTTGATTGTATAATGTTCTACGACAAATAAAAGCCTGTTTGGTTTAAAAGAAAATGACCTTTTTATAAGAAATTATAAGGAGTGTAGCTATTTATGAGTAATATTCTGTTGTGTGTGAGTGTATATTAATTTCTCACTGGCATACAATCTTCCAAGAGGCACTAATGACACAGAGAAAATAAATCTAAAAAGAAACAAAAAAACGTGAGAAATGGCTACGAAATATTAGATCTTTAAAATAATTAATAACGTTTACAAATATCTAAATTACTTTCAGTTTTGTTTATTTTATTTTTAATTGATTTATTTGCGAAGGGTGAAAGACGTTAATTGTATTATAACTTTTGTTAATAGTAATAAATCTTAACTTTACTTACAATCAAGATATGCTAACATACACTCACTCTCATAGGCACATATTCACTCACTCAATCACACACATTAATATATAAATATAGCGCATATGCATGTGTAATGCATATGTGTATGTATATTAAATATATGTGTGATGTACATGTATGTTTATGCCTAGATACTTGTGTAATGTGTATATAAGTGTATATGTGTTTATTTATGAATATATATATATACTACTAGTAATGTGTATATTAAATGTCATATACTTGCATATATATATATATATATATATATATATATATATATATATATAAAATTACAGATATGTGTAAGCGTATACATATGTGCATATATGTGCATATATGTGTATATTACATGTGTATTTAAGAGACTGTAAAACAGTTATACATATAAGCACACATAATGAAAAAATACACATACCTTTGTACACACACTTAAATGCAGACTTACATGCATGCATGCACACGTGTAGATGCATGAGCATACACATATGTATGCATGCATACTCACACATGCATACTCACACATGCATTCACACACATCTATTTTTGTATATGTACACACACATACATGCAAGCATACACAAATATACATGCATATACACACATACATGTACATCTTTATACAGACATGCATACATACACACACACATATATATATTTGTATATATAGAAATATATATCATATATGTGTGTGTCTATGCATGTGTGGGTCTATGCATGTATGTGTATTTGTGTGTGTATGCATGCATGTGCATATGCATATGCAGGTGTGTGTGTGTGCATACATGTATGTGTGTGGATGCATAAATGCATGAGTGCATTTAAGCATATCTTATTATAATGGAGATTATGTGTCTGTTTGTCTGTAACCAAAACTACATTACTGCTAATTTCATAATTCTCTGAGTTATTTACATTATATTCTCAATGATTATTAAATAATCATTATTTAATTTTAATTACTATCTTATTTATCAACAACATCTCAATTAAAGTCTAGCTGAGTTAGATTTACCTCAAAACAGCCCATGTTATAGAATATTTACCTTGCATCCCATATATGTTGGTATGGCACAAGGTCTTTTAATGTGGGACCATCTGTCTGCCAAAGCTCATGGGATGGTGGGTCAATAATGCAATAATCCTTTTAGCATTCCCCCCCCCCTCAAAGGTGGCACCTCAGGTAATGGGCAATAAACCCAGCCCTGCCCCTTTAAATCAAAGGGGAAGGTGTTGCCTGGGGGGATGGCCCCCTGGGATCAGACTGTTAATTAATAACACAGGTCTAGTGGCTGAAGCCACTGGACACACAGACCCCAAAAGGCCTGTATTATTCGTGCGTTTATAATCCTGCAATGTGCGCTTTTATCACTTAAAAAATCGCCCAAATATATATGTGTGTGTTCAAAAGTATCCAGATTAAAACAGCACCACTTTATTATATACTAGCTTAAAAGTCGCCCTATTGAGAGGCAATTAAGCTGACTCCTACAGAAGGCTCTTGATTGGGCCTTTGGTGTAACAGTAACACTTCATGCATTGAGCACTCTGAAAAATAATGTCCAAGTTTAATCAAATTTAATCAAAACAATGATATGATTTTTCTATTTGGAATTTATTGCAAAAAATTATAAAAATTGCCAATATATTCCATGAACTTCAATCCTGAAATTTTGGATTCCAATTATTTTCAGTGATTTTTGTAGTGATTTTTTATCACTTAAAAAATCACCTAAAATGATCACAGTAACCTGGGAATTCAAAATTTCTGGATTGGAGTTCCGGATTCAACTTGGAATTTGATTACGAAGTTGATTCCAAAATTGTATGATCTGTTGGGCTATAGCTTCTAGAAGTAAAGATAAAAAATGTGACACACTGAGATTTGCATTTATTATTAAAAGAAGTTCCTCACATCTTCATAAAAATTTTAAGATTCAGCCTCAGTATTTTTTTATCTTACCTTGTGATATATATATATATATATATATATATATATATATATATAGAGAGAGAGAGAGAGAGAGAGAGCAAAGCAAACTTTTGCATAGAATATTCACTAAAAATAATGGTCTTGTCATTGTTGTTTGAGAATAATAGAAAATCATATATTGGTAATTGGAAAATGATTTCCAAATTGATATTCTTCTTGTTTTCATTTGAGTTAAAAAAAAGAAAAAGTCAAAAATGCATATTTGGAAATTTAATGAACCTAAATGATTAATGACAATTATCAATTGTAATTGAAGGAGACAGTTTTCAGCTCTTTTATTAATTAAAAGCTTTATGTGAACAATATGTTTCAATGTGGATTTTATAGTCTTAAGTCTGTTCTGCTTTAAAAAAAAAATTTAAAGTTCAAGCAAATGAAAATGATTATTTGCCAAAAACTTATCTGTGTCATCCGCACCATTTCACTTTGAGATTTTAAATTCACAATTAAAATGTGTTTAAAGATTATTGATTGTTTTTTTGGCAACTTTGTTTTATTTTTATCTTTCTAATTAATGAGGCCAGTTTGAATTTTGAATTAATTAGTGTGCAAAACCACGTCTAATCTTTTAAATTTTAATTAAGACTATAAATTAATATCTGTGTGCCGTTCAGGTTAGAAAGGTTCATTCAAATTATGATTAGTGGTACAAATTAATTCTAACATTTCACAAGTTTTAGCAATTCACAGTTCAAAACATTTTATTTGTTTATCTATCTATCTATCTATCTATCTATCTATATATATATATATATATATATATATATATATATATATATATTCAAGAAAAATGGAAATGAATCCGACAGTATATGAATATAAAAATATGAAAAAACAAATATTCAGAGGATTTATTTACTCATGAATGCTAACATTGAAGGGGTTTCGGGTTTCTTATCTTTTTTATTTAACCATCTTCAGGACAATGTTAAGAAGTTATGTTATGATGCTTGAGCCAAAAGTTATTTTCATGATCTTCTTTATTGATTATTGCGATTGGAACATTTTCTTTACTGAATTGTGTTTCCATGTCATGAACTGTCATGAAGTGGCAAACCCATGTTTAGTCCATTTGTAATCATTTTTTCACTAAAACATTCTTTTGTAAATTTCAAATGGTTTGCAATTCTCAGCCACCAAAAATTTGATGACAGACCTTTGTTCAAGCATGGAGTGCTCTGATTTTTAATAGCCTTAAAATAACCATTTTTGAGAGATTAAAATTATTTTTGCTATAAACCAATTCTAAATAATGCAGAGTTTACATTTATGGTGAACATTCTTAAAAAAATATTATTTAGCTTTTTTCAATAAAATTCCCTGATTTATTGAATGACATTCATATTATTATGGACATATAAGGATTAAGGGAGTTGAAGAAGTTTTTATAGAATTTTCCTCTTGGTCCAAGTGAAACATTCTTTGGCCATGAATGTGTGGGCCATGGGTATGTGCATATGTATGTCTATGTGTATGCAGCACATACATTTGTTAGGTGTACATATGGGACTATGTATGTGTATGTACATATGGGGAAGGATATATATATGTGCATGTATATGTGTATATAATCATGGGGTCATGTATGTCTGCAGGATGTGTGTATGAGCATGCATGCAGATGGATGGATGTGCACACATATAGTGCATTTGTTTGGGCACATATATATATATATATGTATGTGGATATAAACAGAGGTGGGGATGGTATGTGTGTGCATGGTGTACATGTACATATGTATGAATATGTGTGTATTACATGTGTATGCATGTATATAAACTATGTACATATAGATGCATATACATATGTATATGTGTGAATATATAAATAAATAGACGTGTAGCTGAGATTGTATGTATGCATATTTGTGTTGTGTGCATGGGGATGTGGGTGATGGATATGTGTATATGTATATATGTGTGTGTATGTGTATCTATATATCTGGAACCTGTGTCCCCGTCTACAAAATACAAATGGGTACTGGATATATATATGTATGTGTATGCATTAATAAGCATATATGTATGTATATATGTATATATATATGTGTGGGTGTTTGTGTTGTGAATGTATATGCATATGTGGGTGTATGCACATGTGTGGATATCTGTGTATATGTATGTATGTGTGGGTATAAACGGATATGTGTATGTGTATGTTTATGGAGATGTATATGTATATATGCAGTACGTTTGCAGGTGTGTGCGCTATACAACTATGGGCTGGCTCTCATACTTGTAGGTATGTGATCATGCGTAGATATATGTGTGTGCTTATATGAATGGATTATGTGTGAGTGTATACATGTATGGGATAGGGGTGTATGTAGATATGATTGAGTACAGGTTCTGAGTGTGTGTGTGTGTATATGTGTATGTGTATCTGTATATCTATATATCTATATCTATCTATCTATCTATATATATATATATATATATATACATATATATGTATATGTGCATATGTGTGTGTCTGTATATATGTATATACATGTTGTAGGCATATATGTGTATGTGTATTATGCATATATACATATGTATGAATGTGTACGGTTGTTTGGATATATATATATATATATATATATATATATGTGTGTGTGTGTGTGTGTGTGTGTGTGTGTGTCTATATATATTGTGGGTGTGGATGAACACATATATATCTACATAACGTGTATATTTTGGGGAAGTGTATGCATTATGTATGTGTATATTTGTGTATATGTATGTATGTGCGGGGTGGTAGCAAGACATCTGTACACCAAATCTCAAATGGAAATTACTGGACATGAAAAAATGATTATCTACCTCTAGTATTAATTACAGGGTTAGCCATATTTCTGAGATTGATAACACCAATAGAAAGCAATAAGAATAGAAAGACAAAGTAAAGCCATTAGGTAATAACACACACATACGATGCTCTTTTAGGGAATATAAATACAATTTTTAAAAAAACTGAAAAGGAACTGTGACTCTGCAAATGGCCAAAAGAATGTTATCATTATAGCATGGAGTGACAGACCACCAACTTTATTTGAATTTTGAATTTTGAAATTTGATTTTCTCTTTTCTGTAACAGTTTTATATTTATTCATATTTTTATTGTTTTTTTAATATATTGAATTCTGTTTCAACTTCCAACCTGAATTATAAGCCACCCCCAAATAATTAGTCACCTATGTACCCTATCTTTCTCCCACTTCCCCTCGCCTCATCTAAATTTACTAGTCCCACCCCTCCTACCCTCCCAAATTAAGACACCCTCACCTCCGAGATTTAGAAATTTAAACCCTTCTATTTTGGGGCAATCAGTGATATAACCAGGTTTTTGTTGCTCATGTCTGATGATGTTGCATTCATGCAGTTGAAATAAAGTATTACAATGAAGCAAAATTAAAGTCTTTTTCTTCATTTATTTTATATATATATATATATATATATATGTATATAATTTAATATACCAAGCGTGTTGGTAGATCCTTGCGGAGAGAAAAAACCCAGCAGAGAGTTTGATTGTAAAAATATACTACCAAACATCAACCAGGAAGAAAAAAATTTTTGAAAAAAAGAAAAGACCAAGATATTCGTACCAACAAAAAATAATCTATTGGTATAGTATTTGGCCAAAAGAAAAAACAATTTATATGTATATATATGTATATAAGATATATATATATTCATATAACCGCTAGGAGAAGCTGATCTGTAAAAAGTGCTCGATACCTAAGTAGAGCCAAGTAATAAAGATAATCTACTGAGTCAGACGAACCTACTATTAGTTTCGCATAAAGCTCTTCAGGGCTAAAATCTGACTGAAGAAGAAAAAGGAGCAAGACCAATAAATACTACTAACCACAGTAATCATTTAAATTATCAAATCATACTGACCAATAAAAACACAGAACGCTATAAGTTTATTGTTTAATTAAAAAATATTTAATTTCTATATTAACTGATTTTTTTTATTTTTTTTTTTAAATTAAGCAGATTTGAAACAAATAAATAAGTGTAAGCACCCCGTCGTCATTCTCATCCCCTCGACCAAATGGAACCCAGCACGCCAACGATTGTCCATCTCTTTGCCCGTAGTTAAACGATCCATCGATACGACTAAATCTAGGGAGACGGGGTTTATTCTTTAAACCTCGACATCCCGAAACCCATCATGGGAGAAACAGCAAATGAATTAGGGGATTGGGCATGACTCCCGCTGCTGGTACATATGCCAATATACCTTTCCCCTGTTGCTACCAAACCCCTGAGGACAAGGAGGTTAATTTCCATAATTATTATTATATTATTATTATATATATATATATATATATATATATATATATATATACTCTAATATATATATATATATATATATATACTCTAATATATATAATAAATTAATACAATGAAGCAAACTTAAAGTTTTTTCCTTCATTCATTATTATATATATATATATATATATATATCTTATTATAATGGAGATTGTATGTTTGTCTGTCTGTAACCGAAACTATATTACTATACAAGTCACAATTCCTTTTGTTATTTACATCATATTCTCCATGATTTTATTTTGTATTTAAACCTCAATTATTAATAAAATTGTTTTACATTACTTACACTGTTGACCATATCTACATACTAATAACATGCAATTGTATTTATATATACAACAAAATAGAGGTTTACAGTGTGAATGGGAATGCTAATTTGCATATTGATCTTAAAAAATTGATTTTGATAAATATATGCTTAGTATTATTGATTTCTAATTGTTTGGTTTTATCTTATTGAATATGAGCAAAAATCTCTTCAATAAATCTTAAAAGAAATCCCTTAACAAGAAGAAATAACTAATATTATTCTTTACTTCCTATTTTAGCTAAACATTTTAATTAGGAAAATTTACCAATGAAAGACGGGAGTAACGGAAAATGATGGAAGAGTTACTTTCAAAGTTGTTCTATTTTTCAATCATACCCCCTCTGTTCAAAATCTTTTTATCTACATTCTTATTCAGTTTCATTAGCCTTTCTAATTTAATATGATATTTTATTATAAAATTTAACTAAAATACTTGCACCCGGAGGGTGCATATATTTGCTAGTATATATAATAAATGAAGGAAAAACTTTAAGTTTGCTTCATTGTATTAATTTATTATATATATTAGAGTATATATATATATATATATATATATTAGAGTATATATATATATATATATATATATATATATATATATATATATATATATATATATATATATAATATATAATAAGATAAATATATAGGATTTACATATCTATTTATTGGGTGACAAAGGAACATTCACAACCATATTGGTTTCATGCGATGCATTCATTAGGTGAAGATGTTTCAAATGTGAGGAAAATCGAAAAAATTTCAAAAAATTCAATAGACATGGGATGCGTATGATTGGATAAAATGATGTGTGTATGTATGTGAAGGTGAATTGAATGTATGAGAGTGTTTATGGGCAGTATAAAGGTTGCAAACGCGTAGTGACTGGTCACACACATAATACGTTGATCTGTTAGTGTGCGGTAGTGAGCGCTCGTGTCTATACATGTATGTGTGTGTGTGCATGTTTTCTTTCTATCTGATGCGTAGGCCGCGTATGATGTATACGGACGGGTCGTGATAGTTGGGGAGTGGGGTTGGATAATATTAATTTTAAGGTTGTAAATGTTGTATATTATGGGTGGGTGGGTGGTGGGGCTTTGAACTGCGGTGTTGTCTATTAAGAGGTGTGGCGTTGACAACCGGACGTGGTTGCACGTGGTTACATATACTCGCGACATATACACGCATACAAAATAATATTCATATATATTTATATGCACACACATGTCACTATATTTGCTGGGTAAGCCTTACATATACATACTGAAGCACATACGCATACTACTATGGGCTCCACGTGTACATATATACGCACATACACACACATGTACACACAGACAGACACGCATATATGTACTCATACAAATTCGTGCACATACACTCACACGCTCACGTACAGACAAACATACATATACATGCATACATATATACACGCGTGCATATACGTAGGAACATACATACGCATATGTGCACAAAGACACATGCATGCATGCACACAGATGTACGCATATACGTGCGCATGCACACGCTCATACATGCATGCACGCACACACACATATGCACATACGCGCGCATGTACACGATCATGCATGCACTTACACACATACACACACACATATATATATATATATATATACTGTCATGCACACTCATTTTGAGTGCATGTGCATTTAATTTTACATATTTATTAGTATATTAGAGAACCTGGCAATATGTGTGTGGTTTAGTTTATTTGTTGAATCAACCCTTTATGAGTTATTTAATGCAAAAATTTTATATATATGGTATCAAGTATTCTTATATTATTCTAATAGTTTATATACAATTATATGGTTTAAAGTGCAAGGGTCTACTGAAAAGTACATAGGCTGATCAAGATATCCTCATAGAATGTGATCAAATGAGGTTTATTTTACAACATAGTCCCTCTTGCAGTCCACACATTTCTTCCATTGGTATTGCAATGTTTGGACACCGTTAATCAAAATTCATCAACATCAGATATGTCATCATATGAACTTTTTTGGAACTATTCTTAATTAATAGTAAGTTATATGATTCCAAGTCTTTGTAAGCAATTATATAGTTCCAAGTAACTAATAACAATCTTTAGTAAACAATTATAGCTTTAAGTAAATATTCTTAATACAAATGATTTGTATACAATTATACAGTCCCAAGTATTTCTATCAAAACAGATCTATTTGAGCCATAGATGAGACCTGAACAGGTTTTAATATCATAACCAGGACAACTTTTCTGAAAGGAGGGTCTTAAACTTATGCAGAGGATTTCTAAGCTTCACAGACAGAGTTGGCTGTGTGTGTATTGTGTATATGTGTGAGTATAAAAAAATGCATGTATTATAACTCTATATGCTCTTTAATGAAAATATACACATATTTCTATGTATCAATGACTTGCAGAGTCATCTTTTATACACACACACACGTATATATATATATATATATATGTAAGCCTATACAGGTGTATATATATATACTTGTGTATGATATATTTGTGTATATATGTATATATACCTGTGTATATATATATATATATATATATATAGAGAGAGAGAGAGAGAGAGAGAGAGAGAGAGTGAGAGTGAGTGAGAAAGACAGACAGATAGACAGACAGACAGTGTAGAACGGACATGAAAACCATATATTTGCTACTAATAGTTTTACATTTTACTATAATCAAGTAATTTTGCATTCTGAAGAATGTCAACCCTACAAGTAGGAACCCTACAAGTGACAGTAAATAATCTCAGTTGTAGGGCTGATATACAACCAATTCTTGTATTGCCCAATGATCATGAAAATGTGAATCTATGTGAATAGCACTATGAGGATTTGATTTCTGTGTTACATTTCCTCTATATATATTTCCAGATATCAATCACTATAAATACTGCAACCTTTCAACACAGCAATTATGTTATATATATATATATATATATATATATATTATATATATATATATTTAGACAAGTATTATTTTGGTAAAATATAAATATGATCTAAATGCATTAGTGTATAATTTTGAGCTGAGATGGAGATAATATAGCAGTTTAAAGCAGAATATATATATATATATATATATATATATATATATATATATATATATATATATATAGGTGATTAAGCAGTGTTCTGTTTCTGAAGAGGCTGTATCATTTTTAAAATAAGCAATCTTTTCTTTAGACACATTTTAGCTGACGTTTGTAAATTACTATACAGAATTATTTCTTATGTTTTATCTTGTTTTACTCAGCATTTTATAAAACTAAAGGAAGCATTCCAGAAATATTTTACATTAGCATTTTTTTAAGCTTCCAAACTAGTTTCTCCTAGAAATCTCTCTTCCATGGTATAAGTCCCCCAAATTTTTTTTTATGCCAAATTGCACTTCTATCACTAACAGTATCACAGTGGCAATCATTTACTTTTCAAATCATATCTACACAATGTGATCAAAAAGTATTAAATTATTTTACATTTCAAAATTTCATAATCTAAATCAAGTTATGTGCACAGCTGAATAACTTATATAATAAAGTGATGATGCCTAGATGTCTAGATGTCTAGACTGGTGTCTAGAATTAATCAGATTCAATTCTTAATATTTTGGTGCAAAATCATTAGCCATGATTTTTGTTTTTGTTTTTGTTTGTTTGCTGTTTCCTAAACCCGAAAATTGATCACAAGAGTTTGTATTTACCCAACCCCTCCAGTTGGATGTAACAGAAAGTCAGTTTTTAAGCAGAGTAAAGTTGGTTTTAATTAAGATTTTTCCTTCTCCTTGATTGGTTGCCAAACCAAGGCTAAGTATCACAGCCTGCCCTATAATTTATTCAAATCTGATGGTGGTGGGTACAGATGGAGTCAAGTCTTTTTTAAGGGCATTAACTAAAATTCAAACAGCCTAATCCAGGGTTTGAACTCGAGTCACTGATTCCATTTTCTGCAATGGTCTCAAGAGTAAGGTTTGAGAATGTGGAGAACATTAAAATAATTATGACACCTCAGCTTCTCACCATATCAAAATATATATTGGAATAAGTGTGTTAAATGTCAAGAAGACTATTTTGAAGAAAATTAATGTTTCATTCATTGTTCATTTCTATCTTGGTCAATATAGTTTCAACCTGGAAAGTTTTTGAACATTTACTTGATCTTAATAACAAAAATCATACATAGTGATATCTAATCCCTATTTAAACTAATGAAAACAGTAATTTTAGAAATTGTGTATATTATTACAGGAAGTAGTGCAACCATACAGTAGTACTGACACAGCTATAGCTTGAAAAAATTCCTGTTTTATTTTATCAGAGAGATCAGTTGGACTCTAATGAAATGCTTAGAGAAAAAGGTAATTCCCATCTACCTACCCAAGAATGCTGCATGCTGTTTAGACAAATGCTGGAAGCAGCAAAACAACAGTTGTATAGCCTCTTACATCCCATCTTGCAAAGATGCTGGAGAAGTAAGGATGAACTTATAAGTAAAATTATCCATGGACACCTACACATGAACACACCAGTTTTGGCTGAGCAGCAAAAACTTAGTCATCAGCTCTTGAAATAACCAATGTCCTAGGTCCTCAATAATTTCCCTATTTCATCAGACTGGTTCAAATACAGATCACCTTAAGAATGAACACTGAGAGGTTGAATGACTGTTTTATTTTGCCATTCTTTTGGGCAATGTATTTTTAATTCTTTCTTTCTTTTTGGTTGTAGCTGAAAACCTGCCCTATCCAATGTTGTCATTATGCTTCTTGGAGTTTGTTTAGAAATAAATAGTTGGCATTAATTTAAGAGAATTTATATAAATATAATTTATAGGATCACTGTAGCAGGGAATATAACTACTCCATTAAAAAAACAAAAATCCTCTTTAATATCAAAATGAGGAATTAGGATATCAAGTGTTTTATACATCAGCATTTATCACTAGCTGATATTAACATAGTAATGTATGTAAGTGCAATTTATTCAGTCATTATAACTGTAGCCTTCTAGCAAGTCTATTATACTAGCATTGTCTGTAGATTTCAGCTCTTGTCAAATATGATTAATAAACACTTTCAAATTCCATTCTCTTAGCACTTTTAAAAATAAATGGTGGCACATATTTATAACTTTATATGTATTTATGTCTGGTTGCCATAGTTACAATTGTTGTGACGCCACTTTTGTTTTACTAAAGAGAAATTCAGTAGATTACAATAGGATGGATTATAATATGCAATTCACCCTAGCATTATCATAGGTGTGGTTTTTTTTTTTCCTTTTCTTTTTAGAGCTTGAAATTTAAAAAAAAAATAAAAAAAGAAGAAGCCCTAAGGGAAAAGGAAAAAAAAAATTAAATTTCTAATAAAATGTTTCAATAATATGCATAAAAATATCCCAGTAGATGTGATATATATATATATATATATATATATATATATATATATATATATATATATGTTTGCAAAGAAATATGGACACATGTACAGACATATGCATCACACACAAATGTGTGTGCACTCACACATATATATACATATGATATATATACACATATACAAACATATGAATATACACAACCTATCAAATTATATATTTTGATAAGTTTTAGAATATACATAAAATAGTCCTCTTCTGCCTGTAATTCTTTCATTAATTCATGACCACTGACAATCCCTTTTATCCTGATTTTAGTAAATTTCTCTTGTAAAATAATTGGTAATATATTAAGTCAAGTTCTTATGGATATATGAGCAAAATGTCAATGTAATGAAAATAATTCAAATTACTGAGAATTATATACTTAAAAGGACTGGATTTGAGGAATACAAGAAAAGGGCATGTGAGAACCCGACTAGGAGGCAAGTCCAATGGCAAGCCAACATTTTTGTTTATAAAAAGTGTTATTGTACTGAAAATAGCAATGAGTGGTGCATAAGATGCAAATTTTAATTGATTTACAGACAGGTAGGGATAAATTAATGTTTGTTTTCTTAAGGTGATTCTCTAAATATTGAAAGCATTTGTCGACAAGAATATTAAAATATACACAATGCTAGAATTGGTAATTTTATCAATGCCACATACATATGTCTAAACTCAAACAAAACTGAGTTCATGTGTTACACCCAAACTCCATCAGAGATGATAAGCCTCTGAAATTACACACACTAGTTCACACACCTAGGTAGTAATATCTTATCTACAGAAACCAATGTCAACATATGCATGAGAAAGACATGGACTGCTATAGACAGATTATTGATCATATATAAATTTGATGTCTCTGGTAAGATAAAGTGAAAATTCTTCCAAGCTGTTACCGAGTCAGTGCTACTGTATGGCTGCACCACTCAGACTCTTACAAAATGCTTGGAGAAAAAGCTAAATGAGGATTACCAAAAGATTCTGTGTGCTGCTTGAACAAATGCTAGGAGCAGGATCCAACAAAAGAGCAACTGTACAGCTAGTTGCATCCTATCAAACAAACCATTCAGCTAAGATGAACAAGATATGGTGGACACTGGAGAAGCAAGGACACGCTCATAAGTGACATTATCCTATGGGCACCTGCACATGGACATAGTGTGGGTCAGACAGCAAAAACTGACATCATTCAGTTCTGCACAGATACTGGATGCTGAGCAGAGGACTTCCAAGAGTGATGTCCGATAGGGACAAGTGGAGAAGAAGAGTCATGGAGATGATTTTATGAGCAATGCTTGTATTAATTCCTGTTCACTGAGAATCATTTTTATGATGGATTTCAATCCATTTCTAGTGTAAAATCATTAGAAATGACTGTATTCATTCTAGACTGCCGGCAATCCATTATATATATATATAATAAAAAAGAAAGTCCACAAAATGAATTATGTTTTTTAAAATATTTGCAGACCATTTTATAAAATATTTAACTTTCTCCCATTAGACACATAACAACACTATATATATATATATATATATATATATATATATATATATATATATATATGTGTGTGTGTGTGTGTGTGTGTGTGTGTGTAATTTGTTCAATGAATACTGCCAGTATTAATTCCTGACTACTGACAATTCCATTTATCTTGGATTTTCGTACATTTCATTTGTAAAATCATTATTAATGTATTTATAATATACATATTTTGCCAGAAATCACATTTCTATAGTAAAATTAGTCATGTATTGGCAATATGCAAGATAGGACAATCAATGAGAACATTGTTTTATCTTCTGTCATATTACTTCTGCTTCCTCCTTTATACAAATTAGTCATGTATTTCAGTCAGTGGTGAACCCTGAAAAATATACAAATAACATTATGTTATGATCTTAGTTTGTATTTATAACTATTAACTTCCAAGCATATCTTTCAAATCAAAATTTAACAGATTCAAAAATTGTTGGTAGGAGGTGCAAATTCAGTTTTCTTTCTCCTTGATTGGTTGCCAAATAGGGAACCCCATCTATTCTACTGTCTTACACATAACTGAGAAGAGAAGAATTTATGCCTTTTTCAAGAGCATAAGTGCAAAGGGAATACAAACAGCCTTAGATGGAATTTGAACACAGATTGCCAATTCCATTTTCTGTGCCAATAACCATTACATCATTTTCAAATCTATTAATTAATAGGGGATTTTTTTTAAATGTTTGGAAACTAAAAAGCTTATATTCATATCAATAATTAAAAAACAACTAATTATTCAATAATTAGATTTTTGCCCAGGAACAGTCATTAGTGATCTTGCTGATCATTAGCACTTCAATGAGTGTGATCCTCACTAAGTACCCTACTCTTGTGGCATTGCAGTGTACTAAGCTCATTAAATATCCTTATAATCATTGTTCTGCCTTTAATAAATGATAAGACAATGGCATAATGACCCAGACTGGATGCCTTTGACCAGATAATTCATAGCCTCAGAACTCAAGAGAGATTAACTGCATAGTCTGTGCTTATTAATTAACTAGTTGCCTGTTGAACAGAGAGAATGCACTCTTCTTTAATAAGATAATTCATAAAATGGAAGCAGTGCATCACTGTGGGTCAGTGGAGCAGAATAAAAGAATTATTAAAAGAATATTTTTCCTGAATTTTTTATTGATTATAATTGGCTACTTCCCTCCACTTAATGCAAAATAAATTAGTTTTGAATTGTCAAATTAAACAAAAGGAATGAAGAAGTAGAAAAAGAGATATTATTTCTGTCCCTTAATAGTTGATACATTTAGTGTATGAGATTTATAAGCAAATATAACAACTATTATGGGACACAGCAGAATATTTCAATATTCTTCAAAGATATAAAGATGTCGATTGGTTATTTGAAAAAAAAGAAATAAAGGGAAAAACAATGGTGAAGAATCTTACTAATACAAAAGTTTTTCACTCAAATTGATTTGTGGTTAAGAGATTCAGTTTTACTACTATGGGTTTTCATGGCATCTGCACTTGGACCTCAGTAGAGGTCTGGGCAAAGTTCTACAACACCAGTATTTTCCAAAGGAAGACAAAGTGTTATAAACCTTTTGCTACTCCAGCATGACAAATTACCATGCCATGCTTATAGGAATTTGAATTCAGAATTTTCCTTTTCCTAGACTAGTTGCCCTTACCAAAGCTTGAGAGCTGTACTACTATTTACCCATAACTAGGGTGGGCTGAAGGTAGAAGAGATGCATTTATGATTTTCCCAAGTGCATTAGCATAAAGTAAGATGCAAATAACCTCATGGGTAAGATGCTGGAGATGGAAATACAATAATTTATATAAAAAGTTAGATTCATGGCAATGCAATAATGATCTATAATAAAAGAGAGCTCATTAGTAAGATTCTGGATATCACAGATGGACTCATGCAATACATTGATAATTTATAATGAAAAATTCTGGATATCACACAGATTGACTCATGGCAATATGCTAATAATCTATAATAAAGGATAGATCATGGGTAAGATGCTGGATATCACACAGATAGACTCATGGCAATATGCTAATAATCTATAATAAAAAATAGTGCATGCGTTAGATTCTGGATATACCACAGTTGGACTCATGACCATTCAATAAAAACCAGCCATGCTCTCTCATCATATTTAGTCTACCCAATTTCACCTTAGAATAGACATTCAGGTCCATTGTTATTTAAGAAAAAGAACTTCCTATAAAAGGCTTTAAAAAATTGATATCTATTTTAGAAATAATAGATTTCATTGTCATTTCATTTACTTGAGGAGGCATGCTTTGTGTAATGGTTATCATCTTAGCAAATAGACTCAATGAGCCAAGTTTAAATCCTAGACAGGGCTTTTTGCATTTTACTTTGATCTTCTCCCCACAGCTATAGGTAATTAGTAATGCAGACTGGGCCCTTGAGCATTAGTACAGCAACCATTCTACAAGAAGAAAAACTCTGAATTCTAGCAAGCAGTACTCATCTTAGAAAATGATATTGTGTCACATCATGCCCATACTGGAGCAGTTAAATAAATTCATACATTGAATTACTCAGACTAGGATCTTCATCCTAGTTGTTATAGTCCTATAACAAATTGATCCAAAAACCTCATTAAACTTTACATTCATCAATTTGTCAAACATGTTTTATTTAATAACATTTTAATAACATAAAAGAAATTTAAAAACATACCTTAACTTAATCAAATTTGTCATCATAGTGTGTTATTCTTCCCATATCTATACTTCCCTGGTGATGACACAGATTTACTCACCACTCTTTCAAGCCTTTGAACAGCCCCTGTGAAATAATCTTTTTGTCGCCACTCTTTAATAACTCCTAATGCGCCCCCAGGAAGTAGTATGGCTCCCATTGGGAAACTCTGCTTTCAACCATTAGTCTTGGAATCTTGAATCCTTAAACCTAGTGTTAATTGTCCCTTCCATTCAAGCAGACTCTTTGCACTACTCATAGTGTTGTTACATACTGAATAGGCAAAGCCTATCATTTTTATAATGAAGTGTAGTTAGGATTTAAATGTAAGTGTAAACTCATGGAAAGTTCAGTTGTATTGACAAACATTGAACCAGGGTCGTATGAGCAGGCTTCTCTATTTGGTTTAGGAGAATCACCTGATCAGATGAAATACTGGGAAAATTAGAATTTGGAGTTAGTAATCTCAGTGGTAAGTGATCACCCATTGGGGCAAGATGCATGTTGTGTCTGTGCTTATTCTCCTGTGCACATGTTTAAAATGGGATTGGGAATTGAATAAAAAAGTGTGTATACAAAGAATATATCTCTGTTTTTCTAATTAATAAAAACTAACAGAAAAGTAACTCAGAATGAGAAAGTGATAACACCCCAACGAAAATCTTGGTGATAAAAAGGAGCAATAAAAGAGAATCAGCATCTTTTTGGAGAGAGAAAAGGATAGATGAAGTAATAAGAAATATTTAACAGTTTAATCTGCTAATGGATTTTTTTAGTGTTAAACATAATGTCCTTTCTTTCTTAATTAGATTTAATAAGTTCTATATTGCATGAATTTAAAAATGTTCTGTGGTTATTAGTTATCTTAATACAAAATGTTTTTTAAAAAGTATCAAGACTAAATCTGTATTTACCAAGATATAAATAAACAATGAATGAAACATTATTTTTCTTTTTCAAAATGGTCCCCTTGGAATTTAGCTCACTTATTCTAGCCAGTTTTTCATTTATTCAACTTAAAACAATTATCACGAAATTCTTCTTTTGACATATTTCAAAACAGTGCCATCATATTTCTTTTAATATCCTCTGTATTCTTAAATCTTTCCCTGAAATTAATTTTAAGTTTGGAAAACAAGAAAAGTTTAGACAGACCTGGAACTAATGGACAGTGCTGCATTTACACAATTCAGAGTTTTGTCAAAAATTGCTTATAAAAAAGTATTGAGTATGTATGTATTTACTAACCCCTTTGAATGAACAGGATGTGATACAAGGACAATTTTTAATTCAGAGTTTTCCTTCTCCTAGACTGGTAGCCATATCAAAGTTAAAGAGCTCAGTCTGCTCTACTATTTACCTATAACTGGAGGGAGAATAGTTGGATTAATAACTTTTACAAAGGGTATTAGTACTATGTGAAATGCAACTAATCTCGTCCAGGATTTGAACTTGTGTCACCATGCCTATTTCCTATGACAATGGCCATTACACCACAGATGACTCCACACAAAAAGTATTGAGTATGCTGATAAGAAATATTAGGAATTGACATTGATTTTTCTAAATTTTATCATCCAGATGTCTAGACATCATCCCTTTATTATATGTTGTCCAGCTGTGCACATGTATTCATTTATATTACAGGTTTTAAAGTTAAACAAATTTAGAGATTGAGTTTTGATACGATTTTTATCATATGTTGTATATCCGAGTAGACTTTAAACCTTTTGGATATTAGTTTCAAGCTCTAACTATAGAGCCATTCTCAAGAATATTGATTTTGAAGATGATTGTGTAAAAGAATGTTTCATAAAGTTAAGAACTTAAAGTCAGTCAGAAAGGATCTTAAAGAATTAGAGTAACAGGGAAGATTAACAACTACACAAAGTTGCTGTTAATATGAAAAAAAAGCTTCTAACTTGGAATGTTTGTTTTTTTGTTGCTTTTTAGTTTTTTATTTAGATTGATTTATTTTTATTTTTTTCATTCATATCAAAATTCATTTTGTTCTTTTGTCTTTTCATTCATATTTCCAAGTTTGATGATGGAAAGATAATAATACAATCCCTAAAGGTTTCCTTATTTTTCACATGGTCAATCTCAGTAATAAACTTACTTGATTTTATATATATATATATATATATATATATATAATATATAACATGAGGATATTTCTATATATGTTATATATATATATATATATATATTATTATATATATTAGCAATTATTAAGCAATCTTTATTATATGAAGTATATATTAATGCAGTTCAGCAAAAATAAAGTTCAGCAAAATTGAACAGATTGCTCAATCTGTATATCTATCCACATTTTACACAACATATCTTGTGTCTCACCTGACATTTTCTTCATCTTTCAAAATCACTTCAAGAAGAAATGAAGGACCACATTTTCTATCAATTGTCTTTCTTTCAGGGAGACATTTTATATATATATATATTTATATATATATATAATATATTACAAGAGAGAGAGAGAGAGAGAGAGGAGAGAGAGAGGAGAGAGAGAAGAGAGAGAGATGAATATACCCAATCTATATAGATGTACACAGATAAATCAACATATAATGAAAGATGGATATAGATAAATTCAAGATATTTGTACAGTGATTTTATTCCCTTTTGTGATCTAAAGTGTTGTGCTCTGACTTATGTCTCCACGGATATGTTTAGTTACCACAAACTATTATATGGTTAGATGTCATTCTTCAACATGACAGAGTTGTATCTTTTGCAAAGGTCATATGAAAACATGAATCCTAAACAAAACAGAATTAAATCTATCAGTTTAACAAGCTTTGATCACTAACCTTTTACTCTGACAAAGAGATTTCATGATTTCTCTATTCAGATTTGGCTTGATGTTATGATTGCCAACCTTTTCAAAATAAACCATTGTTATATTGTCTATATAGAAACTTACATGGCGTTAAAATGCATCTTACACATATATGAACTGCTATATTTCTTCTTGTCTATTTTAAATCTATTTATTCTATCAAATTCTTTTTCATTTCTTTCTATTATACTTTTGGTAGAGCATTTGCCTAAGAATCGCAAGGCCTTCGCCAACTCAGCATATGAGTAGCACAGGGATCTATGTGGAGCTGTTTGAAGGTGTGGCGCTCCACCTCAGACACAAAAATAATCTCCTTAATCTAGCACTAGTGAAAAGGGGATAGACTTCCTCACGTCTCGTCAATATTGTTTACTAATCTATCTGTAAGATTTTCACTTATCTATTCACTATCACATTCTGTTCCCTCTTGATTTCAGTTTCTATCTATCTTTTCTATAATCTTATATATATAGTTCCTTCTTGATCTCTTTTCTTTCTTTCTTTCTATGTTTATCTTATTGTGTTCCTTCTCTATTTAATTTTCTTTCTTCCTATTATCCACTTCTTTATTATCATTCTTTTCTGCAAGTTGTCATAAAAATATGGAGATTTGAATATTTAAAATGTTATATTTAATTGAACACATGTACACAACTGAGCAGTTTATACAAAAAAAGAAGTGATGTCTAGATGTCTAGACTGCTATTTAGACATCTAAATAAGTCAGTGTTAGTTTTAAAAGAAAATTATGAAGCTAGTCTCAAAACTTTTTGAATTAAATTATTCTGGAATAAAATAGTATTGCACAAATGCAGTAGCCTTCAATTCTCAGCAGGCTTAGTAGCATATAACTTTTTCTTGTTTCCTTAAACTGAAAATTCATCTCAGTAGTAAGATTTGAGGATATGGAGGATATTAAAAGAAATTCAATGGTGAAATTTATCACCATATCAAAACAAAAAAAAAAAAAAGAGTTTCAGGGGTGCTTTGACCAATGAGAAACTTTCTTGAAGAAAATTAATTTTTCATTCCTTGTAAACTTCTGTCTTGGTAAATATTCAGTTGTGATAATATTTTTAAGTAATATTAGTATCACTAGTGTTCAACAAGTGATACTAATATAACTAAAAAAAGATATTGACACATATAAATTGAAAGATATATGAGATCACCTACAAAACTGACAAGAACAACAAAGGTAGATTTTATTAGTGGAAAAAATGGAGACATAAAATCTGGTGTTAATATTTATAACTTCCTTAAAGGAAATCCGATAAAATCTATTTGACATATACCATCACTTCCTGCTGTTGCTTATAAAAAAGAAAATAAGTATGAATGTTCCTGTTTGGGCAGACAGATTCACTCTCAGTTCCTTGTCTGATGCATGTTAACTGAAAATCTCTTGGAAATGTGGGATCTCAAGATAGCACTTAGCTGATAGATTGAAATAAGGAGACACATAAAACTGAAAACACTATTTAGGATGCAAATATATCTGAGAAAATGCTTGACTGGTTATATATATATATATATATATATATATATTATATATATATATATATTATATATAATATGTGTGTGTGTTGTGTGTGTGTGTGTGTGTGTGTAATACAGGGGTCAGTTTAGCTCAGTTGGTAGAGCATCCACCCAGGAATCATAATGCTAGTTCAATACCATTTCCCACCAACTCAGTGTATGAATAGCACAGCTTGGGTAATCTGATCTGTGCGATAAAATGTGGAGTTGATGGTAGACATGGCGCTCAGCAAAAAATCTCTGGTCTAGCACTAGCAAAAAGGGGATAGACTCCCTCACTGTCTGTAGGCCACTCCATCAACTACTTACTACATGCTAAAGAAAGTTTGGATTAAATGATTTATTTTAAATGTATTTCTTATTGTGAAGCTCTATTATTAGTATTATTATTTTTTTATTTTTTTATTTACTCCTTTTGAGTTTTCACATCAGTGTTAGCTGATGGTATTTCACTGGAGTCTGAGTGACAGCAAGTCTCCTCAGGTCTCCAGGACTCTTCTGAATATTATTCTTTTTCTTCTTCTTCTTCTTCTTCTTCTTATTATTTTATTATTATATAAAACTCTATATTCTTTTTACCATTATTATTATGGCAATTATTTGTGCCACTAGCTAGAAATAAATAGACCCTGGCAGCTTGAATTCTGTCTGGGAAACCCCCATTGCTTCATTGCTATTGCATGTGTAATGATTATCATTGTTGAAAATTGACTTTCAAGTTCAGGATGAACCTTTTTTCTTTGATTTTTCTCTCTTGCATTGAACACTTTATAGAGGGCTCCTCCAGAAACAACAACTTCTGACTGGCTAACCAATCACAATTCCAATCCACTAATGGGAAGGGTATCCCTCCTACTCACCAGATTCTCATTGGTTACACACTCAAGCTACAACATAGAGGCTTAGCCAACACCTTTTGAGATGAGTATTGATAGATATAACTTTTCAATTTTTAAAGATTCATAGGCAACTTTGCACTGAAACAAAAACTTTTCTTTGGCAGGAAATAAGTTTCAAAACAAAATTCATGTTATAACCTAGTTATTAATAAAAAAGCAACTGGAGTTAGAAAAATGAAGGATAATATTAGTCATGCTGTGGAATAAATTAAAACAAAAACAAAAACAAACATAAATCAAAGATTATGTTTAGAAAATATCTAGTTTTTCTTACAACCGTATCTCCTTCTGGTCTTGGTGTAGATCGCAGCTAGAGTTTAAACTCTTTGTCTGGTCTGGCTTCAATTCTTATTGAATCATATGTTGGTTTGACTTTCCCCCTCATATTGTAATGACCAGCCGAAAACCCCCAGAATGTTAACCCTCTATTCTCCCACCCCTAGATATGTTTAGTAACCTACCAAAGCCACTTAATCCAACACCCCACTTATTCCACTTCCCTCCAACCTCTTAGTCATTCCCCCGTTCCACCCCCAAAATCACACACACCCACTCCTTAAAAAAACCCCAGCTATATATTTTCAAAAAAGCATGCATTTTGCTCCGTGTCTGAAGATGCTATAACAAGTTAAGCTTGTTGCAGTTGAAATAAATTAATACATGAAGCAAGTCTTTTTCTCCATTTATTTACACACACACACAAACACACATAAACACACACACACACACACACACACACACCACACACACACACACACACATATATATATATATATATATATATATCCAGTCAGCCCTGTCAGTGAAGTTTACTATATGTCAACTGTGTCCCCTGCAGAGGGGTAAGACCCCTGCCCCAAGAGTGGATCCTGAGTATAATACTAAACTATATGAGCTGGTGAAGCTTTAGCACTGAGGAGTGTGGGTTATTCCTTTGTTGCCATTACTCCCAGGTTCACTCTGACTCAGGGTGGTAAAACATTTTAGTCCCACCTATAGGTTAAATCATCATCATCATGAGGTTGCACTGACAGCATGAATATTCATGACTTTCTTTCTCCAACAATGTCTATCAGTGATCATCCATGAGAAGTCCTCCATGCAGCATCCAGAATCCGTACAGAGCTGACTGATAAAAGTTTTTGCTAGTGAGCCTACACTTGTGTCTCCATGTATAGGTGTCCACTGGAGAACGGCACAAATGAGTTTGTCCTTGATTCCCCAGCAGTCTCCAACATCTCTTGTTCATCTTTCTTGGCAAGTTGGCCATACAGCTGTTTTTTCTGTAGATAAGATCTTACTACCTAGTTATGAGAACTGGTCTACTGATTTCAAAGTCTTAGCATCCATTATGTAGATGCTTCTATCTTGTTTAAGATCTATGAACTCAGTTTTATCTGAGTTCACATAGAGGCCAATGCCTCTTACCCCATTCACTAATCTATGCAGCAGTGATTCTGCTTGTACAGGTGTATTTGAGAGAAGCACTAGATTATCTGCATAGTCTTCATCTGTAATATTCTCTGCAGAATATCACCAGCTTCTTTCCTTTTTTAGGCTGAAGCCTTTTTCTTTTATGTGATCTAATAACATTTGAACTATGTAATCTTGGCATATTATAAATATAAATCATTTGTATTACATAGAAATACTTGATAGCATGTAACTGTATGCAAACAAGTGATTAAATAGGAATAGTTACTTTAAACCATATAATTGTGTATAAATTATTAGTATTAGATAGGAATACTTGAAATGATATAATTGTGTGCAAATTATTTATATTAGATAAATAGTTATGGTTATTCTTTCTTTTCTTTTGGAAGTCTGTCACAGACAACGATGACGTCACTCCATATCTTCAGTTGTGGACCCTCTGGTGGTTCGTTAGTCTAATTCTGGACTTGCAGATGTGGTCACACACATTGCAGGGGAAATTCCTATCTACATTTGGTTGTTCATAATGACGAAGATGTTGCTGCTCTGCAGTCCTGTTTATCTCGATATTGAGCTGCTTAGCTCCTGTGCAGCAGGTGTCTCACCAACTGCCTGTTTGAGGCCAGATCTTCCACACTTGAAGGTGAGATATTACATTTCTTCAGTGTTGTCTTAATATGCTCTTGGAACCACTTTTGGGTGGCCTCTGTGAGTTCCCCATAAAGTATTTTACGAGGGAGTCTGTCTGTAGGCATGTGGATGGTGTGACCCAACCATCACGGCATTGCAATAGGATGGTCACAATTAGGTCAGTGCATGCTCTGCTTCTAATTAAGTGGTGGATTTTGTGCCACCACTTTATGCCCAGTATATGTTGGAGGCATTTGATGTGGAATGCCTCCAGTTTTTTCAGGTGTCTGCGATATAACACCCACAACTCACTTCCATATAAGAGTATGGATAGGCATACAGTTTTATATACAGATATCTTAGTATTGATGGTAAGATCTCTGTTCATGAACACTCTGTGAGATAGCCTACCAAAAGATGCCGAAACCAAGCCAATCCGCTGTTGCACTTCACTTGCAAGATTGTTTGTGTTGTTTAAGACAGATCCTAGGTAAGTAAACTCCTCTACATTTTTCAGTGGCTGGTGGTTAATGAGGAGTTTAGGAGTCGAAGGTTGACACATGTTGAGAACTTCTGTTTTCTGAACATTGATGGCAAGCCCTGATCGAGAGTAAGCTTCAACTACAGCATTGATGATGCACTGTAGTCCATCTGGGGAAGAGCTGACAAAAGCTGTATCATCTGCATACTGCAGTTCGTGTATTGCCTCTACAGTGACAAGTGTTTTGGATTTCAATCTTTGTAGGTTAAAAAGATTGCCATCTAATCGATAGGATATGCGGATACCATCTGCCGGGTTTATGTTCTGTTTGGCAATTTTCATTACTGCTGCCACAAAAAAATTGAACACATCCCTGCTTTACTCCGGTGCCTAAAAGGAAAGGATCTGATTTTGAGCCTGCACTTGTTACTCTGGCCATTGAGATCTGAGCCCAGCCAGGAAGGTAGCGGGACAACCAAACTTTCTCAGAGTTTTCCATAGTAGGGTTATATTGACAGTGTCAAATGCTTTTGCTAGATTAACAAACATCATGTAGAGATCTTGTTGTTGTTGTTCAATGGCTTTTTCCTGGAGTTGTCTAGCAACAAACATCATATCTACAGTGCTTGTTCTTTTTCTAAAACCATTCTGAGATTCTGGCAGGACATCTTCAGCCATATGATCAAGAAGTCTGGGGAGTAGAATCATAGTGAGAACCTTATCCGAGGTTGCAAGGAGGGAGATGTCTCTGATGTTACCACACACAGCCCTGTCACCTTTTCTCTTGAATATGCTAACTATATCTGCATCTATGGTTATAATTATATGCCATTAAACAAATAAACTCATGTCTATTACAATTATATAGGTATATGAATGCCTGTACAATCTTTATTTAAAGTTATGTGAATAATTTCTATATTTTTATTACATTTATGCACTAATCTGTATATATGTGCATCCATATGTGTGTATATATATATATATGTATGTATATATATATATATATGTGTGTGTGTGTGTGTGTGTGTGTGTATGTGTGTGTGTGTTGCACACCATCTTTTAAGTGCCGTTTATACATATACATGTAGTATAAACATACACCTATGTCTGAAAAATATCTGTATATATTCATGCCAAAATTATAAGTATTTTTTATTTTATTTTATTTATTTACTTTTGTTTTTCTTGTTTTTTTTCTTCTTTTGCTTATATAGGAGATAAAAATTTCCCATTTCCATTAAATGCACTGCTGGCCTCCTTCATACCGGTGACAAGGCACTCACAACAAACATCAGTTGCCAGACACCCCCAAACATCAATCAATCATTTTCAGCAAATATTATACTCCACAGGTTGCCTTCATCTCCCACTTCCCAAATCCACCCAATGAATCTCCTCCCCCCTCCCCTCCTCCTCCTCTCCATCCCCCTCCCCTCCCCCACCTCATTATCCACATCACTTGTCTCTTCTTTTCTTTTCTTAAATTTTCACATATATCTCTTTTTCTTTCTCCCTGTTTTCTTTTAATTATTTTTTATACTTCTCCTGCTCTCACTTATCCTTTTGTTATTTTCATATTTCTCTTTACCCCCCCCCCTGCACATTGCACCTTTGTTGTTCCTGTAGACATGAAAGAACCAAAACCCTCCCACCTCAATCTCACAAAAAAAGAAATGATGATTACTGTTTAGGTATATAATGCACTCTTTGATCAGTGGGGATGTCGAATGGCATTTTGACGTTTTTCTCTTGTTACTTTCATGCTCTCATTGTCAAAAGGCCAGAAACACATTTTTCTATCTACAACCTTTCGAGGAGAATTGTTCGTATTGTTAATGTTATCCCAATCAAGGTGATTTATTTAAATCAATTAAGATTAAAGATAATTTTGCTGTCATCATCATCATCATCATCATCATCATCATCATCATCATCACTGTCATTGATAATGTTGGGAGTTACATACAGGCAGTCAATAATATTATACAATGAAAAACAATAAAGAAGTCAGTAATATTATACAATGAAAAACAATAGGGAAGTTGATATCATATAATAAAAAAACATAGGGCAGACAATAATATTATAGAATGACGATATCATATAATGAAAAATAATAAGGAAGTTAATATAAAGAGAAAAACTATAGGGCAGACAATAATATTATACAAAAAAAAGCAATAGGACTTACAACAGTATAATACAATAACATATATGATAATACTAGGGTAAGTAAAATGTTTTGCTGTATTTTAGTACATGCTAGTTTGTGGCATGTATATCCTGTGACCAAAGCAGTGATAGGTACCTGCCGTGGTTGGTAATATTGTGGTAATTTGTCAGTTGACATGTTGTGCATTGCTTGAAATTCACACAATTTCATATAGATGAATGTGCAATGTAGTTTAATTCAGGAACTTTTGCCTTATGTGTTCAAACTATAACACAAAAATATGTGTTGTGCAAAAGATGAAGGTAATCTTGATCACAGTGCAGTAATCAGATGGTTGAAGAAATTTTGTTCTGGTTGCAAGAGCCTCAATGATCAGGTAAGGTCAGGTATGCTCAAAACCATGGATTCTGGGTCTGTGCTCTAAACCATTGAGGCAAATCCGGTGAGTATCAAGCTAGCTTAGTACCTCACAGTCCAATGTAGTTTATTACTCACACAACCTCTGCTAAATCATTTGGAGCTGCCAAATTGTGCCTGATATTATCAAAATATTGCAAGACTTTTGATTTTTGACTCATACAATGAAAAACATTTTTATGTAACAGTTAATAGGATTTTTCTTTTATTCTAAACAAACTTTCATTAAAGTTTTCTGAATATGAAGGACCCTAGTAAGCAACTAATGTTTACTTCATATTATCTTTCAGTTTCAACTGAAAGCACCGGTTTATACCAAATCACCAAAATTAAGCAGAAATAAGTCATCTCAGTACTTTGATCAATGACTACAAATAAATAGTTAATAGTGTAAGCAAATGGAGGCCAGTAAAGCTTAGTAAATTTTATGGGCACTTTGTTGTGGCATATTGGTTGGTAAGCTAGTTTCATGGATTTATTAATAGTAGTGAGTTCAATCCTCATTAGATCTAAAGTACTTTTAGTTTAGGTTGCCTCATATAGTCAATTTTTTTCTGAGTTTATTAATGAGTTTAATTCTCATATTTTTGAATTACACCAAACTAAGCTAAGCTTATTAAATTACTATTTTCTATTATGCTATTATTATTGACTTCACTATTGATTTGGTCCTATTCTATATGTAAACTATCCTGCTTTAGTACCTATGATATAACTAAACTATCCTGCTTCAATCCCATGCTATAACTAAACTATCCAGCTTCAATGCCATGCTATAACTAAACTATCCTGCTTCAATCCATGCTATAACTAAAACTATCCAGCTTCAATCCCATGCTATAACTAAACTATCCAGCTTCAATCCCATGCTATAACTAAACTATCCAGCTTCAATCCTATGCTTCAACCCCATGCTATAACTAAACTATCCAGCTTCAATCCCATGCTATAACTAAACTATCCAGCTTCAACCCATGCTCTAACCAAATCCCATGCTATAACTAAACTATCCACTTCAATCCCATGCTATAACTAAACTATCCAGCTTCAACCCCATGCTATAACTAAACTATCCTGCTTCAATCCCATGCTATAACTAAACTATCCAGCTTCAATCCCATGCTATAACTAAACTATCCTGCTTCAAACCCCATGCTATAACTAAACTATCCTGCTTCAATCCCATGCTATAACTAAACTATCCTGCTTCAATCCCATGCTATAACTAAACTATCCTGCTTCAATCCCATGCTATAACTAAACTATCCTGCTTCAATCCCATGCTATCTAAACTATCCGCTTCAACCCCATGCTATTTCTAAACTATCCTGCTTCAACCCCATGCTATAACTAAACTATCCAGCTTCAAACCCATGCTATAACTAAACTATCCAGCTTCAATCCCATGCTTTAACTAAACTATCCAGCTTCAACCCCATGCTATAACTAAACTATCCTGCTTCAACCCCATGCTATAACTAAACTATCCAGCTTCAATCCCATGCTATAACTAAACTATCCAGCTTCAATCCCATGCTATAACTAAACTATCCTGCTTCAATCCCATGCTATAACTAAACTATCCAGCTTCAATCCCATGCTATAACTAAACTATCCTGCTTCAATCCCATGCTATAACTAAACTATCCAGCTTCAATCCCATGCTATAACTAAACTATCCAACTTCAATCCCATGCTATAACTAAACTATCCAACTTCAATCCATGCTATAACTAAACTATCCAGCTTCAATCCCATGCTATAACGAAACTATTCAGCTTCAACCCCATGCTATAACTAAACTATCCTGCTGCTATAACTAAACTATCCTGCTTCAATCCCATGCTATAACTAAACTATCCTGCTTCAATCCCATGCTATAACTAAACTATCCAGCTTCAATCCCATGCTATACTAAACTATCCTGCTTCAACCCCATGCTATAACTAAACTATCCTGCTTCAATCCCATGCTATAACTAAACTATCCTGCTATAACTAAACTATCCAGCTTCAATCCCATGCTATAACTACTATCCAGCTTCAACCCCATGCTATAACTAAACTATCCAGCTTCAATCCCATGCTATAACTAAACTATCCTGCTTCAACCCATGCTATAACTAAACTATCCAGCTTCAATCCCATGCTATAACTAAACTATCCTGCTTCAATCCCATGCTATAACTAAACTATCCAGCTTCAATCCCATGCTATAAGGAAACTATCCAGCTTCAATCCCATGCTATAACTAACTATCCTGCTTCAATCCCATGCTGCTTCAATCCCATGCTATAACTAAACTATCCTGCTTCAATCCATGCTATAACTAAACTATCCAGCTTCAATCCCTATAATAAACTATCCAGCTTCAATCCATGCTATAACTAAACTATCCAGCTTCAACCCATGCTATAACTAAACTATCCAGCTTCAATCCCATGCTATAACTAAACTATCCTGCTTCAATGCTATAACTAAACTATTTCAATCCCATGCTATAACTAAACTATCCTGCTTCAATCCCATGCTATAACTAAACTATCCAGCTTCAATCCCATGCTATGCTTCAACTAACTAAACTATCCTGCTTCAATCCCATGCTATTTCTAAACTATCCTGCTTCAACCCATGCTACTAAACCTATGCTATTCTAAAAATATATAATAGTAAAGAAGAAGATATATGAAATTAAAAATGTATATATACAAGGGAAGTTTAAAAAGTAAGGCCTTTGAATCCCCTTAAACAAAAGAATCCCCACTGAAGGGATAGGTTTGTCTGTAAATATGATTTTCTGGAGATGAAAAGTGAAAACATGATACCACTCAGCTAATGAATAGAGTAGGCATTTGAACCTTGTTTACTGATTTGTTTAAATAATGTTTGAACAGATGAAACTGTAGACAAGATTGTTGATTGGTTGGTTTCAATTTGGAGTTTGGTTCAGAATTTTATTTTATTTTTAACTTGTATGTGAAAGATATTTACAAGTTGGAGAAAATATGCTTCTGAATCTACTATTTTGGCTGTATAAGATCCTCTGTATACAAAGCAGTGGTGGTCCTACAGGTATAAGATCCACTATGTACCATGCAGTGGTCTTTCTACATGTGTAAGATATGCTGTGTACAAAGCAGTGGTCTTCTTACATGTGTAAGATATGCTGTGTACGAAGCAGTGGTCTTCCTACATGTGTAAGATCCACTGTGTACGAAGCATTGGTCTTCCTACATAATCCAGACAAGTGGTTAAAAGTGCAGAAATGTAACAAATCACTACACTTATTTTATTATGTTCTCCATGACATTCAGACTTTTGTTCTTTGTTGGTGAAAATGCAATGAGGTTGACTGAGAAGAAAAATAGGGTTTTCGAGTTGAAAACTTTGCTTTATCTTATGGTGATGTTGTAGTTTTAAAAGAAATAAGTAGGATCTTCACTTTCAGAGCACACACTATATAGATGTTTAAATATTCAACATTTAAGATTGGATTGATGCATTCTCTCTCTTTCTCCCCCCTCTCTCTTTCTCCCTCTCTCTCTCTCTCTCTCTCTCTCTCTCTATATATATATATATATATATATATATATATATATATATTCATGTCAATTTTGTGACAACTTATGTGGATCTGCAGAGTTGAGAAACCATATGAGAGTGCAGTGGGTTAATGTCAATGCCAAACACAGGTCTTTTGCTTGGCTTATATGTGGCAGGGGTTGCAAGGGTGAAGTTGGAATGAAGAGCTACATGCATATCCATAGGTGCTCTTTGCAAGATTGAGGAGATGGACTTTTGTAAAGAAGTGGCCGTGACTATATATATATATGTGTGTATTATAAATATATATATACATGCATTCACATACATACATACTTTTTTATTTCAAATTGCTATATGGACCATTATATATATATATATATATATATATATATATATATATATGTGTGTTTTTTTAAAGTTGGGCGTTATTACGAAGCATCTAAAAATAAATGAATGAACTCGATGTTATGGAGTATTGGATTCACTTTTTTTTAAAATTATTTTTTATCATAAATGTTCGGGTTCGTTAGATACCCTTTATCAAATGACTGTTGTTCCTGTTCAACGGATCTTTTGTCTCTGTTGTTATTGACAGCGGCAGCGTCTGTAAAAAAATTATAATAACGGAGTATT
Source organism: Doryteuthis pealeii (assembly GCA_023376005.1). NCBI lineage: Eukaryota > Metazoa > Mollusca > Cephalopoda > Myopsida > Loliginidae > Doryteuthis > Doryteuthis pealeii. Next base: position 20,828,396 of record CM042151.1, read on the forward strand.
CCGATGTCAGCGTTCAGTCCCCTTACGCGAGTTTGTAATTTTAGAATCCATTTAGTTTCTGCTTGTTTTCGAGATTGCATTGTTGGAAATGCGTGTTCTATTAGAATGCATTTGAGGTGTGTAAGGTTGTGTGGTAGGGTGTTAAAGTGAAGTGCTATTGTACTATGCGGGGATTTAAGTTTTATTGTGGATTTGTGGTTATTTAATCTTAGCCTAAAAGATGTTGATGTTTCTCCCACATATCCGCTATTTGTGCATTGTGTGCAGTATATGTAATATATGATGTTAGCGCTATCGCATGTTAGGTTTCTGTGTGTATATGGCTGCAAATTTGGCATCTAGGCTTGTTGCATCTTTTGTTACCTTTCTGTACGGTATTATGTAAATGTTTTCTGGATGCAGTGAGGATGTTATGTAGGTTAGATGGACTTTGTTGTGGGGTCGGTTTGTAGGGTTTTATATTGTTCGGTGAGTAGCTTTGTTAGTTTGTGCATGTGTCGACCGTGGTGAAATACCATAGGGATTCGGTCATTTTTTTGGTGTGGTTTATATTTTAGCAGTTCCTGTCTATTTAGAGATGATGCTTTGTTGAATGCTTTTTTTATTAATTTTATGGGGTAATCACTATTTAGGAATTTTCTTGCTAGGTTGGCTATGTGTTGCATATATTCTTGTTGGTCTTCACATATGCGTCTTAGTCTTATGTATGCACTATAGATTTTTTTAGTTATATATATATATATATATATATATATATATATATATATATATATATATATATATATCCCAGTAGAGTTTTAAATGATGATTTAGACATTCCCAGTGAGTACATGTTAGCTTGATTTCTTCCAAGATTTAGTAAGTAGATATACACATTTTGTAAAAAACTTGTATTCAAGTATAATCCAGCCTTGTCACTCAGAGCTGTAGAATACACTGACCATACCTCTGCAGAGGCCACTTGCTAATTGGGCCACCTGTTGACTGTGAGTGACAACCTGTAATGCTCAAGAACAGGATGGTGGTGGCTGACCTGTCTGAGAACTGGATTCAAAGTGGTCCCACAACACTGTACTTTAGTCCTTAGTTGGGCTAGATGGGTGGTTGGAGAGGCTCCATCTGATCAATCAGCTGGCGTGTCAAGCCCTAGCACCTATATGATTGCCTTCAAATAGCATTTATGGCAAACAGACACCCAACCCTTTTTATGTTATAGGTGCTGAGGGTCAACCATCAATTTATTAATACATATGATGTTATTTCTTTAGGTTATTGATACACATGAAGTTAATAAAAAAATCTAGAATAAAAATTATTTCTACCAATTTAGTATCTGGGTATTGGTGAAGTTCCAATTTTGAAGCTTTATGGGGTGCTCCTTCATTGCCATTACTCCCAGATCCACTCTTTTTTATAATCATTTTAACCAGTTTATTGATACACGTGAAGTTAATGATAAACCTAACATGAAAATTAATTTTACCAATTTATAAATTGACATAAATTAATAAAAATCATTTCTACCAGCTTATCAATACATATGAAGTTAATAAAAAATATTTCTACCAATTTATTAATTCACAGGACGTTAATGAAAAATCTAGCATAACTACTAATTTATTACTACACATAAAGTTATTTACTCTAGTTTATTGATACACATGAACTTAAAGAAAATTATTTTTACCAGTTTATAAAACCAAACCAAATATTTGATAACAAATCATTTATAAAACAAGATTATGCATGAAATAGCCCACAAGGGTTGAAATGCCATTAAACAAAATAACCAAAAAACCAACCAACCAAGTATAATCGTTCACATGTGCATTAGTGTCATGAGAGTTGATGTTTTGCGTGCATGTTTCATATCCACACATACTTATATTTGAATGCAATATTTAATAATCTTTACTAAGGAAGGACACAACAAGTAAGTCTAAAAGATTCGTACATATTTTCTTATACATTGTGCCTCCAAAATAACAAATATAAAATATTTTTTTATCAAAATATTATTTTCAAATTAGGCTGGAGAGAGGTGTGTAGATATAAGCTCACATGAAGATTGGGCATAAAATTCAGTCTTCAAATAATTATTTTGGTTGGCGATCATGTATCAAAAGTCTACCGTGCACAGAAAAATGACACTGCCACTAATCTTTTAAGGTGTGAAGGACCTGTGAGAAACGATGTTACGTCACTTCCGTTTCAGTTGTGACGAAATAAAGGGTGGAATAACCTATTGCTTAGCTGTTTTCTCCTGGATCTAACACGTTAATGGGTACACGCTCAAGATAACAGGTAAGAATTTTCAACGTTACACACACAAAAAAAAAAAACAAAAAACTCAGACAATCGTACTAAATCACTACTGGTATAAATTCTCTGATCAAATGCAATAATCTTATCTAAAACCCTGCATGCTCTTGGAAAGCTAACTCTCTTTTATTCCCTTGACTTTATTTCCTTTTTGGTCTTTCTCCCCCTCTTCATTAAGAAAATCATTTTATCTTCAGTAGCGTTGAGCTCATAGGTCTCCATAGTTCGGCTCTATCGATCTGATCTTTTAATCCATAACAAACTATAACCTTTTTAAGCCGATTCTGAAATAGTTTTGATGCCCCCCCCCCCATCTGACGAAGTAAATCAACTTCGATTCTTGCCTAAAACTGCTAACACGGACCATATTATGATTAAAATCTAACACTGAAAACATCTCTAATTTTAAAGTCTTCACAGTTATACAAACATGTAGAGTAATATCAATGAAAATTAGGAAAAAATATAGACTGAGTTTCAAATTATTAACGAGGTGACACTTTTCCAGGAACATTATCTTACATAAATATGATAGTTCTCCTGAAGATGATTCTTTGATTTTTTTAGCCAAGATTCCTGATGTTCCTTGAGGAAGGCTATATTATTGGAGGTATCATAGTTAGTCCGTGGATGTTTATATAGTATATAAACATCTACGGTTATTTTCATACCGTCAGACACTCTCCACGGACCAACCATGATACTTC
>CM042151.1:20836424-20846424 GCA_023376005.1 Doryteuthis pealeii
TGTGTGTGTGTGTGAGAGAGAGAGAGAGAGAGAGAGAGAGAGAGCAAGGAAAGTGCAGAAAGGGTCAGAATCAGCAACATTCAACAAACAAACATCATAGATACAACACAAAGGTACACTTTAGTCAAACCTAATCTCTTGAATTCAAAATTTGATTTTATGTTTCTCCTATTAAGTCATAGAATCATCATATGCACACAATATTCCCCTGTAGACTCCTACACCTGTGTTGGTCGACCAGCAAGGACTTACATTCATCAATTCTACACAGACTCTGATACAATCTAGAGGACTTACCAATAGCAATGGTTGATAGTTACGGATGGTGAGAGAGAATCAAGGGAATCCATACTATTAACATGAATTGATGGTGATGCATATAACCTAACCTGAAGTTGTCTTGTTACTAATGAACATTTAAAAGATGCTTTATATGTTCTTAACACTAAAATATGTTCTTGCAATAAAAGATAGATTAGATTAAATTAATGATATAGTGTTGCATGAACCTCACTGGTGAAACAAAGTGCCAGTGGTGATCATCTTGTAGAAGGTAGTAGACAGAAGAGTTAGGTGCTCTGTTTAAAGTTTATCTAACTTTTATTTCTCTTATGATATCTGCGAGAAACGTATGACCCAGTGACAGTGTGCTTATCATTACTTATATTTGCTGGGTTCGTTCCTTCAAGATTCAACCCTGAATAAAACATTTTGAAATGTAATTTTACTTCCAACTTTTGAACAAATGTATATCACAAAATTGCTTGTGTTGTTGCCTTCTCATTATTCACATGGTCCTATGTCCTCTTCAGTGACATCACTGATGATATCCTCCCACAATTTCTTCTCACAGTCAAACTGACATGTGGATCAAATCTACACTTTATGGATCCTCAGATTATCTATCATTATTACATACTGGTTTAATCTACGTTACATACTGGGTTTAGATTTATTCTTCTAATTAACTGCTATGCTGTTTATTGTCCAGCATTTATCTCTCTATTTGTTTTGTATTGTCCATTTGTTGCTGCTGTTTACTTGTTGCTTCTGTGTCCACCATTGTGTCACTGTTTTATTTTCATATCACTTTTCCCGTTGATTTATATTCTTCTCTTCTGGGATGATGAATAAATAAGGACACATTTCTATTTGCACATATTCTTTTTTTTTTTTTTTGGTGAAAACTTTTATCTTACTAACTAGATGGAACAGGAATAAGTGATCAGAGCATAACTAGAATTGGTCCTCTCTTGTTGGTGAAATTTAACTGACTGAATTTATCTTATTTCTAAGCTTCTAGGATCATCCAATCATATGACTTTCATCCAATCAAATCTATGTTCTTAAACAATCCCTTGGTTATTGCACACCACTCAAACTAATTATTCTACACAATCAATAAAAGGTTTTTCCAATCTTTTATGTAACACCAATAACTCAACATATCACAATAGTTTGATGTTGAAAATATATCAGAGTTGCATTTAAGAAGACAGAATTGAACAATGAAAGAAACTTTAATTTTCTTCAAAAAAGTTGCCTTGACAATTATTCCTGCAAGTTTTTTTTATTATTTGAATCACCACTTAAACTTTTCTTTTGAGCTGTTGTATTACTTTTAATCTCCTTCACATCCTCAAAACTTACCATTGAGATTGATCTTTAGAAAAAATTGCATAGTAAATATAGTGAGTGTTGTACTTCAATTTAAAAATGTTTCAAATTGGCACTGACTTATTTAGGTTTCATCTAGATATCATCACTTTATTATATAAGATGTTCAGCTGTGAGCACATCTACATTTAAATTTTGAATCTAAAAAGATTAAAGTTTAAGTCTTGATATTTTTTATCATACCTCATATATTCATTTGTCCTTTTTTTCTCTCCTAAGATAAGAGGAGTAAAAAATGAACCCCAAAATTCTAAGATTTAAAATCTAAGATTCAAGTTTAGTCTTATAGACCCTATTTAAGTGTATCTCCTTGATGCATTATATGAGCTAGGTGCTAAAGTCTTATGCCCCACCCCCACACACTCTTGATCAGGACAGCCCTGTTGGTTGGGGCTTTAGAATACACCGCCTACACCTCTGCAGAGGGGTACCTCCCCCAATCGAGGCTGCCTGTTGGCTGTGGGTGGCGACCCTTGATGCTTAAGGACGGAATCCTGGTGGATGATTAGTCCATGACATGCAGCATTCCACTTTGGGCCTTACTTAGGGTAGATAGGCGGTCGGAGAGGCCCCCTCCGATCAATCAGCTGGTCACATCAAGCCCTAGCACCTATATGATTATCCTGATCCCATTGCCCGTATGACAAGCCCTAAACCTTTTTATCATATGGGCGCTAGAAGGCAGTGACTGGGGGTCTTCAAGTTCTAAGTATGACGTTAAACTCTGTTGGTGAGGTTCCAGTTCTGGAGGTCTGGGGAATGTGGCGCACCCCTTCATCCCCATTGCTCCCAGGTCCACTCTGATCCTGAGTGGTAGTACCTGTTAGGGTGCCATCTATGGGTTAAATAGAAAATTTCTTTACAAAAAAAATTTGAGTTTAAAAAATTTATTGCTACGAATCTTTCAAAAGTTTACCGGCATTAAATGACCCACCGTAAGTCACTCCGTAAAACAAAACAAACAAACTCGATCAGGAAGACAATTGAACCCCAAAACCATTTATGTGCTGCATTTACAGGCAAGCCCAACTCTGACTGGATAAAGTCTATCTATCATTGGAATGGTTATTTTGGCATAAGGAGGACATTGTATTTTGTCTGGCAAGTCAATCTCATGATTGACTAAGGCTGTAGTAGAAAATTGCAAGGAGTGACAGTCGATCGACCCACCACCTAAACGTTGGCTGAAGGACATATTGGACATAGGCAACATCTGCTATCAAGTGAGAATGGACATAACCCACTACCAGGGCAAGCACTACCTGTCGTTGATTGACTGCGGGTCTACACGTTTCTCTGTCTGGCGTCGCCAGAGACTGCAAGATGCGGCAAACATAATCGACCACTTGAAAGGTCTATTCTATGAACGCGACTGAAATGCTTGCTGACAATGACACGGCATTTCGCAACAAACCCTGCAGGGACTTTCTGAACAAATTGGGATTTTGACTGCGGTTCTGCTGTGCACATGTCCCTTCGGGTAATTGTATCATAGAGCGATGTCATTGAAGTATAAAGCGGATTACAGCAAGAAAACTGTCTTCCATAACGGAAGCAGTTTATGAATACATCACGCCAAAAGACGATGTGTCGCCACTGATTGGCCTCGACAACCTGATTCATCACTACCAAGTCCGGCTGAAAGGGATCGATGCACTGCCACCAGATGAGCCCGAACAGCAACACATTAGTTACAAAGTGGGAGATCGAGTCTGGATGAACATCCTGGATGCACAGTGCACGTTCCCTTGTGCACTTGGACACACCACAGACGTGATTAGGCTGCAGAACGTCCTCATTTGATAGATGCCTCGCCACGTAAAGGACTTGCGCCCCATTATGGGTTCAAGTGCCTCAGAGAGGGAGAGTGACAGCAAATCTTCCACACGAAGTTCAAGAATGATCACCATTAGCAATGCATACGGTGATCCACCCGAGGCAAGCAGCAATGGACCTGACACAGACGCATCAGAAGACACTTCTACAAAAGTCACAGTCATATTGCCACGAAGAAGCCCTGGGCGAAAGAGACCTGACCTCCGGTTGCCAAATATATGATCATCAGATGAGGGGAGGGGAGTATAGTGGAATAACACTGCTGTACCGAGGATCGGCTGTACCCGTACAGCAGCATAAAAGAACCCGGTTGTGTCTAGACTGCCTGGATTGAAATCTCGTCCACCGGAACATGAAACACATGACGTAGGAGTGACGCGGATGTGTGGCTTAATTCAAGTGTCAGGATTAATGAAAAGTCACGTGGGCTCACGTAGACGAATAAAAGGACGGATTTTCTTCGTTGGGTGAAGTTGAGATTTTCTGCTCGGACCTGAAAAAACAATATCCCGAAAGAGTTTAGCAGTCGTCCGTGTTACAAACTTCGCCACTTTTGCCTGTGATTTTCTGCCCTAGAAAAAAAAAAACCTTAGATAACCTGATCCCTGTGACTACTGTGAAGCTGGCGTCAGACCACTTCGACCCTCCCAACCCGTTAATTCATCATACAAGTTGGGTTGCTGCTACAGGGTTGGGATCCCTGGGACTTGGCTCGCTTCTTTCTTTATTTTTTTCCGTTTCTTGTACAAATACAAGAACTCTACTAAAGGAGAAGTACAGATATTACACTTCAATACCAGTCAGGGCGAATTCTACCCTACAAAATAAGGTCAGGTCTATCAGACGGTCAAGTTTATGGGATTTTAATAAAATTTTCAGTGCTGATTTATCAATGAATGAATTTTATAATGCATCAGTTATTTAAAAACTTATTGATTTTTTTCATGTCACTTAACTTTGACACCTCCTAATTTTTGGGGCGCAAAATATCGGGTTATATAAAAGTGAAACTAATTACAGTATAAAGACAAAAGACTGAAGGCGTGAATAAGAAAATCATTTTTTTAAGGAGCGTTCTTGGTAGAAAATAAATACCGAAAATCTGAAAATTAAATGTAAAAAAATATATATACATATTTCGTTTTTTTTTACTGTTGTATATGAAATACAATTGGCTTTTAGATTATCAGTGAAAAATTATACATCTATATTTGTTCTGTTTAAAAGGATGGGGGCCTAACGTTTACATTGAGAATTTTCAAAAAATTATTACATAACCATACGAAATAAGGCTTGTTATTAAATATTTGTTTTTAGAATCTAAAAATATGAAATTTGAAACTTAAAATTATGCGTTTCATATTTTAAATGAATTTTATCTATTAATTAGGTATATGAATTGTTGCACTCAAGACGCATATGGATGACGCGAACATTTTTTAAAATGTTATTCTAAAGAATTTCGATTCATTTTCATTGAATCGGTTTGTGTAAAACAATTCAGAAATGTTAAAGAAATAATTCATTGATTAATAAGTCCATTCTGAAAATTCTATTAAAATCAGATAATTCCCTGATCTTTTGTTAGTGAATTGCCACTTATGAGCTATCGTATAAGCAGACATATCACGCTAAAATTGTTTCCCTACAAAAGGTATCCCTACAGAAGGTTGTTGTATTTTGGTTGGAGGTATTTTTATGTGAAATGTAACATCAAAGAAACAAGCAAAACAGTACAAGTATTGAACAAAGAAGTTGGAGTCGTAACAGAAATTGTCCCTTATATGTGTATTATAAATTGTATTAAATGAACAAGTTACAAAATTGGGTTGATGAATTTTCCTTTTTATTAAGCCTTATTAGTGTTAAGGCTTGCTTGTATTTCAGTTCACCCGGTTCTAACAGGATCGTACTCGTGACTGGCCCCTTTGCTTGCCACTGTCTTTCTGTCCTCGGCTACTGGAAATCCTTATCTCTTCCCCCGCTCTTAGAATGTCCGTTAGTTAGCAGGAGTTTTGAATTTGGCGTAGGTCAGTCTGGTTTTGTCTATTTTTAGAATACGATCCTTTTTTCTTTGTTCCTCAAACCCGCCTCAACAAGAATCTACAGCTTATAAACCATTACAAGGTAAATAAGTTTTGCGGACTGCATGTTTTGAACGAAAGAAATTATATTACATTTTAATAAATATCAACAAGTCAGTAATTTTTCTGTAAATTATGTATTTAATGTCTTTTTTGTTTGTTATTGATTTCTAAGAAGAAACTTTTAAAAATGCTTTAAAATGTTGATAAAAGGGTTTGTTTTGAGTAAATCATAAATGTTCACTTAGCCATTTTTGGGACCAATTTAATGGTTTAAAATGTATTAAAAATATGTAATATTATTTTGATTTTTTTCATTGTGTTACTACTTTTCGACTTAAACAAAAATTTGACCTTAGGTTATCGATTTAGTTAATTTTAATTAGTGTCGGGTTAGCTCAGTCGGTAGAACGTTCGGCTAGAAACCACAAGGTTCCTGGTTAGATACTGGCCCTCGCCAACTCAGCGTATGATTAGCACAGGAGTAAGGAGCTGATGGTAGGTGTGGCACTCCGTCTCAGACGCAATAACAATCTCCTTGGTCTAGCCCTAGTGAAAAGGGGATAGACTCCCTCGCTGATTGGCTGATACCGACTTTAGGCCACCCCGACGACTTTACTTTTTTTAAGTGAAAATCGGTGACCATTTTGGTGGTACCTAATAAAAATGGGCTGTTTTGACCGCTTTCTATCCCCTCCATCTTAAAAAGTCGAATGGGCATCGATATTTAGGGCAGACGTTACTTCAAAATAGATTTCATTGTTATTGTTTTTTAATTAAAATTCAATTACCTGTAAAATCTTCAGTTAATTAAGTTTGTTTATCTCTTTCTCATTCACGCAAATAAAATGTGTGTGTGCGTGCGTGTATAGCAGTAACATGTGTGCGCGTATTATTCAATTTTTATTTATGCGTTTATCACGCGTGTGTTTTTGCATGTAGGCGCGCGAACACACACACACACACATACGTATATTCAGAGGAAGCAAAAGTTCCTCATTATTGTCATTTACTTGGTCAACAACACAAAAAAATGGTAGTGTCAGACCATTTTTTACCGATTCCACGCGTGCACGCGCGCACACTGTTGTCAAGGCTCTCGTTGAAGAAAAGAGTTGCTGCCTCTTCTTCTGTGTTTATGTCTGTTAAAAATTGGCCCGCCCAGATGTAACACAATTCGAATGCCACGCGACGCGACGAACGCTAAACTGTCTGTCTCACTTGTTTCACTTGGAGAAAAAGAAGAAAGCAGCCGAGTGATTCTTTGCCCCCCCCCTCTCTCCTCTCTCTCTCTCTCTCTCTCTCTCTCTACCACTCCCTCTCCCTTCTCTAAATCGAAAAACCAAGAAGAAAGGGGAGGAAAATAGAAAATGTTGATAACGTAAAAGAGAAAGAATGAGAAAGAGATAAAATAAAAGAGGAGTGTAAGATTAAAGAAGGTGGCGTTAGGAAATATCTAACAATTCCCAGCCGTTGCACGCTATTAAAGTCTCCCGTGAATTGATCAGGTCATTATTTTTTTATACTTTATCGTAGACAAGTCAAGTCTCAGTATCAATCTAACCAAAAATGATCTTCTCTTTCCCTCAACCATACATCTTTCTTTCTTTCTTTCTTTCTTTCTTTCTTTCTTTCTTTTTTTCTTTCTTTCTTTCTTTCCAGCCTGTCAGTGTCTGTATTCGCTCTCTTAATTTGGTTTAGGAAATTGAAAGCATTTATACACCTGTAACGCCTTTATTTTTTCTCTTCTTTTATAGTCTTCTTTTTCTCTGAATTCACCATTTATTGTACGTTAGACGGGTATGAAAGTGATGAGCGGATGAGGTGTAGGTGTGTAGGTGGGGGGGGTCAATCATGTGCTTGTTCAATGTCTATGGCTGTCCGTCGGTTCGACAGTGACGTCGTCCTCATCTTCCTCTCTTTTCTCAACCACATTGGTAGGGCTTAATACACAAAGTAAACCCAATCCGTGATTTACAAATTCGGGGATAATAGGGACAGGGGAAATGTCCGGTTTAAGGGTTGGCTCTTTGTTGTTTTAATGTATATTGTCACAGACACACAGACACACAAAGAGTCCATGTGACAAAGTAGTAATTTGTGATACAAGGAGAAAGAAACTTGTTTGGGTGTGTTAATTTGATTACAACTATACGTGACCGGACTCACCTTTTAATAAAGGAGACAAGCCCAGTCGTTGGGGTTCAACTTCCACAGCAGTAACTCCCCATTAGATCAAAGGGGACAGTCTGTGTCGTCTAACGCCTATACAATACTGGCCACGTGATTGTGCAATTATTGCCTTTGCATACCCATGTGTCAAAACTTACCCCAGGGGGAAGTGGTTAAATTTCAAAATCTATATATATATGAGAGAGAAAGAGAGAGAGAGAGAGAGAGAGAGAGAGAGAGAGAGAGAGAGAGAGAGAGAGAGAGAGGTACATAGGACCTGCAGACTCTTTAACTTTAATTGTTGGGGTTGGGGAACACTGGAGCCATAAGGATACAATATCTGAAGAAAACTCAGAAAAATCTAAAAGAAGAAGGGGGCAAATTTAAAAGTAAATAAATACGTTCATACATGAATTAGTTCGAACTCACTACGATGTTGCAGTCCATCACCAAGGGGACTCCCACACCCCTTCTGATCTCTCTCTCTCTCTCTCTCTCTCTCTCTCTCTCTCTCTCTCTCTCTCTCTCTCTCTCTCTCTCTCTCTCTCTTCTGAACTATCCTTATAGTTGCTTTTCTTCATTTTTGTTTTCTTTGTTTTCTAATTTCTGTTTAGCTGTTTGTCCTTGCGTTGTTTTTGTTGCAGTTTTTGGCTGTTGTAATTAATCTCTCTTTGCTTCTAATAATATCAGGTATTTGTTGCCTTCTTTTTCTCTAATGATTTTGATTGGACAGTTTTATTCCTTCTGTTGTTTCTCACTTTCCTTTATTCATGTAAGCATTGTGCATTTTTTAATTCCAAATTTTGTTCCTATATCTAAGATGAATATTCTAATAGTTTGTATTAAGGTTTCTAATTTCTTCTTTTTTTTTTTTAGCAATAATGTAGACATCATCCATGTACATGAAGTGGTTTATCTTTTCTTGAAACTTTGTAAGCTTTTACCCACTTTGCGTCTTCTTAGGAGATAATTGAATGGTATCATTGCTATAACAGATAGTAGTAATGATAGGTCTCTCTTGAAGATGGCTCGATATATTTTAACTTCTGCTAGTCCTTGTTCTCCAGATGTTAGTGCCACTCGCCAATTTTCCATGGCTCTTGTGATAAAGATGATTACTCAGAGATTGTGAACATTTTTAAACATTCTATTATTGTAGGATCATGTCATATGCCTTCCTGTCGTCTATCCATGTCATGGATAGATTTTCCCCCTGTTTTGACTTCCTTTAGACTGTGTTGGTCTGTGTTATTCATACATTTAGTTTCTTTGTTATATGTTTTCTGTTCTTCAGGAAACGATATTTGGCTTTCAAACAAGTAATATTTTTTTCTCTCATTTGATAGATTTTTCCCATTATTAGCAATATATCGGTCTGTAGGTGGTTGGAGTGTGGCTTTTTTTCTTTTTCTTTTTCTGAATCAATGTAGTTTTTTATTTCATCATCCATTCGGGAATGTTTGCCTCTTTTAGGCATTTGTGTAGTTGTTATGTTAATCTTTCGTAAATAGACATGAATCGTTTGAACCAGAATCCATGGATCCCATCATGAAGTGCTATCTTCCATTTTAAACATTTCTTGAGTGTTCCTCTTAAGATTAAATATGTATTTCAGCTTCTTATCCTTCTGTAGTTCCTTATAATTCATTCTTCATTTTCATTAACCATTTGTATTTACTGTTGTGTTGTTCCCATAGCTCTAGAAGTTTTTTGTTTAGTATCTTGGCATATCCTCATGTTTTTCTTATTTGTTCTTACAATCTCATTTCCCATCCAGCTTTTGCTTTTCTGTTTCTGTTCCTTATAGAGATGCCTAGTTTGTCACTGACTACCTCTGTCCTGTATTAGATTGTTCAATTTGGTGATGTTCTCTGATGGGATATTTTTTAGTTACTTATTCACCTTTTCTGTTTTTAATTTGATTTTTTCAAATCTTAATTCCTTATCGATAGTAATATGCCCTTCTCTTTGTGTCATGAATTTTTTTATCATATTCACTTCATTCTTTTCTGCTTTTGATAAATTTGCTGTAGCAATGAAAGTACTGAGTTCTGTTACATTGTGGTTTTCAGAATTTTGTGTTTGAGGTTCTTTAGAGAGTTCTTGATGGATGTTTTCTTCACTACTTACCAGTTCCCATATTTCCAGAATTTCAAAATCTGATTACCAGCTTTTCCTAAGAATCATTCTTGCTTCGCCCACAAGTTTTTGGCTTGTTTTATTAAACTTGA
>CM042151.1:20851424-20915352 GCA_023376005.1 Doryteuthis pealeii
CATATAATAGGCACTGTAAGAAACATAATTATCATCTTTCTTTTTTTTTTAGATATAGGAAACTTTATTTCTAAAGACTGTAAGGAGATAATATATACAATAAGTTTAAAATAAGAAAACTTTCATTACCACCTGATGTATTATGAAAATGTGAAACCGACAGTTGCAATTGATATATTTGTATGTCAATATTATCTGCCTATTTCTCTCTCTTTTTGACCTAATTTAAATTTATTAAGAGTCAAGATGTTGGCCGGGTTGGCAGCTTATGAAACTTAACATAGAAATCCATTTCAAACTCTCAAATCTGTCTGTCTGTCTGTCTGTCTGTCTGTCTGTCTCTCTCTCTCTCTACTCATTGAGAAACTAACATATAACGAGGAGTTAATCAAGATATACATAGAGAGGGGAAGTGATAGGTAGAATGTAAGGTAAGAGATGGGTCAGTATTTGACTTAATTGCAAATTAGGACTAATTAGAATCAGTTAAATTGGAAATCTTTTTCAAACATAACTCAATCTTTAACATAAGGAATAATTTTGTATAATATTCGTGTCATTAAACTAAACAGTAAAAAACCCTTTAGGAGATAAACATTGATTCGCTCCGCTTTAGTATAATAATAATAGATATATGAGGTACATTTTATCGGCAATCTTTCTTGTAAACAAGTTTTATTCAGTACAATATGTCAGTCTTTTTTTAACATTTTTTTTACAGAAGTCCTCCTATGTTAGACCCAATCTTGTTTTTCATTAACTTTAGTGAACTTGACAGGTTACCCGTAAACGAGGAAGTATATCTTCTTGTTTTGGACTGGATTTGTTCTGGATAGACTTTGTAGTATAAATATTGATAAGCCTTTTTGTTTTGGAATTGGTACTTGAGGTGATAAACAACTAAAAATGCATAAAATGAATTTAATGAATGAAACGCAGGTTTTATTTTCAGGGAAGTTTCATGAGAGAAATGTTTATATTTAACAATGTGAGCAAATTCTGATCCTAAATGATCGTATATTTTCTAGATAAAACAAATTGGTTTATAAAAAAATCTTCATTTATTTTTCTTGTTTACAACAATTTTATTAAAAGAATTACACTTAAAAAATTCTGACTTAAAATTTAACATTAAAACGAAATTTGCAACTTTTTGTTTTATTTTTTGACATTTAGTTTGTGATAAAACATTGTCATTCAACAGTAAAAATTCAAAATTCTCTTACAAATACTAAGATATCTGAGTTGCGTTTAATGTTGAGTTCAGCCGATGTCTAAAATTCAGTGCTATATTATATTAAAAGATTAGTGAAAAATTAGATTCCTATAAAAAAAGATTTTTAAACATTAAAAAATCAAAATTATTAAAACACAAAGAATTAAAATCTCTTAAAAATTAATTTCTTTGGAAATTTTTTTTCTTTGCAATTCACTATAGATCAAAATTTTAAAAAAACTAGTAAAAGTTTTCTAAGCATAATATTAGGATATTTTTAGCACTTTTTATTTCAGAATTCATTGAATTTTTATGAAAAAAAAAAAAGAATTGGTAAAAATTTCTAAAATTTACTGATTAAATTATTCAGAATCTTATCTTTATAGAAAAATTTAAAAATCGTTTGATCAAAATATATATTGTTTAGATTTCATGAAGTGGGGAGGGGGTTGTGGTCGACCTAATAAAAAAGAAAATATTTCCCCTAATATATTTTAGGAAAATCTATTTTAAAGGTGAATAAGTATCGAAATTTTCGTAAAATTTTGACTTTTAATTGATTTTTCAAAGAAATGTTTTTAAAGCCTGTTGGTGTAACTTGTATTTGGCTTCGTTAAAATTCAATTGATTCAATGGTGCGAAAATGTAAACATTGTTTTCGTTCATAATTTTCATCATTTCCGTAAGCTGAAATTTAAAGAAAAAGTCACCAGAAGTTTTTGTTTCTTCTTTTGAATGGTTAAAAGACTTTGACGATAATAGTAACATCGAATTTGAGGTCCCTATTAAACATTTAAACTAATAACTGAAACAAAAAGATTTCAGATTGGAGATATGGACTATGCGCTACAGAAAAATTACGGACCCTTCATCGCAAAAACACCAAAATACTAAATTGGAAATATTCAGAGATTGTCCACACAGAAAGAAATATTTATTAAACTCTTGAACTGAAACACAAAATCAACCAACTTTAAAGGAAAAATGTTTCCAAGTGTTATTTTTAACATCATGCACGCACGAGGGTGATACGCCATCGAATAAAGCGAGTGCTCTCTTCATAACGGATATTCATTTGGATGTCATAATAAATAATTTTTATTGGCGTGTTTTCTCTTTTCGTGCTTTTTTGAAAAAATATGTATTTCCAGTGAATAGGAGTGAGTTGTTATCGATTTCATTTTCCTGGGTTCCTTGAAATTTCGGGTCTTTCAACATCTTATTCTCTCTCTCTCTCTCTCTCTCTCTCTCTCTCTCTCTCTCTCTCTCTCTCTCTCTCTCTCTCTCAGGTTACCAAATCAGGGCTGATCGGACTGATTTATTTTCTAATCCATGGATTCCCTCTCTTTATCCATAACCACTGTGCTGTTCTTTCGGCAGTCTCTGAAATAGCTCGGATTGCTTTGATTTTCTTATTTTCTGTTAATCCGAAACTTGCCAGTAATATGTTTAAGGATCCTCCACACCTTACTTCAAAAGGTATGCAGCTTGCTTTCCAGCATTTCTTTTTACAGTCTTCCATTCATGGTATTTTGGCCTTTTCCTTTCGTTTGTTTCCAAGCGATAATCAGTTCCAGTATAATTATTTGCTTTGTCGTGTTAGAAAATATCTGGGTGTGAGTTTATACTAGGTGATTGGGAAATTTTAGTTGACTTTGGGTTGATCAAGTCTTTATACTGCATTTTTGCTCTTGTTCTAACCACTATATATTCTACTAGACTGCTGAATGGAAGTTGTAACGTATTGGATTTTCCGTTAAGGGCAGCGCTACTAAGACATCTGAGAAGTCCAAGCCACTTTCTCAGATACCTACTGATATTCGTCTCCATGCATTCTATTGATGAAATTAAAGATTTGTAGATTGCCAACGGCCAAAGTACTCTCGGCAGAACTATATGTTGATATATCCACGCTTTCAAACGATTGGGTAATCAAGATTTATCCACCTTTCTCGGTCAGGTTTGGAGATCCTTAATCATTTCTCAGATCGCTGCTGTATCTCTTAGCGTGCAATAATTTTTCTCCCAAACTGACTGCAATTGTAGCAGGGCAAGTTTAACACCTGGAATATAAAATGATAGTCCCGCACAACTCGCCCCGTTACTCAGTTTCACGTGTTATCACAATCGTCAGACAAGAAGGGAAGTAAAATGGCTTGACTACCGTACTACGAACATTTTTGTGGAGCTGCTACTTGTGGATTTGTTGGCATATTTTCATTGTGAAAAATGGTTTAAGATTTTGATTTTTTTTAAATGTACCAATTTATATGATAAGTTGCTATTTTTAAGAAATGATACTGACTGACAAGTCGATTGCAACAGGAATAAAATGATAAGGCTTTTTTATGAGCTATAGCTTCAAGTTGGAAGTAACATTGAATTTAAAACAAGTCAACTTTCTAGACAGTACATCTAATTAATATGAGTAATGGTACATGGTAACCACATTAAAAACCTAAAAACATAACGTTATATTACGCAAAGTCTGACCACCTACCTACGATGACTGAAGAAATATGTAAGTCTATAACCTACAGGTAACCACTAATTTCAACAACGCTAATATTTTCGACAAGGCTAAAATTGAATATGAAGCCCACACCCTTAAAAAATGGGATATTTACCAAATTGGTTTATATTCATAACACCGGTAGACGAACAAGAAATAGAAAAAATAATATGGTTTAACCCACCCTACAGCAAAAACATGAAGACAAACGTGGGAGAATATGTTTCTATTTGATAAAGAAGCACTTTGATAAATCTACAACACTTAACACTTATTGTCAAACAAAAACAATCTAAAAACGATTTATTGTTGCATGAATAAAATACATGAAATTATCAGAAAACACAATTTGGAAATGTTGAATGAACAAGATAGCAACCAGAATTCCGGATGCAACTATAGAGGTAGAGATAGAGAATTTATTTGAACAGTAATCGTCTTATAGACAATGTCATATACAAGGCTAGCGAGGTATGAAGGGATGATGAAATAATCTACACCGGAGAAACAGAATTAAATTGGAAAAAAATGTTTAATCAAAATTCATGTTTGATTAATAGAAATTATTCTAACAATATTACATTATCGATCTATTTATAGGAAGTAAAAGGCAAAACTGATAATACCCCTATAATTAAATGGAATCTTGTAAAAAAACGCCTGGAGATTGTGTGTTGAAGAAAATTGTATATTGGAATACCCGAAACTCAATACATTGCTGAATAAGAAAAGTCAATTGATATCTAAGTGCTGACACCTGAATAAATTTATTTGGTGTCATTTTCCACCTGTCACGTGACCAATTTTTCTCTTAAATGCGATTGTCAAACGGGCTAAACAGGACAATAAATATAATCTAAAAGGCCAATGTTAAAAACATTTAAAATGAAATCAAATGCCATTACTAAAAGTTTCTTGTAGTGTGAATATTACAAGTTTCTTTTTTTTGTCTGGAGTTTGTAGTGCTCACACTACATAAAACTTTTTAGTAACATTGGTGTTATTTGCAAACTTTTAAAGAGCATTTTAGGTTTTATACTGGCCCTATATCAGTTTCAGGGCATAAGGCCTATTTTAGATGTTAGACTTACCTAACTGATCCTTACTATGATATATATATATATATATATATATATATATATATATATATATATGAGGAAAAAATGAGTAAAGAAAAGAAATGTAGATGGATAAAATGAATATAATCGATATCACATTAATCGATTAAATTCATTTTATCCATCTACATTTCTTTTCTTTACTCATTTTTTCCTCATATTGTCGGATTCAATTCCTTTTCCATTTTCACACACACACACACACACACACACATATATATATATATATATATATATATATATATATATATATATATATATATATATTGAGATGTTTTTGTATCTGTATCCGTTTTTTTTAAGTACAAATATCAGGTTTGGGCATTAGTGTGAAGCATTAATGTGCTATATTATAATAATGTAGTTATCATAATATATTCATCTGTGAATAAATATAAGAAAACTCGGTTGTTTTTTTTTGTTTTTTGTTGTTTTTTTTAGTTTCTTTTATTTAGTAATAATGGTGAATTTTCGGGATTGTAATTTCTCCCTTCTTCATGACTCTGAGGACAGTGGTGATTTTCTGGCTGCTGGTAGTTCTTTTTTTATGAGGGGATACTGGATGCTGATTGGTTGGTTAGTAATTAATGCATTTGTACCGTGTGTCTCTAGTAATCTGATAAGAGTCATGGAGTTGGTGGTAAGGGGGTATCTTGGAAATATGTGCAGGCTTTTAGTGTGCCTGTGTCTATGTTTAGCCCTATTCTGTGCGTGCGTAATCTAATTATCCATCTTAATTCAGTTAGTTTCCTTGCTTGAGTCGATGGAAAACCTTGCTGGATCAAGCAAGATATATATATATATATATATATATTATATATATATATATATATATATATATATATACACTCATCATCATATACAGAGTGATTATATTGGATGGAAAAGAGAAGAGGCAATTCTCTATTTAAATGGAAATATTT
Source organism: Doryteuthis pealeii (assembly GCA_023376005.1). NCBI lineage: Eukaryota > Metazoa > Mollusca > Cephalopoda > Myopsida > Loliginidae > Doryteuthis > Doryteuthis pealeii. The sequence goes on from CM042151.1 coordinate 20,857,194, forward strand.
CATCTTGTTATTTTACATTTATGATTCTGTTAGATATTGTCACAGACTTTGCTTAACTGCATAATATTATAAAGAAGACCTAAAATATATGAGACTTTCCCATATTCTTCCGTTTAAATCTGTCAAATGTGATATTTACCAAAAGTAAGAAATTCAATACAAACAATAGATTGACAGATAAATATGAAAAGTGTTATATTGATGCTCTTTTGTTATTGTAATAATTTATGTATAGAAACTATTGTACAGTTATGTGGGTGATTGTCCTTTCAATGTATATAGTTAGTTCTATCTAATGTATGGGGTTTCCTACAATAAGATAGATCTATCTAGACCATTGGAAGGAAAATCACCCACGCCTACAGTTATCTCTCTTTCTCACTCTCTCTTTCTCTCTCTCTCTCTCTCTCTCTCTCTCTATATATATATATATATATATATATATATATAATATATATATATATATTGCCTTTGTAAAGAAAAGTACCCATGCATGGACAATAGATTGCATAGTTACTATGCACCCTTGGGCACAAAAGCAAAAACACATTTTCATTTATATTCCAATTTATTTTTAGTCTATAAAATATCAGAAATAAGTGGACAATGTCACCATTGTCAAAGCAGTCTCTTATCTCTACATATCTCCTTTCTTCCTTCTCTGGGTTTATATATCTAGTCGCTGTCTTTCCATATCTCTCCCTATATATATATATATATATATATATATATATATATATATATATATATTGATAATGATGATATCTGAAAATGATCTTAATATATATATATATATGAGAGAGAGAGAGAGAGAGGTAAGTAGAAATAATAGTGTAGTCTCTAATAATAGGAAGTAAACTTATAGAATAAAATATAGCAACTTGCAGTGTTTAATATTATTGACTTTCCTATTATTTCTGTCTCACCCCCCCCCCCACATATATATATATATATATATATATATATATATATATATATATATCATCTCTTATGGTCAGATGTGTGTATACACATACACACAAAACACCTACTATTTCAAGTGTGTCACTCTTCTTTTTATATTAGTGACTGTTTCTCTTTAACTGTTCTTTTGTATCAGTTATGTGCACTTTTGTGTCTGTGTGTTCGGGCATTATTTCGTTTCTTTTTTTTTTTTTTTTTTTTTTTTTTTAAAGATATGTCAGAGGAGACAAGGAAGGGTCGGGGCCCAATTTCTTTCAATTCTCCTGCCAATTTATTTCTCTCCTGTATCTTTGATTTGATCCAAAATAAGTTGTATCGATTTTTTTTTCGGGAGGGAAAAAACTGAAAGACAGTGAGACAGGCTAAGAGTGACGTTGGAAGGGGTTGTTCGTCTTTTTTCTTCTTCACTTACAAAAAGTCACTACTAATCATTACAAGGCATTACATCAATGTGCTTCAACCAACAAAGACATTGGTGTCAACGACAAAAACCTTAGATGGTAAGAAGAAAGAAAGAAAAAAAATGAATTCGAAAAGTTGGCTTAATAATAATAAAGTGATTACCTGGCCGTAGACAAAGACAAAAAAGTCAATTAGAAATAAAAGGGATGTTTTTTTATCACACATCATATTGTAAAGACAATTAGATGGGTGGTAAAGGCATGAATCCATCCCTTTTTCCCATTTAACTCTGTTTTCAATATTAGAACAAATTGGACTAGTTTTGGTAGGGCAGTCTAGAAGAAAAAGATTCTGAATTCAAATCCTTTGCTTACACGACACAGACAGGCCTATTAGTCAACACATCTTGCCTAAGGTCTGTACTCTAGAGTAGACTAATATATATATATATATATATATATATATATATATATATATATATATACAGGGTGGACCAAAATGATCGGACACATTTACGTTTTAAACATCAAAGCTTTTCCTTCAACAATTTTTAAATAGACTGACCGACAAAGCAAAAGAGTCTCGCAGTTTTCTTATTTTCTGTGATACATTTATTTTTCCTCATACTAACGAAAGCCCTGATGAAGATCCATCGAAATGTGTCAGATCATTTTGGTCCACCTTGTATATATATATGTGTGTGTGTGTGAGTGTGTGTGTGTGTGTGTTAGGATAGCATAGACAATGATTCGATGGCACTTAGTGTGATAATCGGATCAACACAATCCTAACTTGGCGAATCAACCAGTCAGTATCAACCGGACAGCATGGGAGTCTATCCTCTTTTCACTAGCGCTAGACCAGGGAGATTGTTTTTGTTGAGGTGGAGCACCACACTTACCCTCACCTCCCCATTTTACTGTACAGTTCAGATTATCCAATCTGTGCAACTCATACGCTCAGTTGATGGGCACCGGTATCGAACCTTGCAATTCCTAGGCGGTAATTCTACCGACTGAGCTAAACCGGCCCCATTACACTGTTTAAAATTCACACTTTTAGAGCTGTGGTTCATCAGAATTCAGTTTTGTCTAATGATCGTGAAAACAATAAATTGCTAATACGAATATGTGGCTTTGATTTCTATGTTACTCTGTCTATATACTATAGGGAGTCAAATGTTTTGCAATATCTTGTTAAGTGCTAAATTTACGTCGCGTATCTCACGTCACGTTCATGTTGCAGTTCATGTTGTGGAGGATACCCGCTGTGGTTGGTAATATCGTTGTAGTTGGTGTGCTAACACGTTCTGCATTGCTTCAGTCCGTGTATGATTTAAAAGCCTTACAGATGAACGTGTAGCATAGTCTAATTCGGGAACTTGTGTTTTACGAGTTCGAACTGGGTCATAACGCTACAGACGCAACCAAAAACATTATTTATGCGAAAGGTAGAGATACAGTTGTTTACAGCACAGTAACGAGATTGTTCCAGAAATTTCACTCAGGTTACCTCGACGATTAGGCAAGGCCTAAAACCGTTGGTTCCGAGGTTGTGCTCGAAGCAAATTCGACGAGTAGCACTTTGGAAGTATCAAGTGATAGTAAGCGGGTTCGAACTCCAATCACGCTATTGCGTTCACTTTCCGACTAATGCCTTCAGGGAAGGTATGAAACCCCTCATCCCCTCAGCTATGTATTAAATAGTACCACTTCTGTTCTTCTACAAGGAAGGCTATGAAATTAAATAACCCATGAAGTTTGATATGCCATTAACCAAAGAAACAAAACCTATTCTTTATATATATATATATATATATATATATATATATATATATATATATATATATATTCCTCATCAACAGATCGCGCTGATACCACAATTCCAATGATTCCCTCTCGCCAACCATCCCTATCGGTCATCGGTTCCTGGCAGCCAGAATCGATGCAGAATTGGTTTATGTAGGTTTTTTTTCTGGACGGCTTACACTGTGTAGGTTTTCACAGGAGAACGTCACTTGCTTCGTCTTTGCTTTTCTAACAGTGGCTGTTCGTCTTATTTGATCTTATTTGGTTTGTGTGATAGGAGGTAAGTAGCTGTACAGCTGCTTTTTTATGGTTTGCTGCTTTTAGGATTGGTTCAGGGCAACACTCATCATCATTGATTGGTTACCATCTTTTTCTCTAATTGTTTCGTTAGAGTCCAGGTGATGCAGCTATACAGTAACACTAACACGCCTACAGCTAATAAGAATTCACGTTTTATCTTATCAGGGATATTATATTTATATTTATATATATATATATATATATATATATATATATATATATATATATGTATGTATGTGTGTGTGTGTGTGTGTGTGTGTGTGTGTGTGTGTGTGTGACGATATCAGTTGTTTCATGGCTCGCGTACTATTCAGCACTTCTTCATATAATATATATATATATATATATATACACACACACACACACGCACACACACACACACACACATATATATATATATATATATATATATATATATATATATCTGTACCTCCCACTTAATTTTTCTTCATACCACTGAATTTAGAATATCTTCACAACATACGGCTTTTATTAATTCTCGGCTGAATTTTTAAAAGTTTTTTTTCTGCTACTGCGACAAAAAATAAATAAATACTTGCTTATTTACAATATGATATCAAAAAAGAAAAGAAAAAAGAATCATGAAATAAATAGGGTTGGGGTGACACCCACGCCAATACTTAAATCTTTTTTTCCCCAAACAAATTGGAAAATGAAATAACCCAGTCTATTCAAAAAATATATTAACATTTTAGGAACAATCGTGACATTTTTATTCTTTCTTTCGTGTTGTCTTACTTTTATATTTATCGATTTATTTCTTTATTTGTTTATTTGCTTTTCACGAAATCACGAAATTTTTGGGCGAAACAAAGAAGGTCACCTGAAAATTCATGAGGAGAAAGATAAGGATAACAAGGTTTTTTCTGTTGATCACCACGCATAATTGTGTGGAAATTGAGTTTCGAGTGAAGATAGATTCTTTTTTAATAAGGTTGGTAAAGCCGAAGAAGAGGAAGGTGGTGGTGATGATGGTGAAGAAGGATGATAGGATGAAGAAGAAAAAAGAAAAGAAAAGAAATGGAAGGTATATGATAATAAGAAGAAAAAGAAGAACAATGAAAAAGTAGAGAAAATAACACCGAAGGTGGAGATTATGAGAAAAAAGAAAGAAAAGAAGGCTTTTTTTTACCTTCTTTTCTTTCTTTTTTTATCTTCTTAAAGAAAAGAAGGTAAAAAAGAAAGAAAAAAGAAGTCAATAAGACAGTGAAGATGAGTAAAAAAGACAACGAATATGAAGAAAAAGAAGAAAAAGATGAGAAATGGGTGATATGGAATAATAAGAAGAAGTAGAAATAGAAAAAAAAAAGAAAACGAAGAAGAGGAATTAAGGCCAAGGAAAAGATGAAATACAATATGACAGTAAAGAAGAGTAAGAATTACGATAAAGAAGAGGGTCAATAAGACTAGTTTGTAGGTTAGTTTCTTGGTTGACATCTTGAGACATGGGCAGCACGGCGACGGACTTTGAAAAATAAAAAAGAAAGAAAAGATATAGTGAAAAAGAAAGAAGAAAATCGCTTTTTGGTGATTTTAGTTGAAACTGCTGGAAGGCAGGAATCGATAGAACAACTTAATTAGCGTTAAGAAGAAGAAATCGAGGAGACATTGGCGCGTCTGTTTTTGAGACAAGAGACAACAAAAGGAAGGAGACACAGAAACGGTAGAAGAGCGTGGTGAGCTAGAGAAGCGAAAGAAATAGCGGAAATAAGAAAGATGGCGAGGTGGAAATGAATGGCGATAGGCGGGAAAAGAACAAACATAGTTACTCTGTGTGTGTGTGTGTGTGTGTGTGTGTGTGTGTGTGTGTGTGTACAAAAAGGCAAAATCGTTTCTTTTATTAACACCTACCTATACCCCTACGCATGCAAAATTATCTTCACATACATAGATACACACACACACACACAAACACACACACACACACACAGACGAATAAGAAAGGCAATAAAACAATGATGAAGAAACTCAATAAGACGAGTTTATAGGTTGGTTCTTGAGTTGACATCTTCACACACACACACACACACACACACACACACACACACACACACAAAAGAAGAATCTTAATAAGACTTGTCTATACGTTGGTTCTTTTAGTTGACATCTTCATAGGCACATCCCCACCCACACAGTGAAGAAAAAGAAAGACAATAGAACAATAGCGATGAAGAGAAATGGTTTGTAGGTTGCTTCTTTGCTTGACATCTTTACATCCACACACAGTGAAAAAAGAAGAAAGACAATGAAGAAGACTGGTTTGTAAATTGCTTCCTTAGTTGTCATCTTCACACTCTCACACATACATCTACCCACACCACACTTCTACGAGCCATTCAAATCTCAATTTTCGCCTCCCACGACTGAAAGTAAAGGAAAAAAAATGTCACGTATCTGTTAGAATTTGATCTGATCGCATGTGTTAGCTAGCATTTAAAAAAAAAACTCTAATGAGTCGTGACCAGGGATCAGTAATAAGAATAAATCTAGTTCCTGGAGATCCGTCAACCATGTGGCACCTCCTCATTATGCTAATAAAGGAGTAGAGTCAGAAGTAATCTCCTGTGTCTGTTGCAATATGCTAATGGAACTAGTCAATTTTTGCATACACCTACGCACAAAAAATCTGTGTGATTCATTTAATTCTGGTGTTCAGAAAGTGTTTATAAGCTAGTCTTGTCGATTGTTGGTTCCATTATAACTATTTTATCTAAATTTCTAATTGATTTTAACGGCAACCCGTCCAGGGTTATTTGATGTCCAGAGATTAGGTAATCGCGTTCATTGGACGTTCATAATTATATTTTTTGTGTTGTTGTTTCTTAAGATTTTTTTTTCTTTTCCCATGATCCTCTCTAATACTAATAATTTTTTAAGAAATCATAAATGGGATCCTAACAGGTAACTCCGGGTCAGTAGACCTGGAATTAATGCCAATGAAGGGGTACTCCACTCTTCCCAGATTTCCAGAACTGTAGCCTCACCATCAGATTCAGTTTAGTGTCATATCCAAAACACTCCTTTGGGGGAGGTCTTTCCTCTGCTAATACAGCGTATTCTAAGCAGTGACGTTATTGTATATTAATTCGTCAGTGAGTCGTCGCTTTGTTGGTTGACAACATTAAAAAAATCATCTTGAATTGCAGTTTTCATTTTTCTCATAAATGTGACAGGTTTTTTTCAGAGATCAAAAATCTTAATTTACGTATTTTGTTATAGAGTGATTTTACGACTATTTAAACTTAAAAGATGATAAAAATGTATATATTGTTTTAGAACAAAATAAATCATATATACAAAACTTTAGTAAAATTATATACATAATTATGTACAAAACATTGCAGTGTACCACAAATACAATAGACAATATTTGGACCTTTCCAGGGAACTGAAAAAGAAAACTATGGAACCTAAAGTTGAAGGTGATACCAATTGTAGCTGGTGACCTTGGAATAGTCTCCAAGGGTTTGGAAAAAAGTATGAAGGAATTGGAAATCTGGAAGGATCGAGACCATCCAGACAACAGCATTGTTGAGATCGACTAGAATACTATTAAGAAGAATCCAAAAGACTCCAGTGAAAGACCACCAGGTGATGCTGGTGTGAAAAACTCATAAGGAGTGAAATAATAATGACACGACTGTGAATTGTGCAAGCGATTAAACTTTAACCTTACAGACAAATGATAAATGCACAGAGAAGAATCTGTCACGAAAAATAAGACCTGAAATTCTCTATGATTTGACGATAAACACAGATCAGCCAATCTTGACGAGAAGATCACAATTAATTGTAGTCAATAAAAAAAGACAACAGTGTTAATCAGTAGACTTCGCCATTCCCTCAAATCACAGAGTTAAAATAAAGGAAAATGAAAAACTCGATAAATATCTGGACTTTACCAGAGAGCTAAAAAAAAAAAAAGCTGTACAATATCAAGGTGACAGTGATACCAGTCATAGTTGGAGTTCTTGGAACAATCCACAAGAGCCAGGAAAAGAAACTGAGAGACTCGATGTGGAATTGAGACTGTCCAAACCAAAGCCCTACTGAGATCGGTTTGAGTACTTAGAAGAGTTCTGGAGATATAAAAAAAAACCCTGCTGTCACTCGGATTTCAGAAAAAAATCAGTTACAACTGGTGTAAATATATCTGTCAAATAATAATAATAATAATAATAATAATAATAAATAATAATAATAATCTCTCATGTGTTCCCTTCGCGTTATTTTCTTTCTAGTTCCTCTGTCAATCTTATTGTTTCTACATCTGAGACTTTCCTCTCCTCCTATTGTCTTTTAAATATTTCCATTTGTCCCCCCCCCCTGCAACTCTAAACACCCTGCTTCACTGCCAACAGATGATCAGCAGTGAAACACAGACTATGGCAGGCTTCAGAAAGCTGTGTCTGTGTGTTTAAATACTCACCTTTCTTACTTCATTTCTCTCTGTTTTGTGTGACAGACTGACGGACGCCAAGATTTTTTATTACTAAGATTTATTGAGATTTTTTTTAATGTTTGTGCCTACGTTTCGGCTGATGTACGCTCCGGCCTTCTTTTGTATGTTGAATTTAGCAGACTTCTGGGAAATCGATCTATAATCGTCCTATTAGCAAGAATTCTTCCAAGATGTAGTCATGTCAGTGCTAATGTATGGTTGCACCACTTGGTCTCTAACGAACCGTTTAGAGAAAAATCTAAGTGGGAACTACAGAATGCTGCGTGCGGTCTTGAACAGATTTTGGAAACAGCACCCCAAAAAAGCATCTGTACGGCCTCTTTTCACAAAAACCTATGACAAACAAGCCATGCTGAACAATGGAGCAGCAAAGACAAACTCATAATTGACGATCTCCTGTGGACACCTACACATGGACCCACCAGTGGCGGTCGACTACCAAAAACCTACATTAATCACCGCTGTCATGCTGGATGCCGTGCGGAAAACCCGCCAGGAGCTATGGCCGGTATTGAGGTGGGAGCGAGAGAGAGAGAGAGAGAGAGAGAGAGAGAGAGAGAGAGAGAGAGAGAGAGAGAGTCATAGGAATCCGTATTGCTGCTATATATACTAGGTTAGGTTTTGTTTCTTTGTTTAATGGCATATCAAACTTCACGGGTTATTTGATTTCAAAACCATCCTTGTAGAAGAACAATGAAAATCCGTGCTACCAGCACGGCATGAGGATTTGTGACCGTGTACCAGGTTAAACAAAATTCAGAAAATATACGAGTGATTTATTGCCCTGTAGGTTTAATATATGTAAGAATAATGTCAGCCAAAGATTAAGGGTCTCTTAACAAACTTTAGTGGAATTAAATGAGAATAAAGGTCGGGTCATTAAATACTTTCTCCCATAACAATTTTCTCATAGAAATCAAATTTTCTTCTAAACTAAAGATACCAGGATTTATGGTAGAATACATCCAAAACGAATGTCATTGGGTATCTGTTTCCATGACGATTACGTCAACATTTTCCGTTATCATTTTAAAAATATCTCGTAGTATCTGATAAAGCTGTATAAGAATCCCAATTTGTTACCGACCACCCACTAAGGACAACCACTCCCATATTAGAGGCACTGACCGGCTTGCTTTCAAACAACAAAGTGCGGAAGATAGTCGGCGGATCTACACAATAGCTGAGGGAAAGGGGGAAACCAAAATGACCCACATTTTTTGTTTTGTTTACATGTGTTTTTCAGTTTCTTGGGTTTTTTATTTTCAATTTTTCCCACCCCCTTCCATCGCCAATCATCAATATTGGGAAATTTTTAAGTAGGATACATGCATAGAGCGAATGAGGTATTTTGCGCAAGGAGAGAATGCAAGAATTTTATTTTTATTTTTGAATGAATCGGTCGGTGAGTGAGCCTAGCTAGATAGATCCGTGTAGTGATATGACCAGTTTTATCACCTCTCCCCCAAAACCAAACTTCCGGCTACATGCCGAGTTGTGTGCACATGCGCTGTACCTCATTTCCGAATAAATAAAAAGTTTGTTTGGAGTGAGTGCAAGATTATTCGTTTGTTTTTTTGTTTTTTTGTTTTTTTTGTTTTTGTTTTTTTGTTTTTTTTTGTTTTTTCAATTATATTTCTCAATTATATATCTGTTTAAGTAACTTAAAACATCACAATTAGGATTTATCAAATAAATATGTCAAAGCATTCATAGTTTATTCGCACTGTAATTTTTATGGGAGTATTTGAAAAATTTTGCACATACTTTGTATTTAAATTACACAGTACTGACCATAAATAATTACTCACCTGACATTTTTTAAATTAAGTTTATTAAATTTAATCTAAGCCAAAGATATCCTAATCATATATCTAAAAGGGCATTTCGCAGCCCAAAACATATTATTAGATAAAAGAGTTTTATAATTTGCTTGAAGCATTGTGTTTATATTCGTTTGGTGGTTATCTTTAAAGGCTATCACAATACCAGTGTAAAGAAAAATGAGATGACTATGATGTTGTTCGTATACCTATGATTTATTTTCTTGATATTTCGGGATAAAGATCCCTTCGTCAGAAGATTTCTGAAAGCTAAGTTCTGGAGCTGTTATCTTGTTGCTAGGATTTGTCCATTCTATTGTATGCCTGGTGATATCTTCCTCCAAATTATGTTGCATGTGTGTGTGTCTATCTGTGTGTGTGTGTGTCTGTGTGTGTGTGTCTGTGTGTGTGTGTGTGTCTGTCTGTCTGTCTGTCCAACATCTTAGTATCATTCCAGATTTGGCCTATTTCTTTTTTTTTTCTTTTTTTTTTTTTTTTTTGTATGGCAGGTTTCAGTAGTAATTATTTGTACATCTGATATTTTGATTAAATTCCTCCAAATAATTAAAAATTGATTTCCACTTTAACACCAGTTTCAGTTAACTTTGTCTATAAAAGTTTAGAATGAAACTGTAACTTTTATCAAAAATTATAGTTAAAAATGGACTTTCACTTTAACACCAGTTTCTGTTAACTTTAAAATATAAAGATAAAAAGGTAGTGGCTAATACTGTAACTTTTATGATTTTTTATATTAACCCTAGCTTGATTACATTTTATAATTTTCACTTAATTTTATTTTATTTGCTTAATATTATTAGGTATAATTTATTACCATACTCTACAGTATAGAAACTCTGTAACGAAAAATATGAATATATCATTATCGAGTTGTGCTGACAAAACTGATTCCCATAACTCTCCCCCTCCTTCTTTCGCAACCTGTCCCTTATCAATTAATACATAGTTGTTGTAAGTTTTTACTGGTCAACCAATACTTATGTGTACATGTGTAGGTGTCACTTATGAGTTCATCCTTACTTTTCCAGTAGTGTCCAACATGTCTTGTTCGTCTTGGTTTGTGTAATAGAAGGTAAGTAGTCGTACAGCTGCTTTTTGTAGTGGGCTCCTTCTCCAAGCGTTTCGTTAAAGTCCAAGTGATGCAGCCATATCATAGTACTCATACAGTCACATCTTTTTATCGTATCAGAGAATTCAGATTTTTATTTGATCAATAAACTTTCAATAGCAGTCTAGTCTTTTCCTATGTGTATATTGACAGCGCTTTCTGTAGATGAGATATTACTTACTAGGTATGTGAACTGGTCTATTAATTTAATGGCTCTATCTTGTTTTAACTCTGAGTTCACGTTTTTATCTAGGCTATGAAGCAGAGATTCAGCTTGTGAAGGAGTATTCGCAAGAAGTACTAGATCATCTGTATATTCTGCAGCTGTAATAATTTCTGGGAAATATCGTCTGCCTTTTTAAGTGTGAAACCTTTTTCCTTCATTAGATCTAATGACGTAGGCAGATTATAAATAGAAATGGTGTTAATTTATCTCCTTTAAGGATTTAAGTGACAATGTCAAGGATAAATCCGAAAAAGTTCGAAAAACAATCAAAAGCGGAAAATACCTACTGAAGTATGGACGACAAGGAAATTTGACAATTACACAATGAAATAGAGAAATTAACGAAAGGCTGCATCTTTCCCTTCCCGAAGAAAGGCGACCCCAAAATCACTAAGGCTTACAGAGGTATACATCTTACTGTCATAACTGCTAAGGTTTATAATGCACTGCTTGAAATCAAGAAAATTCTTATAAAAATCGAAAAGGATTTGGGAGAAATTGATCCACAACTTTTCAGATTCTGACGATTCGTCGAATCGACGAAGGAATACGAGCAAAATGTCTCGAGCTTTCTCCAAGGCATTTGACTTCATACACAGAGGAAAATGGAGGAAATACTACTTCTGTGGTCTTCCCAAAGAAATTGTTACCACTATAATGATGCTCTACAAAGATACAAAACAATGGTTTGTTAACCCGATGGTGACACAGATGAATATATAGTAGTTAAAAAATAAGTACACCTTTTTTTTAATACATTTATGGAATTTTATTTTCGGCTGCAGAAGTGTTGCAATTTTATTTTTGGTTCAGTGCTGGATTTTAAAGTTTCGGTGCTGTAGAGTTCAAATATAATAGTTAATAATATCCGTTTTTACTATAAAATATTCCATTTGAAATGATAAAATTCTTGCACCTTTGGTTTAGAATAAAATGAGAAATGGTAGAGGTTTATTTATTTTAGGAGTTCTCATAAGAAATTATTAACCACAGTGAAAGGATCGTCATTGGAGTTGTCGGAATATTTGTCGGTAGGCTAGAATATAGTTGTTCTTTGTTTTAATTATATTTTATTTCTACGTAGGAGTCCGGTTGGTTGCCATTACTTTCTGTGGCGCGTAGGTGTCCAGATGTTAGACATTACTTTTTATGCCGTAGGCGTCCATATGCTAGACGTTACTTTCTGTGACGTGTGGGCATCCAGTTGTTAGACGTTACTTTCTGTGACGTGTGGGCATCCAGTTGTTAGACGTTACTTTCTGTGACGTGTGGGCATCCAGTTGTTAGACGTTACTTTCTGTGACGTGTGGGCATCCAGTTGCGTTACTTTCTGTGACGTGTGTTGCTTGAATGTTACTTGAATGAATACTTGATATCATATAACTGTGCGCAAATTATTTGTGTTAAGAATAGTTCCTTGAAGCTATAATTGCTTACAAAGGATTATTATTATTAATTTCTTAAAACCATATAACTGCTTGCAAATTATTGGTGTTAGACAGAAATACTTGAGTGATTATTATTAGATATGAATAGTTATTTTAAACCATATAACTGTAGATAAATTATTAGTATTATATCATCATCATCATCATGTCGCGCATGCAGCGCGGGTATCCATGACAATCTCTCGCCTTCCCTATATAGGAATACTTAAAACCATACAATTCTGTGCATTTTCTTCATATTAGGTAGAAATACTTGTGTGTAAACAAATGATTATAGGCAAATAAAAAAAGGCAATTAAAAATATTGTTATAATTACACATCAATCATTTACATATAAATGAAATTTCGGCATCAAATAACCCATAAGTTGATATACCGTTAAGCAAATAAACCAAACAAAAAAAAAGTAAATGGTGAAAAAAAAAAGAAAGAAAGAAAGATCTACTGTGTTGTGATCTTGGATTCTTGTTAGCGTTATTGGAAAATGATATACAAATTTGCCAATGGCAAATAATGGTTACTGTTAGAAATTGAAGCCAAATATTCATTCAGCATTGCTTGGCTAAATGGACGAACAGTGTGAAATTTGAGTTAGCTCTTCTGTTATCGTCACAAGACTGAAGTGTTTCGCGGAAACACAGGCTTTATATAGACAGAAGATGGTTTAGATCAAAGATCACCAAAGTGGTCGATATCGACTCATAGGTGTCGATGGTACCATCCTAGGGGTCGATAAATGCCTTAGGGAAAAGAAGATAATTGATAAACGGGGTTGTGGAGGTCGAAAGATGAACTTTAGGAAGCGAAAGAAGAAAAATAGACTAATTACTGTACAAGATAGAAACAGGTTATACACTCTGATCTTTTCCTTATATTTCATGTAATATATTCATTTATAATACTGTATTTAGATGATTGAACATTTGTTCATTTTGAATTCAAGAATTATGGTCAGTATTTCATATTTCTCAGGATTTCCACAATAACACGAAACAGTTTTTACTTCCTTGAGTCTTTATATTTCAAGAATGATCTTCATGGTTGAGACGGGAATATAGAACAACATCTTTGAAGATTTTGTATCTGATCTTTGATAAAATAAAACCGAAACTATTTCAGATGTAGCCGTATCAATACTATTGTATGACTGCATCACATGGACTTTAACGAAATGCTTGAAAAAAAAAGGCTAGATGAGAATTGTACAATGATGCTGTCCTGAACAAATCATGGAATAAAACCGAAACAGCAGTTTTACGGCCACTTACATCCCATCACACAAGCCATGAAAGTAAGATGAACAAGGTATGCTGGGTACTGATGGTGGAGTAATGACGGACTCATAAGTGACGTTCTCTAATGAACTCCTACTCATGGAGACACTAGACCAGCAAAAACTTACATACAACAGCTATGTGCGGACACTGGATGTGGTCTAGAGGACTTATCAGGAGTGTTGCGGGGCCGATAAGGATGTCGACCCCACAGACTTTTGAATGAATGAAATGACTGGATTCAATGAAAGAGACAAAGGCAGAGGATTTAGATGTCAGGAAGTAACCAGGTGGTCAATTTATTATCGAGAATTGACAAAGGTAAATCGGCAAGTTGAGAGTTTTCGTCGCTCGAGGTTGGTCGCTCAACGTTCGGTCAGTCTTTCATTGACCTGGGTGGATAGGTCGTCGGTTGTCGGATGGCAGCTGGAATCCGGAATCGGGATACAGTGCGTCTACGGGCGAGGTTGGCGTCGTGGTCGGTCGTCGGTAACGGTCTCGGCTTGCGGTTGTATCGGCTGCGAGCCCCGGTCGTAGTCCCGTCGAGGACTGTTCGGTACGAGCGTGAAACGTAACAGCGACGGACCGTTCGCTTAGCACGTGCGTTGCTTGGGTCTGATTGACCGCGGTTATGCGGGATTTCAGACCGGCTGGTACGTGTGCGCAAATGCCTCGAGTAGCTAGGTGTTTGCTCGGCGGAAGATCGAGTTGGATCTACCAAGCTAGGACAGCGTACTGTTGGCGAGGGACGCCTATCCGATCGTAAGATCCAGATCTTCTAGGGATTTCGCCCTAAGATCGCATTCGTGGTTAAGGAAATACTGAGGTGAAAAGGGCCGACTGGTTAGCTCTGAAAAGAACTGGGTTTGTTTAGCCTTGAAAAAGGCTGATATTGCTGGACTGGAAATGTTCGTGTCATCACAGCAAAGAATGAGGCTGGTCGTCTAGCGGCAAAGAAAGGCAGAGCGGTCAGGAATCAGGAAAGGCCATTTGTTCAGAATAGGAATCAGGATCGTCAACTGTTGGTGGCTGGCTGGAACTGTTCTGTTATCGCAAAAATGACTTTCTTAAATACACGAAATTTACCGGAAATATCGAATGACGTCAGGCAAAAGTTCGTCAGCGATGATGATGAAATGGTGGAGAAGGGAAGTTTTGGCTACGTGACCCAATACACGCAAAGGGGTGGAGCTTAAAGGGTTAAAACTGGGCAAAAACTGGATATATCTGGTCAGACATGGAAAGGGGTTTTGCTTACGTGCGAAAATGCACACGCGTGCTCTGATTACGTGCGTTCGTTCAGAGAAAGGGGTTACGGTTTCTTGGCCCCGACAGGAGCAATGACCGATCGGGACGAATGGCGGGAGAGCGTCAAAGGAAGCTGGGCAATTAGCACGCCTAGATGATGATGATGATGATTATGATGGTAATTGTATGCAGTTTCCCTCACTAATACATATGGAAAATGCACGTCTATGTATTTGTTGTACATAAAGGTCGATGGATTATATAGTGCCAAATGTAAAATTATCTACCATAATGTTGACAAAAAATACACCCTTTTTGTGTTATCTATCATAATCTTTCTAGCACTACTAAAAATGCGACCCAGCAGGATTATGTGTTGTTAACGGTCGATTCTTGTTCTACCTCTCTTGTCAGGTTATCGCTGTGCCATTTTCCGTTGTGTTGTAACGGAGTAATTTTAATATATAGCGTCGCAAACCATAAAACACCGAACATAATAAAACGGACTACCTATTTGTTCTCTGTTCTTGTTCGTCATCAGTGATTCCAAATTATTACTAAACTTCATTAGAGACATCCATGTTTCTAAGAAATCTTCTCTATATATATACAATCTCTGAAATGCATGTACAGTAATACTGTTTCAAAGGTTTTATAGAAGAATGATAATTGGGTAAGTAGTGTTTCCTTGTACGGTATAATATAAGAACAATTCATTACGAAGTGATAACAAGGATATTTATTGTCTGATCAAATTTAATAGAAGAGAATACAAAATATGACAAAAGAATAGCGTATACATATGTGTATAGAAGAAATGTTCAAATAGAAAAATAATTATTTTAGATGATAAAAGTCTTGAGGCTGCTGGTAAAAGATGAAAGTATAAATTCTTACATGCTGACCACGTTCTAGTGTGCCACACGACACGAAGATGGGAGTTCAAACTGTGGATAGGAGATGGAATTAGTACGTATTTTTCTCTTGGGTCTAGAGGGTAAAAAAGGGCCTTTGACGTTGGTGCTTCCACTGGTCGCTACAACAACTAGCGCCTACCGGAATAATTATCTCTCGTGTCTCCAAATGTCAAATAGGAGAACTTGTGTCAAGAAAAAATATAATCCCTACAACTTCACATATACGCAAGTTATATACGGGGGCTGTCTTTTTTTTTTCATAAAACTCTATTCAAAGATTTCAACCATATTTTATCATTCAAATTATTATTTCATGGATTTATCTATCACTTGATAAAATTTTAACTTTTTACATATTTGAAATAAAACTCTTAGCTGACTAATCTATAGACTCATAATCGTTTTCTGGTGAAAAACAAAAGAGCAAATGAGGACATCTGGAAAAAAAACCTAAATTCTAAGTGTCTGTCTACCATTACATCTGCTGACTGCTGAGAGGCTTTCCTCTGGCTGCTCTGCCATAACCAATGAGATGATACTGCACTGCTATTATTCGTTTGATTTCGGTGTTACTTGCCACTACCTTATTTTATTTTCGAGCTAACTTACACATGTATAAAATCATCCACTTGGTATTGGCTACCAACTGAGGCACCTTCTAAAGAGGTGAGAGGGCTATGCCGATGGAACAAAATTGTTTTGTCACTGCTCTCGTGTGTGGGAATGTCACAACTTTAAATTTAACTCTGAGTCACATCCTGGGGGCTGGGTAAATTCAGAGTAGCTTAACTACACGATGTTGACTCGCTCAATGAGACGGGACCGACCAGAGAATGGTCTTATTATAGATTAGCTTGGCTTCAGAGAACGCCTCCCCTTGTGTAGAGTTGCCTCGATGCGCCCCCAAAGATGGGAATTCCGATGCTATTTCGGTACTGTCATTATGCGTGGGAGGACCTCCACTTTAAAACTGATCTTGTCTTACATTCTGACGGTGGCGGAGGGGCTGGGTAAATCTAGTGACCAGTTAAATTCGTGCGTTTTTTCTTTAGCTCTTTTAGTACATACTGCTTAGTATACAGTAAGACTTACGCACTTAATAGAGTAAATGTAGATACATAATTCCACCAAATTACAGATCTTTTGTTAGTGTAGTATGGATATAAAATAAAAGCACGGCTACTACATTTTTTGGACCACCAAGCTTCCCCATATTTCACTATTCACCCTTTAAATCTGTATCGTACGACTTATCCCCAGATCCTTTCCAGAGAAATACTCCACAGAGCAGCTACCTATCACCAACATTAATATTAATTACTTCGCCAAACAAATTAATTACATATTCCATTTACCACAACTATCATAGCTTTACACTTTATTCTTGAGAACAGGGAGATGGGAAATGAACGTTCAATTATTTTCTCTTTCCTTTTTAAAAAATACATTGGTAATTGCCAATTTGCAATAAATTTTATACAGATTTTAGATATAAAATATGTATAAAAAAATGTGTCAGTATAATTTATATCATGTCTCTTTGTATTTGGAGGCGTAAAAGAGATTAGAGTGATAATATTTACACACACACACACACACACACACACACACACACACACAAAAATGTGTGAGTTTGTGTAAAGAAAGAGAAAAAGATCAATAGAGGGAATAAAGCATAGGTTGAACAATAAAGCTTAAAATAGAAGAAAAGAAAGAGAAGAGACAAGAGACTGACATACACAAAAAAGAGAAAATAAGAGACTGATAAAAAAAAGAGAAACTAAGATAAACTGAGAGATTGACAAAGGGAAAATGAGAGGCTAACAAGATAATGATGCGAAAATGAAAGACAGAGAAAGAAAGAGAATCTGATAAAGAAACAGAAAAATATAAAGAAAGAAAAAATGATAAAGAATCATAAAGAAATAGAAACATCACGAAACTAAGAAAGTGAGGTGATGTCTTTGCTCTTAAAATTGAGGTTTCAGTTCGTCTGCACGCTTTCAGTAAGGTAATATATATATATATATATATATATATATATATATATATATATATATATATATACTCTGTCTTACCCTGACCCAAAACAACAAGCTCCACCCACCCAGTGTTCCTAAAGCCATCATTTCCCGGCAGCAAAAACAAACATTACGCCAAGAGAAAAAGTGCAAAAAGAAAAGAAAAAAAAGTAAACAAAACAAATAGGAAGCCAAAGAATTTCAGGAGCAGAAGTGGAAGAATTAATGTCGAGCTGGAAGGTTGGCGATAGTCGGAATACGATTTGGCAACAGGGAATTACTTCCAGTTGTTTGGCTATCGCCTGAACTCTGTTTAAGCTTCTTCTCGCTTGGCTCCAGACCAAGGACCCATGTTGACTTCGCTTTAACCCAGTGTTTTTATTGCAGGAAAATACACACCGATGAGACACTCTCTCGACATCGGCTCTTCACACAATAGTACACGTCCGACAGCCAACGAACTAAAAAGAACGAACCATCCGACAACTTCAATAGTCCATTTCTACTCCCTCGTCACTTCACCTTCTTACCTATTGTCATTATGCTTAAAGCTTGGTTAACAAAGAATAAATGCTTTTTAACCCTTTCAATAGCAACTCTGTAAAACAACTTTTGTGCATTGGGTAGGAAGTCCATTTCTCATAGTGCTGTCAATTCTTTCTCCACCTGTTTCAAATGCTTGTATATAGTCACAATTATTACAGTTGCAGACTTGACGCTTGTATTTTTATGCTTTTAAAGTTAATATACAAATGCATGAAATATTACCCTGAGATGTTAATGCATTGCTCTTCAATGTGATTGGTCATTTTGGAGAAACATCGGGAAAGTTCAGTTACTGCTAACATTTTAAGGACTACGAATTTTGAATACTTAAGAAAACACTTGAATTTAAAAAAAAGTATCTGATACATATCAACTTATACACACACACACACACACACACACACACACACACACACATATTTTACAAATGTTGGACATTTTTAAGTAGAATTTCAATGCTATGTTTGCTTTAATTTTCAAATTTCTTTAAATATAAATCACATCTTAATAATTTTGCACAAAAAGGAAAAACCGGTAATATTTAATGTGTATATATATTTACTTTATCGTTGTTTTATTTTTGTAGTTTCATCCTGACATACATACATACATACATACATACATACATATATACACACCAACTGCCTTTATATATATATATTATATATATATATATATATATATATATATATGCTTCTTAATGCCTGGATTTCATACCCTTATCTGATTTATATTGTTCCACCAATGTATGTACCGTATTTAATTGAATCCTGCTAAATATATTTTTTTAAATAAATACACAAACATAACATTTTAAGCCTGATGATTAAAATCTGAATGCCGGTTTTGAGCCAGAAGTTTATACGTCAGTCTGCGCATTGGTTATGTACACATAACAACGCCTACTTTTGCTATTCGACAGTGAAGCTACATGTTCTGCCTCCGTCCATCGGACGAAGTGAAACCAACATTTCATGTCAGCGTTACAAGGCTCACTAGTGAAACTACACAAGCGCTCTTACATATTAGGATAAGCATTTAAATTTATTTACACCGAGTGAAACCACTTTAACATTCTTCTTACTATCTAGTTTTGCTTTTTGTGATATGATGTTTTCCGTACATGTATATTTACATTTTATAAAATGTATTCTATGTTACATATACGTTCATTTTTCTTTTCGCTTACTATTCTTCAATCTATTTGTTGTTACACTTTTATGTTTCTTTTGCTTAACTATCTTCTTTACTAAACGCGTCCTCGACAAATGAGTTAACAAGATTTAAAAAAAAGAAAAAGAAATCACATAAGAACATCGACAAAAACTAATGGTATAATTGTTTTAACGGTCCGGCCGTTCTTAATTACCAGATTCGGTTCTCCAAAGAACAGAGAATTCCTTTTACATAACAATTCAACGTGACTTGACCGTGAATAAAAAAGGAGAAAACATAAAAGCAAAGCTAAGCATAGATTTGGTACAAGGCCGCAAATATGGGGCACCCAGTGAGGATCGTTACTCACTATTCAGCTATTACAGCACATTGAAATGTCCACAAAGGAACAAAAGTTGAATGTAAGCTTATAGCGAAAATGTAAAGAATTAAAGTGTTTAGAGTTGAAAAACAAATGTAGAGTAGAATGACTTGGGGTTGTATGGACTGGCATTATAGGCAGCTGAGTAGACAAAAACCATTCAATTGGGGACTGGGTGTGGGTGATAAAAGCCTTTGTTGTCATTTCTGTTTTATATCGATTCATTTAGGTCAGCTTTCTCAACTTTGCTTACTTTATTCCAATGTTTGTGCTGCTCTAGTCTCTAGCAATTCTCAAAAGGGAGACTCTTGGCTCCCAAGGGAAGAATTTCAAATCTAATGGGAGGAATTTTAGATTTATACGGAGTAATTTCAAATCTATGGGGAGGAATTTCAAATCTAAAGGCGGGGATTAGAATACACTGATTGTATCCCCTGCAGAGAGGTAAGCCCCCCCCCCCCAATAAAGGGAGTTTACTATATATGACACTAAACTGCATCTGGTGATGAGGACCAAATTCTGGAAACATGGGGAGTGTGGAGTACCTCTTCATTGCTATTACTTCTAGGTCCACTCTGACCCGGAGTGGTACTACTTGTTAGGGTCCAATATATGGGTCAAATAGATCTGTTTAAATATCATTAGTATTCTATGTGCAAAAAGTAACCCTCCCATGGTTTCCTGGAAGTCGAGAGTTCAATCTCTAGGTCAGGTTATGCAGAAATACAAGATTGGCCGATAACCCTGTCGGCTGGGGCTTTAGAGTACACCGACTGCATCTCTGCAGAGAGGTAAGACCCCTCAATGGAGCCACCTGTTGTCCGTGGGTGGCGACCCGTGATGTTTAAGGATGGAATCCTGGTGGGTGAGCAGTCCAGGACATGCAACACTCCACTTAGACTTTTACTTAGATTACACGGGCGGTCGGAGAGTTCCCCTCCAATCTATCGGCTGGTCACGTCAAGTCCTAGAACCTATATGATGACCCCAACCCTATTGCCCTTATGGCAAGCCCCAACCCTTTTTATCATATGGGTGCTAGAAGACGATGGCTGAAGGTCTTCATGTCATGGGTATGACGTTAAACTCTGATGGTGAGTTTCCAGTTCAGGAGGTTTGGGGAATGTTGACCCCCCTCTTAATCACCATTGCTCCCAGGTCCACTGACCCGGAGTGGTAGTACCTGTTAGGGTCCAATCTATGGGTTAAATAAGAAAATATTTTTATAAAAATTGTGTATCCATTAAGAATGAATATATTTCAAAACTTTGTCGGCATTAAATGACCCACTGAGGTTGATATGCCGTAAAACAAACTAAACCAAACCAAGATTGGCCGATTGAGAAATGAGGCCTCGTGAACTTTAAAACAAAGTTATATCGACTTAATGGCAAATCAACTTTATCTCCTTGAAAATAGTTCCGTTGAGAAGCCATATAACGACAAAACAGTGCTTCAACTATCACTGTCTTCAGTTGGTTTGCCAGGAGCTGTTGCATATTCTCAGACAATTCCCAAATGGTGATCACAAAACTGTTGTTTTTTTTGTTTTGTTTTGTTTTGTTTTTTTGTAACAGGAAATTATCACAAAACTTAGATCAGGTATCACAGTAATGTCACTTTTTTAAAAAAATGACTAGAAAGTAATCAGAGGGATATTTTTTTTTTCATGCTGATAATCCTGATTGAAAAATCCGCAGATCTATGTTAATTCATTCTTAATCATTGATGGTGCATCAAATGTTGATTCGCAAATTATGAGAGAATCTTCACTTTTGTCACATTTTCATCGGTTCGTGAAGTGACCGGTTGACCAAAATGGGGTTCACCTTCCACAGTTTGTTATTTATCCAAAAACATCTTGTGCCACCTAAAAACCTGTACCCAAGATAAAACTTGCTTTTCATAAGCCTGTGTTAACTTGTTAAATATTTTTGTCAGATTATCTTGAAGTTTGACACATAATTAAACACACTTAATTACTCAGCTTGACGTCAGTTCTAACAGGCAAACATCAACTGAATGTTTTTTCACGCGTGTTCTAGGTCAATATTGATCAGCTGATTTTCAATCAGGGTTGCCAACCTGAAAAAAGAAGAAATATGTGCCAGTAAATGAGAGAGAGAGATGTTGAGGAGAGAGAGAGAAGAAGAACTGATGATCGGGAATTGTGAAATTCCCTTATAAGGACATCCCTTGAATTAGATAAAAGTTTTTATTAGACATCCCCGGAAAGTTACCAAACGCGAGATATATCTGAGGAAAGGCGGGATGTGATTTTAAGAAAAACAAACAAACAAAAATAAAAACCGGTTCGAATGAATGAATGTATAATAGTAACAATAAGCTGTCTCTGCAATTAAACCAAAAAGCTATTTGTGAACAACAGTGATAAAATTCTTTAACTATTTATTAATTTATTTTCGCTTTTTTATTATGCTAATTGCAAAATATTTCGTGTGACAACTTTTTGTGCCAGCGAGTACTGTGTTTTTCTGGTGATATTGTAGAGTTACTTACTCAGCGAGTATCTTGGTTGTTAATTCTGCCGTTTAGCTTGATCATAAGTGAATGTGTATCTGGTGTTATTGTGTGTAAACTGTAGTTGATCGCGTCATGAGACTAACTGCCGATCCCTCGGCCTGCGCTATCAATGGTTTCGTTGGCTGTTTTATAGTATTCCACTAAAAATGTCAGACTTTTAGTCTCTGTTACCATTGGTTGGAAAACGTGGTTCATGGATATACATAACTTGTTTACAACTACATCCGCGTGGATATTGTTTTTCGCTCAGAACTGGTGCCACCGAATATGTAATTACCGTTCTATTTTTAGAATTAGTTTATTCTAATATTTATTTATTTAAAGGCAAAATAATATATTCGGAGAGAATAGTCCTATTGCGCGAAGGTACATTATTGCAAGACTATTCCTTGTCGTCGTTTAGCATGAGTTGGCACAAATATGATGCTCTCAGTGAGAATCGAAATCACGAACAATGATCTGCTAGCCTAGGTTACTAACCAATACACCATGCAACGAAGTGCAATAAAATGTACAAAGTTTGGCTTAATCTGATACAAAGGTCTATGGTTGCTTACCTGATGTTTACTAAGAGGTTCATTGCTTCATAACTTTGGTGATTTAGCGGGAGTCGATGCTTTTAGCGTGACTCGACAGTAAGTTCAAACTATGTCTTCTAGTGAGGGTTGACATACATGAAGACTGAACTTATCACAACCAAGAACCAAAAATAAACTTTGGATTTTATTCTTTGCGAGTTGTCATCATTCAAGATATCTAAATCCGAAATTTTCATTGGTTCACGTACTTTTATTGACTTCCCGTTTATTCATAGGCTATGGAAGCTTTTTTTTTTCTTTCTTTATAGAAGTGGAAGGGAGGTGATGGTGAATGGCAGAGAACGAGACAATTCCGGAATTGGTTATCGATTAAAAATACTAGGTGTGACGCGAAAATTGGTACGACAACTTGGACAAAAGATTAATAAGACACTTGTCATTAAACATGAGACGTATGCGAAAATAAAGGACTTTCATTGCAGAACATTTCGTTTACTGACGTTTCCATTGGATGACGTGTCTCGATCAAATTTGCGATAAAAAGCATCACGATGCACGCATCCGACTGGCAATTAGTTGGATCTTCGTTTATATTGCCAGTGATTACGTCTGCACGGATACTTGTGCTATATCAACCACATCATTCTCTTTCTTTTTAGTATTCAGGCGGATGTAATATCGTTAAAATCGTCTCTTCGTGATCATTAAATTGGTAGAACTAGTTGAAGTACTCATCTACGCTGGGTAAGAGGTCAAGTCTTGGATTGCAGCTGGTTGTTTTTATGATCATTTTTGTCAATTAAAAATTTATACCAAACAGTACAAAGAGTAATGGTTGCTTACTAAGTTTTATTCAGTCTAACACACAAGCTATTTACAGTACCGGCTAAAAACTAAGCATAACTTAGATTTAATACAAAGCTACAAGTATGGGACTCTCAGTAAGATGTGACACACTATTGTAGTAGTAATTGATTTGGGAAAACGAACTTGCTATTCAATACACCACGAGGGGCCCACAAACGGGAACTTCCTCGTGGTTTAATGGTTAGCAAGCTTGGCGAGTAGACCATTGTTTGTTTTATTTAACGGTATATTCACCCTTTATAGATTATTTATTACCAAAATTAGATTTTTTTGTAAATGTGATTATAACCATGGCTATTTATATATTCGAAATCCTATTGAAATCATTTTTAAAACGCCCTATTTATCTAAAATGATGGTGATGATGATGATGATGATGATGATGATGATCTGCTCGCACAGTTATATGGCATCAAGTATCCCTATTTAATATTAATGATTTAAAAACAGATCTATTTGACACATAAATGTGACCCTAACATGTACTACCACCCGGATTAGTATGGATATACGAGTAATGGTAATAGACGGTACTCCATACTCCCCAGAGCACCAGAACTAAAGCCTCGCCATTTAGTGTCATACACAGGACACTCTCTGCAAATGATGCAGTCGGGGCTATAAACCATTGTTGCTGTGTTAATCTGGCACACAAGTCTTAGGTTGCTTATAATACTTCCTCTTCATAAATGGTCAGAATCTTAAATACTGAATAGACTCATCGCTGCTTAACTTCAATGATCTAGTAGAAACCAGTACTTTCAGCGTATCTTGACCATAAGAGAAAATTGTTACTGAGTTCGATTCTCACTGGGTTCCCTATATTTCTGGCCTTTTGCCAAACAAACTAAGTTTAATAAATGACTACAATTGAGTCGTTGGTTCGAACCTTACTACATGCTTCATACTTGCTGCCTTCTACAAAATCTAAGCTACAATTGAATAATGAATTCAATTAGACCAAACTAAGCTAAGCTTACTATAAGCTAAACTTTGATTGAATGCTTTTACGGTATGTCAACCCTTACTCGGTAATTCAATGCCGAAGTCTTTTTTTCAAGCAACTATATGATTTCAAGAAATATTCATATTTAATTATAACAGTATTCATGTACAAACAATTATAGCCTCAAGTAACTATTCTGAATACAAATAATTTGTATACTGTTATATGGTTTCAAGTATTCCTTTTAATACTATTAATTAGCAAACAGGGTTTTAAGTAAACCATTCTTAATAATAATTTGCTAAGAATTATATATTTTCAATATTATATCCAACATTAATACTTTACAAGCCTTTATATGACTTTGAGTAATTATTCCTATTACAAATAATTTATACACAATTATATGATTTCAAGTATTTCTGTCTTATACTAATAATTTGAAAGCAATTAAACAGGTAAACACTTCATACTTGGTTACATTATTAATGTTTTAAGAGCGAATATATCGAAATAGTTCAAAGCTATTCTAAACATCATCTCAAACAAATCTATTTGACGCATAGATGGGACCCTAACAGGTAATATCACTCCTGTCTTGAAAAACTCATGAATCAATCTCTTTTGCACTCCACCTAACTATGAATAAATAGTCGGATAGAATAAAATTTCTAGCCTTTTCGATATGCTAATTGGTCTGGAAAAAAGGAAACACTGAATTTAAAACCAGGAGGCGTGAGACTAGTGACACCATCCCATAAAAAATATACTCACTACTGAAACTACAGCACTATCACTGATGTCATGTGGCTGCGGTCTTATACTCAATAAGGATTTTACTGGAATCTGCTACCACGACCATTACCTCCAATCTTTATATAGCTTAAGGCTTGAACAGTTCTAAGTCCAGTTCTTTGCTTTTTGCTCTGGCTCATAATCTATACTACATTCGCTTCGCCTGGGCTGTTCAAATTCATTGAACTTTTTAGTAGAAACTCAGGGATATTTAAATATGAAAAAACAAAAAAAATACTTCTAACCATAATGTTGTGTGAATGATGTAAAAACACATCGAAATATTACCCAAATTCATTCCGACAGTTGTTTGTTGATTGAATTTTGATTAGCTTCAAGGATGCTTTTTGGAGTTAACAGCATGTTATTGTTCTTGTTTATTTATTTATTAATTTATTCTTTAATTGATAAGTGAGTTCGAAGTCATTTATTTAACAAGATCAGTTGTGAAGAAACTATGGCTTTGCTCGTTGTATATGTTGTCTAAGTTTTTTGTTTTTTTAATTTTTTTTATTACTTTTTTTACTGTTTTTTTTTTTTTCTATAAGAGAAATCACGTGAAAACTGAATGCCCATCGGCTGAAGCGAGTGACGTTTTCCGTTCCATTTCATCTGTCCTCTTTGCTCAATTAAAATGATGTCTCCCTCGAGTAAAATCTATTGTGGTGTAATCAGTGTCTTATTACTATCCTTCTATTGCCACTACTGATAACTACCATGGCATCGTGTTACAATGAACTACGGCGATTCTATCGATGTTGCTATTATTATCTCTCTTCAACAGACTTACAACCAAAACAGAGATATATCACACACACGCACAAACAAATACATGCAAACACTGTCCCCAAAAATGTATATACAGGATTATCTAACATTTTGAACACTTATGATAATCCATCAGAAAAAAACAGAAGTTTCGAAACTACGACACTCGGGCCTCCTCCAAGCACATCACAAGTTTGTATCAACTTGAAATATTTATAAATGATCTGTTTTTCTCATTTGCCGTTAAATAATTGCTTATTTTATTAGAGAAACTTTGACATTTTTACTCATTCTGTATCATTGTAAGCACGACATTTTTTCCTATTATTTCCAAAATTTCGTCTGGTACGCAGATCTCAAGTTTGTTTACAGCTGTGATTTACAAACTTTGTTGTGTTTCTTTTTTATTCTGAATCGTATCATACAAAAGTTACAAATAAAACTTATTCGTTTGTTTAAACCTTTTGGGATTCGTGTTGGGGGCACGATGATAAAAATAAATCAGCTCAGCTTCAGAAGTCCCCACACGCGCATGCGCGCACACACCAAACAGCATTTTCCCCACCTCTAAATTGGTAAATCCTAGATTTATTGACCGGTGCCTGAAGTATCCCAAAAGTGGGATGCCGACGGGGCTGAACCTCCCCCCCTTCATGATGGATTGGTGATTAATACCTATTTATTCATTTATAATTTTTTCCCACATAAATCAGTAAAATATCAGACGTGTTTCTTTTACTAAAACGTTTGGAGATCACTGATCACTTCTCGACCTTTGACCTGAGAGATGTCAATACACTTAGTCACAGAGGGCCATCTTTCCAGATAGCACTTGTCCCCATTGTCTTAAAAGCGTAGGGGTCGCGTTTATTTCGCGATGCCCGAGAAGTCCTCATTAGAGGGAGATATGAATGCCAAACTCGTTTTCTGTAGAGGGGGTGGCCCCGCATTAAAACGACCTTGTGTCACATTCCACCACCATAAGGTAGGGAGGAAAGTTAACAAACTTTTCATCGTTGAAGAGAATGCATAACTAATGATAGTGACTATGAGAGTCAAGAGTGTTTTGTAACTGCTCTGCCCAGTGGTAGTTATTGTGCTTCCGGTTGGAGGCATTATTTTCGGTGCGCCTCTCTCATAGCATAACGAAAATGAAATGATTGCCTAAATTATTTGAAAAGCAATGAGAATAGAAATTTTACGGCTTCAAGATTATGATATTGTAAAGATTTTCCAACAGCAAAACAACGATAAAAGATCAGAGAGATATGTTATAGATGAGTATCTCATCGTCTAAAGAATTGCTGGTCATTCCTAAAAATGCGAGGAAATATTGCCTGTCGATGATCGTGCAGAGGATTTTGGGGAAACCCAGGAGAGTGTCCTTTATCACAGCAACAGTGAAAGTGCAGACATCTCAAAGACATTCATCAAATCATCTCCAAGATGTGTGCGAAGAATTCAACGGCCATTTCTTTTTATCAACCGGGAAGACATAAAACATTATCGGCGAACGTCCCATTTCTCTGGGATACAGTTATGGCCGGGAAGTAGAAAAACAACAACAGGAAGAAGCGCGAATATAACACAAATGCACATACACCCACAATTATATATATATATATATGTGTGTGTGTGTGTGTGTGTGTGTGTGTGTGTGTGTGTGTGTGCGTGTGTGGAGGATATCAAGCGTTTCCTTGATAGAATTCAACGAAAATTAAGAACTCGAGCGCACATATAAAGAGTTGCTTATATATTTTTACACATACGAATCATCATAAATAAATGGATACCTTGTAGCAGATATAAATCTATTTCGGCATTTACCTGCCTTTTCAGTCTGATCTTTACTAATTCGAAGACTTCATACCTGGTCTCAGTGGTATGATCTTCCCGTTTCATTGGTTGTTGCTTTTTTCACTTTTTTTTTTCTTTTTCAAATTCCTCCTTCGGCGTTTTTATCAAATACACCAGTTCATGGGTACCCGCATGTTCGCGATTTTAATAGATTTTATGGTTTGCGTGTGTTGGTCATATCTGTGACGTCGTCGTTATTTCAATTTGATTTTTTTTACGTATTCTAATTTCATGTATTTTATGTATTCTATATTCCGATTGTCGGGGTTTTGTATGTATATATATGGGTACGTAAATGTTCTTATGTTTTAAAAAGTTTATATATATATATATATATATATAATAGTATATATATATATATATATATATGTATATGTATATATATTAATATATATATATGTATATATATATATATATATATATATATATATATATATATATATATATATATATATATATATATATATATATATATATATTATATATATATATATATATTATATTATATATATTAATTACTTGCATATTTACATTTAATATCATTTCCTTTCTTCTATTCAGAAGTTTCTTCTTGTTTTTGAATTTTATCATTGCTATTATTTCCTCCAGACAAAAATTCTGTCGGTGTTTTTGACTTTCTTATGATTTGCCATTTTATTCGTGGGTTTTGATTTTTTTTTCTTTCTTTTAGTTTCCAGAAATATTTAGAATTCGTTTGTTTTGTTTTTGTTGGTTTTTTTTTGGGGGGGGGGTATATAAATGTGTTTCATTCGTAAAGCATTGTCTGTAATTGTATTAGAAAAGTTTCCAGGACGTGCTGGTGCTGCTCAAATAGATCTTTTTTTCCTCAATTTTTTGTTTTGGGAATATTGTGCCTGTTATATTTGGATTTACATGAACCTCCAAGTAGATAATCATTTTTGATTTACAGTTGCAATCAGGTTCGTCTGTTGTTTTATCAATATTGTTTTGTGTTTTTGTTAGTTTCTTGTGTTTTTGATTGTGTGCATTAATTATATTGCTTATGTTGTTGGTGCATGAGTTATTAATTTTTAGTGTTTTTCTGTTAAATATTTTATTTAATGGGTTATTGATGTTGAAGTGTTTGTCAATTAATTTCGAGAACATTTTACTTATATTAACTAGTTTGCAGTAGGGGGGATTGAACCATATCATCTTACGTTTCCAGTTTTTAGATTTGTTGGTTTGATTTTTTAGGAGTTTTTGATATTTTATTTCTTGTGTGAATCCACTGTTTTGGAATGCTTTATTATATACTTTTTTTATTTTCTTTAACTATTTTTTATGATAATTTATTAATCCTAGTATTGATTGAATTGGGTATGTGTTTAATTATGTATTTAGTTGGTTGGAGTGGATGTGTTTCATTATCGTTATGAAAATGTTTAAAAGTGTTATTAGGTTGAGTGTTAAATTTACGTACCCATATATACACATACAAAACACCGACAATCGGAATATAAGATACATGAAATTAGAACATACAAGTAAAAAAAATAAAATAAAAAACTACGACGTCACAAACATGACCAAACAAGCGAAGCATAAGATTTATTAAAATCGTGAGTATACGCGTGTCCATTTCTATTTAACAAACGCAAAAGGAGGAATTTGAAAAAGTGAAAATCAGTGAAACGGGAAGATCATACCACTGAGACCGGGTATGAGGTCTTCAAATTAGTAAAGATCAGACTGAAGAGGCAAATAAATGAAGAAGGATATCAATGTGCGTTGCGTTCATCATAAAACATATAAAATATCCATTAAGGTTATTAAGGTAGATTTTTTGTATATACAGGGTTGTTATATAATATATATATATATATATATATATATATATATATATATATATATATATATATATAATAAATGAAAAAATAAAAATGAAAATAAAAAGAAATTTAAAAAATAAACAGACAAACGAAATACATATAGAGAACATATCTCTAGACATGTAAAAAAATTGAAGGAAAAATTTTACATGTCTCTCTATATGTATTATGATAAACTCATAACAATAATTTTTTGTAAGGGAGAAAAATGAAAAATGTTAAGTGTATGGTGAATGTGTAAATATAATGTTATTTACCGTTAATTTGTTATATGTGCGTTTATATACGAAAGCTGATAACGTGATCATGGCATGTGAAAAAACGAAAAATGAATATCATAAGATGACGCATGTCGAACGTGAATAGGCCGAGAGGAAATGTTAACATTGATATGACGTATTTCATATGGATATTAATGTTTAGAAAATAAGAAAATTGTTAATTTTTCCTTTGATCATAACATCCTGTGTCTGTTATTTAAAAAAAAAAACATTCTTCATATATATTATTTATATATATATATATATATATATATATATATATAACCTCACGTGGTGTAGTGGTCGACAATCTAGATTAACAAACCATTATAAGCGAGTTTGATTCTCACTAGGTGCACCATACTGTTGTCCTTGTGCAACAATTAAGCTAAGCTTGATAAATAACTACACGCACACACACACACACACATACACACACACACATACACACATATATATATATATATGTATATATATATATATTCGTGTGTGTGTGCACACACATATATGTATGTATGTGCATGTGGAAATATATATATATATATATATATATATATATATATATATATATATATATACGTATAATAGTACATATACAAGTACACGCGCGTGAGCAGTAAAACAGTGAGATTGTCTAATGGGACTGGTGCTGCGTCTATCAATCAGCCACTCTGTCAGAGGTTTTAGTCTCCGGAGAAGTTCTCTTCGTTCCATCACTGTCTTCCTGGTGATTTCTCTCAGGTCGGTGGGGTGTCGAACTTGATGGGCCGGGGACGATGAGAAGGAGGAGTGTCATTAGTAGGCAGTGGAGCTGGGGGTAGCGAGATTGACACACGTAGAGGGATCTATTGTTAACCAATGGCTGCCAATCGCCTTCTCTTGAGCAATTTATTGTTAGGTCAGCGATTTTTCCCCTCACATCAATTCTCTTTCTTTTCTTTCTTTTAGATTAAGAAGTGTTTTTAGTTATCTTAGCAGAATTTTTCTTTTTAGTTATACTTTTTTATTTTACCCATGAGTTAGTTTTTTAAATTTTTTTAAGAGCGGGGGGGGGGTGAGAAGAAAGGCTTTGTCGATCAGTGATTAAGATGATGATACAATACCTGTATAGTGATCAGTTAACTTTCTGTATTTTCACTTATCTGGCTCGTGTACAAAACCATTGTTTGATGAGTAGTAAAATTTACCCCGTCGATATAGTGAATGTTGTGCGGTCCCAGATGGAACACGTGGCATCACTCAGCCAAATGGCTAAAAGTGGGTGATTGGTGAGGGTAAACCTTCATTTATATAGCCATTGCACTGACGCAGTTTTAGACTTCCAGTTCCGTAAAACCTAGGAGTTGCTCAGGTGTTTGCATTTCATTTAAAAAGAAAACATTATTAATTCTATTAGCCAAATATCTGCAAATTGGCGGGATGAAGAATATTTTGTCTCATGAGATAAGATGTCATTTTATTTAGATTTAATAAAATTTGGAGAGAAAAAAATTATATAATACACAAAGACGATTAAAAATAAGAGAAATTAAGTTTTTATTTCCTGATGGAATGATTTTCTAAAATGTGGAAAATGTATGGAGAGATGAACAGAATCATTGATCTGTTCAGATCCCTTAAATTTGAGTTTACATACACAATATATGTGCATGTAGAATAATGTGTGTGTATATATCTACGTGTATGTCTTGGCCAAGAAAGAAAGTACACACTCTTTTTTATTTATCTTCTACATAGGTAATTTTGTTAAAAAGGTTTTATTTTTTCCATTCTTACTTCATAAATAAAATTTATGAAGTAAGAATGGAAAAAATCATATCATATTTTCAATCACCCTGTCGGATGAGGCAGTAGATTACACCAACTGCACCTCTGCAGAGTGTTAAGACCCCCCTCCACACACACACACACACACACACACACACAATGATGACACGTGATGCTTTAGAGCGGTATCCTGATGGCTGAGTATTTCGGCTTTTACTTTAGATTGACATGGTTGTCGGAGAGGCCTGATCAGATCAATCAGCTGGACATGTCAATCTCTAGTACGTATCTTATTGTCCTGACTATATTATTCAAATTGCTTTTATGACAAACACCCACCCATTTTTATCATACATGAGCTAGAAGGCAGTAACTGAGGGTCAGTCAACAGTATTTATTAATACACATGAAGTTAATGAAAATTATTTCTATCAATTCATTAATACACATGAAGTTAAACAATTATATATATTATATATATATATATATATATATATATATATATATATATATTGAAAAAAAAAAACAGGAAAGAAAGTATAGAATGGATAATATCGGATATTTTAATTTTACTTACACGTGTTTCGGTCAGGAGTTTATCCATGTGTACATTATTCAAACTATTATTATTTTTAAATAACCAAATGAAATGAAATAATAATAATAGAAAAAATGTAGAAATGCTCCGCACACAAAGAAAATTAGACCTTTATGAGAGTAAATCCTTATTTGAAATGAAATTCGTTGGAAAAAGCGGAGAATTTTTGAAATGTTCGAAAAAAATAAAAAAAAAAAAAAGACGCGGCCGAGAAAGACCGTTAATGACGTCATATCGCAAGCGAACAGATTTTGACGCGGAGAGAAGTTTTGTGGAATTCTAAATCATCAAAGCATAAGGGATTTTATTTATCTATTTATTTATTTATATATATATTATTTATTTATTTATATATATATATATATTATATATTTATTCATTTATATATGTATCTATATATTTATTTATTTATTTATATATTTATTTATTTATTTATATAAATTTATTTATTTATTTAATAGAAATTATACGTATGTATGATTTGTTGGTGGTTTTACTCTCCTCCTATTAATATGAAATAGCAAATTGGTTTATGTTCTCTAACATATTTAAATACTCATTTTGATTTGACTAAAACAACAATTTTATTTAGAAAATCACTATAATGACTTTATCAACAAATCAATAAATTAACCACCAGTTTATTGACAGTGCTCAATATCATTAATAGAGCGTTTATATTTGAGTTAAAGTAGCATGGACATTGAGTCATCACCTGGTTACTAACAGTTTCTCGCCTATGTGATCATCAGACTAAATGTGGAAATTGGTTTAGCGGTTTGTTTAAAGATTTTGTGGTTTGATCCTTTACTGAGGAAGGGATGGGGGGTGGGCTGGGTTTTGATTGCTTAATTGTTATGCGTAGCACGAAGTTTTCCCTAATACAGCTGGTTATTTAAGCAGTGTATTCTGTTATCTGCTCTCTTAATTGATGGGAGTGAGTATTTGGTTGTTGTTGTATGCGTGTGGACTTTTTAAGAACATCAGGGAGTAGGAGAGAAGAGGGAAGAGGAAAATGATTTAGCAAATTTTTGATCAATTTTTTAAAAATCATTAAGAATTCACATATTACAATGTTCGTTTATTTTGGGAATTTTTTGGCTTACAAAAATGTAACCCTAAAATCGTCAGTGTTTTGAAATATAATTTTATTTTTCTAAAAACTTTTTTCTACATCTGACAACGTGAATCTAAATTCAGTTCTTAATTACTTGTTAATTTAAAGTGATAAAAATGTATTCGTTTAATCTTTTTACCCCTAAAAATATACCAATAATAAGAAGGTGGAATATTTCGCTTATTAATTCAAATGAAAAATAATTGTTTATTCTACGAATAGTTTATTTCTTTTTGTACCAACTTATGAAGAGCTGTGACGAGTTCCACATATCGGTTGATTCTTAATTATTGAATTATTTCATTTAATCAGTAAAATTCAAAAACAAAATTTTGTATTCTTCCTTATCATAAAAAAAGTATATGCGCGATTTTAATACTCAATGAAATCTCTTTTCTGAGTTATAAGTCAACACATATGTACAAAACCAAATATGACCCCTTTATATATATATATATATATATATATATATATATTATATATATATGTCATCCACAGACACCCTGTTTCGGCGTTTCACGCCTCTTCAGTGTGGCTAGACACAACAACTACCTCTGACCAGGAGCGAAATCCGACTGACTTTTCGTCCGCTCGATTTGTTAACCTCTCAGCCATTTGACAGCTGTTGTGTGTTTAAACTATTGAATACATACATTTGTTTATATATTTTACGATCACCACAGAGATCCAGTCTGTAAACAGACGATCATTGCTTTATGCTGGCAGTGAAAGTTAATGTAAGTCACCCCTAGAGAGCTCTACCGAGTTTTGGGAGAATCATAAGTAGTGGTCACATCTGTACAATATTATATAATAAACAATTAAACATTGCGCAATGTATAACTTTTTCTTTCTAAGTTCAAAATAAAAATGACTTTTCGATTATGATTCTTACAATCAATATTTTTCTTTTTCTTGTTGTTGTTGTTGTTGTGTGTGTGTGTGTGTGTGTGTGTGTGTGTGTGTGTGTGTGTGTGTTGGTTTTATTACTTTTCAAAATGCTACATATGCAGTCAAAGTTCTGAAATTTGATAAAATATATTATCTTGAATTTTATTAGATGAAGCATTGCCAACCATTACTAATTTTTAAGAAGGATTTCTTTGATCTTAATTTTTATTTGAGACTCACACTGTTTATTAATAATGGCCAGACTAGTTTTGCCGAAAATCAATTAAAATTAAGATGAAAGGAATACAAGTAAAAGAATTATTAATGGTTAGTAATAAAAAATCTATATTTGATGACTTATAGCAATGGTTCTTAAACTGTGTGCCAATAGTGCGTCACAATGATCTTCTAACGGTACCTTTTTTTCTCTCCCAAAACACAAACATCTATTTTGAGCCTTAAACGTGTTCATGGCAAGGTTTGTATTTGTCCTTCGTGCCAATCTAGTGGTTTTATTGATAGATTTTGTGTGATCTCAACCGTTTTAGTAACAGATGAAAGGAAAAAGGGGTGATGAGTACATATATCAGAATGCTTTAGACTTTTTGAAGTAAATTTCATTTTAGTAACATCTAAAAGTTAACACTGTGCACTGGGCAATGAACAACTTGTAGCATTATTTCCAAACAAATTATATATATATATATATATATATATATATATATATATATATATATATAAAGTTCCATACTCTAATTACATTCTGATATATACCAATGTATATATAACATGTTGTTATGCTGTGTAAATTGATGTCCTTAAAACCTATTATAAACATTATACAACACACAGCAGCAGAATAAGCTCTCGGATTTCAAATGTAAACATAAAAAGGCAACCTAGATCCTATTTAAAACGTAATTTCTTTGAAAGAACTA
The DNA here is from genome assembly GCA_023376005.1 of Doryteuthis pealeii. Lineage (NCBI taxonomy): Eukaryota > Metazoa > Mollusca > Cephalopoda > Myopsida > Loliginidae > Doryteuthis > Doryteuthis pealeii. The sequence continues at coordinate 20,893,060 of CM042151.1, forward strand.
TATTAGCCATTTTTGTTTTCTAATTATCAGTTTATTTTAAAGATTATATTATCCAAATAATTGCCTTGATGATCTATACACTCCTGAAATCTCACCCTTAAGTTCAGTTAAAAACATGTATGCTACATTCCATTAAATACTTAGTGAAAATTAATCACACATTTTTCTTTAATTATTTGACCTCCTGTGAATCTGTTAGTAGAGTGAGTCAAAATTATTGCAATATTTTGGTAACACTAGGCACAATTTGGTAGCTCTAAATTCATTTTCCAAACTTGTGATGGTGACACAAACCACATTGAACTTTGAGATGCTAAGCTTGCCTGATACTCTCTAAGTGCATACTCAATAGATTTGCCTCTATGGCTTGAAACATGGCGTCAGAATCCAAAGCTTTAGCACTACCTGGCCTTACCTGATCATTGATGTCCTTAAAACCCAATTAAAATTTCTTGAACCATTTGGTTACTGCATCTTTAATTTTTGTACCACAAATGATTTTAGGCTGCTTCTATGGTGTTACAGGCCAGTTTGAACTGATAAAGCATAAGTTCCTGAATTAGACTGTTGCACATTCATCTTTGCAATTTTCAAATCACACCAAGTAAAGCAATGCATGTGTCATCATACAAACTACCACAACACTACAAACCATAGCAGGTACCTTCCACGGTTTGAACTGCTTCAGGCCACAAACTAGCACATACCAAATTATTGTAAAACTTTTGACTCACCCTATATAATAATTTGTAAATAACTACAGTAATACATCATAGCTAGACAACCCAATAACCTGTTGAATTTCCATTGTAACAGTAATCTCTGATGATATTGATACTTCTATTTAGGAAGGAGTAAAAGATTCTAATTAACATTTCATAGGTATCATAGTTATACCAAGGATTTGGATGACTAAAGAATCACATTGAGTATGAATGCAAACTCCACAAAATTATCAGTCAATGGCAAATTGGACTAGAGATTGCTTTATTCTCTAACTTAGAGCATTTTAAGAATTTTATAGAAATAAAAATTTCACTGTAATGTTCTCATTTTGCTGAGCTACATATATACATATATTAGATTAATTATATCATACATTATTTTTTTAAGTGATCTAAATCTTCTATCCAATTTCTAATCTTTTCTTTCATTTAATTCTTTTATTTTATTTTATCCATCTATTACTTTTTATTTATTTATTTATTGTAATCTGCTTTTGAAATGGTTGGTTATTAGCCAAAAAAGATGGTGGCCAAAAAATAAATGGTTGGAGGGGGAATAAATAACAAACTTAGATTTTTCTCTCCACTTCTTATTTGACTGATTGAGTGATATGATGTTTTGTGTTCTACATGAAACAAACTTTGGTGAAAGATAATGTAATTTTGTTGGCTTAAAGAAAAAACATTTTTTAGGAATAGTTTACCTATTCCTAAAAAATGTTTTAAAACTTTACATTTAAAAAGGTATGGTTGGTTATGTGAATCTAAACTCATGTCCATTTACCATCCTTTATTGAGATTTTGAAGATTAAATTAAAAAAAAATCAGATTTGGACACTTTATAAGTGCATATTTAAGTTTTACTGAAATAAAGAAATACCATACACAATGATATCTGTTTTGGGGCAGTATTTTCTTGACAATATTGACTGTACTAGAGTATGAATATAGTTATATATTTATCTATGTATGTTTAAGTGTGTGTACACACACACACACACACACACACACACACAAATATATATATATATATATATATATATATACAAGAAGGTGCTGAAAAGAAAGGAATTACATTTTTTTCAAATGTTGAGGAAATTTGAGAGACAATATTCCAAATGTGTTGAACGGCAAGATGAATATATAAAATAGCATTCCCTTTTTGGTCAGGCTGAGAACCTTTCAGAACATCTTTTTGTATATATATATATATATATATATATATATATATATATATATATATATAGTTGCTCCCCCATTGTGCATGAGTGCCCAACAGTTCAGTTAATGTTTCAACTGCTGTTCCCTGCCCTTCTTCTTTAGTTGTTGTCATTAACCTTCGAGGAATTTCAAACTGAACCCACTGAGGTAGATTGTTTTCATTCTGTTGTCTATGTCTTGGGATGATTTAACTTCTTTATTTTTTGGCTGGGTCACACACTCACAAATATGAATAGTAAATGACACTAACACAGATTGCAAAAAAAAACAAAGAAAAAACAAAGCAAGTTAAAACAAATAAATAAATATTCATTTTCAACTGAATTTAAACAAAAAAAAATAATTCAGGAAATGCATCGAGTGGTGCAAAATTTGGATCTTTCAAAATCCGTAAATGTATTTCTTTCATTTTATTTTTCCTTTTTTTATTTATTTTATTGGTCTTCTTTTCATTACAAGCTCTTTACATTGTCTTCAAGCCAACAACCCTTTTATTAGCCAAATAGTAAATGCAAAAAGCTGATTTTGGATGCTTTTAAATATATTACTGGATTTCCCATTAGATTTTTTTTTAAATAATGGATTATTTTGACTTAAATGCGTACCTTAAGATATTTACTGCCAGAAAATATAAATCAGATAAAAAATATTGTTTTTTTTTTTTTTCAAAAATAATCTAAAGAATTTACAATTGTTTTTATTACAATTATTTTATGTCAGTTATTGCACCAGAATGAACTGATGTCCTTCACAGAAATCCAAGTGACAGCAAGTCTCCTTAGTCCTCCAGGACTCTTCTTAGTATTTTAGCTGATATCTGTAGTGCAGTAGTCTGGACAGTCTTAATCCTTCCATAGATCCACAACTCTCACAATCATTTTTTTTTAGGATCTTTGCGATTGTTACAAAGGCTCAGTATTATTGATATTACTGTCACCTTTATGTTCCATAGTTCAGTTTTTCACTTTCCTTTAATTTTCCTTTGTGGTCTGCTGGAATAGCAAGGTCAAAATCTTTTCAGTTGATAGCTGAAAAGTTTTTTTCTTCATATTAATTATACCAAGGTTGGATTTTTGGTCAGGATTCAGTGATTTTTTTGAATCCCCAAATTTGAGAACATTTTCTGTCTCATTTTCTGTCTCAGATTGTGATCCATGCATACACCATTTGCTTGTATGTTCAAAATTCAACTGATTGCACAATTCATTTTCTCCATTCATGTCTGCTCTTACTATTATCATTAAAGTTCTTAGTGTTTCCCACCAGCATTAGCTGATGGTATCTCCCTGAAGTCCGAGTGACAACAAGTCTCCTCAGGTCTCCAGAACTCTTCTGAGTATTCTGGCAGACTGCAACAGTGCAGTAGTCTGGATGGTCTCAATTCTCCCTCTGATTTCCAGATTTTCCAGTCCTTTTTCCAAGCTTTTTGGGACCGTTCCAAGTGAACAACTACAATTGGTATCACTTTGACTTTCATATTCCTTAGCTTTTTCAGTTCCCTGGCAAAGTCCAGGTATTTGTCCATCTTTTCATTTTCCTTCAGCTTCATCTTGTGATCTGCTGGAACTTTAAAATCCACCAGTTGACAAGTTCTTTCTTTTTTGTTAATCAACACTAGGTCTGGTCTCTTGCTGGGATAAGGTGATCCGTTTTTATCTCAAAGTCCCAGAGAATTTTATGCATTTCATTCTCAAGAATAGATTCTGGTTTATGCATATACCATTTTGTTGTATGGTCAAAATTTAATTTTTTGCATAATTCCCAGTGGATCACCTTCCCAACCCAGTCATGCCTAGTTTTGTATTCCCGTTGTGCTAGTTTGCTACATTTTCTTAGTACATGGTTTACTGTCTCATCTCTGTCACTGCATAGTCTACATTGACTATTTTGTTGGGTCTTATCAATTTTTGCTTTGATATAGTTTGTCCTTATGGCATTATTTTGTGCAGCAATTATTAGTGATTCAGTTTCTCTTTTGAGGTTTCCTTTTCTTAACCCTGTCCTAATCTTTTCATGTGTGACCTCTCCGATTTGTCATTTGAAGTATCCATATAATTGTTTGTTTTTTTTTCTAGTTTTTGTTGTTTTTCTGTTTTTCCACATGTTACATCTGCTATTGTTGGCTGCCATAAGTAATCTGTCTTTGCTCTTTTTAGTGTATTCTTCAAGTTGTTGGATTATGGCCTCTACGCAGTCCTCTATGTTGGCAAGACCTCTTCCCCCTTCCTTCCTTGATACATATAATCTATCTCTATCATTTCTAGGGTGTAGAGCCTTGTGCATGGTCATTAATTTTCTTGTCCTTTGGTCAATCTGTCTGAGTTCTTCTTTTGTCCATTTTAAGAATGGCCCAGAGTATCTTATAATGGGGACAGCCCAGGTATTAATTCCTTTGATCAGATTTCTGCTGTTGTTTGGTTTTTAAGAGTTTTATTATTATTCCTTTTGAGTTTTCACATCAGTGTTAGCTGATGGTCTTTCACTGGAGTCTGAGTGACAGCAAGTCTCCTCAGGTTCCAGGACTCTTCTGAGTATTCTGGCAGATTGCAGCAGTGCAGTGTTCTGAATGGTTTCAATCCTTCCTCTGATATCCAAACTTTCCAAGCCCTTTTCTAATCTTTTGGGACTGTTCCAAGTGCACCAACTACAATTGGTATAACTTTCACTTTCATATTCCATAACTTTTTCAGTTTCTGGCAAGGTCCAGATATTTGTCAATTTTTCATTTTCCTTTAACTTCACCCTGTGATCTGCTGGCACTGCAAATCCACCAGTTGACAAGTTCTTTCTTTTTGTTAATCAACACTAGGTCTGGTCTTCTTGCTGGGATAAGGTGATCCGTTTTAATTTCAAAGTCCCAGAGAATTTTGTGCGTTTCGTTCTCACATATACCATTTTTGCAAAATTTAATTTCTTGCATAATTCCAGTGGATCACCTTCCCAACCCAGTCGTGTCTAGTTTTGTATTCTCGTTGTGCTAGTTTGCTACATTTGCAGAGTATATGGTTAACAGTCTCATCTCTATTACCGCAAGTCTCAGCTTTGAATGGCATTATTTGTGCAAATTACTTCCAAGTCTTCTCATCTATTTGTCGTTTGAAGCGTCCATATATTGTTTTTCTTCCCATTTTTGTTTTTAGTCTTGTCGTTTTCTGTTTGTCCATCTGCCGTTTCTACTATTGTTGGCCGCCATAAGTAATTTGTCTTTGCTCTTCTTGTGTAATCTTCAAGTTGTTGGATTGTGGTTTCTACGCATTCCTCTATGTTGTTATCTCTTATTTTTAACTCAGCAAGTTTTTTCAAGAGTAATTGGTGTTTTCACTGAGGTCCAAGTGACAACAAGTCTCCACAGCTATCCAGGATTCTTCTCATGCAATATCATACTTCCTCAGATTTCTAATTCTATGTGTTCTTTTTTAGAACATTTAAGATACAAGATAGATATATGAAGTAGTGCTGGCATTATCACATTGAAAATGAATTTGGTCAACATAGTTTGAAAATTTCAATCAAGATTGCTTATGTTCACTTAGTACTAATACTCCTGGGAAAGAAATGAATCCACTGGATATCTTGATAAAAAATTCTTGTTTCTAGCATGTCACAATTATTGATTAAGAGGTATGACTTAGAGAACGCTCAGATAGATCATTACCTACAGTAAGTAGTAAAATGTATTGTCAACTTTGGAATGATAAATCATGTATAAAAATACTTATTAGTATTTTGTATTATTTGTACTATTATTTAAGTCTGCATGGTTCAAGCTGGTGTTATTTGAAGTTTGAAGATGAATTCCTTATTCTGATTTATATAGTGTTATTCATTATATTTAGCAGAATCATTCTTTGGTCATCTTGTTCATTTGGTTTTTTCCTTTTTTATACTCTTAGTAAAGAATGATTTACTAAAATAGTTGCCTCCACTTATCAAAATGAAAAAGGTAACCCATACTCATCAGAGCTCCAGAACTGCAGCCTCAGCACTAGATGCAGGTCATACCCAGGACACCTCTTTTGGGGGGGAGTCTTACCCCTCCGTAGGGGATACACTTGCAATATTCTTAGCTTTGCTGTCAAGGCTATTGGCTCATCAAATCCATTTCCTACAATGATAACTGTTATGCCACAGGCATCTCCTTTAGTAACATATAAATGTATTACACATTACATAAGTTAATATCAGTACAAAGCAATGTTATACAATAATTGAATAGATTTCCTCCCACCCCACAATCCTTTAGACTGATAATTTAATTTTTTCAGCTTTAACATCACCTGTCTTGTTTTGTTGTTGTTTTTGTTTTCTTTTGTTCTTTTACATAATAAATGTTTCCTTCAAAACTGAAGCAGTATTTACCAAGACAAAAATGAACAATAAGTGAAATATTGATTTGCTTCTGAATATAACCTTGGCATTCAACGTGCTAAGTGAGTTTTGTACTGGTTGAAGCACCTTTGAAGCTGCGACTATCATATTTCTTTAAATGTCCTCCACATCCTCAAATGTTAGTCTTTACATGAATTTAAGTTTAGAAAACATTCAAATTTTTTGGCAATGCAAGTTTGATGAATATGGGGGCTGTTGTATTTACCCAATTTTGTGTTTTGCCAAAAACTGCTGTTCAAAAAGTATTGAGACTGTTGTTGAAATGTACTGAGAATTGGTAATACTCATCTCTGTATCTAGACTGCTGTGTAGACATCCAGGTATTATTGCTTTATCATGCAAGTTGCTCAGCTGTATACACATTATTAGAATTTAGCTTTTAACCTTAGAACTGTAGCGTCCATTTGTGCCAATACCTAGAAGTTCATATAACTAAGCAGCCTAAAGTGCACCCAGCAAATCCCTAATTTCTATATCACTATTGCCTAGCAACAATACTGTTGAATAATAGATTACAGCATTTTATATTTTCAGCTACGTTTTAGCCTGGATCCCAAGGTTGTAGGTGTGCTCAAGAGCATGTGAGTGGGGCACTCAGAAGGTTTAAGTTTTTAAAATGTACATATTCATTCTTGGTAGTTTTTGATCAAATTTTGTATAAGTAAAGTCATATGAGTGACAAGGTGTATAATGATAAAATCAACTTTAAAAAAAAATTAAATTTCAAATAATAAATGCGAATGTCAGTGTATCAGTGTGCCACATTTTTTCAACTTTACTCCTACAGACTATAGTCTAATATATCATAAGTGATACAAAACGTGCATGCATAGGTAAAAACTTATATAAATATGTATATGCATGTAAATGTGCGGCTTGGAAAATCATGGGGGACCAATGTGTGTGTGTGTGTGTGTGTGTGTGTGCCTCAACAAAGTGTGTGTGTATATGTAAACCTAGCATTATGAGAGGAAAACTAGAGGAATATATTTGTATATGTGCGTACATATGTGTACAACTCGATCAGGGCTTTCCATCAATGTTCAGAAATCAGTTCTCAACATGTGTCAACCTCCGACTCCTAAGCTCCTCATTAACCACCAGCCACTGAAAAATGTAGAGGAGTTTACTTACCAGGGATATGTCTTAAACACAAAACCATCTCACAAATAAAGTGCAACGGTGGATTGGTCTGGCTTCAGCATCTTTTGGTAGGCTATCTCACAGAGGGTTCATGAACAGAGATCTTACCATCAATACTAAGATATCTGTATATAAACTGTATGCATACTCTTATTTGGAAGCGAGTCGTGGGTGGTTTATCGGAGACACCTGAAAAAACTGGAGGCTTCCACATCAACTGCCTTCACGTATACTGGGCGTAAAGTGGTGGTACAAAACCCCCATTTAGAAATTCGAAGCAGAACACACACTGACCCAATTGAGACCATTATATCGCAACGCCAACTGCGATGGTTGGATCACATAATTCGCATGCCTGCCGACAGACTCCCCCGTAAAATACTTTACGGTGAATTTGTAGATAGCACGCGGCCCCCAGGACAGGTATCCCCCCAAAGTGGTTCAAAGACAATATTAAGACAACGCTGAAGAAATGCACCATAAAACCTTCAAGCGTAGAAGATCTGGCCTCAAACAGACAGGGTTGGCGAGACACCTGCCGCACAAGAGCTAAGCGGCTCAATATCGAGATTAACAGGGCTGCAGAGCGGCGACGTCTTTGTCATCATGAACCACCAAATGCAGATGGGAATTTCCCTTGCAATGTGTGTGACCGCAACTAACCACCAGAGGGTCCACAACTGTTGAAGATATGGAGTGACGCCATCGTCGTCTGCGACGGACTTCTAAAAGCAATGTGTGTGTGTGTGTGCGTGCGCGCGTGTGTGGTGTGTGTGTGTTTGTGAGGTTAGTTTGTGCTCGGTCGGTTTATAAAAGCCATAAAGCTCGAAACTTAAAAGGGTTAAAAAGTTAATGCTCTCTTCTTTATAGACGGCCTGTCCAGAAAAAAGCTTTACGATAACATTTTTAAGAGAAAAAAAAAAAGGGAATCTGAAACTGAGAGTTATAATTTTTGGCTGGTCGTCGGAAGTAGAGAAGATAAAAAGGGGTGGCCACCGGATATGGATTCGCTTTGAACCCTGGGAAGTGTTAAGGTGTGACGGGAAGTTATAAAGTCAGTAGTCAGTTACTGAGTGACCATTGGATTGAGAGAGTCAGACGGTAGCAGAGTTGCCTTCCCCCTGGTTGAAAGGTTTCACCCTCAGTTTGTGTTTATTGTTTATTCTACCCCCCCCTTGTGACCCCGTCCCGTGGGCCCGTGCAATACACAACAGTGGGGTCCAACGTTGTTGACGACACGGTTAATGACGACACGGTCAATGAAGACATGCACCCAGTCGGAATGCTCAGTGTCAGCCTGATTTGAAAATAGTATGTGTGAACGATACACATACTATTTTAAAATCAGGCCGACTCTGTGAGCAAATAAAAAAACATTCCGCCATCCTGATTTTTTTTTTTTGATTCCCAAGTTTTGATTATTGCGATTGTTTTCAGTGATTTTACGTGATTTTTGCGACGAATTTTTTTTGTCTGATAACAATTGTCATAACTTGGAAATAAATTTGAGATAATCAAAATTAATTACGAAATTCAGCAAAAAACACCCTTGAAATAGAGATAATTGTTTGTGCGTAAAGTACATAAAATTGTCTTTAAATTGAATAATCTAAATCCAAATACATTCAAACATGTACTCAGTACATGAAGTCTCATTGTTGGGCTAAAGACCCAATCAAGAACACTCCACAGGAGCTAACTTATTTGCCACCCTATACGATGGCTTTTAAGCTAGCCAACTCTATCATTTTTTTTCAACTGATTTCCTTCATTTGAATAATGCATTGGAACAAGAAAAAAAGATTATTTTCTCTGTAAGGAAAATGATTGGAATTTTTCTGCATTTTAACGCCCATCTTCACAATGCAAATGTAACATAATATACAATTATAAAGTTGGAATAAGAGAATATGCAATTCACTATTCGGACTTGTTAACTTCAGACTAACATGAGGTTGACGTGATATCTGGTCAATGGTTTCAGCCAAGCTGAGATGTAAAAACATTCCTCAAAATATTCATTGAATCAAAAGTGACATTATTATTTTATGATTGAATACACAATTAATTTGAAAGGGAGAATAAAGTCATAGAAAGCCAGTGGAAATTGATTGAATAATGATGCTATGAATATAAAAGATTTTTCAAAACAATACTGTAAATGATGACATCAAGTCTTAGATATATATATATATATATATATATATATATATATATATATATATATATATATATATATATATTAGACTCGTAAGTCTAATTTTGACTTACGAGTTTAGTTTGTTCGCACTCAGTTTCTTCGGAAATTAAATCAATTTCCCCATTGAAATAAAGCAAAGTACCATATAAATCCGTCCCCCCCAAAAAAAAAACACTTTCATTTTTTGTTACTTTTGTTTAATAAGAATAATAGCACTGTATTGTATAAACACGTAATAAAATAGAATGTAATGAATTAGTGCTGTGTTTTCATATTTATTTCTTATCAATAATATTTTTCTTTGGCGTAAAAAATTTGGAAACTTTTTAGGGAACTTATTAGCCTAATTGTATCAAGCTCGCTCGTTCCTCAAATTTTATCTCTCTACACAAAGCAAAAAATCGATCGAATGACAGCTCGTAAATCTTCGTTCGACGAAGATTTCTGCTTGTGCTTTTTATAGGTAGATCTTGTTGTAGGATGAGGTAGTGTTGGAAAAGATGTTTTAGCTCTCGTGGCTTTGGCTTGGCTTCGCCCGAGGTCACGTGGACAGGACGAGTTGTAGTAAGCGACGTATTTCTTTACGTGAGTTGCGTGGACAAGGGTTCTGTTGTGTTTTAAGGTAGTTGGTAGTCATGATAAAGTGGTATGGTAGCGCGTTCTCTTCTTCGTGTCTGCTGTAGCCGGTAACCTAGTTGGTGAAGAGAGAGAGAGAGAGAGAGAGAGAGAGAGAGAGAGAGAGAGAGAGAGAGAGAGAGAGAGAGAGAGTTGTGAGGATGTGTGAGTTTCTTGGTAGACTGGCTGGCATCCTTATTCCTTGACCGAGACTGCGACGGTTCTCATCTGTCATTGCTTCAGGGCCGATTAGGAAGTCGATATACTGATAACGACAACGTCTTTTGCGCAGCACGTTGTGACGTGGGAAGAGATGATTTTGCTTCATGTGTGACGGGATTGAACCGCTAAATAGGTTGACTTGCTGTCATCTCCTTGGGAATATAAGGTATGGCCTTACCTGTAGCGGAATTGAACCGCTTGGAACTTGTTGCATCTGCTTGCGTTTGGTCTTTTCTCCAATTTCCGGGTTAACTGCTAGAAGAGGTTGATATTGATAGCAACGTAACATCACTTGCAAAAACGGCGAAGTTTTGAGAATAGCCGTAGTGTGAAGGCTAATATAAATTGTTTGGTTGAGTGTCCCGTCAAAGTGGTCTATATTCAGTTTCTTTTGCTAGTCATGTTGCAAGAAGGCTAACCGGAGACCAGGCAAATCCGTGTGGACTACCCACTTGCAGCCTTCTTGCAACATGACTAGCAAAAGACATCAACTGAATATAGACGCACTTGACGGACACTCAACCAAACAATTTATATTAGCCTCACACATACGGCTATTCTCAAACTTCGCCGTTTGTTGCAAGTGATGTTACGTTGCTATCACATATCAACCTCTTCTAGCAGTTAACCCGGAAATTGGAGAAAAGACCAACACGCAAGCAGATGCAACAAGTTCCATAGCGGTTCAATTCCGCTACAGGTAAGGCCATACCTTATATTCCCAAGAGATGATGCAGCAAGTCAACCTACTTTAGCGGTTCAATCCCGTCACACATGAAGCAAAATCATCTCTTCCCACGTCACAACGTGCTGCGCAAAAGACGTTATGTCGTTATCAGTATATCGACCTCTCCTAATCGGCCCTGAAGCAATGACAGATGAGAACCGTCGCAGTCTCGGTCAAGGAATAAGGATGCCAGCCAGTCTACCAAGAAACTCACACATCCTCACAACTCTCTCTCTCTCTCTCTCTCTCTCTCTCTCTCTCTCTCTCTCTCTCTCTCTCTCTCTCTCTCTCTCTCTCACCAACTAGGTTACCGGCTACAGCAGACACGAAGAAAGAGAACGCGCTACCATACCACTTTATCATGACTACCAACTACCTTAAAACACAACAGAACCCTTGTCCACGCAACTCACGTAAAGAAATACGTCGCTTACTACAACTCGTCCTGTCCACGTGACCTCGGGCGAAGCCAAAGCAAAGCCACGAGAGCTAAACATCTTTTCCAAACACTACATCATCCTACAACAAGATCTACCTATAAAAGCACAAGCAGAAATCTTCGTCGAACGAAGATTTACGAGCTGTCATTCGATCGATTTTTTGCTTTGTGTAGAGAGATAAAATTTGAGGAACGAGCGAGCTTGATACAATTAGGCTAATAAGTTCCCTAAAAAGTTTCCAAATTTTTTACGCCAAAGAAAAATATTATTGATAAGAAATAAATATGAAAACACAGCACATAATTCATTACATTCTATTTTATTACGTGTTTATACAATACAGTGCTATTATTCTTATTAAACAAAAAGTAACAAAAAATGAAGGTGTTTTTTTTTGGGGGGGGACGGATTTATATGGTACTTTGCTTTATTTCAATGGGGAAATTGATTTAATTTCCGAAGAAACTGAGTTGCGAACAAACTAAACTCGTAAGTCAAAATTAGACTTACGAGTCTAAGATATATATATATATATATATATATATATATATATATATATATATATATATATATATATATATCTAAGACTGATGTCATCATTTACAGTATTGTTTTGAAAAATCTTTTATATTCATAGCATCATTATTCAATCAATTTCCACTGGCTTTCTATGACTTTATTCTCCCTTTCAAATTAATTGTGTATTCAATCATAAAATAATAATGTCACTTTTGATTCAATGAATATTTTGAGGAATGTTTTTACATCTCAGCTTGGCTGAAACCATTGACCAGATATCACGTCAACCTCATGTTAGTCTGAAGTTAACAAGTCCGAATAGTGAATTGCATATTCTCTTATTCCAACTTTATAATTGTATATTATGTTACATTTGCATTGTGAAGATGGGCGTTAAAATGCAGAAAAATTCCAATCATTTTCCTTACAGAGAAAATAATCTTTTTTTCTTGTTCCAATGCATTATTCAAATGAAGGAAATCAGTTGAAAAAAAATGATAGAGTTGGCTAGCTTAAAAGCCATCGTATAGGGTGGCAAATAAGTTAGCTCCTGTGGAGTGTTCTTGATTGGGTCTTTAGCCCAACAATGAGACTTCATGTATTGAGTACATGTTGAATGTATTTGGATTTAGATTATTCAATTTAAAGACAATTTTATGTACTTTACGCACAAACAATTATCTCTATTTCAAGGGTGTTTTTTGCTGAATTTCGTAATTAATTTTGATTATTCTCAAATTTATTTCCAAGTTATGACAATTGTTATCAGACAAAAAAAATTCGTCGCAAAAATCACGTAAAAATCACTGAAAACAATCGCAATAATCAAAACTTGGGAATCAAAAAAAAAAAATCAGGATGGCGGAATGTTTTTTTATTTGCTCACAGAGTCGGCCTGATTTTAAAATAGTATGTGTATCGTTCACACATACTATTTTCAAATCAGGCTGACACTGAGCATTCCGACTGGGTGCATGTCTTCATTGACCGTGTCGTCATTAACCGTGTCGTCAACAACGTTGGACCCCACTGTTGTGTATTGCACGGGCCCACGGGACGGGGTCACAAGGGGGGGTAGAATAAACAATAAACACAAACTGAGGGTGAAACCTTTCAACCAGGGGGAAGGCAACTCTGCTACCGTCTGACTCTCTCAATCCAATGGTCACTCAGTAACTGACTACTGACTTTATAACTTCCCGTCACACCTTAACACTTCCCAGGGTTCAAAGCGAATCCATATCCGGTGGCCACCCCCTTTTCTCTACTTCCGACAGAGACCAGCCAAAAATTATAACTCTCAGTTTCAGATTTTTGAGTCCCTTTCTTTTTTCTCTTAAAAATGTTATCGTAAAGCTTTTTTCTGGACAGGCCGTCTATAAAGAAGAGAGCATTAACTTTTTAACCCTTTTAAGTTTCGAGCTTTATGGCTTTTATAAACCGACCGAGCACAAACTAACCTCAACACACACACACACACACGCGCGCGCGCACGCACACACACACACACATTGCTTTTAGAAGTCCGTCGCAGACGACGATGGCGTCACTCCATATCTTCAACAGTTGTGGACCCTCTGGTGGTTAGTTGCGGTCACACACATTGCAAGGGAAATTCCCATCTGCATTTGGTGGTTCATGATGACAAAGACGTCGCCGCTCTGCAGCCCTGTTAATCTCGATATTGAGCCGCTTAGCTCTTGTGCGGCAGGTGTCTCGCCAACCCTGTCTGTTTGAGGCCAGATCTTCTACGCTTGAAGGTTTTATGGTGCATTTCTTCAGCGTTGTCTTAATATTGTCTTTGAACCACTTTGGGGGGATACCTGTCCTGGGGGCCGCGTGCTATCTACAAATTCACCGTAAAGTATTTTACGGGGGAGTCTGTCGGCAGGCATGCGAATTATGTGATCCAACCATCGCAGTTGGCGTTGCGATATAATGGTCTCAATTGGGTCAGTGTGTGTTCTGCTTCGAATTTCTAAATGGGGGTTTTGTACCACCACTTTACGCCCAGTATACGTTGAAGGCAGTTGATGTGGAAAGCCTCCAGTTTTTTCAGGTGTCTCCGATAAACCACCCACGACTCGCTTCCAAATAAGAGTATGGATAAGCATACAGTTTTATATACAGATATCTTAGTATTGATGGTAAGATCTCTGTTCATGAACCCTCTGTGAGATAGCCTACCAAAAGATGCTGAAGCCAGACCAATCCACCGTTGCACTTTATTTGTGAGATGGTTTGTGTTTAAGACATATCCCTGGTAAGTAAACTCCTCTACATTTTTCAGTGGCTGGTGGTTAATGAGGAGCTTAGGAGTCGGAGGTTGACACATGTTGAGAACTGATTTCTGAACATTGATGGAAAGCCCTGATCGAGTTGTACACATATGTACGCACATATACAAATATATTCCTCTAGTTTTCCTCTCATAATGCTAGGTTTACATATACACACACACTTTGTTGAGGCACACACACACACACACACACACACACATTGGTCCCCCATGATTTTCCAAGCCGCACATTTACATGCATATACATATTTATATAAGTTTTTACCTATGCATGCACGTTTTGTATCACTTATGATATATTAGACTATAGTCTGTAGGAGTAAAGTTGAAAAATGTGGCACACTGATACACTGACATTCGCATTTATTATTTGAAATTTAATTTTTTTTAAAGTTGATTTTATCATTATACACCTTGTCACTCATATGACTTTACTTATACAAAATTTGATCAAAAACTACCAAGAATGAATATGTACATTTTAAAAACTTAAACCTTCTGAGTGCCCCACTCACATGCTCTTGAGCACACCTACAACCTTGGGATCCCGGCTAAAACGTAGCTGAAAATATAAAATGCTGTAATCTATTATTCAACAGTATTGTTGCTAGGCAATAGTGATATAGAAATTAGGGATTTGCTGGGTGCACTTTAGGCTGCTTAGTTATATGAACTTCTAGGTATTGGCACAAATGGACGCTACGGTTCTAAGGTTAAAAGCTAAATTCTAATAATGTGTATACAGCTGAGCAACTTGCATGATAAAGCAATAATACCTGGATGTCTACACAGCAGTCTAGATACAGAGATGAGTATTACCAATTCTCAGTACATTTCAACAACAGTCTCAATACTTTTTGAACAGCAGTTTTTGGCAAAACACAAAATTGGGTAAATACAACAGCCCCCATATTCATCAGAACTTGCATTGCAAAAAATTTGAATGTTTTCTAAACTTAAAATTCATGTAAAGACTAACATTTGAGGATGTGGAGGACATTTAAAGAAATATGATAGTCGCAGCTTCAAAGGTGCTTCAACCAGTACAAAACTCACTTAGCACGTTGAATGCCAAGGTTATATTCAGAAGCAAATCAATATTTCACTTATTGTTCATTTTTGTCTTGGTAAATACTGCTTCAGTTTTGAAGGAAACATTTATTATGTAAAAGAACAAAAGAAAACAAAAACAACAACAAAACAAGACAGGTGATGTTAAAGCTGAAAAATTAAATTATCAGTCTAAAGGATTGTGGGGTGGGAGGAAATCTATTCAATTATTGTATAACATTGCTTTGTACTGATATTAACTTATGTAATGTGTAATACATTTATATGTAATAAAACTCTTACATAAATAAAGGAGATGCCTGTGGCATAACAGTTATCATTGTAGGAAATGGATTTGATGAGCCAATAGCCTTGACAGCAAGGCTAAGAATATTGCAAGTGTATCCCCTACGGAGGGGTAAGACTCCCCCCCAAAAGAGGTGTCCTGGGTATGACCTGCATCTAGTGCTGAGGCTGCAGTTCTGGAGCTCTGATGAGTATGGAGTTACCTTTTCATTTTGATAAGTGGAGGCAACTATTTTAGTAAATCATTCTTTACTAAGAGTATAAAAAAGGAAAAAACAAAAGTAGACAATAGAATTACCAAATGAGACCAAGATGACCAAAGAATGATTCTGCGGAAATGTAATGAACTGAACAACAAATATAAATACACTAGTTTGAATAAATCAGGGAATAAGGAATTCATCTTCAAACTTCAAATAACACCAGCTTGAACCATGCAGACTTAAATAATAGTACAAATAACAAAATACTAATAAGTATTTTAAAAAGTGATATTTTATACATGATTGGTCATTTTCAAAGTTGACAATACATTTTACTACTTACTGTAGGTAATGATCTATCTGAGCGTTCTCTAAGTCATACCTCTTAATCAATAATTGTGACATGCTAGAAACAAGAATTTTTTATCAAGATATCCAGTGGATTCATTTCTTTCCCAGGAGTATTAGTACTAAGTGAACATAAGCAATCTTGATTGAAATTTTCAAACTATGTTGACCAAATTCATTTTCAATGTGGATAATGCCAGCACTACTTCATATATCTATCTTGTATCTTAAATGTTCTAAAAAAGAACACAATTAATGATAATAATGATAATAATAGAATTAGAAATCTGAGGAAGTATTGATATTGCTGAGATTGCTAAGAATATTGAGAAGAATCCTGGATAGCTGTGGAGACTTGTTGTCACTTGGACCTCAGTGAAAACCACCAATTACTACTGGAATGAAAAACTTGCTGAGCAAAATAATAATAATAATAATAATAATAATAATAATAGATAAGAACTCATAATAATAGATAATAATAATAATAATAATAATAATATTATTAATAATAATAATAATTATAATATTATTAATAATAATTATAATATCATTAATAATAATATTAATAATAATAATAATAGATAAGAACTCATAATAATAGATAAGAACTCAGACAGATAGACCAAAGGACGAGAAAATTAATGACCATGCACAAGGCTCTCCACCCTAGAGATGATAGAGATAGATTGTATGTGTCAAGAAAGGAAGGGGGAAGAGGTCTTGCCAACATAGAGGAATGCGTAGAAACCACAATCCAACAACTTGAAGATTACACAAGGAAGAGCAAAGACAAATTACTTATGGCGGCCAACAATAGTAGAAACGGCAGATGGACAAACAGAAAAACGACAAAGACTAGAAAAAAAATGGGAAGAAAAACAATTATATGGACGCTTCAAACGACAAATAGATGAGGTTGCACATGGAAAGACTTGGACATGGTTAAGAAAGGGAAACCTCAAAAGAGAAACAGAATCACTTATAATTGCTGCACAAAATAATGCCATAAGGACAAACTACATCAAAGCAAAAATTGATAAGACCCAACAGAATAGTAAATGTAGACTTTGCGGTAATAGAGATGAGACTGTTAACCATATACTCTGCAAATGTAGCAAACTAGCACAACGAGAATACAAAACTAGACACGACTGGGTTGGGAAGGTGATCCACTGGGAATTATGCAAGAAATTAAATTTTGACCACACAACAAAATGGTATATGCATAAATCAGAATCTGTTCTTGAGAACGAAACGCACAAAATTCTCTGGGACTTTGAAATTAAAACGGATCACCTTATCCCAGCAAGAAGACCAGACCTAGTGTTGATTAACAAAAAAGAAAGAACTTGTCAACTGGTGGATTTTGCAGTGCCAGCAGATCACAGGGTGAAGTTAAAGGAAAATGAAAAAATTGACAAATATCTGGACCTTGCCAGAGAACTGAAAAAGTTATGGAATATGAAAGTGAAAGTTATACCAATTGTAGTTGGTGCACTTGGAACAGTCCCAAAAGGATTAGAAAAGGGCTTGGAAAGTTTGGATATCAGAGGAAGGATTGAAACCATTCAGAACACTGCACTGCTGCAATCTGCCAGAATACTCAGAAGAGTCCTGGAGACCTGAGGAGACTTGCTGTCACTCAGACTCCAGTGAAAGACCATCAGCTAACACTGATGTGAAAACTCAAAAGGAATAATAATAAAACTCTTAAAAACCAAACAACAGCAGAAATCTGATCAAAGGAATTAATACCTGGGCTGTCCCCATTATAAGATACTCTGGGCCATTCTTAAAATGGACAAAAGAAGAACTCAGACAGATTGACCAAAGGACAAGAAAATTAATGACCATGCACAAGGCTCTACACCCTAGAAATGATAGAGATAGATTATATGTATCAAGGAAGGAAGGGGGAAGAGGTCTTGCCAACATAGAGGACTGCGTAGAGGCCATAATCCAACAACTTGAAGAATACACTAAAAAGAGCAAAGACAGATTACTTATGGCAGCCAACAATAGCAGATGTAACATGTGGAAAACAGAAAAACAACAAACTAGAAAAAAAAAACAAAATTATATGGATACTTCAAATGACAAATCGGAGAGGTCACACATGAAAGATAGGACAGGGTTAAGAAAAGGAAACCTCAAAAGAGAAACTGAATCACTAATAATTGTTGCACAAAATAATGCCATAAGGACAAACTATATCAAAGCAAAAATTGATAAGACCCAACAAAATAGTCAATGTAGACTATGCAGTGACAGAGATGAGACAGTAAACCATGTACTAAGAAAATGTAGCAAACTAGCACAACGGGAATACAAAACTAGGCATGACTGGGTTGGGAAGGTGATCCACTGGAATTATGCAAAAAATTAAATTTTGACCATACAACAAAATGGTATATGCATAAACCAGAATCTATTCTTGAGAATGAAATGCATAAAATTCTCTGGGACTTTGAGATAAAAACGGATCACCTTATCCAGCAAGAGACCAGACCTAGTGTTGATTAACAAAAAAGAAAGAACTTGTCACTGGTGGATTTTAAGTTCCAGCAGATCACAAGATGAAGCTGAAGGAAAATGAAAAGATGGACAAATACCTGGACTTTGCCAGGGAACTGAAAAAGCTAAGGAATATGAAAGTCAAAGTGATACCAATTGTAGTTGTTCACTTGGAACGGTCCCAAAAAGCTTGGAAAAAGGACTGGAAAATCTGGAAATCAGAGGAGAATTGAGACCATCCAGACTACTGCACTGTTGGCAGTCAGACTCAGAGAGTTCTGGAGACCTGAGGAGACTTGTTGTCACTCGACTTCAGGGAGATACCATCAGCTAATGCTGGTGGGAAACACTAAAGAACTTTAATGATAATAGTAAGAGCAGACATGAATGGAGAAAATGAATTGTGCAATCAGTTGAATTTTGAACATACAAGCAAATGGTGTATGCATGGATCACAATCTGAGACAGAAAATGAGACAGAAAATGTTCTCAAATTTGGGGATTCAAAAAATCACTGAATCCTGACCAAAAATCCAACCTTGGTATAATTAATATGAAGAAAAAAACTTTTCAGCTATCAACTGAAAAGATTTTGACCTTGCTATTCCAGCAGACCACAAAGGAAAATTAAAGGAAAGTGAAAAACTGAACTATGGAACATAAAGGTGACAGTAATATCAATAATACTGAGCCTTTGTAACAATCGCAAAGATCCTAAAAAAAAATGATTGTGAGAGTTGTGGATCTATGGAAGGATTAAGACTGTCCAGACTACTGCACTACAGATATCAGCTAAAATACTAAGAAGAGTCCTGGAGGACTAAGGAGACTTGCTGTCACTTGGATTTCTGTGAAGGACATCAGTTCATTCTGGTGCAATAACTGACATAAATAATTGTAATAAAAACAATTGTAAATTCTTTAGATTATTTTTGAAAAAAAAAAAACAATATTTTTTATCTGATTTATATTTTCTGGCAGTAAATATCTTAAGGTACGCATTTAAGTCAAAAAATCCATTATTTAAAAAAAAATCTAATGGGAAATCCAGTAATATATTTAAAAGCATCCAAAATCAGCTTTTTGCATTTACTATTTGGCTAATAAAGGGTTGTTGGCTTGAAGACAATGTAAAGAGCTTGTAATGAAAAAGACCAATAAAATAAATAAAAAAAGGAAAAATAAAATGAAAGAAATACATTTACGGATTTTGAAAGATCCAAATTTTGCACCACTCGATGCATTTCCTGAATTATTTTTTTTTGTTTAAATTCAGTTGAAAATGAATATTTATTTATTTGTTTTAACTTGCTTTGTTTTTTTCTTTGTTTTTTTTGCAATCTGTGTTAGTGTCATTTACTATTCATTTTGTGAGTGTGTGACCCAGCCAAAAAATAAAAGAAGTTAAATCATCCCAAGACATAGACAACAGAATGAAAACAATCTACCTCAGTGGGTTCAGTTTGAAATTCCTCGAAGGTTAATGACAACAACTAAAGAAGAAGGGAACAGCAGTTGAAACATTAACTGAACTGTTGGGCACTCATGCACAATGGGGGAGCAACTATATATATATATATATATATATATATATATATATATATATATATACAAAAAGATGTTCTGAAAGGTTCTCAGCCTGACCAAAAAGGGAATGCTATTTTATATATTCATCTTGCCGTTCAACACATTTGGAATATTGTCTCTCAAATTTCCTCAACATTTGAAAAAAATGTAATTCCTTTCTTTTCAGCACCTTCTTGTATATATATATATATATATATATAATATATATATTTTTGTGTGTGTGTGTGTGTGTGTGTGTGTGTACACACACTTAAACATACATAGATAAATATTAACTATATTCATACTCTAGTACAGTCAATATTGTCAAGAAAATACTGCCCCAAAACAGATATCATTGTGTATGGTATTTCTTTATTTCAGTAAAACTTAAATATGCACTTATAAAGTGTCCAAATCTGATTTTTTTTTAATTTAATCTTCAAAATCTCAATAAAGGATGGTAAATGACATGAGTTTAGATTCACATAACCAACCATACCTTTTTAAATGTAAAGTTTAAAACATTTTTTAGGAATAGGTAAACTATTCCTAAAAAATGTTTTTTCTTTAAGCCAACAAAATTACATTATCTTTCACCAAAGTTTGTTTCATGTAGAACACAAAACATCATATCACTCAATCAGTCAAATAAGAAGTGGAGAGAAAAATCTAAGTTTGTTATTTATTCCCCCCTCCAACCATTTATTTTTTGGCCACCATCTTTTTTGGCTAATAACCAACCATTTCAAAAGCAGATTACAATAAATAAATAAATAAAAAGTAATAGATGATAAAATAAAATAAAAGTTAAATGAAAGAAAAGATTTAGAAATTGGATAGAAGATTTAGATCACTTAAAAAAATAATGTATGATATAATTAATCTAATATATGTATATATGTAGCTCAGCAAAATGAGAACATTACAGTGAAATTTTATTTCTATAAAATTCTTAAAATGCTCTAAGTTAGAGAATAAAGCAATCTCTAGTCCAATTTGCCATTGACTGATAATTTTGTGGAGTTTGCATTCATACTCAATGTGATTCTTTAGTCATCCAAATCCTTGGTATAACTATGATACCTATGAAATGTTAATTAGAATCTTTTACTCCTTCCTAAATAGAAGTATCAATATCATCAGAGATTACTGTTACAATGGAAATTCAACAGGTTATTGGTTGTCTAGCTATGATGTATTACTGTAGTTATTTTACAAATTATTATATGGGTGAGTCAAAAGTTTTACAATAATTTGGTATGTGCTAGTTTGTGGCCTGAAGCAGTTCAAACCGTGGAAGGTACCTGCTATGGTTTGTAGTGTTGTGTAGTTTGTATGATGACACATGCATTGCTTTACTTGGTGTGTGATTTGAAAATTGCAAAGATGAATGTGCAACAGTCTAATTCAGGAACTTATGCTTTAGTTCAAACTGGCCTGTAAACACCATAGAAGCAGCCTAAAATCATTTGTGTACAAAAATTAAAGATGCAGTAACCAAATGGTTCAAGAAATTTTAATTGGTTTTAAGGACATCAATGATCAGGTAAGGCCGGTAGTGCTAAAGCTTTGGATTCTGACGCCATGTTTCAAGCCATAGGGCAAATCTATTGAGTTATGCACTTAGAGAGTATCAGGCAAGCTTAGCATCTCAAAAGTTCAATGTGGTTTAGTGTCACCATCACAAGTTTGGAAAATTGAATTTTAGAGCTACCAAATTGTGCCTAGTGTTACCAAATATTGCAATAATTTTGACTCACTCTACTAACAGATTCACAGGAGGTCATAATAATATAATGA
>CM042151.1:20915452-20935452 GCA_023376005.1 Doryteuthis pealeii
ACTCGCTATTTAGTAGTAATGGATTTGTTGGACCAGATTACTAATTATTACACAACAATGTCCATTGATAGTTCTAACAAGAATTTACCCGACCCATTCGCCACGGATAGGATGTGACACAAGGTCTCAAGTATGGAGCATCCAGCTAGGATCGAACTCGCTATTTAGTAGTAATGGATTTGTTGGACCAGATTACTAATTATTACACAACAATGTCCATTGATAGGTCCAGCGAAATCGATGTGAAGGCGTGACCTGAGGGATTCAGCGTTAGGCCAGGAACTCAGTGTAGTTTTCCTGGTATATTTTGCTACTAGTTGAGAGTTGGAATATGTGCGTGCCGGTTTCTCAACTGCTTAAACCTTGTTTGGCCAATAAAACATAGCTGCGTGCTGGGGATTTCATACGGCTGTGATACATTGATGACCATAATGAAATTGTTTT
Source organism: Doryteuthis pealeii (assembly GCA_023376005.1). NCBI lineage: Eukaryota > Metazoa > Mollusca > Cephalopoda > Myopsida > Loliginidae > Doryteuthis > Doryteuthis pealeii. The sequence continues at coordinate 20,915,897 of CM042151.1, forward strand.
GATTACTCTATCGTGAAATGCAATCACGCACTTAGCACAAAAAAAGATATACATCGATTTCTGACAATGAAGCTCAACACTGAAAACAAAGTTGAATTCTTTTGTATATGCATACTTTTGGTAATTTTGTACGATGGAAACGCATCTGTCTTTGGATCGGAGGTTGTGGCTTCACGAATCATTGTAGAAGTGACTAGACCCAACAAAAGCTGGTTCTTTGTTCTTCTGGGCTGGTTCGCTGAAATTGAACTTAAGGAACAAAGAGGAACGAAAAGGAAAGTGACAAAGGCAAGAGGTGGCTTTATGACTTAAGCTTTACTGACCAGGTCATAGTGGCCTGTAGCGAGGGGAAATCTCCCTGGCTAAGGGGACCAACGATCTAATTACGGCCTCAGTTCGAATGGCCGAGAGATTCTTTTTTGGGGGAAGAGAGTCAGTCCTTTTTGTCGGACATGCGCAGATTGTATTTCCGGTGAAAGGCCCCATGGGAGTTTGTTCTTTTTATTTTATTTTTGTATTTTTTAATCCCCACATGACCTTCTTGAAAAACGTTATTGAACTACATTCGTGAAATATTTTTCAATGTCAAAAACAATGTGTTGAACATTGAGATGAACTTCAAAGATTTAGCCGTTCAATACAATGATACCAATTCAATTCAATTCTGAATTATCTGCGAAATAGCAAATACTCGAAAATGTAGTAGTTATGTAACATTGTAAGTCAACTTTAATTGTATCAAATGAATCGTGTTCCCCAAAGTCGCTTTGAGCTATGTGATTTGTTGCAGACACACGTGGTTTTACCAATTGTTCACAGGTCAACTGTAATACTAAAGTTATATCTGACGCCGTATCAAACAGAAAACGAATTTTTTTTTTCACTGAAACAACAATGTATTTTCTGCTGGATTTACAATCCACTTTAATTGCTGCGAACACCGAGTTTGTAAATAAACTCGGTTTTCTCTTTAGTTTTTTGACGAATTTCTTCCGGCTTGAACTTTCAGCATTTTTTTTTTTTTTTAATTTGAATTGAAAATGTATTTTTATAATAAATCCGGTGGCAAACATCACACTTATGATTCTTAAACGGACAAAAACGTGCACAATACCAACAAGTTGTTGGACTTTTCTATACTTTTTCTGCTTGGATGTTGCTGGTTAATGATGGGCTGTTAGGTTTTTGCATTAACATGGTTTCACTTTAAATGCTTGATAATTCAGAGTTTGAAGTGTAATGTCTTTGTCATTTGAAAAATATCACTATTTGAGAAAAACGTTAGTTCTACAATGAAAATCAAACATTTAAACTTTGAGGGAATTTAGTTTCGCATTCATGATACCAGCGAACGTCACATAATTGTTTTCATCTTTTTTTGTTAATTTTAGACATTTTTTCTCAACTGTGTCTTTTAGCAGTTCTACTGTTTCAGTAAACGTAAAATCTGTTACCTGCTTGGGTAGAATATAATTTGTATAACGGTCGTGTTCTTGGATTCCCAGTTCACGAATTAATAGATGGATTTTCCAATGTTCGTCTTTCTGTGAAAATTTGTGTTGGAAAATATCTATTGATCTTTTGAAACACGAAGCAAAAGTTTCAGTTTCAAAATGGAACCCTGTTATGTTGTTTGCGATAATATCCACAGAAGTTGGTTTTGGAACTGTTGATTCAAAAACTGAAAAAAGAGACTGGCGAAACAAGGATGATTTGAGACTAGTAACAAAAAGAAATAACTGTAAATTTATTCTTTACTGTCTAATTTAGTTCAATTTGGAAACTTTAGCAATGAAAGCCGAGAATGTCTAAACTGTTCTATTTTTCGATTATACCCCTTCTGTTTCAAATAATTTTAACATAATAATTTAATTTGTTATTTTTATTTATTCATTTGCCCAATATTAATATTTTTAAACATTTACACACACACACACACTTACTCACATACACAAAAAAGAATAAGTTAAATCGTTAAAATAAAGAACCAATAGTAATTTGGTTCTCTACTCTCTAATTTAGTTAAATAGATAAATTAGGAAAATTTAGCAATGAAAGCCGCTGGAAGTGATATGAACTGTTCTAGTCTTCGATTACACCGCTCTCTATCTAAAATAACTTTAGCGCAATGATTCAGTATATGGTGTGAATAATTTGTGTACTGGTTTTTACAAAATCAGGTTTAATAAATAATTACTTGTCATTATCTATTTCTAATATTATTATTTCATTCTCGAACGTATTAAAATTAATCTTATGTATGATTTTATAAAGAAATCAACAAAAATAAAATACCAAATACGTAATCTTTTTATGTGATTTTGTTTAGTCTATTTAGTCATTCTAATTTAATATAATATTTTATTACAGGAAATCTTAAATACTTGTGCCAGAGGGCGCATACTTTTGCTAGTAGTAAAATAAAAATACCATCTGTCTCATAATAGTTGTTACATTTAGTGTATGAAATATATCATAGGACAGAGATGGTATCAAACATTAATAATCAATGTTCTCTTTAATTTTTTCATAGACCCTGTGAGACCAACAAGCCTGTAAGCTACTGAAGAGGTGAAAAATGTAATTTACATTTTTTTTCTTTTTTTTTTTTTTTTTTTCTTTTTTTCATTTAAAAAAAAACTTTTGACACAATTTATTTTTTTTGTTTTTGTTTGTTTCTGAAACAAAGGTCTGAACAAGAATGAGATGACAGATTTGTGTTCAGTTACATATTATCTATTATTAAACAATTTCTTCTTTATTTGAAACTTTCAAATTTCTTCAAAGAATTAAGATTCTATAATACAGAATCCTCTTTCTTGTCTGCAGCTTAGAGCCATCACTGGTAATAATATTAGTAAACAAGTCATAAAATACAGTTATGATAAAGACTACTTTCTTTGTCCCATAATAGTTGTTACATTACTTATGACATATATATGTAAATATAACAGCTATTATGTGACAGAAGTAGTAACAAATAGTAATAGTAGTAATTGATAGTAACAAATAATAACAATTCAATATCATCAATATAAACAAAGTTGAGAAACAAAAGCAAATTAACATGAATAAAAAAAATAAAAATAACCACAAAAAGGAAAAAAAAATCATTGACATTCTTGTTTACTTTTAAAAGCATAAAATATTTGCACATAAATTTCTAAATACTTTTGCATCAGACATTATCTGAAAATTGAATCTTAAAAGGAATTGATTGTATGACTTTTTTTTGTCTTAGTTTTCTTCATCTTTTTCTACTTGTTTTTGTTTTGGGTGTTTTTTTTAAAGTTTTTTTTTGTCTTGTTTTGTTTTGTGCCATTGAGTATTACCATTTCCTTCCCTTGTATAAAAGTAAATTTATCCTTTTGCTAAGTAAGATGGAGTTGGAAATGAATGAAGAAGCCATTTTCTATTTCCTGTCATCCTTTTTCTTTTTCTTTCATTAATTTTTCCTTTTTTATTTATTTCGTTTTTGTTTTTCATTGTTTAGCCAAAGATGGTTGGAACCATGAGGTTTTTAAAATGGAACTGAATTGTTTCATTTATTTTATCTTATTTCATTTATTTATTTATTTATTTGTGGGTCATTGTATTGAAATTGTATCAAACATAATGGAAAGTCAGGATTTTATATTAAGTAGGGCCAAGTTGATATTTTTGTGCATGTATGTGTCTTTATGGCACTAGCTATATGTGGATGGGCATATATATCTGTTTCCCCTCACCACCACCCCAGATGTCAGTAAATAAATGATTGACAGAGTGGACTCTGAAGTCTTTGTAATTTGGTATGGCATCTAGTCTTGAAGGTAAACTCTGAATTCAAACCAGCTGTACTCTCCTTAAAAATTGACCTTGTATATCATCCTCCAGTGAAACAGGCTTCAGGTAAATATGTACTTGAATACTTGTTCTAAATTAAAGTTATAGTTAGTTTTTGGAGAAAGGGTTTGTAGTGGTGGGTTAGTAAGCTTGTCTAACAGAATTTTTAGTGAATTTGAGTTTCAGAGGGTTACCAATACTTTTAATCTTGTGCCATACTAAAAAAAAGTTTAGTAAATCTCAACAAAGTAATGTTAGATTGGGTAGTCAACAATACAATATACAATACAATACAATACAATACATCTATTATGTTGTAAATAACTGCCCTATTAAATCTGTCCCAGCCAATTTCTATACATAGAGTATGAGAAGTAACATTTTGATATGTATGTGTATATATACATACATATACATGTATATGTGCATATGTATGCATATATATATATGTATGTGTGCATGTGTCTACATATATAAGGAGGAAGGATTACCAAGGTTGTACTCCTTAAACTGACACAATATATACAAAAAGAAATAATTTCTTTTTGTATACATATTGTGTATGTCAGTGTAAGGAGTACACCTCAATAAGGCACCATCAAAATGGTTTTGATCCAAGTTGCCTTTTAACATTCTTTTTTTCTTGCAATGCTACCAAGAAAAATATAAACTCTATATCATAGATCTAAATTAAAACCAAAACTATTCTATCAATGACCATAGCTGTTGTGAGGCTAAACAGAAAACAATGAAATAATTAATCCACATAAGAGAAATGTTTATATATACAATTGTATTACCTGTATATTTAATTTGAATGAATTGAAACACATATTCAGGGTGCTGCAATTTCATGTTCTGCTAATATATATACAGGGTGCGACATAAGTAATGCCATTTGTTTAATTTTAATTTAATTAAACAAAGGGTGTTACTTATGCACCATGTATATATATATATATATATATATATATATATATATATGATAGGACTTAGAATGCACTAACTGCATCCCCTGCTGAGTGTTAACCCTACCCCAAAAAAGGATATGACACTAAATTGCATCTAGTGGTGAGGCTTCAGTTCTGGGGAATGTAAATTTACTCCTTTGTTGTTATTACCCCCCCCCAGGTCCACTCTGACCCAAAGTAGGTCAAATTAAAGATTTAAAATAATGAAATGTTTATCTGTTTAAAAGGATTGTGAAGATACATTTTCATACTGTATATAATTAAAGATCATAATTGTTAAACTGACTTTGGCATAAAACAACCCAACAAGGGTTGACATGCCATAAAATCAACCAATCAAAACTCTGCAAAGACAAAGATATTCAAGTATACAGGCATTTTTCACCAGTTGTGAGTGGCTCAACAAAGGGTCTCATCCTGTGTAGGTGATGATACGGATGATGAAGGAATTGACATTCATTTTATTATTTTGATTTTTATTCCCTTGCTAATAATTTTTAATGGTGTCTATTATAATTATGAATTTTTGTTATTCATGCTTTGATGTGATACCCTGCATACAGTGCATGATGCATGTGTATATTGCAGCTTTGATGTGATGCCCTGCATACAGTGTATGATGCATGTGTATATTGCACCTTTGATGTGATACCTGCATCAGTGCAGATGCATGTGTATATGCACCTTTGATGTGATGCCCTGCATACAGTGCATGATGCATGTGTATATTGCATTTGATGTGATGCCTGCATACATGCATGATGCACAGATGTGATACCCTGCATACAGTGCATGATGCATGTGTATATTGCAGCTTGATGTGATACCCTGCATACAGTGCATGATGCATGTGTATATTGCACCTTTGATGTGATGCCCTGCATACAGTGCATGATGCATGTGTATATTGCAGCTTTGATGTGATGCCCTGCATACAGTGCATGATGCATGTGTATATTGCACCTTTGATGTGATACCCTGCATACAGTGCATGATGCATGTGTATATTGCACCTTTGATGTGATAGCCTGCATACAGTGCATGATGCATGTGTATATTGCACCTTTGATGTGATACCCGCATTCAGTGCATGATGCATGTGTATATTGCAGCAACCCTGAAAATACCCTGCAAATGTAATTGTATAAACAAATGAAACTATGTATAAATATATGTATGTGTATATGTGTGTTTGCCAGTGGTAGGATATTGCCAAAGGAAAGTAAATAGGGTCCTCCTCCCACATTCGGTTGTTTGAGACATTTTTGGAAGCTTACCAATGATCAGAAGGTGTTTGGCTATTTTGTGCTTTCTACCATTTGGGGTGTCTGTATGAGATTGAAAAGTTGTGCAATAGGGAAAATTGATGAAAGCTTGCAGGGAAATGCTCAGTGGCAAAGTTCCAAATTGTTACCTCAGTGTAACCTTTTACTTTCAGGATCAAAATGAACCAATTATTTTCAATAATGAATTTATCAAAATATTTAGTAATTCCTTCAGTTTAGAATTTTTGCCATTATAATTCCAGACCAAAAATTGGTTAAATATGACAGAAATTTGGTTTGATATAAATATGAGTATGCAGTTTTAAGATTTCAATCATGAAAATGAATTATTTACCCTAATACCTGCTTTATACTCTCACCTCACTATTTCTTAATCAAAATTATCCCTGACTTGATATGGGAATACAAAATGTACTGCTCACAAAGGGATAATGGTAAAAATCCTTTTTAAATGCACATTTGTTAAAATTTCCTGGTAAAATGCAAGGTCAATTTCCTAAGCAGAGTTTAACAGGTTTTAATTCCGAATTTTCTTTCTCCTAGACTGGTTGCCTAACCAAGATTGAAAAGTTGTGCAATAGGAAAAATTGATGAAAGCTTGCAAGGAAATGCTCAGTGGCAAAGTTCCAAAATACTATTTAATTTACCCATAGCTAGAAAGGAAATAGTTGGATTAATACTATTCTCAAGGGTATTAATACTATGTGAAATGCAGACAGCCTGGTCCTAAATTTGAACTCAGGTCACCAAGTCCATTTCTCATGATGATAACCATAATACCACAATATATATATATATATATTTACTTTAGTTGGTAAGTAATAATTTTTCTATGTAATTTCCTTATTAAGGTACTTAATTATTAATCACATAAATCAAACATCATACATTGAAAATTTCAGATATAATCCTCCTAAGGGTGGACTGAAAGTCTTGTCACTATATATATAACTCCTAATTAATCAACTATTAGTACATGAAATAAACCACTGAAAACGAAGAAGAAAATTATATCATTATTATTATGTATCATAATTAATGATAACATATCTTGTATTATTAGAAAAAATAACGTAAGTTAAAACAATATGTAGGGGTAACAAGACTTTTGCACCACATTATACATGTCAGGGTAAAAAATTCTTGATCCACACACACACACACACACACACACACACACACATATATATATATATATATATATAGTATTGCCGCCATGAAAAAGTACACTGATAACAATTTTTATAAAAGTTAATTTTCTTCTAAACCACAGATACAAGGATTTGTTATTTCTAGTACAACATTATACAATTTAAATGGATATTACTAGGTATATATATATATATATATAATATATATATATATATATATATTATAAAATAATAAAATTCGAAGGCAATACAATGCGTAAAAAATAAAGACAAAAAGATGTTTTATATGTCTAATCGATTTCAAAGCAAAGCTTTATCATCAGAGTTTTTTTCAGAAATGATGTGCTTATGTTTTTTATTTGTGTGGTTATAATTTCTTCATATTTCCTTTCCTCTCCTTTTTTTCTCTTCTTCTCTCCTTTTGAATGGGCGAATAACTGTAATTTCTTATTTCTCTCTTCCTTTTTTCTTTTTTAAAAGTTTGTTGAGAACAAGGCTGACATCTGGTAAGATGTTGCAATATGTTGCGACCGTGTGGAATGTCAAAGTTTTTTTTGAAAACAAAAATGGACAAACAAATAAAAACCGTTAATAGAAAATTTTTTACATACTTAGCTTTGTTTCGCTTCACCTTTCCTTTCTTATTCTTTCTCCTCTCTTTCTTTTTTTTTGTGTTATTTCTCTTCTTTTTCTTTTTTTTTTCTTTTTATCCCCTTTGTTCTCTAATTTAAATTATTTTTTTTTTTATAGTAAATAAGTAAATAAAAGATTATCTTAAATTATGTATTAGTATTGATAGGGAAAAAAAAAAATTCTTTTTTATTATTTTTTTTTTTAAGAAAATATCTTTTATGAGTACTTTTTTCTCTTTTTCTTTTAAACTTAAATAGATTAGATATTATATTAATTATATATTAAAATATCATATAATAATTACATATTAGGATGGATGCAAAATTCAAAACAATAAAACAAACCATTCTCCTTTTAAATTTCAAATAGATTAAATATTATAAATCAAATATTTGAATTACAAAAGGCATAATGTTTTATATATGCTTACATGTAAGTATTCACTTCACTTATATAGAAGATTACATAAATATTGCATGAAATCATTACACTTTTTTTACCAAACTGCCAAAATATGAATATGTAGCAGTCCAAAAATAAGTACACTTTATATGAAATAACTATGAGAAAAACTGATACTCCAACTAGTAGAAAAAGTTGCCTGCTGATCTTAATCAGTTTAATTTACTATCATTTTCCACTTGTATTGTTTAAGTTAATTTTCAAAAGTGCTTAAGAAGTCATTCCCAACCGAAAGTTAATCAGCATCAAAAATATTTTATATTCAAGAAAAGCAATGGTAAAAATTGATACAATAAAAAATAAGATAAAATAAAATAAAGAAAAAGATACGAAGAAGAAAAATATTGCACCATATTTTGCACTTGTATAGAATGTTCTAGAGATCTTTAATTAGAGTGTTTCAAGTGGTTTCTCTAGGAAGAAGAAGAAGAAGAAGAAGACAAAAAAAAATTCAAGATGATCTCTGGGTCAGTGATTGTTCATCAGCAGTGCTTTTTTGTTTTGTTTTGTTTTGTTTTTTTGTTGTTTTTTTTTTGTTTTAAGAAGTAAAAATCAATAACCAATACAAGGTTTGATCTGTTGTAGCTTTGGATACAAAAAAAAATTTGTTTGCTTCACTTCACTTGGTGTTTGTTTTTTGTTTTTTTGTTGTTGTTTTTTTCGTTTATTTTCCCTTATCTTTTAAATTTTCTGTTGATCTAATAGATTAGCCAAGTAACAAAGAAGAGAGAAAATATTGAGAGAGAGAAAGAGAGAGGGTTTTTGGCATCCAACAAAACACTAAGAATTATCAAGATTTGGAAAGAGGAGAATTTTAGTTTAAACACCAAACGAAAGAAAAGAAAAAAAATCACAGATTAAAAAAAAAAAAATGGAAAATTAAGAATGAAGAGAATTAAGATTTTTAATGTAACTCTCATCCGTTCCATGAAAAGGAATTAGATGTACTTAATGCCAAGGTGCTTTGTATACTTGATTCTTGAAAATTCAGTGAACAATTATACTAAACACACACACACACGCATATACACAAATATGTAAATACATTGACATAAATGTTCATACTCCAGGCACTCATATAAACACACACACATAAATACAAGCACACACACATTTGCACACAGACACAAATGTTATTGCACTGGCATAAATGCACACATTTTCACACATATACACACATACATTTGCATAAATACTCACTCATTTGAATGCAAAGACACACACATACACTCACACAGGCATTTGTGCACTCACATTCATAGTCATTCATTCTCTCACTTACACACATGAATACACCAGTCACACATGTGTAATTACACATACATTTATCCAAGTAGACAAATTATTGATCATATGGAAATATAATCTCAATGATAAGATAAAGTGAACATTTTTCCAATCATTGGCGATGTCAGTGATACTATATGGCTGAACCACTTGGACTCTAACAAAATGTTTAGAGAAAAAGATGGGAACTACATGCTGCATGCTGTCTTGAACAAATCCTGGAAGTAGCACCCAGCTATTTGCTCATCTAAGTAAGACAAGACATTCTGGACAGTGCTGGGGAAGTAAGGATGAACTCATGACATTCTACTATAGACACTTACACATGGACACACCAGTGTAGGCCAACCAGCAAAAACCAACATCAATCAGCTCTTTGCAGATTCTGGATGCCACACAGAAGATCTGTCGGAGTGGGGGGGGGTGACCAATAGGGATGGTTGGCAAGAGAGAGTCATAGGTATCTGTGCTGTCAGGGTGATCTGATGATAAATATATATGTCAGGTGTAAAAGTTATCATCATAGAAAATTAACTTTCTGATCTGAGTTCAAATCCTGGACATGGCTGTTTGTGTTTCACTTTGCGTTAATACCTTTGGGTTCCTGTATAATGAATCCAAGAATGCTTCACCAAAAAAATGAAAACCAAGTTGTTGAAATTAACAGTTTATTCAGATAAATGTTGCACTAATAAAACTTCATCAGATCAAATTTTCTTTTTATGATCAAAACAGAAATGGTTGACATAATCATCATGAAAAGAGACTTTTACTGTTTTTTATTGTTTGGAAGATTTTGAAATTTGAAATTTTTCCTAAAATCTTTTTGCAATCACTATTTAGAAATATTAATAATACTAGCAAATATATGCACCCTCCGGGTGCAAGTATTTAAGTTTTGATATAATAAAATATCATGTTAAATTAGAAAGGCTAATGAAACTGAATAAGAATTCAGATAAAAATATTTGGAACAGAGGGGGTATAATTGGAAAATAGAACAACTTTGAAACTAACTCTTCCATCATTTTCCATTACTCCCATCTTTCAGTGGTAAATTTTCTTAATTTAACTATTTAGTTAAAATAGGAAGTAAAGAATAATATTACAGTTATTTCTTCTTGTTAATGGATTTCTTTTAAGATTTATCCCCGAGATTTTTGCTCATATTCAATAAGATAAAACCAAACAATTAGAAATCAATAATACTAAGCATATATTTATTAAAATCAAATTTTTAAGATATCAATATGCAAATTAGCTTTCCCATTCACACTGTGAACCGCTATTTTGTTGTATATATAAATACAATTGCATGTTATTAGCATGTAGATATTGTTAGCAGTCTTAATGATGTAAAACAATTTTACTAATAATTGAGGTTTAAATAAAAAAATAAAATCATGGAGAATGTGGTGTAAATAACTAAGGGAATTGTGACTTGAGTAGTAATATAGTTTCGGTTACATACAGACAAACCCACAATCTCCATTATAATAAGATATAAGAATTGTTCAAGATCCACCACCCAGTATTTTCCTTTTCATTGGTCATTTTCAAGGGTATGTTATTTTTTCTTTTTCTTTAATCTAGTAAAATTTGCTTTTAATATCTGAAATGATTTCAGCTCAGAGTGTAGAAAGATTTTAGACATTTCCAGTTTTTCTATAGCATTTTGTTACATTAGAGCTTTTAAATTTAAATTGTTGTGTAGTTAATGTGGAACCAGTGCATACTTATATAGCAAAGAACAGAGATGATTTATATTGTTGTTAATAGTTGTATCATTTTTTAAAATGTTTTTTCTTTTCTTTTTAGTTTTCAAATACATCTAGTACATGAGTTCCCAGGGTGGTTTCTATTTTATTTATTATAGTTTTTTTGTTTTGTTTTTTATAATTATATTTTGTATTGCGATATATTTTCTGTGTTTGTACTATCAACAAGTATTTTTCTTATGTTGTTTGGAATATGGTGGCCTAGAATTTTATGTTGATTGATATCTGTTTTCATAGTACTAAAGTCAAATGGATAGCAAGTTAAACTTGTATGAAAGTGTTGTAGTTATATGACCAATATATAATATATATATATATATATATATATATATATATATATATATATATAGGTTCTCTGTAAATCTATACACTTTAAATGCACACATAAAATATAAATATTTACATACACACAAACATATACTGATAAATATACACTAATACTCATTCTTATGTAATGTCATTCCACCACCAAAGACCCCATCAATGGAACTGTATAAACATTTAATAAACAGATGAGAGGCCACCTTGCTTGAAACAGATCTAAGAAAGTTTGCCTTTTGTGTTTAGGAGTCACACTCAGGCAGTACTACAGAATGGACATGTTTTTTTTTTGTTTTTTTTTTAAATATTTTAGAAGCACCTTTTAAAAGGGTCTTTGATGGAGACTTTTAGAAGATGCTGGGAGTCACCTCCTCCTATTTCCCTTCCTCCTACCTATGAAAGACTGTTTGGAAACTCACTGAGATAGTTGCCCTGAATTCTGTAAATTCTGGTCTATCCATTTATTTTGTTGCCGGGGATCAAGTGACAATTTCTACTTCTAAATGACCCACATTACAACATGCACAAAAGTATCTATACACTGATATACACATATACATACAAACATCTGCTAACACATACACATATACAAAATATGCATTAATGCACAAACATTCATTAATATACATAAACATAAACATACACTAATACAAACGAACAAATATGTACTAATGCATGTATTGACACACACACACACACACACACATGCATAAACAGACTATTACACACTTACAAATATCCACTAAACACATGTATATTATACATGGATATGCATACATACACATATATCTATGTACTAATACATTCAAAGAAACATACATTGTTACACACAAAATATGCACTAATACACACATATACACACTCTAACATTTACTGATACATATATACACACTCACAAACAAATGAGTATATAAGTATACTCAAGCATTCAACTCACCATATGAGTAGCACAGGGATCTGTGCAGTAAAGTGAGGAGCTGATGGTAAGTGTGGCGATCCACCTCAGACGCTAAAATAATCTCCTTGGTCTAGCGCTAGTGCAAAGGGGATAGACTCCCTTGCTGTCTGACTGATACCAACGACTATACTTTATATATATATATATATATATATATATATATATATGCACAAACACTGATATAAACCTACACAAATATGCACACATATAAAAAAAAGTGTACATTAATAGACTGATATACATATGTATTAACAAAGACACATGTATTACTAGACAAACACATACATGTATTATATGCAGACACTTAAACATGCATTAACACACACACACACACATTAATAGGCATACACACTAACACACATATATACACATATATGTATGAATACATATATAGATGCATTAAGAGACAAATGTAGACGTCTTAATACCAATATATACATGTATCAATAGATACACACACATGCATAAATATATAGACATACACATGCATTAATACACAGACACACACGAGTGTTAATGCATGTGTATATCTGTGTATCAATACTTGTGTGTGTGTGTGTGTGTGTGAGGGTATTCTACATTGTTGCCATGTAATCATAGCCCTTGCTGTAGTGCATTGTGCATAGATGATCTGGCATTTAATGTCTTTTCTTTTAAGCTTATTAGTTGAAAGTTGGAAAAAATATAATTTGAAATGAAATCTTTTTAACCCTTGCAGTTCCAGTCTTCTAGTTGAGCAAAATTTCAGATCGATAAGTTTGTTAACGCTTTCAATAGGAAAGCTGGAATTTCGATTATAGGCTTTTGGTGGCTCAACTCTAATTACAATATTTCAGAGAAGTGGGGGGAGGGGGGCTTTTTTATTTCGTTTTTATTTCATTTTTTTTTTTTTTTTTTTTTTTTAGATTTAGATGCAAAACTGGCAACTTCATTTCCTGGTTTAAAGATGTTCATTACTTTAAATAACGACATCTTGATTCAATTAAGAATTCTGTTAGTGGCTTGATTAGAAGAAGCAAACCTGCATGATGGAATATGCCACATGCTGAGGGTGAGCGAAAAAAAGAGGAAGATATAAATAATACAGTTAGAGAGGGGGAGGAAGAAGAAGAAGAATAGAGGGAAAAGTGTTAGAATGGAGAGAGAGAGAGAGAGAGAGAGAGAGAGAGAGAGAGAGAGAGAGAGAGAGAGAGAGAGACTGAGACTGAGACTGAGACTAAGTGAAAAATACATGCAAAATTAAAGAAAGAAGCATGTTTGCATGATGGAATATGCCATATGCTGAGAAGAGAGATGTAAGAAAGCAATGGCTCTAACAAGCAGAGAGGAGAGAGAGAGAGAGAGAGAGAGAGAGAGAGAGAGAGAGAGAGAGAGAAAGGTGAAGAAAAAGGAAAGGGAAAGAGAGTTTTCAAGCTGATATCGAGAAAGACTGAGAAATATATCTAAAGTGAAAGAAAGCCAGAAAAGGCTGAAAAATAGAGAAAAAGGACAGAAGAGGAAAAACAAGGAAGAAAATAAGTGAAATATAGAAAAAGAAAAAGAAGGAAATAGAATTTGCATTGAAAATATACAAGGTTGAGTAGAATCGCAGTGGGGGGGGGGAATAAAACTGAAAACAAGGAAAGTCAAGAAGAACTGAAATTATTTCATCACTATTTTTATTCCAATGGATTTCTGTTTATGTATTGCTAAATTGTTCTTGTTTTTTTTTATGTCAGTGTTTCAACATATAATTATTGTTTGACTTTGGAATTTAAAGACATGATCTTCATAAAAGTCACATGAACTTTTCTCTGAAACTATTTGAAACCAATAAGGTTAACATTTTTTTTCTTGATTATTCTGAAGGCAATTGCCATCAAAGGTTAATTCTTGATAATTCTAAATGCTATACAAGAAGATATATATATATATATATATATATATATATATATATATATATATATATATATAAAGGTTTGGAAAAAAACAGATGAACATCACAGAAACTTGAACATGCACAAACCAGGATACATCAGCATAATATTAATCCATCTATTCAATAATGATCATTAATTAATCCATGGCTTTGTAAATGAACTACACAGCTGATTTGTTTATAGTGGTGAAGTTATGTGTAGAACCAGCCACACTTTTTGGATGAACTGATAATAGAAGAATGATGCACCAATGTGCCACAGATTCCATGAACAATATTCCTAAGTTTTTTAATTCAGTCTTTTCTTCTTTTCTTACCAATGCTAGAGAGACCCCAGTCTACCTTAGCATTTATCCATATCTGGAGGAGGGAAAAGGATTCACACCTTTACTAAGGGCATTAGTGCAAAGTGAAATACAAACAACCTAATCCAGGATTTAAACTGAGTTGATCAACTCCATTTCCTATGATTATAATTGTTATGCCATTTGTGCTTCCATAAGGTACACCACCAGAACATCTGTGACTATAACTTTAATTTAAGAAATTTATCTCTAAAAAAAAACAAAACAAAAAATCCCACAAATTAGCAGGATGATATTACATGTAGAGTGTACATGTTATTTGTTACTGTTAATCTATAGCCAGAATTTTAAAATACTCACCAAATTAAAGAACGTGGGATAATAAAAGACATAAACAAACAAACAAACAAACAAAAAATGATAGCAAAAAATTACATTAAAATTAATGATTAAATCTAATAGGATATATCTGAATTTAACTTATTTCTCTCTTTTGTTATGTTTAGATTTTGTTTGTCAAAAAGGTTGGTGGTGATTTGGTTTACATGTCAGGTGCACAAACCATTGGATTCTCTGTTGGTTGATTTGATGGTGAACTGGTTTTGTTTATCACCTTTCTCAGACATCTTATTTCACAGGTGTTGATTTTGCATTCAAAGGGTTTAGTTAGTGTCCATGTTTGACACTGGTCTGTCAATGTGGGGGATGAAGATGATGTTGATGAGTTTAGTCTTGATCTCAGTTGGGATATTTTGGGGGATTTAGCAATGGTGTAAATTGGTAGCTGATATTGCTAGCATTCTGGATCGTAAGATGAGCCCAGCAAACCAGTAGTGGATTCTCTTCTCAAAACAACAAAAGGACAACTTCACAATTTATAAGTTCTCATAGAAATATAGTTGATCTGTAAATAAGATTTTGAGTTTGAAAACAAAATTTTGAGGCCATTGATATGTGTAAACTAATAAACAAGACAAAATTGATAAAAAATAGCAATTTATTGAAAAATTAACCAATGCAGTTTAAACAAAATAACATTTGGCATGCTCCATCTAAAGGGATCATTTTAACTTTATTGAACATATAACATATTTACAAACAATAATAATAGCATTTTTAATTTATTTGGATCACTACTAACATCTTTGTTGTCAGTATGATCTGATTATTCTCAATATTTTTCAGAACTGGTATTTCTTAACCATTAATTTTGATTAGTATTTTCTTTTAACTTTTAAGTTTCTTTTTTCTTTTTTTATATTGCAACTCAATCTACAACAATGAAGAATTGCATGGATTGAAAATAATAAAGGGTAAGATCTTGATGAGATTTCAATATGCATCCCTCTTTGTTAAAGAAAAGCCTAGCTAAATACACCAGCTGATCTCTCTAAGCAATAATGGTTTGATTTACAAAGCAAGTATAATGCTAAACTGGACCATTATTGTGTTATATAGTTTAGCTAAACCAAATATTTATGTTTAACCATATAAAGTAGACATCGAGCTGAACATTTTTCTAGCCAGAGAGCA
Source organism: Doryteuthis pealeii (assembly GCA_023376005.1). NCBI lineage: Eukaryota > Metazoa > Mollusca > Cephalopoda > Myopsida > Loliginidae > Doryteuthis > Doryteuthis pealeii. The sequence goes on from CM042151.1 coordinate 20,932,325, forward strand.
AAGTTATAACCATTTTGTCAAGTTACCTAAAAATAAAGACTTAAAAAGATTTACATATGTAATAAGAGTAATAGCCACCAGGAGGCAATAAATGTTTACTTATCATTGATGTTTATCAACTTATAAGTACTCAGAAAAATATATTTCATCTGAAGGAAGGGAAACCTAGTTAAACACACCAGCTGCTCTAACAGAACTACAAGTAGCGACTGATTTGCAGAAGTCAAATCAAATTGTTTAAATTCATACCTTACTCTAATCTCAGTCTCACTGCTTGGCATATCTACTTTGGGTTGGAGAGGGTGGTGCACTAGTAACATTTATTTATTGTTTTTTAGTGACATACTATTTATGTTTATTTTTAGATGAATCATTGTCAACCATTGATTTGGATTAGTGTTTTGTTTTGTTTTTTTTTTGTTGCAATTCACTGAGTCTCTCAATGTGCTACAATAAAGATGAGTGCAGATCAGAAATAATAAAGGATAATTTAAACTCATATCCCCTGAGTTCATGGCTGCTGGGAAGCCTGATTAATAGGGACCACCAATCAGTTTAGGCCATCTTGAATAAAACGGAAATAAATATTTCTGAACTTTGTTTATTAAAAGTCTCGTAAAAAACAATTAAAGATCATATGTACAGGGTTGTTACAAAGAAAAATAGTTAATTCAAAGATCAAATTATCCAATTGGGAAAAATTACATCGTTATCTTAAAAAATAAACAAACCTATCCGTATTACATGCAAAAGGGTAATTTTCAGGCCACAATTTAGACAGAAAAAATATTATTACCCTCTTATGGTTATGCATCTAAGTACGGATGGGTGTAACGGACAAACTGTTTTAGCCAAAATTTTTCTATTAAAATGAATTAATTCTTTAAAAACTTTAATATTACAATTTACTATTAAAATGAATAAAAACTTGAAAAACTTTAATCTTAAAATTTCGCAGTGAAATTGACATTAAAAAATGTCTTCGGTTTTAGTATTAATTTTTAAAATCGAAAATAAAATGAAAATTTGAATATTTTTTCTAAGAGAAAAACTGATAAAATAATTAATATATACTTTTTTATTCTAATTGGTCGAAAAAGTTAAATAAAATAATTTTTTACGCTAACAAAAACAAACTTTGGTTACTGAGAAGCGTCTCGTCTCTTTGTATAAAAACAAAACAAATATGTCAGTTTTGCTCTTCCATATATTCTAAGAATCACACATACTATTCAACAATAAAAATTACAAATTCTTTTTAAAATATTAATCGAGCTCGGATTGGACCAATGTTTAGTTCACCTGAATTCTAAAATTCATATTTTTAAATATCAGTGAAAAATTCGATTTTTTGATGCAAGAAAAAAATATTTAATTTATTTCACGCAGAAAATAAAAATATTTAATCACATAAAAGATTGAAAATCTCTTAAAAATTAATTTCTTAAAAAAAAAAATTTTTTTTTGACAATTTAATAGAATATAGTACATACCAATTACAAAAGCAAAAAAAGTTTTCAAATATCAATATTATGACATTTTTTTGCACTTTTTATTTCCGATTTCATTAATTTTTCCTCAAAAAACTACACCTCGTACATTCATACAATTTCATTGATATAGTTATTCAGACTCTTATCTTTATAGAAAAAAAGTTTAAAAATTTTCTGACGCGTCATTTTTTTTATCACATAAAATAGAATAGGTGGGGGGAATAGACCTCGTAAAAAAATATTTCCCCTAGTATATTTTAGAAAAAAACTATTTCAGATGTATTTACATCCAATGGTAAACATTTATGGAAATTTTCGTGAAAATCAGATTATTAATTGATTTTTCATAGAATTTCTTAAAAATCCTCTTATCGTAACTTGTTTTTAGCTACGTTAAATTTCAGTTGATTTAACAGTGTAAAAATGAAAACATTGTTTTTCAATCATAATTTTCATTATATCTGTATGCTGAAAATTTTTTTTTTAAATCATCAGGAGTTTATTTTATGTTTTTTCTTTCAAATAGAAAAAAATTTTTCAAGAAAATATTAAATTTTCTGCAAGTTTCATTGTGTTAAATATAGGGTGGGGTAAATTTCACAGGGTCAAATTGGTGGTACCTACTGATTAAATATACCAATCACTCTGAGCTGCAAAGAAGTTCAAATCAAACCTTTTAAACTCATTCTTTACTCTATTTTCTCAATGCAATATTCCTTATAGAATTAGTATTACTAACATATTTTAGTTGTATTAGTAATACTTATTTTTATTTTGAAATGAAGCATCGTCAATCCTCGATTTTGACTAGTATTTTTTTTTTTTAATTTTATCTGATTTTTTTTTAATTGCCATTCACCCAGGCAACAAAGAGGGACAGTATAAATGAAAAATAATCTAGAATAAGTTCTTTTTTTGCTGAGATTTAACAGCCTGAGGGATAATAAATAAAAAGCACAACCAAAAATTAGGATGAAAAGAATTGTCAAATGATTAACATTGACAACATTTTAACTAAAAATAAAAATAAAATAAATAAAAAATGTGAGATTTTTGATTGAATCACTTTGATATTTTGTTGTGTTGATTTAAACCTAGGTTGCCTGAAAACAACAAAGATGAAGATACTAGTCCAAATAAATTTCTGAATGACAAAATTACTAGAAAGTTTTAAATAATTTACAAAAGATAAAATAGTATTTTTTTAAAATTTTACTTTACCTTTTTTTTCTTTATTTTTTAAATTTCAAACTATTTAAAAGATATTGGTAAACTTTTTTACCTTTTCAGGCAGTGTCATTAAAACGATTTTACAAATATCAAACACTCAAAGCTGAAACTCAAACTATGAAAAAAGAAACTCCTTTTATGTAAAAAAAAAAAAAAAAAAAAAAAAAAAAGAAGGAATTATCAACAACTTTTCTGGCAACTTTTTTGAAAAAATACTTTTTTTAAAGTTAAATCTTAAAAAAAAATATCAGAAAATCAAACTGCAACACCAAAAAGGTCAATTCCAATATTGACATATTGGTATAATGTGTGCATCACATTTATTTTCTGTCAGTTCCAAATTTTGATACAGTCAGTACTTTTACTTAATCTATAAAGGCCGTTGATCTAGTTTCAATAATTTTT
>CM042151.1:20940452-21064535 GCA_023376005.1 Doryteuthis pealeii
AAGTCAAATTCCTCTGTCAAAAGATCTTGGTTTCAGACTCTTTCTGAAGTTCTAACCAATCACAAATTCTGTAAACTAGTCTAAATTCTATTACTGCTCACTAAGCAAAAAGTTTGCTTTTGCTCCTAAAATAACCAATATCTGTCATTTCACTCTTTGCTTCAATTTATCTAATGTCATGTTTTTTAGTTGATGTTAATATTTATTGTGCATTTTTTAAAGAGGATTAATTTGTCTAAACTTTTACTCACCTGACTCTCTATCACTCCAGCCACGGTCACATGATTTCCAGGTGTGACCATCAGGGGACATAACTATGCAGGATTCTGAGTTTCCACTTGATGTCTGAAAAAAAGATGAAGAAAAAAAATTAATAAATATCTTAATATTCATTGAATACTGTTGTATATATCTTCATTATAATGTTGAAATTCAGTGCATGCCTAAAGAAAATAGTTTTTCTACATTCAATGTATGTATTCATTTTCATTGATACACTTTGTTCATTTTATTTATAAGTATTATTCTCTTTATGTTTAACCTTTTCACTGTTGTGTGCAACAAGAGTTGAAGAATGCTGAGTATTGTGCTGTGTGCAAATATAGTTGAATTTCATACAATGTTCCATTTACTAGTCTGTATCTTCCATCTGATGGAAATACTAACTTAACTGTTTTGTGTGCAGTAAATAAGACTAAGAATCAAACATATGGATGTAGGGATTGTAAAGATGGAAAAGGATAATATTTGCCCTCTGTCTTCTGGACTACTTTGAAAGATACCAAATGGTCAAAACTTACAGATGTTAATTATAGAAAAACAAGATAATGACCTGGTCTGGTCAGATCTTCTGGCTATGATTGGGTCATATAATTCTATTGCAAAGCCCCAGAGAATTTTATGCATCTTATTTTCTAGGACAGATTCTAGTTTGTGCATATACCATTTGTCAGCATAGTCAAATTTAACAATTTCCAGTGGATCACCTTTCTCACTCAGTTATACCTAGTCTTATATTTCTTTTGTGCCAGTTTACTGCATGTGATTAATCATTTCATCTCTGTCACCACATAACTACACTTGTTATTCTTCTGCATATGTAGTTTTTCTCTATTCTATTGATCCTTTTTTCATAACACTATGAGGAGTCAGCAGAATTTTCAATTGATAAATTATATAACACAAAAATCCTACATCTTTAGAACTGGTCATTCATGAGTTTCCCATAAAACACTTCAACTATGGAAATTTAACAATTAAATAAGACACACATATTTAGCCATTTTGTCATCTCACATCTTTTCCAAGTCTTTATTCCATTTTTGTTTTATTAAGTAACTTTTTTTTAATTTGAGATTATTTTATTTTTGTTATTTGAGATTATTTTCTTTTCTTTATTTCTATAATTTTATTAGATTTTCAAAAACAATCTATTACTATTCAAAGAGAGGAACTATGAGTTGTCATTAAGATTTTAAAATGTTAGTTCATATCAGCATAATATAAAAGTTATGGCAAATGACTCAAAATTTGATACCAGCTAACATAAAATTTTAGAATTGAAAAAATATTAAAATCAAAATAATGAGTCACAATAAATTAGTTCTAAAGTAAATTAAGATAGCTTTGCTCATGCCATAGTTCCTTTAACGAAAGGTAGTTGAAATGATTAAGCTGTATTTTATAATTCAAGGGAGATAACTTAGAACATGTAAAAATTTAGTTTGAGTCAATAAAATTCTCATGTTCTCAAGCGTGGAAAGATAAGGAAAAAGATTTCTATTCAAACATTTGTAAAATTGATAATTTATATAATAATAAAGACATTATTTTGATATAAGAATAAACATAATATTCTTCAAAAAGTTTTTAAATTACCTTGCCTAAAAGAATTGAAAACACCTGTTCTCTATTTCAAGAGAATTGAAAACATAAATTTCAATCAAAAGTCTAGAAAAAAATTATTTGACACTGTTTAAATAACACATAAGAGAATTAATCTCTCTTTTGTGTTTCTTACAACTTTTATTTATCTTTAGATTTCATTTTTTCCTTTTAAGAGATTAATCTAAATTTCTGTGATAATTGTGAATCTGTCTTGAAAGACATTCATCTCAAACTCTTTCAAGACTTCCAACCACATAAATTTAATTTTCTTAAACTATTTTAACTTGGACAAAGAAGTAACTTTCTAATGTCATTATTAGGAAGAAAAAAAGAAAAAAAGATTTATTTCATTTTGTTATGAATATAATATATTGCAAAAAGCTTATAGCTTCAGTATTGACAGAATTTTTACAAAAAAAAAAAACAGGAAAATCTTATCCCAATATTTATTTGTTTTTGTTTTTTTGTTTTTTGTATTATAATAACTATTATGAATTTTGACAATTTGAATCTATATAAGTATTTTCTAATAATTCTAATTATTTTTTTCAAATAAATAGTTTGTTACAATATTATTTTATTATTATAATTTTATAAAAATCCTGAAGATGAAAAAATTCTACACTTAGATCCAAAGACCAAGGGATTTATACTTTGGTTTTAGGCAAAAGTACTGGAGAATGACATTTTGGTTCTAGGCAGAGTGGACAGATACTACACTCTGATCCTAGATAGAAATGCTGATTTATATATATAAACAATCCTATCATTTTGAGAGGAACTATGTTATTTACTAAGTAATAATGACATTCACAGGACAAGTGGATATGAACATGTTAACTTGTTAACAGCTGTAAATAAAACCAACTAATCAACTTAAAGATGTCTAGTTTTTCTATCTACTTTAATGTGGTGTAATGGTTAGCGAGTTTGATTCTCATTGAGTGCCTCATATTTCTGGCCTTGTGCCACACTAAACTGAGTGTTTAGGTATAACTTATTTTTTTATGTACATACAACTTGCTCATGATCTAGATGGTTTGCTCTAAAAAATATAGATGTTTGATATTTCTGCTTTTGGGTAATAAAAAATATTTATGTACAAGATAGGTTGAAAAGTTCTCAGCCCAACCAATAAGGAATGACCTTTTTTTTTCTTTTTTTGAAAGGGTTAAATAAAGAAATGTAATGAGTGTATTGAACTGCAGACAGAATATTTGAAATAGCATGTAAATTTTATGACTCTAGGTCATTGATGTTTTGGTTGGATTGTGAACAACCTTGTATATCCAAAGAAAGAATGTAAAAGGCATGACATTTGAATTTTTTAAGCCAAAATATTTATTTAGAAACTAGAATTATCAAAGATATTCATACTTTTCATCATTATAGATTTTATTGGACAGGCTAAGAAATTCAATTCTTCCCTGTTGGTGGGGTTTAGAATATGCTGACTGAATTCCCTAGAGAAGTGTATTAGTGTGCTATTTGTCTTTTAATTGTCAAAATTGATGTATTTTTCTTTATTGGTTGGTTTGGTTTCTTTGCTTAATGACACATCAACTTAAATGGGTTATTTAATTCCAAAGCCATCTTTGTAGAACAGTAACAGTACTATTTAATCCATATCTGGGGGATGAGGGGATTCATACCTTTTTCAAGGGTATTAGTCTGAAAGTGAATGTAATAGTGTGACTGGAGTTTGAACTCACTTACTACAATGTCACAGTAACCACTACGCCATAGGGACACCCCTTTTATTCTAACAATCTAACTGATTCTAACATTGGAGAAAATGGCATTTTTAGTTATCATATAGCATTGTGGGATTGTTAATATATCTTAACAGAAGTATCATCATATGATATTATCCTTAAATATAGTTGAAGTGCTTAATTCAAAATGATGATCTTAATGAACCAACTCTTAGGTTTTGTCATTTACTAAGCTACGACAAGGCCAGAAGACCTAAGCATGAACATCAAACTCACTAACAACAATGGTTTGCAAGTCTAGTTTGTTAACCATTACTCTATTTGAGGTATCTTAAAACAAATAAGTGTACCTTAGATTTGGTACAATACTTGTATAGTATAGGACACCTAGTGAGGATTAAACTCAATACTCAGTTACAACTGAGTTGTGAGACTAGATTGCTAACCATTACAACACAGTGAGAGACTTAGCTATACCAAATATTTTGATAGTCGTTCCAGGCAATATATAATAGTATATAGAAAAAGATTTACTTACCTGTAAGGTTGAATCAGAAGATGAATAAGATGTTCTTCGAAGACATGAAAAACAGCCTTTCTTCTGTCTGCATGGGTCATTTGTTGTGGTCAGTGGAACATGATGCCAAGTATTTCCATGGTAAGAAGGACCAATCAAATGTTTCTGCTCATTAATGGACCTATTCGAAGGATGAGCTTGTTTCTGATATGCTATATTTCTCTGACGAATACAGTGAAGTATACACACTGATATTGAAACAGTAATAATAACAGCTATCATTACTGCTACAGACACAATGATAATTGCTGTAGTCAAGTGTATCTTCGTATCTTTCTTCATGTTGACAGCATTTAACATTTCTGATGTCTTGTTGCTCACAGTCAGTGTCAAATAAACAGTAGTTCTGGCTGATAGAACTGGGCTACCACTGTCCTTCACTAGAAACTCTAGCTCATATGAGCCAGCATCTTGTTGGCTAAGCACTCTATTGAAACTTAACAAACCAGTGTACTGGTTCATGCTGAATATCTGCTTGTCATTGCCTCTGATTATTTCATATTTTAGAAATGCATTCTCTTGACTATCTCCATCAGCTGCCTTTAGATGAGTGACGTTCTTTGAATGATGCCGGTAATATACAACATCCATGTTATAAGGATTCACACTGGGAAATGTAAAATATGGAGCATTATCATTTTTATCAGTCACTTCAACAATCACATTCACTGTATTATTCAGAGATGGTATTCCATTATCTTTCACAAATACTTGAAACTTGTAAATGTTTTGAAACTCATGATCCAGTGACATAATCGCTGAAATCATGCCATCATCTTTGATTTTAAAAGGTAAAAACTTTTGTTTGTTATTAGTCAGCAGAGAATATGTGAGTTTACCTCCAAGTCCCAGGTCTGGGTCTGTTGCATTGATGAAGCCAACAGAAAATCTTGACTTCTGATTCTCTTCAATGAAGAATTTAAATGTCTCCATAGAGAACTGTGGCCTTACATCATTGACATCCGTCACTTGGATAGAGAACTTATTCTTACTTTGCAGTGGAGGAGATCCTTTATCTTGACAACTGATGATAATTTCATGCTTTGCCTCTGTTTCTCTATCCAATGCTTTTTTCACAATTACTTCATATTTTTCAGAACCAAGATTTCGGAGTTGAAATTTGTGATGCTTTAATTCACACTTAACTTCTCCATTTTTTCCAGGATCATTGTCAGTGACTTTCACATAAGCAATGAAACTGCCAACTTTGATATCTTCTGAAATTTCTACAGTATTTCTCGTAGGGGATGAGAAAATATTCACATTAATGATTGGAGGATTATTTTTCTCATTGTTGATATTCACAAGAACTAGGGCTCTGCCACTCAAAGGAGGGTTACCCCCATCAGTTGCTTTCACATACAACTTGTATGTTAATTTTTGCTCTTGTAAAAACTTTTTGTTCATGAAAATTTCTCCAGTGGATTCTTTTAATTCAAAATGAGATTTTAGCATTGCAGAAGTCTGGAAACTAAAATGGTAAGTGATTCTGCCATTTCTGTCAGAATCTAAGTCTGTGGCTGATAATGTTACAATAGGTGAAATTTTATTTGGTTCATTTTTTATTGTGACATTGTAGACATTTTTAGAGAAGACAGGTGCATTATCATTAACATCTATGACTGAAATGTGAACATCTAAAATACTTTGTTTAGGAGGAGATCCACGATCTTTAGCAATTACTTGAATTAAATAAGAATCTTTTATTTCTCTGTCAAGTTTTTCTTTTAAACTTATTTCAAGTTTATCTGTCCCATCAATATTTTTTGATAAAATCAATATAAAAGGTTCATCTTTATTTTCTTTCAATTGGTAATAAATCATAGAATTTTCCTTGCCCACATCTTTGTCTATGGCATTTGGAATTGTTTTTGTTTCTCTATTACCTTCGTAAAATTCAATATAGACTTGCTTATCAGGAAATTCTGGTTGGTGGTCATTGCCATCTTTTATAATTATTTTTATTTCCAAAGCTTTTATTGTAATGTCATCTTTCTGAACAACCACATCCACCATTTTAAAACATTCTACATAATATTCACACATAATTTCAGCATCAATTGTTTTTGTCGTGTAGAGTTTTCCTGTTTCTTTAGAAATCTTAAATAGTTCAGAATTTCTTGTTGCATCTTGTAATAAATTAAATGTGAGTTGGTGTTCATGTCTCGGCATGAAACTCTCCCAGTTTTCAGTATCAGCAGCAATGTCCCCCACTAGAGTGTTTGGAGGTTTTCCTTCATCCACTATGTAGGTCAAGTCAACACAAAGACTTATTTGTAAGATGGAGAGCAGAACAAAAATAGGGAACATCATCTTCTGTTACTGAAAAGAATAATTAAGGACATTTTAAATCTTTTGTTAAATCTTAAAATTAATTTGAAAACAATTTGATAAAAATCTTTCTTTCTTTCAAACTATAGCTATATTTAGAATATCTTTTAGAAAAAGAATAACTTTTTCATTGAAGATGTATAAAAAAAATTGTCAATATTTAACTATTTAGGTAAGATACATATAACTTGAAATATTAAGTTAAAAATATCCACAAATGTAATCAAATGTCATTACTAAAAGTTTCATGTAGTGTAAACATTGCAATCTTCACTTTGCTGCATTTGATTTCATTTGTGAACTTCTTGAACTTAATATTTTAGTTTTTATACCAGCTCAGTTTCAGTTTGGAGCATTGAGAACTTTATTTGAAAATAATTGTGAGATTTACCTAACACATTCTAGTTGGTGTGTGTATATATAGTTGCTTGTCTATTTGTATAGGTGTACACTTACAAAATTAGCAGAATGTCTCTTATATCAAGTCAGTATGATGATTCTTGCCTAATGGTGATAAACTAAATTACATATTCAGTTTAAAAAAAAATCAAACTTTGACAAATAATTGTAGCTGGTTGTTTGTTTTGTAATACAACGGTGGGTGCAAGAATGTGTGTGTGCATATAAATGCACAGTTAGTTATTTAATACATAAGTAAGTTTTAAAAATATAAGTCCAACAGTACAATAGATATATAGATACGTAGGAGCTAGTTATATATATATAAGATAAGTATATATGTGTGTATTCCGGTAGATAATGTGTGAATATATATATGTATAGATAGATAGATAGATACATATGTGCGTATGTATACATACATGTGTGTGTGGGTATGCATATATATGTATGTGTAATGTATGTTTGTGGGTGGCAATAGGCAACAAAGTCATAAAATTAAGAAAAGGATGAGGATAGATATAAAAGTTGATAATCTATTCTTTGGAGACAGACAGACTGGGTTTTGACCACCTTGAGAAGTTAACTGGAGATTAAACCGTAATAAAAATGTGACCTAGATTAAAGACAAAGGACTTTTCAAATAACGTGGGGTTTAGACACAAATCTCGCAGACGAGATTTGATATGAGATCTGAGGGATTCTGGGAGATTTAAAAAAAGTTTAGTCAGTTAGATCTTGGGCAGCGAAGAAGCAACATCTCCCTTAGAGCCTTGTAGCATAGAAGGAATGGGGGGGTCCCCCATCTCGACAAGCAATGGGAGTAGACGGGACTGTAGCCGATAGAAGAAGCAATACGTACTATATGCCTCATCTCTGACCGTTTTTAATGTTCACCTGACTGGTTTTGTCTTTGTTATTCTCTCTTTCTTTTTGTGATACTTGTTTGTTTGTGCACCCCTTGGCGGGGGGCCCCTGTGAGGTGTTTGAGCACATGTTTGCAACGCGGACAGATCCTAAATAACTAGCAGACGACATGAGATGAACGGCCCAGAAGGAATGCAGTGAATGCAGGATCGGATGCAGAGAAATGTGCAAGGAGGCCTCGCAGCCCACCGGTGGTGTCACAGTTTCTAATCTGCTCTTTTTTCTTTTTTATATATGTGATTTTTTGTTGATAGGTTTTATTAGTTATTTTTCAAATAAAACTTTCAGTCTTTTAATCTAAAGTCAAAACTACGGCCTGAAAACTTTTGGTCTGCTATTAGCCTTTTTTTTTTTTAAACAAAACAATTCCAAAAAATATTTTTTCTCATTTTTTCATGGTCTGTACAGAAACAAAAAACCCTGAATGCAATTGGAAAACTGGAGTTTGCAGAAAATATTTTAAGATTTAAGATTATATGCTTTAAAAGTTTATAAACAGAGATATGATAATGGCTTGTTCTGTTACAGTTTTATCATTGAATTACTTTCAAAAATTTTATATGACATTAGAATTTTATTGTGTGGCTTGAATTTTCTTTGTGCCTGATTGTGTAGTTATGAAGATTAGAGATTCAAAGTGTTTGAATTGTAAGATGGTATAGATCTGAAAAAAAAAAATAATTGGGCAGACATTTACTCTCAATAGCTATATTCTTACTGCAATGTTAAAAAGATGCTTTTAAAATCTTATTGACTTTGTAGTCATTGTCATGCAAATAATCTTATAGCAATTCTCTATTGATATTCTGTCTTTCAGGGTAATAATTTGTGTTAGAGTTGTTTCCTAAGATTGACTTAGATGTGACACAAGTCCAGAAATATGGAGCACCTAAGTAAGAAACCAACCCACTAACAATCCAGCTTGCTAACCATCACACCATATGAGGTGCCCATGATTGGGGTTATAGCACTTCAAATTAAAGCAGTTAACATTTACTTGTAGTAACATCTAAAACCTTTTTAATTTATTTGTTTGTTATTATACTTTCTTGATAAAAGATTAAGGGAATACATAGAGTTAAATTTGATTAACTAGTTGAAAATTCTTGCAAGAAATTTTAAGTTACATAAATTGACCATAGATTTAGCCATCACTTTTTATTGTAGCAATAAATACAGACAACAAAGTTGTTTAAAGAACCAAATTGTTCATCTGGTTCAAAGAATTATTCAGAAGAATGGCACAAAGGATAAGTAGATGAATGTATGTAGTAAATGAGGGACTTTTTTTCTTTTCAAAATGGTTGCCAGGAATGATACAGGTTCATTAAACAGTAATATAAGTCCAAGTCTGTAGTGAGTTGGTAATCCTAGTCTGTAAGTTTCCTCTGGTGTTAATCCAAAAGATAGGTCTTCCTGGCAGAAAGTTCAACCAGCAATTGATTTAAGATCATTTGCAACTGTCTTCAAGTCATTGGCCAATTTCTACCAGAAAGATTAAAAATAGAAGTGATGATTTTGCATACATCTTATACCTATAGATAATCCAATAATCTTGCTATAAGATGGAATCATCCTTTTTAAAGACATTCCATTAATGGGGTTCCATTATTAACGATGGAAATTTTAGTGGCCATAGCTCCATCCTTCAGTCAATAAGATACAGGTTGACAAAAATCACATTTCATGAAGATTTTAATTTTTCCTAATCACAGTTTGATTTTTTTATTTCTTAAAAACAAAAAAAAGCCAATCTATAACTTTGAGTTTAAAGTAAATTTCAAGGAAGGCCTATTCTATATAAACACCAAAAAATGAAATCATCTCATGACCAATTGGATAATCAGAGTTTCATTCTGAGTATAATCATGGAATTTCTTTGGTGATTATGTCCAAGTTCACTTCAAATAACATACAACAGGTTGTATTGTGTTTTTACATGATAATGCCAGTAGAGTGTTATCTCTAACCAATTATATTAACTTTTTAACATTCTCCATCATTCAATTGTATTATTTCTTTTTTCACTGCATTCTTTTTCCAATACTGCCAAGATTTTCCACAAGGTCATTTTTCTTCTAGTCATAGCAGAATATGACAATACAACCACAAAATTAAAACATAGTCATTGGAGTTACCAGCAGTGGAAGAAGAAAAAAAGTGTGCTTGGTGAATAAAATTGCCTACAGATTGCAAAAGATTAATTATTTAGGAAAATTATTTCATCTTGCATGAAATAAATGTTTTTATTTTCTTTCTTCTGATCAAATTTGCAGAAAAAATGTTACCAATGAGAAGAAAAAAGAGAATTGAAAGTCATTCATTCTTTACTTTTACCATTAAGTTAAATCTGAAAGTGTAAATTGTATCATCTTCAACATAATACCAGCAACGTTTATTCTGTCCACAACTAAATATAATAAACCTTTTCTTTCTTTGTAGAAATCTATGATTTATCATAATGACTTTTGATATGTTGGCAGAGATAAAGTTGGTAGTTGGGGCAGTAGTTCTTTTCAACTGCCAGGTTTTTATTAAATTATTTCTCTTGGGATGTGTTAATATGTTTGTATAAGGAGGAGTTTTCAGGTACATGACTTTACAGTATTCAATTGTCAAATATAAAAACAATTTGATTAGTTTTGTTGACATTTTGACTCTTTGATTTTCAAATAACAGAATAAATATTCTTAAGACTCAAAAATGTTATAGTAATCATTTTGAGATCTATTGGAGATTTTTATTTATTATAATTTAAATCAAATATTTTAAAAATTCAAGAACAAATCTTTCTCATAATATTTGCAATTTTTTTATATATCACTGAAAATAACCACACAGAAAAAATGAGGTTGATGTGATAAGATACAAGGATCAGGTGATACAAAGATATTTCAAGTATATATACAGTAGTGACCAAAATTAAGGAACAAAAATTAAAACTTAATTTTTTTAAATTTTCACTAAATGTAGATAACTGGCAGTTCAGTTGGGCTTTAAATCTGTAAGTTATTTGGAATTATACAGAGAGAGTTATGATTCATTTAATTTTCTTTCAAGTGTCCAAAATAAAGAAACAAAACAATTTGTTTTCATAAAAAGATAATTGGACAACAAAATGCAAAAGTTCTTATTGATATTTAGTACTAAGACGTTTTGAATCATTGCTGCACATCGACATCCACAGGATTTCACTAAATTTCAACATTCATCAACTGTAATTTTAGCCCATTCCTCTTGTAATTTTTCCCATAGATCTTTGATGGATTCCTAGTCATTACATTTTTTCTTAATGTCTCCCAAAAGTTTTCTATGGGATTCATGTACTGGCCAATCCATAACATTTATTCCTTGATCATTCAGATAAGCAAAACTATTACCTTATGGCAGGGAGCATTATCCTCCATAAACACAGGATTTTCACACCCAGAATTTTTTAATATCGGTACAACAAGCAAATTCTTGTACATAGCAGCATTAACTCTATTATGTAAGTGTACAAGAGGTAATGTACCCAGACTTGAAAACATGTCAAAAACCATCATAATGCCTACACCAAACTTAACTGTCTTTTTGATGCACATTGAACTTAATCTTTCACCAATTTGTCTTCTTACATACTGTTTTACATCAGAACTGAATACATTAAATTTACTTTAATCACTGAAAAATATACTGGACCACTGTTTTTCTGACTGCAATATATGTGCTTATTTGCAAATTCCAATCTTGCTGTCTTGTTCTTTTTGCTTAGAAAGGGCTTGTTCTGTGGACAACTTGCATAAAGCCCTATTTCTTGTAAGCATCTAGATACAGTTTGTTCAGAAACATTAATGTTATTTGAAATTTGTAGTGAAATGTCTGCTGCAGTTCAAAAACGGTCCATCAGTGCTAGGTGTTCAATGATCCTGTCTTCTCAGACTATATGATCAGTGTTTTCGTACAGTTTCAGAATTCAGGTCACAATGCTTTTAGAATGCTTCATCTATTCAGCAATTTGGTCAATTCTATTATTTTCTTTTGCAGTTTGACAACATCAGCTCTTAGAGATTTATCAACTTTTCATTGGTTCACTATGTCAGAAAATGACATTGTGATGATAAACAATCTTTGTCTTGATCTCACTTTTCATAAATTTAGATTATGTGCATTATTTTCACATATTTCAAGATTTGTTTCTTAATTTTGGACATTTGATATTTGAATAAAAAAATCAAATGAATCATAACTTTCTCTCTGTATCATTCCAAATAACCTGAAGATTTAAAGCACAATTGAACTGCTAGTTATCTACATTTAGAGAAATTTTTGAAAAATTGAAGTTATATTTTTTCAGATACTAAAGTTTTAATTTTTTTCCTTAATCTAGGACACTACAGTATATATATATATATATATATATATATATATATATATATATATATATAGACAGCAGATTCTCTTGTAGGCATATTTTATTGAAATTTAGATTTAGTGTTTTTATTCATATTTTCTCTTTTTTGGCAAATGCAACTATCATTTTCAATAAAACACACACACACACATATATATATATATATATATTAATAAGGTA
Organism: Doryteuthis pealeii; assembly: GCA_023376005.1. Taxonomy (NCBI): domain Eukaryota; kingdom Metazoa; phylum Mollusca; class Cephalopoda; order Myopsida; family Loliginidae; genus Doryteuthis; species Doryteuthis pealeii. Next base: position 20,952,862 of record CM042151.1, read on the forward strand.
TAAATGAAAGAGTAATAAGATCAATAAGTTTGATCATTCTATAATGAAGGGTATAAGTATAAAGACAGAATGCTTTTTTTTTTTTAAATATTAGACTAAAACATGATGTTGATTGCAATCAAAATTGAAATGATTTTCAGGCAATGACATTGGACATGATCTTCACAGGATTGGCATGCATGATGCAGTCATTTGTACCATATATATATATATATATATATATATATATATATATATATAAAGTAAAGAGTGTTCAATATCATATATCTAAATTAGGGTAGTGAAGACATAAAGTCAACAGCACTTGGTAACTGATAGTTTCTCGTCTATGTGATTTTCAAACCAAGCACTATATATGTCATATATATATATATATATATCTCAAATGTAAAAAATATTTATTTTGAATTTTTTGTATTTTATTAAAATTAATTTCTTTCGACTATTCTATTCTATGCTAAAATAGCGAAAAATGATAAATTATAACAGACTTTTGTTATAATTTATCATTTTTCGCTATTTTGCAGGATTATATTCACTGAAAAATAAAGCAAAGGAATTAAAGGGTTTTCTGAATTAAAAAGAAATCTTTACACTATAGAATAATAGTCCATTGGTGAATGTAAGGGAGATAATTTGTCTCAACAAAAGCAAATACGGACATTCCTCAGTAACTTTTCAAATTTTTATCAAGTGATGTTAAATTGAATGTACTTAATCTATTTCATAATTTTTTGCTTTGCAATAAAATCTTCAATTTACTATGCATATCTAAAAATTGTGTATACATTTAAAGATATTTTCAAAATACCACATAGTTAACTGCAGTTTCTAGTAATATTCTTAGGCTAATAAGAATTTATTTTGTGTATATACGATCCTTTCTATTTCAAAATGACATGTATTTTAAGAACTTCAAAGCTATTTTAATATAGATTCAAACATTTGAGATTAATTATTTGTGTTCAAAACCAACTTAAATAAAATGTTATACTTTGTTCACTAAATTTAGAACAACAAAACTTGCATAGTTTCTAAATATAATAGAGAGCTATATACTCACCAAGTTTTACCTAAATAAGCTCTTTAATAGTAGAATATGGAGTAAAATATCATTTTTGACATTATAGTCTGGTAGAAATTTTGGCACAAAAAATATTCATTCCTAGATTGGTATGTCAGTCATAAAAAGGACAACTTCTTTCTCACTAATATTATTATTTGGATTATTTAGACGATTGTCCTCATCTTTATTGTTATCTGAACAATGATTCAGCCAATGTGCCCTTCAGCCTTCTTCAGATATTTTTTGTTGTACTCGGGAGCCTTTTTAAACTCGGGAACCTTCTTGTTGTAATCAGGAGCCATCACGGAACTTTGTACCTAACCCATTATTCAATCCACGGGGGTATCCTGTTCTCATTTCATTAACTATAGCTGGGTACAAGTGTTAAGCTGTATTAATTATTATTCTATGTTAATGTCACCCTTGACCAGGATTGAACCTGCAGCCTAAAGATAACTTTCATTTAGAACTGTCTTAACCCAACGCCTTTATCCACTATGCTATGTCTTTCTCACTCTTTGGATGACTGTAACAGAGTGAAGTGCTCCCGTTGTTTGAGTTAAAAATTTATCTTGAGAACAGTATTTTATAAGATATATGATACACTCTTGTGTATCACAAACCCAACAGAGATGTATTTTCTATACACTGTATATACTGTAGACATCCATTAATTCTTTTTCACAGTGCTCTCTTTATCTGTTAATTGAAATTTATATATATTTTGTTTAATGTATATCAGCCTTTTATTTGTTCTTTATGTTATTTCTATAATTCATCATGGAACTTGCCTTAATAATTCAGCAACAAACAATATATATATATTCAAAATATGTATATTTTGGCAGCATTTTTTTCTTTTATACATGTTTTGTTGAACATAATGGACATTTCATGTCTGACAAATTTTTTTCCAAACATTTCAAGTTTTCTGGCCAGTTTTTTAATGTCAGGTTTGAGTTGGTTAATACGTCCACCACCAATCCTCCTCCATTCCCCACAACCTTTCATCTAATTCCTATAAGTTACTCCTCCTACTTATTCCTACCGCTACTCAGTTTGTCTTACCACCCTGTGTGTTATAAAGAACCAGGAACCAATTTAACTACATCTACACCTGAGGATGGCACTACAAAGTACTGAAACTAGTGAGGAAACCTTCAGTGGACTTATCAACCGACTCCACCCTGACGTTAAAAAACTGTCCAGAAAACTTGAAAAGATTGGGAAAAAAAATTGTTAGGCATGAAATGCCCATCATGTTCAATAAAACATAATCCTGGATGAGACTGCATTTCACATTGCTCTAATATCCTTGGGAAAAGTATGCATCCAACTCCTCTCCTCTTTCTGTTACTTAATTTTCATGTGTTTCACACAATCTTCAAATGGGAGTGCCTGAAGATTTTGTGAAACATGTGAAACTTAAATAACAAAAATATAGTGTCTATAATTTTATTGTTTTATACCTGCTCTGCTATAATAGCATTGAGCATTCTTTTTATATATATATTTGTGTGTGTGCGTATGAGAGAGAGGGAGTAGAGATATTTCATGAAAAGTTAATTTTTCAAATCTCTGGTCAGATATTGATTCTGAAAATAGAAACTCAATAAATTAACTAAAGAAAAATCAAAATTCATAATCAGATCTACAATTTGCAGTTAACCATTTTCCCCTAACTCCATTATATTCAGCAGAACAAATATAAATTTTGTTTACTTTGTTTATCAACATTTATAAAAATGGGACATAGCTATTTTTGATTTCTGATTGTGCTGCCAACAATTACTCTTGATATTCAGGGAAAACTGGGTTTTTAGTTTTTATTTTATACTAGGAATGCTATTTCATACATAAAATTTGGGCTACGGTCTTTATAAAGACAAGATATACATCTGTATTTTAAAATGTACAGTATTTGTCAATTTGTATAGTTAATAGTGAACAAAGAATATTTATCAACATTACTTTTTATATTCCTCACAGGTTTCTGATGAAAATGAGAATACAGATCACCCACAGTCATTTATTATTAAAATTTAAGATGTTTGATACTGTTATGGCTATTATTCAAGTTCTATTTACCATTTGCTTTACAAATCAAAATATTGGTAAATGGTTGTGTTCATAATCATTTTTTTTTATTAAGCATTAAGAGTTTATCTTACACCAGATAATTTACTACCAGAATATATGCATAGAGAGCACTACATATCTCAAGTTGAAGATTACATTACACACACACACACACACACACACATACAACACACACAAGAGAGTGGGCTGAAAAGCTCAACTAAGAAGAAAATAAAGTTTTTCTTTAAATTTTTATTGAATGTTTTTGGGGAAAAATAAAAGAAATTTGAGAAATAATGTACCAAGTGTGTTGTTTAACTTTAGGATGAATATATGGAATATCACGTATGTTTCATGTCATGAAGCCATTCCCTTTTTGGCAAGGCTAGACTTTTTAACCACTCCTTGGTTGTGGGTGTGAGGAAACATATGTAAAATGATGGCATTAAAATAGATGCCAAAAGCTTTAGTCAAAGAAATCCTACACACCTTTTTACTTTGAAAAAAAATTACATATCACCATTATTACTCATCTCTCTAATAATTAATGCTATTGTCAGTGTGTCACATTTTTTAAACTTTACACCAAGAAGCCATTTTGGAATCAGGCTGACTTTGTGAGCAAATTAAAAACATTCTGGGCTAAATCCAGACCCACAATCCTGAAATTTTGTTTTTATTACTGCAATTGTTTTTGTCAATTTTTAATGTGATTTTTACAAAGAATTTTACAATTTTTAGCTCTATGCTAGTTGTTTAAGGGTTGGGAATGGAAACAAGGTATTTGTATTGACCATGAATGGGAAAACCAAAAATGTTCTTTATCATGCAGCTTTGTAATAAGTTCCAAATAGACAAATTATATTATTGTTTTGATAAAAACTTTTGTTTGAAAAATATTGTTCAAGTTTAATAAAATTTAATATGAAGCATCATTGATGGGTCAAAGGTCAAATCAAGAGCTCTCTGCAGGAATTAGTTTAAGGGCAGCTTTTAAGCTAGTACCTAATATAAATGTTCATTGGCTATGAGAAAAAAATCAGGTTAGTTTATATATGATCATTATGATATAGTTAATGTTACCTCTGGTTTCTGGTCTTTGATTTCTAGACCTCTAAATTCAGAGTAAATTAACCTTATGTTCCTAGGGGACTGTTTCCCCAGGCAACACCTGCCCCCTCATTTTAAAGGGGCAAGCTGGTTTTATTAAGCACTGAAGCACTCCAAAAGGGGAATGTTGATGCAAACCACACATTTTTTGCAATAGCCATTGAATGAGCTTCAGTTTGTGTGTGGCTCCCCATGTTAAAAAGACCTAGTGTCAATCCCAGCCTGGTGGGAGGTCAGAAAAATATCCAGTTAATGTTACCTGTTTGTTCTATCACCAACAATTTTATTTAACTGGATTAAACTTTTTATTTATTCATTCTCTCTTTCTGTCTCTTTGCAATATTTAACATGAAATAAAGATTTTTAATGTTTCATGATGAGCAAAAAAATGACTAAACAATTTGTATATCATGTGACATCCATAGAAAAACATTTTTTAAAATGTTTCTTTTCGTTGATAAATTTAAGAAGAGACATTAACATTCCAAATTTTGTTCAGACAAATTAATGTTTTTGTTGTGTTCTTTATGTTATTAAAAACAATGTTATGGTTGATGAGGGCTGAAGAAGAGATAAGCCAAAACATTGAAGAAGCGTTGAATTTTCTGAACAAAATTTGGAGTCTTTTGAAACTTAAATGTTATTTGTTGGGTGTTGCAAAATTACTCGGGGTGAATTTGCTAGAACAAAGTAAACAAGACAGTTATCAAATTAATATAAACATTAGTTTTTGTTTAGACATCACCCACTTTCAATTTTAAAAGCATGAGATAGCATTAGTCTTTTCAGAGGAAAGAAATCTATATATTACTAAAACTCTCATTATGCTTGTACATATATAATGATAACACAGCAAAAACAGCATATTTCTTCATATGGATTTTGATATAATGAAAATAATAATGAAATGCTAATTAGTATCCTTCACCCTTTCTTAAATAGAAGCATCAATATCATCATGGACTACTGTTACAATGAAGAGCTTGATGGATACATGACCATCTACTAATCTTTAAAAGTAATCTTGATAAATTTAAAAAGCAAATGTTTTTGAAAAACAGAGAAGGGACAGAATATCCAGTTAATAAGTAGAATAATTGATACCAGCATGTTATAAGAACTAGTAGATAAGAGCGTTTGTTAAAGTGTACCTAGTTACCTGGCAGTTGTGAGTTCGGTCCCTGGGTCGGGTAGGAAATAAACTGTAGTTCAGTGGAAGAGTCAAACAAGCAAAATCACAAGGACAAATTAAGTGATAAGAAATAGTGGAATGAGAACAATCTTGTGGGAGTTAATGCTTCAAAAGCTAAAAGCCATCTTTGTGTGCAAGACATTCAATGTACCCTTTCTGGTTGAGCTTGGTAAATCAAATGTATTATCTAACCAACCAGAATAATTCCCACTAAAACTAAAAGATTTTGATTTGGATCCTCTTTTGCCCATTTTGCAGTTGTAAATAAAGCCAAAATCTGTTTATTAAACACTCTCCACGTCACTTCACTGCCAAGTCACAAGGGTTAACTATGTCCAAACAGCTGATACACTAGCTGATCCCAGGAGACCATCCCCCATGCAACACCTGTCCCCTCAGGGCAGGGCTGGTTTTATTGCCTAGAGCCTGATTTGCCCCAAAAGGGGAATTCCAAAGGGATTCACACATTTTTTTTTGCACTGGTCACTGCAAGGGCTTTGGTTTGTGAGTGGCTCCCCATGTTAAAAATACCTCTTTTGTTAATCTGGCCTGGTGGGAGGTCAGGAAAATACTTACCAAGCCTTCCTTTTCTATGCTGATCACATGCTCACTTTGGAAGCAGACAACTTGGAGACAATTTTCAACCGTAAATATGATCTTCCTTTTTTACTTTATCATTACTACTATAAACAAACACACACTACACGGTATAAAGAAAGAGTAATAAGATCAATAAGTTTGATCATTCTATAATGAAGGGTATAAGTATAAAGACAGAATGCTTTTTTTTTTTAAATATTAGACTAAAACATGATGTTGATTGCAATCAAAATTGAAATGATTTCAGGCAATGACATTGGACATGATCTTCACAGGATTGGCATGCATGATGCAGTCATTTGTACCATATATATATATATATATATATATATATATATATATATATAAGTAAAGAGTGTTCAATATCATATATCTAAATTAGGGTAGTGAAGACATAAAGTCAACAGCACTTGGTAACTGATAGTTTCTCGCTTATGTGATTTTCAAACCAAGCACTATATATGTCATATATATATATATATATACTCTAAATGTAAAAATATTTATTTTGAATTTTTGTATTTTATTAAAATTAATTTCTTTCGACTATTCTATTCTATGCTAAAATAGCGAAAAATGATAAATTATAACAGACTTTTGTTATAATTTATCATTTTTCGCTATTTTGCAGGATTATATTCACTGAAAAAATAACAAAGGAATTAAAGGGTTTTCTGAATTAAAAAGAAATCTTTACACTATAGAATAATAGTCCATTGGTGAATGTAAGGGAGATAATTTGTCTCAACAAAAGCAAATACGGACATTCCTCAGTAACTTTTCAAATTTTTATCAAGTGATGTTAAATTGAATGTACTTAATCTATTTCATAATTTTTTGCTTTGCAATAAAATCTTCAATTTACTATGCATATCTAAAAATTGTGTATACATTTAAAGTATTTTCAAAATACATAGTTAACTGCAGTTTCTAGTAATATTCTTAGGCTAATAAGAATTTTTTTGTGTATATACGATCCTTTCTATTTCAAAATGACATGTATTTTAAGAACTTCAAAGCTATTTTAATATAGATTCAAACATTTGAGATTAATTATTTGTGTTCAAAACAACTTAAATAAAATGTTATACTTTGTTCACTAAATTTAGAACAACAAAACTTGCATAGTTTCTAAATATAATAGAGAGCTATATACTCACCAAGTTTTACCTAAATAAGCTCTTTAATAGTAGAATATGGAGTAAAATATCTTTTTTGACATTATAGTCTGGTAGAAATTTTGGCACAAAAAATATTCATTCCTAGATTGGTATGTCAGTCATAAAAAGGACAACTTCTTTCTCACTAATATTATTATTTGGATTATTAGACGATTGTCCTCATCTTTATTGTTATCTGAACAATGATTCAGCCAATGTGCCCTTCAGCCTTCTTCAGATATTTTTTGTTGTACTCGGGAGCCTTTTTAAACTCGGGAACCTTCTTGTTGTAATCAGGAGCCATCACGGAACTTTGTACCTAACCATTATTCAATCCACGGGGGTATCCTGTTCTCATTTCATTAACTATAGCTGGTACAAGTGTTAAGCTGTATTAATTATTATTCTATGTTAATGTCACCCTTGACCAGGATTGAACCTGCAGCCTAAAGATAACTTTCATTTAGAACTGTCTTAACCCAACGCCTTTATCCACTATGCTATGTCTTTCTCACTCTTTGGATGACTGTAACAGAGTGAAGTGCTCCCGTTGTTTGAGTTAAAAATTTATCTTGAGAACAGTATTTTATAAGATATATGATACACTCTTGTGTATCAAAACCCAACAGAGATGTATTTTCTATACACTGTATATACTGTAGACATCCATTAATTCTTTTTCACAGTGCTCTCTTTATCTGTTAATTGAAATTTATATATATTTTGTTTAATGTATATCAGCCTTTTATTTGTTCTTTATGTTATTTCTATAATTCATCATGGAACTTGCCTTAATAATTCAGCAACAAACAATATATATATATTCAAAATATGTATATTTTGGCAGCATTTTTTTCTTTTATACATGTTTTGTTGAACATAATGGACATTTCATGTCTGACAAATTTTTTTCCAACATTTCAAGTTTTCTGGCCAGTTTTTTAATGTCAGGTTTGAGTTGGTTAATACGTCCACACCAATCCTCCTCCATTCCCCACAACCTTTCATCTAATTCCTATAAGTTACTCCTCCTACTTATTCCTACCGCTACTCAGTTTGTCTTACCACCCTGTGTGTTATAAAGAACCAGGAACCAATTTAACTACATCTACACCTGAGGATGGCACTACAAAGTACTGAAACTAGTGAGGAAACCTTCAGTGGACTTATCAACCGACTCCACCCTGACGTTAAAAACTGTCCAGAAAACTTGAAAAGATTGGGAAAAAAATTGTTAGGCATGAAATGCCCATCATGTTCAATAAAACATAATCCGGATGAGACTGCATTTCACATTGCTCTAATATCCTTGGGAAAAGTATGCATCCAACTCCTCTCCTCTTCTGTTACTTAATTTTCATGTGTTTCACACAATCTTCAAATGGGAGTGCCTGAAGATTTTGTGAAACATGTGAAACTTAAATAACAAAAATATAGTGTCTATAATTTTATTGTTTTATACCTGCTCTGCTATAATAGCATTGAGCATTTCTTTTTATATATATATTTGTGTGTGTGCGTATGAGAGAGAGGGAGTAGATATTTCATGAAAAGTTAATTTTTCAAATCTCTGGTCAGATATTGATTCTGAAATAGAAACTCAATAAATTAACTAAAGAAAAATCAAAATTCATAATCAGATCTACAATTTGCAGTTAACCATTTTCCCCTAACTCCATTATATTCAGCAGAACAAATATAAATTTTGTTTACTTTGTTATCAACATTTATAAAATGGGACATAGCTATTTTTGATTTCTGATTGTGCTGCCAACAATTACTCTTGATATTCAGGAAAAACTGGGTTTTAGTTTTATTTTATACTAGGAATGCTATTTCATACATAAAATTTGGGCTACGGTCTTTATAAAGACAAGATATACATCTGTATTTTAAAATGTACAGTATTTGTCAATTTGTATAGTTAATAGTGAACAAAGAATATTTATCAACATTACTTTTTATATTCCTCACAGGTTTCTGATGAAAATGAGAATACAGATCACCACAGTCATTTATTATTAAAATTTAAGATGTTTGATACTGTTATGGCTATTATTCAAGTTCTATTTCCATTTGCTTTACAAATCAAAATATTGGTAAATGGTTGTGTTCATAATCATTTTTTTTTATTAAGCATTAAGAGTTTATCTACACCAGATTTTACTACAGAAATATGCATAGAGAGCACTCATATCTCAAGTTGAAGATTACATTACACACACACACACACACACACACATACAACACACACAGAGAGTGGGCTGAAAAGCTCAACTAAGAAGAAAATAAAGTTTTTCTTTAAATTTTTATTGAATGTTTTTGGGGAAAAATAAAAGAAATTTGAGAAATAATGTACCAAGTGTGTTGTTTAACTTTAGGATGAATATATGGAATATCACGTATGTTTCATGTCATGAAGCCATTCCCTTTTTGGCAAGGCTAGACTTTTTAACCACTCCTTGGTTGTGGGTGTGAGGAAACATATGTAAAATGATGGCATTAAAATAGATGCCAAAGCTTTAGTCAAAGAAATCCTACCACCTTTTTACTTTAAAAAAATTACATATTTTCCAATACTGCCAAGATTTTCCACAAGGTCATTTTCTAGTCATAGCAGATATGACAATACAACCACAAAATTAAAACATAGTCATTGGAGTTACCAGCAGTGGAAGAAGAAAAAAAGTGTGCTTGGTGAATAAAATTGCCTACAGATTCAAAAGATTAATTTATTAGGAAAATTATTTCATCTTGCATGAAAAAATGTTTTTATTTTCTTTCTTCTGATCAAATTTGCAGAAAAATTTACCAATGAGAAGAAAAAAGAGAATTGAAAGTCATTCATTCTTTACTTTGACCATTAAGTTAATCTGAAAGTGTAATTGTATCATCTTCAACATAATACCAGCAACGTTTATTCTGTCACAACTAAATATAATAAACCTTTTCTTTCTTTGTAGAAATCTATGATTTATCATAATGACTTTTGATATGTTGGCAGAGATAAAGTTGGTAGTTGGGGCAGTAGTCTTTTCAACTGCCAGGTTTTATTAAATATTTCTCTTGGATGTTAATATGTTTGTATAAGGAGGAGTTTTCAGGTACATGACTTACAGTATTCAATTGTCAAATATAAAAACAATTGATTAGTTTTGTTGACATTTTGACTCTTTGATTTCAAATAACAGAATAAATATTCTTAAGACTCAAAAATGTTATAGTAATCATTTTGAGATCTATTGGAGATTTATTTATTATAATTTAAATCAAATATTTAAAAAATTCAAGAACAAATCTTTTCATAATATTTGCAATTTTTTTATATATCACTGAAAATAACCACACAGAAAAAATGAGGTTGATGTGATAAGATACAAGGATCAGGTGATACAAAGATATTTCAAGTATATATACAGTAGTGACCAAAATTAAGGAACAAAAATTAAAACTTAATTTTTTAAATTTCACTAAATGTAGATAACTGGCAGTTCAGTTGGGCTTTAAATCTGTAAGTTATTTGGAATTATACAGAGAGAGTTATGATTCATTTAATTTTCTTTCAAGTGTCCAAAATAAAGAAACAAAAACAATTTGTTTTCATAAAAAGATAATTTGGACAACAAAATGCAAAAGTTCTTATTGATATTTAGTGCTAAAGACGTTTTGAATCATTGCTGCACATCGACATCCACAGGATTTCACTAAATTTCAACATTCATCAACTGTAATTTTAGCCCATTCCTCTTGTAATTTTCCCATAGATCTTTGATGGATTCCTAGTCATTACATTTTTTCTAATGCTCCCAAAAGTTTTCTATGGATTCATGTACTGGCCAATCCATAACATTATTCCTTGATCATTCAGATAAGCAAAAACTATTACCTTATGGCAGGGAGCATTATCCCCATAAACACAGGATTTCACACCAGAATTTTTAATATCGGTACAACAAGCAAATTCTTGTACATAGCAGCATTAACTCTATTATGTAAGTGTACAGAGGTAAACCCAGACTTGAAAACATGTCAAAAACCATCATAATGCCTACACCAAACTTAACTGTCTTTTTGATGCACATTGAACTTAATCTTTCACCAATTTGTCTTCTTACATACTGTTTTACATCAGAACTGAATACATTAAATTTACTTTAATCACTGAAAATATACTGGACCACTGTTTTTCTGACTGCAATATATGTGCTTATTTGCAAATTCCAATCTTGCTGTCTTGTTCTTTTTGCTTAGAAAGGGCTTTCTGTGGACAACTTGCATAAAGCCCTATTTCTTGTAAGCATCTAGATACAGTTTTGTTCAGAAACATTAATGTTATTTGAAATTTGTAGTGAAATGTCTGCTGCAGTTCAAAAACGGTCCATCAGTGCTAGGTGTTCAATGATCTTGTCTTCTCAGACTATTATGGTCAGTGTTTCGTACAGTTTCAGAATTCAGGTCACAATGCTTTTAGAATGCTTCATCTATTCAGCAATTTGGTCAATTCTATTATTTCTTTTGCAGTTTGACAACATCAGCTCTTAGAGATTTATCAACTTTTCATTGGTTCACTATGTCAGAAAATGACATTGTGATGATAAACAATCTTTGTCTTGATCTCACTTTTCATAAATTTAGATTATGTGCATATTTTCACATATTTCAAGATTTGTTTCTTATTTGGACATTTGATATTTGAATAAAAAAATCAAATGAATCATAACTTTCTCTCTGTATCATTCCAAATAACCTGAAGATTTAAAGCACAATTGAACTGCTATTTATCTACATTTAGAGAAATTTTTGAAAAATTGAAGTTATATTTTTTCAGATACTAAAGTTTTAATTTTTTTCCTTAATCTAGGACACTACAGTATATATATATATATATATATATATATATATATATATATATATATACAGCAGATTCTCTTTAGGCATATTTTATTGAAATTTAGATTTAGTGTTTTTATTCATATTTTCTCTTTTTTGGCAAATGCAACTATCATTTTCAATAAAACACAACACACACATATATATATATATATATATATATATATAGGTATAATGAAAGAGTAATAAGATCAATAAGTTTGATCATTCTATAATGAAGGGTATAGTATAAAGACAGAATGCTTTTTTTTTTAAATATTAGACTAAAACATGATGTTGATTGCAATCAAAATTGAAATGATTTTCAGGCAATGACATTGGACATGATCTTCACAGGATTGCATGCATGATGCAGTCATTTGTACCATATATATATATATATATATATATATATATATATATAGTAAAGAGTGTTCAATATCATATATCTAAATTAGCGGTAAGACATAAAGTCAACAGCACTTGGTAACTGATAGTTTCTCGTCTATGTGATTTTCAAACCAAGCACTATATATGTCATATATATATATATATATCTCAAATGTAAAAATATTTATTTTGAATTTTTGTATTTTATTAAAATTAATTTCTTTCGACTATTCTATTCTATGCTAAAATAGCGAAAAATGATAAATTATAACAGACTTTTCTTTATAATTTATCATTTTTCGCTATTTTGCAGGATTATATTCACTGAAATAAAGCAAAGGAATTAAAGGGTTTTTGAATTAAAAAGAAATCTTTACACTATAGAATAATAGTCCATTGGTGAATGTAAGGGAGATAATTTGTCTCAACAAAAGCAAATACGGACATTCCTCAGTAACTTTTCAAGTTTTAATTGTGACTTAATCTATTTCATAATTTTTTGCTTTGCAATAAAATCTTCAATTTACTATGCATATCTAAAAATTGTGTATACATTTAAAGATATTTTCAAAATACCACATAGTTAACTGCAGTTTCTAGTAATATTCTTAGGCTAATAAGAATTTATTTTGTGTATATACGATCCTTTCTATTTCAAAATGACATGTATTTTAAGAACTTCAAAGCTATTTTAATATAGATTCAAACATTTGAGATTAATTATTTGTGTTCAAAACCAACTTAATAAAATGTTATACTTTGTTCACTAAATTTAGAACAACAAAACTTGCATAGTTTCTAAATATAATAGAGAGCTATATTACTCACAAGTTTTACCTAAATAAGCTCTTTAATAGTAGAATATGGAGTAAAATATCATTTTTGACATTATAGTCTGGTAGAAAATTTGGCACAAAAAATATTCATTCCTAGATTGGTATGTCAGTCATAAAAAGGACAACTTCTTTCTCACTAATATTATTATTGGATTATTTAGACGATTGTCCTCATCTTTATTGTTATCTGAACAATGATTCAGCCAATGTGCCCTTCAGCCTTCTTCAGATATTTTTGTTGTACTCGGGAGCCTTTTTAAACTCGGGAACCTTCTTGTTGTAATCAGGAGCCATCACGGAACTTTGTACCTAACCCATTATTCAATCCACGGGGTTATCCTGTTCTCATTTCATTAACTATAGCTGGGTACAAGTGTTAAGCTGTATTAATTATTATTCTATGTTAATGTCACCCTTGACCAGGATTGAACCTGCAGCCTAAAGATAACTTTCATTTAGAACTGTCTTAACCAACGCCTTTATCCACTATGCTATGTCTTTCTCACTCTTTGGATGACTGTAACAGAGTGAAGTGCTCCCGTTGTTTGAGTTAAAAATTTATCTTGAGAACAGTATTTTATAAGATATATGATACACTCTTGTGTATCACAAACCAACAGAGATGTATTTTCTATACACTTGTATATACTGTAGACATCCATTAATTCTTTTTCACAGTGCTCTCTTTATCTGTTAATTGAAATTTATATATATTTTGTTTAATGTATATCAGCCTTTTATTTGTTCTTTATGTTATTTCTATAATTCATCATGGAACTTGCCTTAATAATTCAGCAACAAACAATATATATATATTCAAAATATGTATTTTTGGCAGCATTTTTTTCTTTTATACATGTTTTGTTGAACATAATGGACATTTCATGTCTGACAAATTTTTTTCCAAACATTTCAAGTTTTCTGGCCAGTTTTTTAATGTCAGGTTTGAGTTGGTTAATACGTCCACCACCAATCCTCTCCATTCCCCACAACCTTTCATCTAATTCCTATAAGTTACTCCTCCTACTTATTCCTACCGCTACTCAGTTTGTCTTACCACCCTGTGTGTTATAAAGAACCAGGAACCAATTTAACTACATCTACACCTGAGGATGGCACTACAAAGTACTGAAACTAGTGAGGAAACCTTCAGTGGACTTATCAACCAACTCCACCCTGACGTTAAAAAACTGTCCAGAAAACTTGAAAAGATTGGGGAAAAAAATTGTTAGGCATGAAATGCCCATCATGTTCAATAAAACATAATCCTGGATGAGACTGCATTTCACATTGCTCTAATATCCTTGTGAAAAGTATGCATCCAACTCCTCTCCCTCCAGCTATGGGTAAAATAGTAGGGCAGGACTGGATTCTTCAGCCTTGGCTAGGTTACCAGTCTAGAAAGAAAACTCTGAATTCAAACATGTTAAACTCTGCTTAAGAAATTGACCTTGTGTTACATCCTGCTCATGCGGAGGGGTTACCATATTTCTGTTACTTAATTTTCATGTGTTTCACACAATCTTCAAATGGGAGTGTCTGAAGATTTTGTGAAACATGTGAAACTTAAATAACAAAAATATAGTGTCTATAATTTTATTGTTTTATACCTGCTCTGCTATAATAGCATTGAGCATTCTTTTTATATATATATTTGTGTGTGTGCGTATGAGAGAGAGGGAGTAGAGATATTTCATGAAAAGTTAATTTTTCAAATCTCTGGTCAGATATTGATTCTGAAAATAGAAACTCAATAAATTAACTAAAGAAAATCAAAATCATAATCAGATCTACAATTTGCAGTTAACCATTTTCCCCTAACTCCATTATATTCAGCAGAACAAATATAAATTTTGTTTACTTTGTTTATCAACATTTATAAAAATGGGACATAGCTATTTTTGATTTCTGATTGTGCTGCCAACAATTACTCTTGATATTCAGGGAAAACTGGGTTTTTAGTTTTTATTTTATACTAGGAATGCTATTTCATACATAAAATTTGGGCTACGGTCTTTATAAAGACAAGATATACATCTGTATTTTAAAATGTACAGTATTTGTCAATTTGTATAGTTAATAGTGAACAAAGAATATTTATCAACATTACTTTTTATATTCCTCACAGGTTTCTGATGAAAATGAGAATACAGATCACCCACAGTCATTTATTATTAAAATTTAAGATGTTTGATACTGTTATGGCTATTATTCAAGTTCTATTTACCATTTGCTTTACAAATCAAAATATGGTAAATGGTTGTGTTCATAATCATTTTTTTTATTAAGCATTAAGAGTTTATCTTACACCAGATAATTTACTACCAGAATATATGCATAGAGAGCACTACATATCTCAAGTTGAAGATTACATTACACACACACACACACACACATACATACAACACACACAAGAGAGTGGGCTGAAAAGCTCAACTAAGAAGAAAATAAAGTTTTTCTTTAAATTTTTATTGAATGTTTTTGGGGAAAAATAAAAGAAATTTGAGAAATAATGTACCAAGTGTGTTGTTTAACTTTAGGATGAATATATGGAATATCACGTATGTTTCATGTCATGAGGCCATTCCCTTTTTGGCAAGGCTAGACTTTTTAACCACTCCTTGGTTGTGGGTGTGAGGAAACATATGTAAAATGATGGCATTAAAATAGATGCCAAAAGCTTTAGTCAAAGAAATCCTACACACCTTTTTACTTTGAAAAAAAATTACATATCACCATTATTACTCATCTCTCTAATAATTAATGCTATTGTCAGTGTGTCATATTTTTTAAACTTTACACCAAGAAGCCATTTTGGAATCAGGCTGACTTTGTGAGCAAATTAAAAACATTCTGGGCTAAATCCAGACCCACAATCCTGAAATTTTGTTTTTATTACTGCAATTGTTTTTGTCAATTTTTAATGTGATTTTTACAAAGAACTTTACAATTTTTAGCTCTATGCTAGTTGTTTAAGGGTTGGGAATGGAAACAAGGTATTTGTATTGACCATGAATGGGAAAACCAAAAATGTTCTTTATCATGCAGCTTTGTAATAAGTTCCAAATAGACAAATTATATTATTGTTTTGATAAAAACTTTTGTTTGAAAAATATTGTTCAAGTTTAATAAAATTTAATATGAAGCATCATTGATGGGTCAAAGGTCAAATCAAGAGCTCTCTGCAGGAATTAGTTTAAGGGCAGCTTTTAAGCTAGTACCTAATATAAATGTTCATTGGCTATGAGAAAAAAATCAGGTTAGTTTATATATGATCATTATGATATAGTTAATGTTACCTCTGGTTTCTGGTCTTTGATTTCTAGACCTCTAAATTCAGAGTAAATTAACCTTATGTTCCTAGGGGACTGTTTCCCCAGGCAACACCTGCCCCCTCATTTTAAAGGGGCAAGCTGGTTTTATTAAGCACTGAAACACTCCAAAAGGGGAATGTTGATGCAAACCACACATTTTTTGCAATAGCCATTTAATGAGCTTCAGTTTGTGTGTGGCTCCCCATGTTAAAAAGACCTAGTGTCAATCCCAGCCTGGTGGGAGGTCAGAAAAATATCCAGTTAATGTTACCTGTTTGTTCTATCACCAACAATTTTATTTAATTGGATTAAACTTTTTATTTATTCATTCTCTCTTTCTGTCTCTTTGCAATATTTAACATGAAATAAAGATTTTTAATGTTTCATGATGAGCAAAAAAATGACTAAACAATTTGTATATCATGTGACATCCATAGAAAAACATTTTTTAAAATGTTTCTTTTCGTTGATAAATTTAAGAAGAGACATTAACATTCCAAATTTTGTTCAGACAAATTAATGTTTTTGTTGTGTTCTTTATGTTATTAAAAACAATGTTATGGTTGATGAGGGCTGAAGAAGAGATAAGCCAAAACATTGAAGAAGCGTTGAATTTTCTGAACAAAATTTGGAGTCTTTTGAAACTTAAATGTTATTTGTTGGGTGTTGCAAAATTACTCGGGTGAATTTGCTAGAACAAAGTAAACAAGACAGTTATCAAATTGATATAAAACATTAGTTTTTGTTTAGACATCACCCACTTTCAATTTTAAAAGCATGAGATAGCATTAGTCTTTTCAGAGGAAAGAAATCTATATATTACTAAAACTCTCATTATGCTTGTACATATATAATGATAACACAGCAAAAACAGCATATTTCTTCATATGGATTTTGATATAATGAAAATAATAATGAAATGCTAATTAGTATCCTTCACCCTTTCTTAAATAGAAGCATCAATATCATCATGGACTACTGTTACAATGAAGAGCTTGATGGATACATGACCATCTACTAATCTTTAAAAGTAATCTTGATAAATTTAAAAAGCAAATGTTTTTGAAAAAACAAACTGAGAAGGGACAGAATATCCAGTTAATAAGTAGAATAATTGATACCAGCATGTTATAAGAACTAGTAGATAAGAGCGTTTGTTAAAGTGTACCTAGTTACCTGGCAGTTGTGAGTTCGGTCCCTGGGTCGGGTAGGGAAATAAACTGTAGTTCAGTGGAAGAGTCAAACAAGCAAAATCACAAGGACAAATTAAGTGATAAGAAATAGTGGAATGAGAACAATCTTGTGGGAGTTAATGCTTCAAAAGCTAAAAGCCATCTTTGTGTGCAAGACATTCAATGTACCCTTTCTGGTTGAGCTTGGTAAATCAAATGTATTATCTAACCAACCAGAATAATTCCCACTAAAACTAAAAGATTTTGATTTGGATCCTCTTTTGCCCATTTTGCAGTTGTAAATAAAGCCAAAATCTGTTTATTAAACACTCTCCACGTCACTTCACTGCCAAGTCACAAGGGTTAACTATGTCCAAACAGCTGATACACTAGCTGATCCCAGGAGACCATCCCCATGCAACACCTGTCCCCTCAGGGCAGGGCTGGTTTTATTGCCTAGAGCCTGATTTGCCCCAAAAGGGGAATTCCAAAGGGATTCACACATTTTTTTTTGCATTGGTCACTGCAAGGGCTTTGGTTTGTGAGTGGCTCCCCATGTTAAAAATACCTCTTTTGTTAATCTGGCCTGGTGGGAGGTCAGGAAAATACTTACCAAGCCTTCCTTTTCTATGCTGATCACATGCTCACTTTGGAAGCAGACAACTTGGAGACAATTTTCAACCGTAAATATGATCTTCCTTTTTTACTTTATTATTACTACTATAAACAAACACGTATACAAGGACATTTTAATCCACACAAGAACTTGCTCATACACATATACACATGCAAGTACCTTACCATTTACCAGAAAAAAGACTTTATTTTCTCCTTGTTCTGACATAAATTATTGTTATTTGTTGATATATATATATATATACTTCTTGTCATTTTTCTTTTACCACATGTTTCTTTAATATTCACTTATAATAAGGAACCTACATTTCTAACTTAGAGTACACACAACAATCTACATCCATGGATTGAATAAAGGTTTTGGTTTTAAATTCCCTGAAGGTTACTGACTATGACAGACACTTGAAGAAGTTTGGAGTATACAATCCCTTCATAATAACAAGATAAAGATGTTTCAATACATTAGTGTATAACAGTAAAATAGTGAATATGGATTTTTATTGTTGCAAAAATCCTAAAACTTTATTTTTTTCATATTTTGTAATCTTATGACAATGTTTTGCGTATTTGTTTGTGTATGTCTTTTGTTTTGAGGGATAGACAAGTAATGCCAACAGACCTATTTTATTCATTTTTACATAGTCAATCATTATTATTATTAATTTTAACAAATAAAAAGCAACCGAAATGAAAAAGAAGAAAAATGCTAGTCAAAATTATTATTATTAATTATTATTATTAATAATAATAATAATAATCCATTTGTCACTTGGTACTCAATATTTGTGGCCTTGTACCAGACTTTAAAAAACCTAATATCAATTCATTTATTTCTAGAAAAACGTCAAAATTCAAATTGAATACTGTCAAGGAAAAATGTCTAATGTAAACATACTTACCTCTGTTGCTGTCAGAGCCCTAACTCCGCTTTGGGCTGTCGGAGTGTGTCTGAAGAAAGTACAGCTAAAATATTTATGATTTAATATCTTTTTCCTATAGAATCATTCAGACTTATTATTCAAACAAAACCAAAGAGTCCTAGTAAGCGTGCCGTGTGTGTTATGGACATAAATTGTCACAATGGGATTGTTTTGTTAGAATGCTGAGCAAAACAAGTAAGACTTATCTCCCGTCCCTCTCCATCACCCACTTACCCGTTATGTTTTGGTAACTAAATTTCTTTTTAATTTTTGAATCCTAAATATATATCTATAACTATTTATAAAATTCAAAAATATGAATTAAAATATTAAAATTAGTATACTTTTCATTAAATACTTAAAAATAAAATAAAGTTTCTGCTTTTTTATCCCATCATGCATTTCACCCCTGTTCAAATTCGTCCGTCTAGAGTTATCTCCATCTGTCTTCTTAAAATCTTGTTTACACTGTTTGCCGAAAAAATAGGATCTCTATATCATGATTAATATTCTTTAAATAAATAGATAAATTATTTTTCTATGCTTTAAATATTTTCTTTTTTGGATAAAAAGAAAATGCTTTTGTTGCGAAAAAAAAAGTAAATATTTTTGGATAATATTTTTATTTAATTTATCATAATTACTTTGTTAATTATAAAATTTCAAGAATTTTGTTAAATTTTGTAAGAATATTGACAATTTAAAAAAAATATCAATTTATTACCAAATAATACCTCTGTCCCATGATAGTTGTTACATTTTCATATATACTTAATACAACAGAAATGTAACAACTTTTATGGGACAGTGATTAGTAGAACCTCTCGTATTAATATTTTGAAAATATTAATACTGTTTGAAAATATTATTTTCAAACAGTGCTTGTGAAAAAAATATTTTTGTCAACATGAAAAATATAAAAGTTACTAAAAAATATATCCGTTAAGGATTTTAAAATAATGCTTATTATTGCATTTCTTCTGACCCTTTTATTTTATTTATTTATTTATTTATTTTTGTCAGTTTTAATATTTAGGTTTTCGTTTTATATAAAAATTTCTTGGTTTTATTATTTTTCTCTGGTACTTTTTCTAGCATCTCTAGAGATTATGGATCTGTGTCTGGATCTAAAAGAGGCCTGGATAAGGTTGTATGGATGTCCTGCATTTGCTGATGGTACAGATCTCTCTTCTTCACGATGTTATCCAAGGGAAGGTCAAGGTGCTATTTGGTGTTAGTGTCACTGCAGAAGTCGGCTGAACGCACTGTCTAAAATATGCATAGCTAGCATTTCCTTTGAAACTCAATCAATTTCTTTTTAATCTTATTTTTACAATAAAACATGATGAAGTAGAAATACCTCCCACACAAGTGAACTTAGGCAAGTGAGAATGTGTCATATAGTACCAAAATAATACGAATAGAATCATCTGTTTTTCCTATAAATAATGTCTGACAAAACTTCAGAAGAGAGAAACAATGTGATGTCTCAGGATTTGTTAATTCAACCTAGTAATTGCTAATTACTCTGTTCACCTTGTATCTTTGCTTAGTAAACCTTTTTCCTTAATATTTGTATTTCTTCCTATTTGTCTGTTAACTCTGATACTCGAGTTAAAATACAATGATCAAGCTAATGTCTTAACATTTTTTTTTAAACATACGGTTAGTTACAATCATTGTTTGGACCAGTTCACACCATTGTTTGCAGTTGAATGTTTTTAAACTGGAATGATGCTGTTCTGGATAGAATTTTCAACACATAGCAGTATTAATTTTCTATCCGGAACAGTATCATTCTGGCGTAAAAATATTTGAATTTACCAAAATTAATAAGCAGTGCTTGAGTTATTTGATGATAGATAAATCAACAAAAAAGATATTTGGTGAATTATTATAATATAAGAGATGAGGCATGAAAAAGATTAGATAATTGATAAGAGAAAAATGAAGCATAATTAAAATTGTAGCTTTATATGAAAAAATATCAAAGAATCAAATAATTTTTAACAGCAAGTGACATCCAGATGAACCAATGGCTCAACTGGAAATACAGTGTGTATATAAGTGTGTGTGTGTGTGTGTGTGTGTGTGTGTATTTGTGTGTGTTTCAACAAAACAAAAAGGCATGTTTCAAAATACTGTCACTTTCATGATCTGCATTTCGTTGTGTTCATGTGTATTCATATTTGTACACATATGCAAAGAATGTATGTGGGCATGTGCATGCATGTAGGATGTATGTATATTATATATATATATATATATATATATATATATATATATATAAAAATATTATATTATATGTGTGTGTGTGTGTGTGTGTGTGTGCATGTATATTGTGATGTTTGGCATAGTGCTTATATCAAGTGTATTGAAAGCAGTAGCAGTATACATTGAGTAAATATTATGTCACACAGAGTTTGGTACCTGCTTCTACAGGAGGAATCATTTTGTGTCATTTGTAGTATCTTTGAAGGACAAGAAATGTTTGTTAGAATAACTGCTCATGGGTCATCAGTTCCTGGCATTTAGGCCTTTTTTTTTTTTTCTTTTTTCTCAGATAGTTGATTTCGCATCTAAAGTCTTCCTGTCTTTACATTTTCCGGAGATTCTTTTTTTCTGTTTTCTTTTCTTTTTTTCAAATTGACTGCATTGGTGTTTAGTTCATAGAAATATGCAAACCTATAAAATATAAAGAAAGAAATTATGTACATCAATTATTAGTAGTATTTGTTTGTTATGCCTCTTTGGGCATCTCACCTTTTTGCTATCTTCTCACATCAACCTTTAAAAAAAGAGAAAAAAATAAGCTTTGTCACAGGACGCTAAATCTAGAATGTAGGAGGTATTGACAAACTTGGGTGATATGTTCTGCCAAAAAACTGCATGAAAATGAAACAATCATAAGGTAAACAAGCTTACTGAATGACATCTTACTGCCAACTGAGAAACCCCATAACAGAGTGTTTGTTCTTACATATGCAACAAGTTCCTTTCTGCTTGGTTGTTACATCAACATTGCAAAACTGGTTTTCAAGCTATTACATACATTCCTAAAGGGTATTGTATATTTTCAAACAGTTATAAATTTTTTTTTTTAAATAAGACCATTTTGTACTTAAAAAATTAAAAAATCAGACTAATAAAACCATTTTGATTTCCAGAGATAAATTCTCAATAGCCAAATTCTGATGAATATAATTAGTTTTAATATAGTGAATTTGAAAAACTCCAATATCTCACCTGAGAAATATCATTATGATGCTGCTTTTTTAACTGTTAAGCTATATTCCCAGTCAATATGATAGACATATTTAGATATCCAACAGAAATTTCCTGTGAGCCATGTATGTAAACTTCAATATTCATTTTAACCAGATGAAATGGCTGACACTGTTGATAAAAAAAAGAATAGGAATTAAATCATAAATGCAAGACAATGTAAAACCACTATATTTTTTAAGACAACAAGCAACATTTTATTGTTTGTTCTAAGTTATTTTACTACAGTTAGATAAATAAATCATTTTACTGCTCTTTATCATTTTGTCTGAACAAAGTACATTCTATTTTATATTAGAAACTAACAAATAAGAGTTAAAACAAAAAATGGAAACAAGTCAGGCAACTAATGACTGGTCTGGCAGATCATTACAACAGAGTAGTGAGTTTGATCCTCAATGAATGGTCCATTCTTATTATTATGCTGAGTAAATAACCATTAGGGAATTCATTTATTTTCTGGCATATAAAATGATATGGTTTACAAAGGTATTTTGAAAACCAAAACTCACTACAACAAATTCAACCTCCATTATAAGCTTCAAACAGTTCTTTAGTCATAATACCAGCATTTTGGACATGGTGTAACATATTCCTGGTTTTATTTTTAATTCAAATGTGCATCTTATATGATGTAAAAGTTAGTAAGTTTAAGTTAATATTATCAAAATTAATCTCTGTGTATCACTACTGACAAAAGTTTGAGAATATTTCCATCTTTTTCCTAATATATCTTGTGCAATCTTATATACATATATAATACTAGAATTGTGAGTGTGTCTGTCTGCTGTTCTCACTTTCTCTATCCACCATGTCACAAGAATGGTTCTTTGTGCAAAGGATTGGAGACTAGCAGGAGTATCTAATGTTGCTTGGGTGACAAATATATCATTATTTTCTTTTGTTACTCTGAAAATGATTTATAGCTAGTTTTTCTGTATTTCTTTTTGTATGTAATTACTAGGTAAAGTACCAATATACATCAGGTAAGAGGTTAAGATTTGGATTGTTATTGGTTGTAATGACAGTTAAACTATTCCTTAGTACTGAGAGGTGGTAAGTGTTGCTTGAGTCAGATTCAAGTTATTCAGAAATTCTGAGTAGATACAATGTAGCAATATGATGACTACTGATCACCTAGCATGGGTATTGTTCACTGTGAAGTAGGGAATTGCAGGTTTTATAAAAAAGAAAAAAAAGAAAAGAAAAACACCTGCAGAACTGTAAACAAAATATTCCAAACTTTTAAACCAAATATCTTGAATAGAGAACCATATGATAGGGACTAGAGAGAAGATAGAGACTCAAGAGGAAGAAAGCTTATGTCACCCAGGTTTAGAGGTTCTATTTGGAGTAGAACTGAGGATTAACAAAGATTTTCTCTTCCAGTTTCCTGCCCTGACAATCTTTGAATCCATACCCTCAGTGCTTGTGTTCCATACATCCCCAATACAATAATAGTCCTGAAAAGTCCGAGAATCTTTTGTGAAAAATCATTGTTTTTAGACAGCTTTAATGTGTCTTTAAACAATTCATTTTCAATACATTTTCAGCATTGTTCAAAACTAAGATCCATTGTATAGGACAATGATTGTTTCAGAATTTTAAAGATTATACTATATATCATAATAATATCATAAGATATATATTATAATGATAAGATTATACTATAGTTTAGCTCAATCCGTAGAGCATCTGCCTAAGAACAACAAGTTTCTGGGTTTGATACCGGTCCTTGCTAACTCAGCACATGAGTAGCACAGCTAGGATCAGTGCAGTAAAGTGAGGATGTAAAAACAATCTCCCTGGTCTAGCAAGTGAAAAGGGGATAGACTCCCTTGCTGTTTGGCTGACAATAGACCACTCTGCCAACTTTACTTTACTAAATTATCTGTAAGATATAATATATTATCATACTATAAATATTATTTTTCAGAATTTTAAAGATTATGCTTATGACCTCTTACCTAATGTAGATGGGTACTTTAGCTAGTAATACATAATATCGAAATTAATTGTTTCTAATGATAATGCTCAATAAACCAATATTCAAATGTATTTTTCAACACTGATGGTGCCAGTTTAGTATTCTAGGTTAAAAGCAGTAGGGGTAACCTAAAGCCACACTTTTTTAGACCTTATTTTTCTGAAACAGGTATCATTGGGAAATGAGAAAAGTTAACCTGGACTATAAAGGAAGCTTGGGTATTTGCACGGCTTCCAGTGGCTTAGCTGGGGTTCATATTTATTATATAAAACTCTTTATTTTTTAATCATATAAAAACTTTGCCCATCCTAAGTTTTCTGGTAAACCTTGCCTAGGTTGGTACAAAATTCTGGCACCACCACTGTTTAGCAACAAACAAGAAACACTAAAATGTGGATTATATATGAACTCACCTGATTGGGTAATAGTTAAGGAAGCCCAAGTTCTGATGCATTATGGGATTGCTTTTATGGAAGAAATTGTTGTCACATGACTCATTTGTTATCAATGAGACAAAACCTCAGTATAGAATAATTCTTTCCTGTTAGGATCAAAGAAAATTGTTTGTTTCTTTGGGAAACATCTTTGTTTGTTGCTTCTTTTGCTGAAATTCATATTCAATGACCAAGAAATATGAAAAATGAAACTTTTTTTTTTCAGTGAATTCATTTGAGTAATATGTGAAAAACACAATACACAAATTGTTAATATTATGACTTAACTATTTTCTTCATTTTATGTGTTATTCTAAAAAGAAAAATCACTCTTTTGCAAATATGAAATTTCTTAGATGATTTTTCTCTGAGAAGATTGTGGTTTTCAAATTGGAAAAAGACATATTTGCTTCTTTATGAAAAGAATTCAGATCTTAGAAAATGTCTTGAAGCATATATTATATCATCACAGAATAAATCATGCTGAATTTGGTGTGCTGTTTAAAACTAAAATCCAACTGATAACTGTCATAGAATTATTCCAACATTTTCATACAAATGGAATTCTAATATGCTTTAAAAGATTTTCATGTCTTTTGAGTTGAAAGATTCTTGATCAAAATATCAATTTGAAACATTTAATTTACTTCCTCAATACAGAAATGTCACTGGATAGTGCTGACTTAAAAAGCAATGATGAGAGGGTGTTGTGTTCTTTCCTTTAATCCAATAATCCAGTGCAAGTCACATATAAAATGTTAGTTTCGAGATACATTAAGATTTATACTTAGTAATCAGAAAAAGTTGCTGTTTTTCCTCATGCCAAAAAATGGAAAATTATCAATTTTTTAGAGTAGAAGTTAAAAGACAAGAAGTAATTTATCCTGTCAGAGCTTTTTTATTTTTTTTTAAAGAAAATCAATAAATCTAATTTTAAAGTTATATTTATTATCCATAACTTATAAAAACCAACAGTTGCACGTTGAACTAACATTATTGACTTATATATGAACATTTTATATATGTTTATCACAAGTAAACATATTGTCTCTTGGATTAATAATAGTCCATTGTCTTTTTTGTATTGTGAAAATTAACAAGTCAGAAGATAGTGAAACAAAATTGCCATTACCTTTTATAGTTTTCTTTTTCATTAATATTTGACAAGTCCAGACTCACTTGATTCCTTTATGTGATGATTTGTTTTTTGTTGTTTTTTATGTTTTAATCTATTTGTCATATCACAGCCTTGTTTTTGTAGGAGTGCATTTTAACAATTTGTATGGATAACTTCTTTGAAACTTTTGCATCTGAATTTAATTGGAAACATCAATAGTGAAACATTATTGTCAACTATTTTGTTGCCTAACAGTTATCCCAACAAAGTCAATTCTTGGTTCTAACTTGTTACAAGAGATATCCCTTTTTATTAGGTTTTATTTTATCCATGAGGAGGTCACAAAACTTCCTGAGAACTTTAATATTGGATCTGTGACTGGTGAAAATGGTTGTTGGTTGATATCTTTTGTTATTAACTTGAGAAATATTGTTTTTTTGCAGAGGAACATTCTAGGAGAAAAACAAGCAATTCATCTGATATTTAGATTGTGAGTATGAAAGATTCTTTTTCTTTTTATTTGCAGATCCATTTGAAATAATCTGAAAGTTCTGCACATTCATACACAAAACATTGCATCAATAATTCCAAGTAAAATCAAAATGAAGGTCCACAACTATATCCACAAGATATTTGCAACAAACACTGAAGGAATCTCTTTTTGTTGTTTTGTTTTGTTGTTTTTTCCTAAATTGCCTTTGTAGACTTGTAGGGATTTCCGTTGGTCCATCATCTATACAAAAAAGTTGAGGAATCTAGCCCCAATTTCGAAGATGTACATAGATTAAAAAAGGTAGAAATGATTTCATGCCGGCAAGATCAGCATTAATTAAATGAGAAATGTATTTTCTTTTCTTGAAGCTTTTTTACTTTTTTCTTTGTATTTATTTTCTTCCATGTTTCAATCTATTTCCATTTTATATTGAATTCTTGTTGCAAGGGATCAGGTTGATGTTTTCATGGAGTGTCTCTATT
This sequence comes from Doryteuthis pealeii, assembly GCA_023376005.1. Taxonomy (NCBI): domain Eukaryota; kingdom Metazoa; phylum Mollusca; class Cephalopoda; order Myopsida; family Loliginidae; genus Doryteuthis; species Doryteuthis pealeii. The sequence goes on from CM042151.1 coordinate 20,980,004, forward strand.
ATATACCAGTTTCTTATTTATGGAAATAAATAGACTTCTTGTAATTAATTATTGCCAATTTCTTTTTTTTTCTTCCTTTTTTTGGTGAAAATGAAAACTGAGAATTTTCTGAGTTCTGTGGTTATCAGCAATCCAGATCAACATCAGGATTTTCTTATAATTGAATAGAAATTTAGAACATAATATTTCTCAGGTGTATAGTCTGTTAATACACACTTGTTTCATCTTTCAATACTCTCTTTCTGTCTCTCTCCCTGCACACAGTTTCAATACCATGTAGGGTTGTCAGGAACAACATTTTCAATTTGCCTAGTTATTTTGGTATTATTTGTATGAGACTTTAGTCAAGTCAGTGACATATCTGCAATATAAAGAAAAATAAACTAAGCTTAAAATATTTTAAATTAAAAATTATTAGACATTTTCTAAGAAATGCATATGTAATATATAATATGATTTTTAAAAAAATCCATCTTTTAAGATATGTCAACAATAAAATATCAAAAGGAATATTTTTATTTGTTGTTGGTTAATAGACACTTAAAAACTTTGATTTTTTAATTTTACAATCATAAAAACAAAAATTGATCAAACTTTTCATTGATATAATTACTTCATATTGTGTTCTATAAAATTCATATAGAAAGTACATTAGATAAAATTTAATGCATTGAACATTTAGTTTCTTGAACTTCAGATACCCAAAGCTCACAAAATTTACAATAAAAAAAAAACACAGAAAAGAAATTAAACACAAAATACATTCAAACTTCACTGCAATTTGGTTGCTGTTTTAAGTCTTTTACTACTATTACTATCTGATGTGATACCTCTAAGCTTAAAATATCAGATTTATGGTCTCAACCTTAAATATCAGGCTTATGTGGTCAAATGGCTTATATATGTTTTGCCTTTTCTGTCAGCTGTTTTGGTTGTTCTATTATTTATACAACTTTCAGTTAAACTTAATCTACTTTGGCAGTCACAAAACTTGATGTGAAACAAGAAAAATAATTTGAATGAATCAATATTCAATGAATTATTCAAACTAGCATCATCATCTTTGAAGGTCAGAGAATAGATCATGGTGGTCATAACGACCACCATGATCCATTCTCTGACCTTCCTCTGATCTATATTGGGGAAACAGATCAAAAGAACAAATTTCTCTGAATTTTTTAGATGAGGCTGGATAATTTGTATTATTTGTATTATTCAGACTATTGTCCTCATTTTTATAGTTATCTACCCAAAGTTTGATGATTGTTCATATGAGAACTTTTGATTTGAAATTTGGAGTTAATCAGTTTAGCGTAGTGCATCTAAAACTCTACAGAAACAACAGCAATACAAATCTTGATAAAAGCATTAAATATTTTGACAAAAAAAAAAAGATTGATGATTTACCTTTTTTATTGATCCATTGGAAGACTTAATAGTGATGAGATGTATCCTTCATGAAGTATGTCAAATACTGTTGACAACAGCTGCATCCATATTGTGACATATGTTCAAGATGAATATACAAAAGAGACTTGCTATCTTAAATATGTTTATATATAACAGCTGATGTAATTGTAAAAGGCGAGACATACTTTGTGCCAAACAAAGAAACCATGTCTTGCATTGATTTTTTTTCATCTTGCTGTATGTCAACTGTTCTATATATATATATATATATATATATATATATATATATATATATATAAAGAATAGAAATATAATGGTTGGGGAGAGGGGCTGAGGATACAGGGAAAAAAGAAAGCAAAATTGGCTTTGTGTGTGTGTGTGTTTTTTTTGTTTTGTTTTTTTTTTCATTCAATTTAAAAACAAATTCTTTGCTTTAATATTTTGATTCAGGTTTAAATCCATGATCCTCCTGCAGGATATTGGTACCATTTTTTTTTGTTTTAACAAGATACATTTTAGCCAAAAGAATCATATATATATATATATATATATATATATATATATATATATATATATATATCCAACATGATTCAAAATGATAGTGTGATTGTTACAAGTGAGGTATATTTGAAGCAGTAGAAAATATCAATAAAAAGAAAAAGGTTCCATTTTGAAAAACCAAGGTATTAAAATAAAAACATTTATTTTCCAATTTCTACTATTCTGCATGAATTATCTTCATTATTTTTAAGGTAAAACTCTTCAGCTTCAAACATGAAATAAACAATGAATTTCATTGAAAAAAAAAATTCAAGAGTAAAACTGACACATAAACTAGTCCAATAAGAAAGCTGGCTGTAAGCAATTGTTCTCTGTGTATCTGTATATGTATATATATATAGGACATTGACTGATTGATTAAAATCAAGCAATAGATCAGGTGTTTTTTTTTTTGTTTTTTTAATTAGGATTCAGTAGTAAATTAATAGTTTAAGTTTTCTGAATTAAATATTAGTCATTTAACTTCCATCTTTAAAACAATACACAATAAGATGATTTATATTTTTATTCCACTAATTAGTTATTAGGATTATTTTAGATTGATCCAAGACATTACTCAGATTAATGGGTCAAAATTATTATTTCTCTATTGTTTTCAAATTATTGGTCAGAAAACATTCATAATTCTAAACATTGATCAGTATCTTATTCTGATTTTTAGATGAAGCATTGTAAATCATTATTATTATTAACTCTCACTCCTATTTCATCTTAATTTTTAGCTGCTTTTTATTGCAACTCTCTTGGGCCATCAGTCTATCAAGACAAAAAAAAATACTAGTCAAAATTAATAATAATTATTGATCAATATATTCCTTTTCCATTCTTCTTCAAAATATAAGTGAGGCTAACTTTATCTTTGATTCATTGGTCTACATAATAACATTAAAATTTTTGACAAAATATATCACATTCATTTTAGAAATATGAATATGATAATTGTATATTTCTTCTAAAATGTTAAAAAGCTATAGAATATCACCATAAAATAAGACTTTTTTTTTAATATAGTAGAAAATAGAAAATGGCCAACATTTGAAAATGAAATAAACATTGCACTTTAAAGAAAGTTTTGTCATGCTTGAAATCTGGTTATAAAAGCTTTTTTTTTTAGCACTCCACACATATCTTGTAAGTAGCAAATACAAAACCAGTCTGCATAAATAGCTACATTATTTTTTCTCAAATTTTTTATTTTTTGGCTGAAATATCACAAGACATTATTATTGATTTTAACTAGCATTTATTTCCATCATTTTTATTTTCAATTGCTTTCTATTGAAACTCGTTATTTCCAATGCCGGCGTATACTACTCCAAAATACCACACCCAGGGTGAGTGGACCCAAGCCTGCTTGGGAACCCCGGAAGGGCAGGTTTCATATATTTTCTATGAATACTACTTCATGAAAATTGACATGTAGTCAAGTGGAGGCCCGTATCATGGATTCAGGATGTGGGCATTAGACCCTAGCATCAAAATTGGTTATTTCTTCAACAGTGAGGAACAGCACATATTGGAAACAATAATAAAGGGTAAGCTCTGAGTGAGACTCAAACTTAAACCCCTTTCTGTCTTGGGAAAGCCTGGTTATCTATACCAACTACTTTACCAATTAACCTACAAGAGCAATTGGTATTGCAAAGTTTTAGCCATACCTATGAACTGATTCTATACTCTCATCTCCAATCTGTCGGTGCCATCTCTGTTGTTATTGGTTTTATACATCAGTAACGTTTATAGCAGTTCCTATTTATTTTTTAGAAGAAGCATTATCAATCATTATTATTAATATCACAAGATATGTTTTTCAATATTAATCCTTTATCTTTTTTCTTTACAGTTTTTTGCATTTATATACAGTCTGATATTATAAAAAATCACATTGAATATAATTTGTATTAACATATATAATATACCAAAAGTGTATGCATAAAATAACAAAAAATAACATTAGGAAATTAAAAAAATTAAAAACCATAACATATACTAAAATACTGTAACAATATATTTACATAAAAGTAACATAACATCATATAAGAAAATATTACTGCACTTTTGTGCCTGTACACACACACACCAAAAATATGACTAGAAAGATGTTTGTGGTATAGGGGGAAGAGGTCTATTATTAACCATTTTTTTACTGTTCATTGTTTGATGTCTGGATTTTGGACATGTATTAGAAATCTTTCCTCTAGAATGAGGGATAATCAAAGGTGCTGATGGGTCCATGCATGGTTTTGAAGGGAGCAGATCTGAAAAAAAAGAAATGAAAATAGTTCTCTTCAGTCAAAACATGCATCAATGAAAATTAAATTAATTTTTTTCTAAGGTTTTTGCAAGTATCAATTGAGAAAATAACATTAGAAGCCAAATGAAAAAAAATGTCTTTAATGCTAAGTGTTTAAATTTCTCTTTCATTATCATCTTTAAGATACCAAATTAATTATATAGAGAAAAGTCAGAAAAGGTGAATAAACCCTTGATATATATCAATCTCACTGAAGATAGTTAATTATATTTGAAATTTAAAGATATTAGAATGAGACAACTTATCATATCAGTTGTATCCCAAGATACCAAATTAGTTATATAGAGAAAAGTCAGACATTTATTTCTGATATAAAAAAAGTAAATTTTAAGTTGTCCTTTACTAAGCTTAGCTTAATCTAGTATAAGGCTAGAAGTATGGAGCACTTAGTGAGGATCGAACTCACTACTCAGTAGTAACTGATCTTTGAGACTAGATTACAATTACACTACAATGAAATGTCCACAAAGTAAACATTTAATTAACAATAATTCAAAAGAGTACAAACTTTCTGGCCACATGTATCACAGGAGCTCTACCCTTAAACCAAAACCTCTAGTCATCTGGGAACATCACAAATATATGTCTTAGCTTCAGGGGGTTGTCTATCCAGGCTGCATCTCTCCATAGCACTTAATTAAGTATACCCTCAAGGCATCTCAAAGAGAAATGCTGAAGTAGCTGTGAGATTTTTGTTCTTATCTACACATACTTGTGAGGATCCCATGTGTCGAATAAATACCTACTCATGCATAATGTGGCTAATACTTATAAATTTAAACATGAGGATAATCATAGGATGAATATTTCTCTAGCTCTTGGTCATATGTGGTCAGGAATAAGTTCATGGGATACCCCACCCCCACCCCATTATAATTAACTGGTTAGGGTCAGGGGCAATCTCTGATACCTGGCATCTCATAGAAAAATGCTGAGGAAACTGAATACTTTTTGTCCCTGTATAGGGGGTAGGTAAATAGAACCTCAGATTTTATGTCTTAGATCAAAACAATAATAGTCATTAAACTTCTATACAATCAAAAACAAATAATTCTATTTAAGAGTATTTTATAGTCAAAAGTAAATTGTATAAGGCTGTTATACTACAATAACCAGGGCTATTTGTTTACTTAGCTTCTAAATAATATATATCGAATATTTAACCCTCTTATTATATACATCATAAGCCCAATATTTTAAGCTCAGAGATCATATCAGATATACTAATAACAGGTTTAATAATAATGATAATAATAATAATAATTCACAACCTTTTTTTTAATGGAGTGAAAAAATAGTGTAAACAAAGATATTTTTGCTCTGGAGTGAAGTTTGAATGTGTTTTGTTGATTTCTTTTTTTAATGAATTTTGTGAGCTCAGATACAGGATATCTGAAAGCCAAGGGTTAAAGGTTTGGTGAGTAAACCCTTGATATATATCAATCTCACTGAAGATAGTTAATTATATTTGAAATTTAAAGATATTAAAATGAGACAACTTATCGTATCAGTTATATCCCAGGATGGCTAAAGTAATATTAAATATAGATAATTCTTTAAAAAGTTTGCAGAGTGGCCTATTGTTGGTATCAGCTGAACAGCAAAGGAGTCTATTCACTTTTTGTTAGCACTAAACCAGAGAGATTCTTTTTTGATTTTTTTTTTTTTGCTAAGGTGGAGCACCACACTTACCCTTATCCCCCAGATGCTTTACCACACAGATCAAATTACCCAAGCTGTGCTTTTCAGGCACTGATTTGGTGAGGACCAGCATTGAAGCCAGAACCTTGTGATATCAAGACTGAAGTTTTAAATTTAAAAAGAATAAATTAATTTTAAAAATTAAATGAAGACATGCCCAGCCAAGCAAATTATAATTTGAAGTACAGAATTATAAAGTCAGTTTTAATACTTTTTGAAAAAGCAATTTTTTGCAAAACACAGGATTGTACAATTGAAACGCTCACCATACTCAAAGGCCTTTTCTTATTTCTTAAATTAAATATTCATCTCAAAGATAAGATTTGAAGACATTAAAAGAAATATGAAGATGCAGCTTCATACCATATCTAAAGAGGAGTTTTAAAGGTACTTTGATCAATAGAAAGATTTGCTGGAATAACTGTGTTGAATGCTAAGGGGACTATTTTGATGAAAATAAATAAATACAGCTTCAGTCTTGATATTCTTTAACACCTCATTTTACTAAAAATCTATTTATACTTCTATATATGTATGTATCCATAAACCAGCAAAAACAGTACATCATAGTGAGATTTCTATAAGAGCAATACTCTTAACATGCTCTAACTTAGTGAATAAAGCAATTCTTAATCCAATTTGAAAGTGAATGATAATTCTGTACTGAAAGTCTGTTTTAATCAATTAAATTATCATATAACAGAGATAACTATGAGATGCTAATTAGAATCCTTTTCTCCTTTCTAAATAAAAGTATCAATATCATCATGGATCATCTTTAAATTGAGAATTATGAGTAATTAGTTATAAATTAGTTTTTACATTCAGTCCTGACTTAATTTATCTATTTTAAAAGTTTATACTATCTATCAAGGCAAACCTTGACTTTAAAATGACACTTGTATTTTTGATATTTATTTTACTAATGTTATACCTGATTTTTAAGAATCCTAATAAAAATCAGGTTCATGTAAATTCTCTTGTTATGAATTCATATGCAACAGATTCAAAGAAAAGTGAATTTGAAAAGCTGTATTTTGTAATGAAACTTACCTCTTCTTTGGTCATCACATTGTATATCTTTTTCATTCCAGTGATGTCCATTGTTTAGTGAAGTAGTAGTCACAGTAGATTTCCAACTAATATAGTCATGGGAAATGGAGACATTCTGAGTATGCAGCTATTTAGAAATAAATAAATAAAAGAACAATATTTTAGAGAGACTAATTATAATTCTTCTTCTAAAGCCTACATACTATTTACAATTAGCAAAATTACCAAGTGATGCATAGAACAAAATAATTATTAATAATGTATAATATAATTTCAATGAATCAAATCCATGCTCCATAAAAAGTTAAATTAAAAAAACAAAACATGTTTAATGTTTATCTCTTGAAATCAAATCAAGAGATAAACATTAAACATGTCTCAAAATTCCTTTTCAGAGTTAAAAACTTTACTTAACCAAAGTAATCAGGAATTGAACTTATCTAAAAATTCTTTTTAAGTCAATGAATTTTAATAAAAATAACTTAATAGTTGAATTTTAGTGTTACAAACAAAAGTAATTTTTACATAATAAGTATGAATAATAATACAATATATATATATATATATATATATATATATATATATATCTTGGTCTGATGATTGCATAGACAAGAAGCTGACAGGTACCAAGCATTGTTGACTATGTCTACACTATCCTAACTTATATATATATATATATATATATATATATATATAGGTTTGAAAATCACATAGGTAAGAAACTGTAAGTTACCATGTGATTTGAGTTCAGGTCTTCATTATCCTAACTATGCTCTATCAATGATATTGAGCACTCTTTACTTATAAATAAGTATATATATATACACATCCAATTTTTGTAAGTATGTTAATATAAAACAGCAGAAAGATCACATAAGATCTTTATTAATACAATAGTATCAAAATATTTGGCAAATAAAGCCATTTACAATCAAATTTGAAACTTATTAATAATCATGTGGTGTGAGCATTGCTTACTCTAATCATTATAATTTCTCAAGTAAGATAACTATTATATCTTAAATATAGAGTAATTCTTCTTATTTATTTGCAATTATAAGGCCTATAAATAGGATGTGACTGAATATTGGGTTTAAATAATTCATAATAATATATAATAGGATAAAATTGTTATCTTTGTCCTATGATAATTGTTACAATTAGCATATTAAATTTATATGCAAATGTAGCAATTATAAAACAGAACTAGTTGGTATTAACCCTTTTTCAGGGAGAGCAACATTTTTGTTGCTGACAGTACACAAGCAGAGCAACATTTTTTTTTTTTTTCACTAGCTCAATGTAAGGCATTTTACTATTGGCTGCTCATTGACCAATTCAATGTTAATGTATAGAAAATGATTTGCCTACTCTACAAGAATTTAAAAAAATGATCTGCCAGCAGGTATGAATAATAATAATAATAATAATAATAATAATAATAAATTACTACTTACTAATGGTAACTCTGTAGATGTTTTAGGCCTGTGTGATGATTTGAAAGTTTTTTGTTTTATGCATACTGAATCAGTCACAGAATGGTGTCTTTTTGAAGCTGTTAGTTGACTATTCCTAGTTAGAGTTTGATTTGTTTCCATGTTAAGTGGAACATGATGCCAAGAGTTTCCATGGTAAGAAGGACCAATTAAATGTTTCTGCTCATTAACAGACCTATTTGAAGGATGAACTTGTTTCCTATGTGCCATATTTTTCTGACGATTACATTGAAGTATACACACTGATATTGAAACAGTAATAACAACAGCCATCATTACTGCTACAGACACAATGATAATTGCTGAAGTCAGGTGGATTTTGTTATCTTTCTTTATATTGACAGCATTTAACATTTCTGTTGTCTTGTTGCTCATAGCCAATGTCAAATAAACAGTAGTCCTGGCTGATAGAACTGGGCTACCACTGTCTTTAACTAGAAACTCCAGTTCATATGAGCCAGCATCTTGTTGGCTTAGAACATGAGTTGAAGATAATAAACCAGTGTATTGGTTGATGCTGAACATCTGTTTCTCATTGCCTCTGATTATTTCATATTTTAGAAATGCATTCTCTTGACTATCACTGTCTGATACCTTGATTTGGGTAATGTTCTTGGTAAGATATGCATGATATACAATATTCATGTTATAAGGATTCACACTGGGAAATGTAAAATATGGAGCATTATCATTTTTATCAGTCACTTCAACAATCACATTCACTGTATTATTCAGAGATGGTATTCCATTATCTTTCACAAATACTTGAAACTTGTAAATGTTTTGAAACTCATGATCCAGTGACATAATCGCTGAAATCATGCCATCATCTTTGATTTTAAAAGGTAAAAACTTTTGTTTGTTATTAGTCAGCAGAGAATATGTGAGTTTACCTCCAAGTCCCAGGTCTGGGTCTGTTGCATTGATGAAGCCAACAGAAAATCTTGACTTCTGATTCTCTTCAATGAAGAATTTAAATGTTTCCATAGAGAACTGTGGCCTTACATCATTGACATCCGTCACTTTGGATAGAGAACTTATTCTTACTTTGCAGTGGAGGAGATCCTTTATCTTGACAGCTGATCTCAACTTCATAGTGAGTTTCTTTTTCTCTGTCTAGAGCAGTCTTCAACATGACTTTATATTTCTTTATACCCAAATTCTGAAGTTGAAATTTATCATGTTCGAGACTGCAGCTCACTTCTCCATTCTGATCAAGATCATTGTCAGAGACTTTCACATAAGCAATAAAATCTCCGACTTTAACATCTTCAGCAATGTGCACTATATTTCTACTTTGAACTTTAGAAACAAAGTTTATATTTATGATGGGTGCACTGTTCTCTTGGCCAATCACCTTAACCTGAAACTTGGCAAGCGAACTCAAAGGGGGGCTGCCTTTATCAGTGGCTTCTATAAACAAATTATGAGTTACTTCTTGCTCTACAGCAAACTTTTTTATCAAGAAAATATCTCCTGTCATTTCCTTCAACTGAAAATAAGCCTTTAATTTTTCCGGGGTTTCAGAGCTAAAATGGTAGGATATTTGACCATTTTTTCCTGCATCCAAATCAGAAGCAGACACTGCAATTATAGGAAAGCTTTGACTTGGTTCATTTTTAGCAGTAACTTTATAAGTGTCCTTAGAGAAAATGGGTATATTATCATTAAGATCAGTGACTGAAATATAAACTTCTAAATTACTCTGTTTTGGTGGTGATCCTTTATCTTTGGCAGTAACTTTGATAAGGTAGGAATCTTTTAATTCCCTGTCAAGCATTTTTTCCAATGTTATACTCAGGTAAGATTTTCCAGCCACATTTCTTAGATCAGTTAGTGTGAAGGGTTCATCTCTTTTTTTGATCAATTCATAAATGATGTCCGAATTTTTTATGCCAACATCATTATCACTTGCGCTAGGAATAGCTTTTCTGATTCCAATTCCATCACCCTCAGAAAATTCAATGTGAACTTGTTTGTCAGGAAACTCAGGTTGATGATCATTGACATCATCTATGATAACTTTAACTTCTAATATCTTAATAGTAGAAGATCCTTTCTGAACAGCTACATCCAACATCTGAAAACATTCTGTGTTACGTTTACACAGGGCTTCAGCATCCAGAATTTCTACTGTATATATTTTTCCTGACTCCTTATGAACATGGAATAATTGTGGTTTGTTCTCTGTGTCTTGCTTTAAGTGAATAAATGTAACCAGTGGCTGATCTTTAGTTGGAATATTAGCTACCACATGTGAGTCTTGAGCAATGTCTCCAACAAAGGTACCAGGACTCTTTTTTTCTTCCACACTATAGATGAGGTCAGCACACAGACATCTGTGCAACACTGATATTAGGACATAAAACTCCAACAGCATATTTCCAGTTTAGAAATGTTTCACAGATGGATACAAATATCTGTGTCCTAAAAAGAAAATTAAAAAGGGATAAAATGGTCAGTCTTACAATTCATTTATTTATTTATTTTTTTAGATAAAGCTTTGACAATGTCAATGAAGGATAATAAGAGTCAAAATTATTATTAATAATAATAAGTCTTAGAATAGTTTAATAAAAGATAGATAATAAATTATTTTTTGAAAAAGTATTCTAAAAGTCAGGTTTTGTTCATAAAGTCACACTTTATAATTTTTTTATATTTTTATTATGATGAAATTTAATCAAAGAATGTTCATTGGTTTCTTTGATCAATCATTGTAATATTATATATATGTCTATATATGCTATAAAAATAGTTTAAGAAAAATCCCAAAATATTAACAAGCTGACAAAAGATAATTTGCAACTGACAAATTCAAATTTTAGCAATGTGTTTAACCACAAAAAACTAAAAAAGTAATTAATGCACTTTATATTAAATAATTGTAAAAAAAAAAATGGCTGTAAAAAATAATGGCAACATTTAAGTAATTTTGCAATCGCATCAAACTTATATGGAAAAAAATTATATTACTCTGTATTTTGTACTTTATGTTCAGACCTTCTTGAATATGAAACTAACTAAAGATAAAATGAGATAAAGGAAAAATTATCATTTGCCTAAGCTGGAAAACAACTTTATAGATATATTTGCTTTTAGAAAAGGAACTAAATCTCTACATGTATTTACATATTGCCACAAATTACCATAACAACAAATTTTCCCTTATCTTTGTAATGAATACTCTGATTAAAAAATTGTTACACATAATATATATTTTAATATAATGGAGATTCAGAGTCTGTCACAACACATACAGGTACAAACACAGATATCCATATAAAACATCATTTAATAGTATTAATTTCAGTTCCCTAAGTTTTTCATATTAAAATGCATAGTACATATCCACACTAATTCAAATTCAGACATTTGTAATAATAATTTTAATAACAATATTATCCTCATTCTAGGATAATGTAATTATGTGAAGAGATATCGGTATATACTAAGCAACATTAATCTTAAGAATTAATGGCTAGAATTAACATGACATAAATCCAACTTAACTTACATTCTCATTTAATGGATAAATTCAAACATGTACAATTATATATCTATGCATGTTTTCCATATATCCTTTGTATGAAGAGTCACACATTGCATTACATACTGTTTATGTACTGTATTGTCCCCCCACCCCACCCACATACTATTCTGTCTGTTGGCATATATTGTTAATATTGTAATTTTAAATTCCTAAAACATACTGTTGTAGTACAGTGTATTGATGTATAGATGTGTATTGTATAACTTTTCTGTATGTTAAATATAGTCAACAGGTGGCATAATGGTTACTGTTGTAGAAAATGGAATCAGTGACCCAAGTTCAAATCCTAGATGAGACTGTTTGCATTTTACTTTGCACTAATGCCCTCAGAAAAAATATAAATTCATCTGTTCCCCCACAGCTATCAGTAAATAGCAAGGAAGTCTGAGTTTGGGCTTGGTTATGTAACCAGTCTAGGAGAGGGAAAACTCCTAGGAAGCTTTACTCTGCTTAAAAATTGACTTTGAGTTACATCATGCCTGTAGCAGAAGGGTTTGGTATACATAACAATATTCAAAGTTTAGGTGTGTGTGTGTGTGAGGGGAGGTAGAAATATTTTTTTGTTTTTCATTTTCATGCCCACAAACATGGATGGCTGACTGTTTAACAAAATAAAAAAAGCTATACCTTTCTAATACTTTATCTTAATGTATAACTTGCACAATGCTACAATTGTGGTCCGATTTTTGTGAAGTTTAATATTTCCCTGCTGACTGCTGAGTTTATCACTATTCATGACCTTAAAATGAATTTATTTATTTGCTGTTTAATTATTACAACTTTATAACATGCACTGCAATTAAAAGAAAGAAAAATACAAAAAAATGTTATTGAGAAAAGTGTATAAGTTATCATAAATGTAATACTGTTCCATAATAGTTGTTACATTTAATGTATGAAATTTATAAACAGATTTAACTATCATGGAACATAACTTGTAGCATTTCCATAAAATGTATAGAACTTTTTCACAAGTCATGTGTTTTATAAAACAAACTTTAAACTATTTTCTTTCTAAAAATAAAAAGTTGGCAGCTGTAAAGTGTAATTTATGCATACCAATATAACACATAGTCTACCTCAGTATGCATAAACCTCATTTGGTAGGACTATAGATATGACCTGTATTTGCATGTCATGAATATTCATTATGTAGCATCATACTAATGATGATCATGAGTAAATTATTCACCTGTGTAAATATCTCAGGTAGGCAATTATTATATATTGTATACATATTATTGACTACATTAAATCAATGACATCAAAATTGGGACCACAACAGAAGCATTGTACTGTATTTACCTAACCCGTTTACCACACGTGGGATGTGACACAAGGTTGCAAGTATGGGGCCTTCAGTGAGGATCTGACTCGCCATTCAGTAGTAATGGATTTGCAAGAGTAGCTTTACACTACAATATACTTTATAACTTCCTAAATAATTAAATCAGTTAAATAATTGCTAAAAATTGATTTTCTAAAAAAATCATCAAATGGCAATTACAAATAAAATACATAAAAGTATAAATATACAAATAATTGTATCAGAAATTTATCAATGAACTTTATTAAATCCTACAAACATTTTGCGTGTGTGTGTGTGCGTGTGTGTGTGTGTGTGTGTGTGTGTGTGTGTGCACGCCTGCGCTTATGTATGTGTATGCAGTGTATTTATATTTTATTATTTCATTCTCAATTATTTATATTCTGAAATGCAAGATCTGCAAATATCAATTTGCAATGGATAAAGTAGAATTTTAAAGATTTATCCTCAATATTGGAAAATAAGCATATGAAAATAAAACCCGAAATTTAACAAATTGAGTACAATATTCTTTGAAATAAAATGTCAAAACAAATTTATTCCAATAGTTGAAAGAAAAAAAATCTCATTATGAAAAATGTTTATATTCTATAAAATACAGTTGAATTATTTAACATCTTCATGCATATTTAAATTTTGATAAAGATATGTTAATGTATCCTTAACATAAGATTTCAAGGGGAAAAATAAAGTAAGACAATTATTAGAAAAGTGTGAAAATTGTCTTACCTTTGTAGTTAATTCCAGTGGACTTTGTAGTGTGAATGATGTATTCTTCTTGTGATGAATCTTTCTTGTACTACTGCTTCTGCTCCCTTTCTGAGTCAATAGGATAAAGAACCTATCTCTTTGTTTATGAGTATATACATATACACATTTGGGCTTGTATAGGTATTTCTGGGAATGTACAATTCTGTGTTGGTAGATAGTTATGTATTTATGTGCATATGCAACACTGTTATATAAGATCTCTGTATGCATACATTTACATAGGAATAGACAGTTGGATATAAGTTGTCATGTGGGAAACACTTCCCATCCTAAAAAGTATGCTGTGTGTGTAATGGCTGCTTCAGTCACTAACAGAGTGATGTGCCCCTTATAAAGACCTCTTCCTCCTCCCCCTCCTTCATTTTAAATTGAAAGAGCTGTGTAACCAGTATTTATTTACAAAACACATATACAAATAAAACTCCAGTTTAACATATATACATATATATATAATCAAATATAAGTATTTATATAAAGTTATGCAAATGAAATTAATAATAATGTCCAGTAAAATAAATGATAATAATAATAATAAGCCATCATTTCCTTACTCCCATGATGCAGTAGCAATAGCCAAGCATGCTTGTTCTTCCATCATGGTTTCATTCTTCTCTCTATCCCTACTAGTTTATGTTTATGATACGATCTGTTCCAATAGTAACAAATGGTATTTAATAAGGTTTTTTTTTTGTTTTTGTTTTTTTCCTTTGGCCAATTTCTAATGATAACAATTTTTTAAGTAGAAAAATGACTCCAAAACATTACTTAATTTTTTTTAAAATTGAATGATTTCTAATCTGGCCATATATAACATTATAGGCACTTAACAATACAAATAAAATTCCATTTCTTAAAGAAAAAAATGAATGTAAAAAAAAAAAATGAATGATCTATAGATTACAAAAAATGATGATGACAGCAAAATTTTGAAATTTTTCCAGACAATTTTTTTTTTTTTAAATTTCTGTTTTAATTTATTTTTCTCCAATTTTTGCATAGATTTGGTTCTCAGGGGGAAAAAAAGTTAAAATATCATTTTGTACTAAAATCTCAAATACAAAAGAAAAAGTAATATATAAATTCTAACAGTTCTTGATATTTTTAGTTCTTTTTTAAAAAAACTTATTTAAATTCAATAAGTGAAAAATGGAAATTAAAATTATTTTTTTTAGTTCTTACAATATGAGTATACTTTGTCTGTCTTCAATACATTATGATTCTTTTTCTTTTAAAAACATTGTGTTTTCTTGATGACAAAATTGTACAAACATCAGAACAGTATTCAGTTTTGATCTGTCACAATTATTTACATAATTCAATTGATTTTTTCTTGATATATGTCCATTTTCCCTGATTTAATAATTTTTCCAGATTTTTTATATCATTCTAATAAAAAAAATATGCCATCCAAAAAAAGCTACATATCACAATATAGGTCAAGATAGGTTTACATCGCACAAACTACAATTACCAAGTTTTTGTGTTTTCATGTGTTATGTGGTAATATAGTATCTAGGTTGATTCAATTTTAGTTTGGTATTTTATATAGAATATACTTAAGTATTTATATGTGGTACAGGAGGCAGTGGTCTTGTATTGGAAGTCAGTTGGGTGTTCTTTTCTACAAGATTTCTAGATTGTGTACATGGATAATTTTTGCAAAACTGGTCAGACAGAGAAGCCTTGGAAGGAAGACCTGTAATAGGAAGAAAATATATTGTTGATGGGAAGAGAATATACAAACATTGTTAATTGCTACCAATCAAAAACCTATCTCAAAATCTATGCAATTTGCTTTATTATCATTCCTAAAATATCTATTAACTGTCAAGTGAGAAATCAAAACTATCTTATAGGATAATAAATAATGAATTTGATAATAATAGTTTTAGTACATAATCAAAAACTTTAAAAAAATTAAAATATGTTCTAGTGTTAAAACTTTTCTCTTTGAAATGTGAAACAGTATATATTTACCTATCTACAATGATTAAAAAAAAGTTTAGTCATAAAATAACACCAGAAAACTGATTTATATTTTGGAAAAAATTGCAATTGCTAGCACTATAGCATGCAGTCTACCAGGACATTTACACTATAGCTTTTTGGACTCCAGAGACATTTACATTATAGTCATGTGGTTTTCAGGAACATTGATACTATAGCCATGTGAACACTAGAGACATTTATACTATAGGGTTGATTTTGGGTGGTTTGATTGGTTTTATTACATCTTTACCCTTGTTTGGTTATTTAATGACAAAATCAGTTTTTCAAGCAATTATATGGTTTCAAGTGTCTAATAATAATAATTTGTAAACAATTATAGCTTCAAGCAGCTTAATATAAATAATTTGTAAACAATCACATGATTTGAAGTATTCCTACTTAATACTAATAGTTTATATTGTTTCAAGTACCTATACCAGTTTAATAATAATTTTGGTTTCAAGTGTTCCTATCTAGCATTCATATTTTTCTTACATATCTATGAGGCTCTAACACGTAATACCACACTAGGTTAGAGTGGACATGTGAGTAATGGCAAAAATACCCAAGATACCCTTTTGTTGGGTCGGGGGGGATGCAGTCAGCAACAGGGTAAGTATATTTCTGGATTTTGTCAATTGTTTTACTATAAACAACAAAAATGAACACAGGGTGAACACTATAGTTATCTAGTATATTGGAACATTTATCTTACAGGTGGCTGCTCTACTGGGAACATTGATGCTACAGGTGGCTGGTCTACTGGGAACATTGATGCTACAGGTGGCTGCTCTACTGGGAACATTTATGCTACAGGACACTGGTCTACTGGGAACATTGATGCTACAAGACACTGGTCTACTGGGAACATTGATGCTACAGGACACTGGTCTACTGGGAACATTGATGCTACAGGGCACTGGTCTACTGGGAACATTTGCTACAGGTGGCTGCTCTCCTGGGAATATTTATCTTACAGGTGGCTGCTCTACTGGGAACATTTATGCTACAGGTGGCTGCTCTCCTGGGAATATTTATCTTTTGATGCTACAGGTGGCTGCTCTCCTGGGAATATTTATCTTACAGGTGGCTGCTCTACTGGGAACATTTATGCTACAGGTGGCTGCTCTCCTGGGAATATTTATCTTACAGGTGGCTGCTCTACTGGGAACATTTATGCTACAGGTGGCTGCTCTCCTGGGAATATTTATCTTACAGGTGGCTGCTCTCCTGGGAATATTTATCTTACAGGTGGCTGCTCTCCCTGGGAATATTTATCTTACAGGTGGCTGCTCTACTGGGAACATTGATGCTACAGGTGGCTGCTCTCCTGGGAACATTTATCTTACAGGTGGCTGCTCTACTGGGAACATTTATGCCTACAGGTGGCTGCTCTCCTGGGGAATATTTATCTTACAGGTGGCTGCTCTCTACAGGTGGGCTCTCCTGGGAATATTTATCTTACAGGTGGCTGCTCTACTGGGAACATACTGGGAACATTTATGCTACAGGTGGCTGCTCTCCTGGGAATAATCTTACAGGTGCTGCTCTGCTCTACTGGAACATTGATGCTACAGGTGGCTGCTCTACTGGGAACATTGATGCTACATGGCTGCTCTACTGGGAACATTGATGCTACAGGTGGCTGCTCTACTGGGATCTACAGGTGGCTGCTCTACATTTACATTGCAGGATAAATAAAATAAAAATTTTGTATCATACTATATGCCTAGTAAATATTATGCATTCTTCATTGCATACCTGTCATCAGAAGATTTTTTCAGTCTCATCATCACTCCAACCATATCCCCTGTTGGCAGGTCTCCCAGAAAAATTGTCATGTGATACTGGTATCTGTAATATTAGAAAGTAAAAAATTTGAATTAAATCTGACAAAATATATAGTATAATTTGCAATTTAATAAACTACAACTAGTTATGATGATAATATTGACCAAAGGACTAGAAAATTAATGACAATGCACAAGGCTTTACACCCTTGAGATAATAATGATAGGCTATATGTATCAAGAAAGGAAGGTGGAAGAGGTTTTGACAAGATAGAGTATTCCATAGATGCTACCATCCAAGGACTAGAAGAATACACAAAAAAGAGCAAAGAAAAATACCAATGGCAGCCAATAACAGCTGCAATATATGGTCAAAAAAGAAAACAAGAAAACAAAAATGGGAAGAAAAACAATTATATAGATACTTCAAATGACATATTGGGGGAGGTCGAACATGAAAAAACTTGGACATGGTTAAGAAAAGGAAATCTCAAGAGAGAAACTGAATTGCTAATAATAAAGACACAACAGAACAGTAAGTGTAGAATGTGTGGTGACAGAGATGAGACAATAAACCATGTATTAAGCAAATGTAGCAAACTAGCACAATGGAAATACAAAACTAGGTATTGTTGGGAATTATGCAAAAAAACTAAATTTTGACCATACAACAAAATGGTATATGCATAAACCAGAATCTGTTCTTCAGAATGAAATGCATAACTCTGGGACTTAGGGATCAATATGGATCACTTTATCCCAGCTAGAAGACCAGACCTAGTATTGATTAACAAAAAAAGAGAACTAGTCATCTGGTAGATTTTGCAGTTCCAGCAGATCACAGGGTGGAGATAAAGGAAAACAAAAAGATAGACAAATACCTGGACCTTGTCAGAGAATTGAAAAAGCTGTGGAATATGAGAGTGAAAGTGATACCAATTGTAGTTGGTGCACTAGGAACAGTCACAAAAAGCTTGGAAAAAAGACTGGATGAACTGGAAATCAGAGGAAGAATTGAGACCATCCAGACAACAGCATTGCTGAAATCAGCTAGAATACTCAGAAGAGTCCTTGAGACCTGAGGAAACTTGTTGTAACTCAGACTCCAGTGAAAGACCAGCTAATGCTGGTGTGAAAAACTCACTCATAATAATAATATTAATCATAAGTTAAATAAGATGGAGAAAAATATATGCAATTCCTCTAACTTGTTTAAGAGAATATAATGTCAGTATCATGTTAATTTCATTTTGGGAGGAAAGATCATATTTATATCGTTACTAATTTTATATTGGTTGTTTTTATGAACATTTTCAATTTTTTTAATAATATTCCTTTGATTTCCAATACCTTCATACTTATAATACAAAGTAAAGAGGAAAATTACAAAAAGGAAACAGTAAGATTTATATATATGGGGGAAGTTCTCATGGCATAGTGGCTAACGTACTGTACTGCAACATTGTAGTTAGTGAGTTCAGGCTCGAGTCACATTATTACATTTACTTTTAGACTATTACACTTGGGAAAGGTATAAACCCCTCATCCTTCCATCTATGGGTTAAATAGTACCACTATTGCTCTTCTACAATGATGGCTTTGGCATTAAATAATCCATGAAGCTTGATACATGCAATTAAACAAAGAAACAAACACACACACACACACTATATATATATATATATATATATATAGGATTCATTTTTATTAACATTTTGGGCTGAGTGTTATTTTACTGTACACTGTAAGCCTTATATTTCAGGCCCATGAAGATCATATCAGATATTGATAATAAAAAGTAACTATTCAGAACTTTTTTTTCCTTTCTTTTTATGAAATGATGGGATAGCTTTCATTGAATAACATCTATGTTTAACCATTGAGATTTGCCTTGAGATTATAACTTATTTTACAAATTATATTTTCTCTGAATGTAGCTATTTCTTTAACATTAAAAGCTAAAAAATGACATAGACATCTTTAAAGAAATTTTACACATAAGTTTATAAGAGTGAACCAAGTTTTGTTTTTTAGATTTTTTTCCCAAGTATATGCAAAAATTGAATTTTTAAGATCTAACTTTTAGACAAAAAATAAGTGTCAACCTATAGAGGAGTAATATTTTTGTAAGACTGAAATTTAAACATAAGGGAAAAGAATAGAAGCAATTTTTTGCTTCAATAATTAATTACATAAATCAATGATTTTGTGATCATAAATCAAGTGTTGACCTATGAGTATATATATTTGTTATAAAAATGTTATTATTGTATATATTTGTGGAGAGATCAAATTTTGAAAGCCTAATTTTTAGACCAAAAAAATTGGTATGAGTGATAATTATGTATTTACCCAGCCCCTCCACCACAGGCGGGATGTGACACAATGTAAATTTTTAAGTGGAGTACAGCTGGTTTGAATTCATTATTTTCCTTCTTTGTGGCTAGTTGGCATACCAAAGCTAGAGAATCCAATCTGCTCTACTATTTATCCATAGCTGAGTTGGGGAGAAGAGATGGATCCATGTCTTTCTCAACAGCATTAGTACAAAGTGAAACACAAACAGCTTCATCCATTATTTGAACTCATTTTGCAAAGTCTATTTCCTATGATGTGCCTAATCATTAAGGTTGAAATTCCAATATAATGCAAAGGACAAGGAGCTTCAAAAATTAAATCCATAAATTATTTGTTTCAACATGATATTGACTTATAGTAATTATAAATAAAACACTAAAGAGAAAGATTCTGCTCTATATTGATATGACAAAAAGGATCAAACATGTCTTTCAATTTTTGATTTTGTTCTTTTCTCTTTAAATTTCTGCTCTTCTCACTACCATGATAAATCAGATAAATTAATTTCAGTAATCTTTCAAATTAAATGAGACATGATTTTTAATAATTCTATGTGATTATGTTGACATGTTTTTATAAAACTGGTTTATATTTTAGTCTTATTTATAGAATTTCAAATGTGAATGAAATTCTATACAGCCCTATGGTGACTTATCTGGTAAACATAACTTGTCATCTTAATTTTTTTATTCTATTTTTTCTGAGTGTGAAAAACTGTCATCTTCAACTATGTTTATTCTAGTATTGCTTTACATGAGGGAATGGACATGGTGACACAAACTCAAATCCTAGGCAAGGGTGTTTGCTTTTTACACAGTGACAATATCCCTGGGAAAGGGATGCATCTAGATATTCTCCCTATGACTATGGATAAATAGTAGGACAGACTGGGCTCTTTAACTTTGGTATGGCAACCAGTCTAGGAGAAGGACAAATTTTGAATTCAAACCTGTTAAACTCTGCTTAAAAACCTTGTGTCACATCCTGCTTGTGCAGAGGGGTTGGTAAATAAATGACTAGCAGAATATATCTTAATTTTTTTATTTATTCAAACATTATCAATAATAATAATAATAATAATAATAATAATAATAATGACAGTATATTCTTTCATCTTTTACTTTTAGTTGCTTTTTATCAAAACTTACTTGGGCCATTATATTTAGCATGGTGAGAAACTGAGCATATCAAAATCAAATAATAATGAATAAGTTTTTGATGGGACTCAAACTAACATTGCACCCCTTTTCCTGATTATTCATACCAACTGCTTTACCAACATTGCAGAAGCTTAAATCCTACCTATAACACATCCCTGACTTGATCTCTGATCTGAATAAGATTATTAGTTAAAATAAATAAAAAGAAGATGTGTTTCATAAATAAGCTGTTCATTCTGAAGAAATGGTAGACTATTCTGTAAATTCAGAGCTTTTATTCTTTGTTTAAAATTAAACCATCAATAACAAAAAACAAAAATAATATTAACAGCATCCATCAAAGGGATGAGCAAGAAATCTTCCTTAATGGTTTTATGGAGAAAGAGTTATGAATTTTGAATATCATTTATGATGTTTGTCAAAATAGGGATAATTCTTTGCAGTTAGTACCATGTAAACTAGTACAATCTGTTGACTTTAAGAGGAGATGGGTACTGCTAACTCTCATTACCTTTGAGATGCTGTGACGAGAATTACTCAGTATGACACTCTGACAACATATGAGGTTATGAGAAATATCCAAATCTTTATATGTAGAGCTTTTTTTCTCCTCTCTTTTACAATTTCCTTTTAACAGTATATGTTATTAAAACAGTTATCTAAAACAAACTAAAAATAATGACTGGACACTGCAAGTAATTTCAAATTGGACCTTGGTTTAACAAAAACTCAATTCATGAAAAAAAAATGATATGATAAAATTAAATCTATGAAAAATTTTCTTGTTGCCTGAATTTTAAAAGACCAAATAAAATTACCACGGCTAAAGATAAAATAATTCACTTGTTCACTTTGAGAATCAAACCATAACAGCACCAGAGTTGTAGTATCTATTAGGGTCTGATCTTTGGGTCAAATGTTTGAGTTAATGAAGTATTTACCTGTTTAAAATTATTGTGAAAGTACAATTTTTATATAATTTTATATAATTGGGGACAATAATTGTTAAACAGAATTTGGCATGAAATAACCCAATAAGGATTGATATGCTGTAAAACCAACCAAGCAACATAGTACACACCATTTGTTATTATAAAATTCTGCTTGGCTAATCCTATTTGGAAGCTTTACACGATGAGAAAACCACTAATTCCAATAAAAAGAAATTCACTTAATTGAATCTCAGCTATACACTGACTATAATATCAGCAAACACAAATTAACAACAAATTCTTTCCAATAATAAAAACTAAAAATAATTAACTTTATTCATAATCTTATGTCATGTATTTATATGAAATCTTTTTGGATAAATATCTGTTTTGTTATGTGGATTTATTTTTCATAGTGACTGTTTGATTTAAAAAAAAAATATTTATGAAATACTTGTAAAGATCTGCTTGAACAATTCTATTTAGAAGCGTTATGTTACAACAAAATTTAATCTCTGAAGAGTATGGCAAACAGTGGGTTAGCAGTAATCTTCTAAACTATGAAAAATGTAGAATACAAAAAATAGTGAAACAAGCAGAATTTGCAATATGGTATAATAAAACAATTGATTTTAACCAATAAGTAAAGATCTTAGAAATTATGTTAATCCTGAGGAGAAACTGTTAATTTTGCTGAACTCTTCAGCCAACAGTTTATCTTTTATAAAATAATAAATCTGCTTTATAGAATCAATCCAATACAAGCTGAATGGTTAAGTGCCAAACATTAAAAGTATAAAGAAAGATGGTTTTGCTCTCCCATTCTTATAGAAATAAACTCAGCCAGATGAAAATTTAGCCTTGAATAGCCAACAATAGTTGATATGGCATTAAAGAAAATAACCAACCAATTTACAAATCATTCACTTACAAATATGTACTTCCCTAACTCCTGCGACACAAGGTTAAAGCAGAATGCTATTTAAATATTTTAAGTCTATTTAAATATTCTAAGTGGAGTTTAACAGGTTTGAAATCAGAGTTTTCCTCTTCCTAGACCGGTTGCCATACCAAGGTAACCTTCTCTAGCTGGAGAGAAAATAATTTATACCTTTTCCAAGGGTATTAGCACTATGTGAAATGCAAACAGCCTTGTCCAGGATTTGAACTCACATTACCATATCCATAACGCCATGATCGTCTCCCTTACAAATCATTTATACAAAAAAAAAAAAAAAAGATTTGGCATTGAAGGGTTGATATGCCATTAAACAATACCTAAACTAAATCACCCAGATGATATACGTGTGATATAAAGAAGTATTGCAGCTGTAGCAGCCATGAGTTGCAGACAGGATTTTACTCCACTTGATTACATGATATAACAGTTACCATTGTAGGAAATGAACTTTACAACTCAAAGTCAAATCCTGGATGAAACTATTTGCATTTCTTGGGAAAGGCATGAATCCACCTCTTCTCACCCCAAGAGTAGACTGGATGAAGTAACCAGTCTAGGAGAAGGAAATCTCTGAATTCAAATCAGCTATGTTCCACTTAAATAATGACGGAAGGGTTGAGTAAATATAAACAGTAGCAAGGGCATACCAAGAATATACAAATTCTGGAGAGATACCAGTAGTATATAAAAATTCCAAGTACTTATAGGTGATGCAAGGATGGTAACAAACATAATAAAGAGGAGCATTGAACAAAATTACATTTCAATTCAACATTGGAGTCACTTAATTCACCAGTCAATACAATACCCAATAAAAACAATTCAGTTAAGAACAGTCCTGGAATTTGCCTGCATAAATACATTCACAAAATGACTCCACATTGATATAGGCATATTTACCACAAGTGTAGCTGCTTTTAATTTGGTGAAGGGAGAAGGAACACATAATTAGGTAGCTGTTTTCTGGTATTTCACTTCATAAATAACTTACAGAAATTAAACATTAAGGTTTAAAACAAAAATCAAACTTATTTCAGAGGTTGCTTAACTAGTTATAAATTATATAAAAAGAAATGAAATACAAAAGAATTAGCAGCTGACCATAAAAAAATTTTTTTAGAGTTGTTTGCAAAAAACTTTAAAAGTCACTCAAATAAATCATATATCATTTACTGAAATTAAGTAAATTTTTTTTCAACTATTGCATAAAATAATATTTAATTCACATAATATTATCACGTCACAATTATTTAAATTTTTCCTTATAATTATTTATGGGTAAAATTTTTTGAACATTTTAAAATAAACATCTGTAATAGAAAATATTCAATAAAAAACACATTTTTTATTATTACCCGTGCATTTAAGTCTGAAGATGCGGCTGGATCCTGAGTAAAACTCTCTGTAAAAAGATGCTGCCTCTTTGGTTGTGTAAGAAAAGCCTTCCTTGATAGAGTTTCTTCTGTGGTAATGGAATATGGCCAAGAGTTTCCCTGGTAAGAAGGATCAATCAAGTGTCTCTGTTCACCGACATATCTATTGGAAGGATCAAGTGCTTGTGCATAGGCCACATTTGGCTGACCATTACAGCGAATAATACAGATTGACAATGAAGCTGTAATGAACACAGCTATTGTGACTGCTATCACTGTAATAATAATGACCAGATTAAGATGAACCTTCTCTTCACTTTCTAGTTCAACAACATTTAACATTTGAGATGTCTTGTTGCTGATAGTCAGTGTTAAAAACAGAGTAGTTGTTGCTGATAGAACTGGGCTACCACTATCCTTGACCACAATGTCCAGCTGATAGGAGCCAGCATTTTCTGGTCTCAGTTGGCGATTGAAAGCTAACAACCAGTGTACTGGTTCATGCTGAACATCTGTTTCTCATTGCCTCTGATTATTTCATATTTTAGAAATGCATTCTCTTGACTATCACTGTCTGATGCCTTGATTACGGTGATGTTCTTTGTATGATGTGGGTAATATATCACATGAATATTATAAGGATTCACACTGGGAAATGTTAAATATGGAGCATTATCATTTTTATCAGTCACTTCAACAATCACATTCACTGTATTATTCAGAGATGGTATTCCATTATCTTTAACAAAAACTTTAAATCTGTAAATGTCTTGAAACTCATGATCAAGAGACATAATTGCTGATAATAATCCATTTGGTCTTATTTTGAAAGGTAAGAAGTGTTTGTTATTGGTGATCAGAGAATACGTAAGTTTTCCTCCAGCTCCCAAGTCTGGGTCAGTGGCATTGATGTAGCCAACAGTAATTCTTGAGTTTTCATTCTCATCAATCAAGAATTTAAATGTATCTTTGGTAAATTGTGGCTCAACATCATTGATATCCATCACTTGAATGGAGAATTTGCTGTTACTATGAAGAGGAGGAGATCCTTTATCTTGACAACTGATTACAACATCATGGTGTTCTTGTATTTCCCTGTCTAAAAGAGTTTTCACTATCACTTGGTATTTCTTTGTTCCCATACTTTGTAACTGAAATTTATCATGTTCAATTTCACAGTTCACCTCTCCATTCTGTCCAACATCCTGGTCACTTACTTTTACATAAGCAATGAAACTGCCAACTTTTATGTTTTCTAAGATATTAACTTTATTATCTTCTGAATGTGTAGCAAAATTAACTTTAATAATTGGAGGATTATTTTGTTGACTAATCACATTTATTATTACCATAGCAATAGTACTAAGTGGGGGATTGCCTCTATCAGTAGCTTTAACATACAACTTATGTGTACTTTTCTGTGTTGGTATAAACATTTTATGTAAGAATATTTCTCCTGTTTCTTCTTTAATTTCAAAGAGCATTTTTGAATTTTTTGGAGTGTCTGAGCTGAATTGGTAATAAACTTTCCCATTTTTGCCAGAATCTAAATCTCTAGCAGACACTATGGCCACTGGAATGGTCAAATCATGATCAGATTTTATAGAAATATTATAGATATTATGGAGAAAAACTGGAAAGTTATCATTGATATCTGTCACAGTAATGTGAACAAGTAAATTTCCTTGTTTTGAGGGTGTTCCACCATCTTTGGCAATTACTTGTATAGTGTAAGAGTCTTTGTCTTCTCTATCTAATATTTGTTCTAGTGCTATCCTAAGATCAGATCTTCCAACAACATTTTGGGATTCCAAAAGATCAAAAGGATCATTTAAATTCTGTATTAATTGGTATGAAATCTTGGAATTAACATCACTAATATCTTTGTCAATAGCATTAGGTATTATTCTAATGGATCCTTTTGGAGATTCCTCAGAAAACTCTATGGTGACTTGTTTTTGTGGAAACTCAGGTTGATGATCATTAATATCTTTTATTACAAGCTTAATTTCTAGTATCTGAATTGTTGAAGTCCCTTTCTGTACAGCAACAATTAACATTTGAAAACATTCTTCATTTTTCTTACACATGGTTTCTGCATCCAGTTTCTGGCTTGTGTACAGTTTCCCTGTCTTTTGTGAGACATAAAATAACTGGGAACTGCTAGTCATACCTTGTTGCAATTGACTGAATGTTAAATGATTTTGCTCTTCTTTGGGAATCTCTTTCTTGAGTTTCATGTCAGCAGCAATATTGCCCACAAAGGTATCTGAACTTTTGCCTTCTTCCACAAAATAAGTAAGGTCTTCACCCAGGCATCCAAGTGTGGCAGATAGAAAGAGGAAAACCAGAGGCAACATCTTCCAGGTTGTTCTGTGTTTTGAAGAATAAAAATAAAACAAAAGAATAAGATAAAAACAAATAATATAAAATTATCAAGATTCATTAATGGTCATTAAATTCACATAAATTATTTCAAATAAATAAATAGACATTCACTGAAAATATATATATAATCTGAAATGCAAGAAGTCCTTTAATTAAAACTTTATATGGTGTGCACAATCATCAGACAGAAATGATTATGCACACCACATAAAACTTCAAGTAATGAACTGCTAGTGTTCATAATTCTATTTTTTTAGGTTTTATACCTGATTTGGCATAATAGTATCAAGCATTTTTTTATGCAAACTTTACTTAATTGCATATTTATTGTTATTATCATTATTATTATTATGAGTGTCATTCAATAAATTAGGGGAATTTTTTAAAAAAGAAAGCAAAATACTTTTTTTTTTCAGAATTTGTTTTCCTTAAAAGTAAACTCAGCATTGTTTGGAATTGGTTTATAGCAAAAATTATTCTAATTTTGGAAAAATATTTGTTTTGTTACTATTCAAAATGGTGTAAAATCAGATTTAATCCAGACTAGAACAGATGTCTGTCATGAATTTTTTGGTGGGTAGGAAGTGCAAATCATGTGAAATTTATAGAAGAATGTGTAGTGTGTACTGGGAAATATGTTTTAGTTTAAAAAAATGTTTACAAATGGGCTAAACTTGGGTTTGCCACTATGAGCCTGAGTAAAAAAACCAGTCCATAGAGTGGAAACAAATTGACTCTCTGGTAAAAAAAAAGGGGTCCAGACACAGCAACCAGTAAAGAAGGTCTGAGATATGAAAAGAACCCATCACTATTGATTTCCTTGAAAAAGGTACAACTATAAACAGATGGATATTTTTGAATTCAAAAACATCCTTCATCTTGTTAACAACAAAGATCTTTTTTCCTTTGTTTCATATTGTCCTGAAGAAGTTTTCTATATAAACCAAAACGTTTGAACTAATAATAAACTTCCATCCAGTGTAACATCCCATGTTTGTCTACATTTATTCATATATATATATATATATATATATATATATATAGCATACAAATTTGAGCATAACCTTTAATTTTGTATAGTAAAATCTATAATAGCACCTTCAGGAGTTTAAGAGTACTGTTATAGGAAATTTGTAATTTTAGTTGGTGGGTTTTATACAAAGTGTATTAAAAATCATTTCAAGTTTATCATTAACTGATAAGACTTTTTTTTTTATGTTTCTTTCATATTTTTGTGTTACTTTAAGCAGCATTATTTTAAGGTTTTACTAATCTCAGTTTTTAAAATAATCTATTGAAATCTTCATATGCAACTGCTGCAAAATAATCTCCATCAATAGTAAAAGGAAACGTGCTGTAAGAACCTGGGTCATTAAATTGGGCTAATTTGATAAGTGCCGCTATGAGAAGTTGTCTAATGTCAGAAAACCCCATTATAATCAACATAGGTTAAAATATGACTGGAACCAAATTTATTTATACTAAATTTATGGAAAATAATATAAAGAGTTTAAATTAAAACATGTTAAATAATACCACACCACTTTACAAATTAATTTTAGTAACCTATATGAAGATTTGAAAAAAACCTTTTTCATATTTTTCATTTATTAGTTGTAGTAGGTAGTTCTTTTGTGTTAGTCACTTCTCTCATTTGTCGTATTAGGAGTGACCAAATATTTCCTTATTACATATAAACTCTTGTTATATATATATATATATATATATATATATAATATATATATATATCACATTAATTCTTTAAATAAACATTTTTTTAAATAAATAACGTTTCTATATTTTACTTCTTTTAATTAAATTATGAAATTAAATTTTATCATTTAAAATATTTTGATATATTCTAAATTAAGTGCCACATATATAATAAAAGCCACAAAATTGTTCTTTACTATTATATTAACATGAATTTTATTTATCTTACAGCAACTAAAATCAGTATTATATAAAAAAAATTAAAAGCTTAATTAAAAGGCAAACGATGCCAGTTTCCGTGTGACCTTAAAGCTCATAGTTATCATGGTTTAAGTTTTCAATGCAGGTCAATGAGAAAACCACCTAATTTGAATGACACAGGATCTGACACAGGCTTTAAGAATGTGAGGAATGAATTCTTTCAAAGTCAAAGAATATCCCGCTTATCTCCCCTTGATTGAATATTCCGCTTCGTCCGCTGCTACTTAAAATTCCGGATGTTTAAAAATGGTATTTTATTGAGTTCGTTAAAAGACGAACTCAATAAAATATTTCCAAATATTAACCTTTAATAGAAATTTGTTTTTATGATTAATTTTTAAGGAAGAAATAAAATTGAATGAAATGTATTATTTTATTACAAAAATAGTTTAACGTAAACAGTAAATAAAACACTGAACTGACAGACTTAAAAAAAAAACAAAAAACAAACATTAGTGACATACATAGCCATTATTTACATTCAGAAATAAATATTTGTGTGAATTAAGTGGGTATTTTAAGTAGTATGTCCAGTTCTTAAAAATCATATCTTTCGAAATTAATTTTTTAAAAAATCCATTAGTCATATTAGATATCACAATATTGCTTTGTTTACAAATGAGGTCGTAAGGAGGCGGTGGCATGACTCATTTAGGTACTTCTTTCAACAGCCATCTTGGAATGAGATGGTAGAATTTCTATATCCGCCTCAGTGAGTCTACTTAGGAGCTTGAAAACATTCTTTAGCATCCACCTTGCATAACTGTCCACAAATATTACAGACATTTTATGAAATAAAATGAAAATAATATATTTATAATATGAAGTATTTATGAATAGTTCAAGAAAAATATAAAGATTATTTATTTATAAATTCAAGCATACTGAAAATGTAACCATGCTAACTTTAATTATGTAAATCACACACAGCCAACCAGTGTTTTCAGTCATGGCTGACAGTAATAGTGAAATTTGAGAAATTTGAATCTGCATTGTATGCTGATTGGGGTAAAACGAGAACAATGAAATAAGATTTAACATTTTTTAATAAGGGCAAAATTTACATTATATATATATTATATTGTTGGTTGGTTTAGCTATTAATAATTGGTTATATTTTCAAATTTTATAAATATTCCATTTTTATTGTTCTTACTATATCAAAACTGCATCATGTGCCTTCTAGTCTTTTAAACATGATTTGTTCTATAATTTTGTACTTTATAGATTTAATTTTACATTTTCATAAAAAATTAGAAATTAATAATTTTATTCGAAATTCAAAAAAAATTCTTGAAACAAATTTTTCAATATTTAGAAAATGAACATTGTTATTTAAATATTCCAGAGGATCATAACAAAAAATAAAAAAATAAAAAAACAATTGAAAAAAAAACCCCAAAAACAAATTGAAAACAAATTTAAAAAAATATAACTTTGATGAAAATAATCTTCAACTATTCAAAATAAGTAGGTTTTTAAATGATTTTAAAGTTAGAAAAATATTTTTTATATAAATCTCAGATATACATGTAATATACACATTTTCATGCAAATCTCATGATATATTCATATAAATATATTCATACTACTTTGTTTTCATTTCACATATTCATCAACCCATAATTATTTTGATAATGAAATTGTATGAAAATGTTATTTCTATTCAAAGATTGATCTAGATATTGGGGGGGGGGGACTTGGTTCTTTGAGGAGCATCCTCCAACATTAACTTAGATTTATTTTTTTACAATGTAAGTAGAAATGCCGTAGGTGAACTACTATTTATAAAGTTTTGGGAGCCCTTGGATTGGTGTTTGCAAATAGCTCCCTTCTACCCTTTCCCCACTCAGTTATACCTGTTTCTATCAGTATGGAAGAAGATGAATTTATAGATCTGTGATATCATTGTATGAGTTTATTTGAGTAGCATATAAGGTGGAAAAATAAATAAATAGATGAAGAAAATAGACAAATAAAGAAATGACAAATAGCACATTTTCCTTTATTTTAGCTCTGAGAAAAACTGGGAAAACTTAAGTGAAGAAATTCGATGAATGATTACAAGGGAGATAATAAAAGTGAATGGGGAAACTTAGGAAACTTGAACCGGATGTTAAAATATGTCTTATAGTTTTCTTTTTTTAATCATTTTATCTTAACCAACAATTCCTTATTATATTTACATTTTTCAATTAAAAAAGAAGCACAAAAAACCTTAGGCACCAACAAATTTGATAAAAAAAAAATTACAATAAAAGTCCTGATTTTTTGGAATTGGTAGCCCAAAAATCATATGTAACATTTTGGAGAAATAGATGTCTTTTAGAACAAGGTATTTGACGGAAAACATTACAAATACAATTTCTATTAAAAGAATCCTAATTATAAAAATAAGCTATAAAAATGATACCAAAATTCTTACCTCTGCTGTAAAAATCCAAGATTTTCCTAGATGAGATGAATTCTTGTATCAATTATTATTTGAGTTACTAGTTGAAAATAGGGTTAGACTTAGCACAAGGGCTCGGGAGTCCAGTAGAAAGAGGCTTAAAATCCTAGTAAGTATGCAGTGTGTTTAATGGCTGTTGTAGTTACAATAAATTGGTGCGGTCTCTCTCTCTCTATATATATATGTAATATCCAATCCCCAATCTCCCACAAAAACAACAACAATATTTAAACATAGAAAAAAAAGATATAATTTTTCTTTTAAATATAAACATTGAAATATATTTAAAGTATACAAATTTACATTTTTCAATGTATTTAATCCAATGGCTGCTTGGAAAAAGCTCACAGCCCTTAATCATTTCTCCCACAATGCAGTACACAAAAAAGAGTTACTTTCTTCTTTCCATTTTTTTTTTTACAATGTTTTTTTTTCATCATTTTTGAGAAAATGTTATTTTCTGAGTATATATTACAAGCAATATGCATAATTTATGTACAAAGAATGTCAAGTTTGCAGATTTCCAAAATCATTGGAGAATTTTTGAGCATTTGTCACTTTGATGATAAAAAAAGAAAAAAAAACAAAAAACAAAAAACAAAGTTCACATTTTGATGATACTGACTGCAAGTATGTTGACTTTTGGTTATCAACATTTGTTAGACATCTCTTATTTTTGTGATTATATAATAAAAATCAAGTACAATATCTGCTCTGATTACAGTAATTTATACAAATTTATTTATCGAGCAATAAACATTCTCATCCTTTTTCTCCATGTTCCCTGATTAAATAATTTCTGTATTTTCAAAATATCTTTGCAATAAGTTTTAAAGTTGCAGTAAAATCTATCAGCCCTTTTAACATCTAACTATATATTTAAAAAGAAAATCAGATAACATTTTTGTTATATATTTATATTTGTATTGTGTGTGCTTGAACTAATGTGATGTATGAAGGTGTTTTGCTTATGAGTTCATATTTGTGTAGAAAATACTTAGGTACTTATAGGTGGCACAGGGGGCAATGGCCGTGTATTAGAAGTGTGTGTGTTGTTCACATCTATAAGATTTCTAGATTTGGGATATAGTCCAGGAATGTCACTTTTCCTCAGATGTCCTAAAGATTCAGAAGAGAGAAGGTCTATAAAAAAAAAAAAAAGAGACAATATTAAATATTTTCAATACATTTTAACGTATCATATATACTTATATTGTAATTTTTTATGATATATATTTAAAAAAGGTTAGTTTTATAATTAAAAAAAAAAAACTATAAAAATCGTCGGTTAATAAACAACCGGATTTTGATGGTGTAAATGAAAAACATGTGCTTATGGTCATATGGTCCAATTAATTTAATAATAGCAGTTGTCTGTAGAAGGGTATATGTTATTTAAAACTGGTAAAATTTAGAAATGAAATCTGGAAATTGTTAAAGATTTCCTTCTGATGCCTTTTTGAAACAGAAAAAAATAAAGAGCAAAAAAACAAAAAATACAAAGGATTTTCTATGTTAATTTTTCATATTAGAAAATCAGCAGAGTGAATAAAAGCATTGGTTAAGTGCATCCAGTTAAATGATGGGTTAAATGTGGTCTGAGTTCATGTTCACCCTGATCATTATAATTTTTCCAAGGAGATAACTATTAAATGGTTATTATAGAATACTCCCTTTATTAACTTATTTGTAATTAATTATAATATAAATTCTATAGCACAGGGATCTGTGCGGTAAAGTGAGGAGCTGATGTTAGGTGTGGCGCTTCACCTCAGATGCTAAAATCAATCTCCTTGGTCTAGCACTAGTGAAAAGGGGATAGACTCCCTCTCTTGTCTGGCTGATATTGACTTTAGGCCACCAACGACTTTATAAATTCTATAAATAGGATGTGACTACACTGAGCTTAATGGCCACTGAAAACAGCCTTTAATTAAGTTTACAATAAAACAAAAATTTGCAGAAATAAAAGACAGGAAAAACTACTAAATATCTGATGAGAAATTTCTTTCTCCCTGACAATATATTTTGTCAGATATCTTTTCATTTGCTCCAAGAAAAAAAAAAATATTTCATGAGAAATTTCTTTGATCCTCGAGTATTTCACAAGAAGTTTATTTGTTGCTAGAGTAACTGATACAATATCTAATAAGAAGTTCTTTTATTTCTGGTCTTCTTACTCTGGCAGTAAATTCGATTGTGATTCAAGACAATTCATAAATGGTGATGAAGGTAGGGAAAGCAATGATTGTCTTAGAGTCACTGATGAGTTATTTCATCAATATGACATCACACAAAAACATCCAAGTTCCAAGTGTTTAAAAATACAATTGAATGCTAAGGAAAGGTGTTAGTGTAGACTGACACATGTTGACCTGTTTTTTTAATTGAAAATTTTTTTTATTTTACTAATTCTGAATATCAACTATTAGCTATAAAGAAGCTATCCTAATATTCTTAAATCTATATTCTTCTATGTTCATTATTTACATACCTGTATTCTCAGATCCATGTGTTAGATCTTCTCTCCAATTATGTCCTGTAGATCTCCATGTAAAATAGTTTGGGGGTAGAGATACATTCTCAGTGTACATCTGTCAAGGAAAAGAAAATAGAGATATACATAACTAGTTGGAAAGGGGGAAATATCCAGTAATTTGGCTGGAAAGGGGTTTATAAATTATCAGATATTTTTCATGAATATAATTTGATGTTATTAAAGCAATAAGAATTATCTATACATATATAAAGGACAGTTGGTGTGTATGTATATATGTATGTATGTCCAGAGGAAATTACAAATTATTGACAAAGTATGTAATACCTGGGTTAGTGTTCAAGATACATTTCTAGCAATAGACATGTATAACAAAGTGTAAAACGGATGATCAATATATAAGATCAACATAACATAACAGATAGATATGAATTTGATAGGCAATTTGAAGTTTGGGTGGACATGGCAGTGAGTATGTTAACATGTAATTATTATCATAATGTAGTGATATCCCACTGAAAATATTGTTGAAGCAATCATTTTAGAATATATGATGTTGTTAACTGTCAACAAGATGGTATAAATTAGTGCTATCTCATCTGGTAACTACTTACCACAGCTGGTGAAATATCATTGGGTGTCTATGTGTATTGTTTACATGATAGATTATTGTGTATATGATTTTTCTTATACATATTCCACATCAACCAAAGTGCAATTATTTCAGAGACTGTTCTTCTTTTATCATTTATTTATTTTGGAAATTTAACATTATTAAATTAATTACAAAAATATTTTAAAATGATCACAATAATAAATCAATATTAAATGAGGTATCAGTGTAAACTGATCATATATTAATATACTGTATATACACATGCATAAGTTAATCTCATGTATAGATTGACCAAGGATTTATAGTCACAAAATAATTGATTTCTGGAATTTATTTTTGAAACCAAATGTTGCTCATAGTTATTCGGATTGAGTTTGAATTGCATCCTTAAAAAATTATTACCAGGTTGCATAAGATTAAATTAGATCTTCAAAATTTACCTATACATATAGTATCCAAAAGTTGGATGCATGTGGTATAATACTTATCGTTGTGGCAAATGGACTTGGAAACCTGAGTTCAAATCCTGGACAAGGCTGTTTGCATTTCTCATAGCACTAATACCTTTGGGAAAGGTATGCATCCAACTATTCTCCCTCCAGCTATGTATAAATAGAAGGGTAACCTTGATTAGGCAACCAGTCTAGGAGAAGGAAAACTGAATTTAAACCAGTTAAATTCCACTCAAGAAATTGACCTTTTGTTGCATCCTACTTATTCAGAGGGAAGTCAAATATATACATGTAGTATATGTAAAAATGGAACGTTTTGTCATCTGATGTCTTTCAGCAACTTCAAATGCATAGTCGATGTTGGAGACTGGTGTCGTCAAAATCCATGGGATTTTAAATTTGACCTTAAATCTTAGACATACATACATACATACACACACACACACAAACTTTGGTATAGCAATAAATATATGAAATCTATTTACCTGAGGAGGAACTTTTGGAGGTGTTTTTTGTCCAAAAGTTAGTTGTTTCTTTGATCCAGTAAGAGGACTGTTTCTGGTTAAAGTTTGATCTATAGTCAGTGGGTAACTGGGAGCAATCAGGTGTTTTTGTTCCCCAACATATCTATTGGAAGGATCAAGTGTTTGTGCATAGGCCACATTTGGCTGACCATTACAGCGAATAATACAGATTGACAATGAAGCTGTAATGAACACAGCTATTGTGACTGCTATCACTGTAATAATAATGACCAGATTAAGATGAACCTTCTCTTCACTTTCTAGCTCAACAACATTTAACATTTGAGATGTCTTGTTGCTGATAGTCAGTGTTAAAAACAGAGTAGTTGTTGCTGATAGAACTGGGCTACCACTATCCTTAACCACAATGTCCAGCTGATAGGAGCCAGCATTTTCTGGTCTCAGTTGGCGATTGAAAGCTAACAAACCAGTGTACTGGTTCATGCTGAACATCTGTTTCTCATTGCCTCTGATTATTTCATATTTTAGAAATGCATTCTCTTGACTATCACTGTCTGATGCCTTGATTACGGTGATGTTCTTTGTATGATGTGGGTAATATATCACATGAATATTATAAGGATTCACACTGGGAAATGTAAAATATGGAGCATTATCATTTTTATCAGTCACTTCAACAATCACATTCACTGTATTATTCAGAGATGGTATTCCATTATCTTTCACAAATACTTGAAACTTGTAAATGTTTTGAAACTCATGATCAAGAGACATAATTGCTGATAATAATCCATTTGGTCTTATTTTGAAAGGTAAGAAGTGTTTGTTATTGGTGATCAGAGAATACGTAAGTTTTCCTCCAGCTCCCAAGTCTGGGTCAGTGGCATTGATGTAGCCAACAGTAATTCTTGAGTTTTCATTCTCATCAATCAAGAATTTAAATGTATCTTTTGTAAATTGTGGCTCAACATCATTGATATCCATCACTTGAATGGAGAATTTGCTGTTACTATGAAGAGGAGGAGATCCTTTATCTTGACAACTGATTACAACATCATGGTGGTCTTGTATTTCCCTGTCTAAAAGAGTTTTCACTATCACTTGGTATTTCTTTGTTCCCATACTTTGTAACTGAAATTTATCATGTTCAATTTCACAGTTTACCTCTCCATTCTGTCCAACATCCTGGTCACTTACTTTTACATAAGCAATGAAACTGCCAACTTTTATGTTTTCTAAGATATTAACTTTATTATCTTCTGAATGTGTAGCAAAATTAACTTTAATAATTGGAGGATTATTTTGATGATCAATTACATTTACTATGACTATTGCAGTTGAACTGAGAGGAGGTCTTCCTCCATCTGTAGCTTTTATATATAGATTATAATCTGGTTCTTGTCCTAATTTTTCATACAAAAAGATCTGTCCAGTAAGTTCATTAATTCTAAAATAGTTCTTAATACTTTCACCTGTTTGAGAGCTAAAATGATATGAAATTCTTCCATTTATACCCAAGTCCAGATCTGTGGCCTTTACAATAACAATAGAAGAGCTTTCACTTGGTTTATTTTTTATGGAAACATTGTAAATATTCTGAGCAAAAATTGGAGCATTATCATTTGCATCTGTTACTGAGATGAAAACATCTAAAACACTTTCTTTTGGTGGTAATCCTTCATCTTTTGCAATTATTTTTATATTGTAGAAATCCTTTACTTCTCTGTCAAGCATTTCTGTGAGCATCAAAGATAGTTCGGATGCACCAACAATATCTTTTGAAATCATTAATTCAAATGGTTCATCCTGATTCTTCTTTAACTGATAAATAATCTTTGAATTAGCATTACTTATATCTTTGTCTATAGCATTAGGTATTGATTTTCTCATACCTTTGCCATAATTTTCTTCAAACTTGATGTTGATTTTTTTGTCAGGAAATTCAGGTTGATGGTCATTAATATCTTGTATTTTCACTTTGATTTCCAATATTTTGATGGTAGAAGTTCCTTTCTGAATAGCAACATCCAGCAATTGAAAACATTCCTTGTTATGTTTGCACATGGCTTCAGCATCCAGGATCTGTGCTGTGTAGAGTTTTCCAGATTTCTTGAAGATTTGAAATAATTGAGAATCCATTTTTTGACTTTGCTGGAGTTGGTTGAACTGTATAAGAGTTTGTTCTTCTACAGAGAGAGATTTCATGATGTTAGAGTCAGCAGCAATATCCCCAACATAAGTGCCAGGATTTTTCCCTTCTTCTATTGTATAGGTGAGGTCAATACAAAAATTCATTTGGTAGATGGAAAAGAGTACAATGATTTGTACTATTATTTTTTTTACTCTTGCAACATAATTCAAATCCATTTTGGGAAAAAAAATGAAGTAACCACTGTCCCTGAAAGTAAAATTTAATAGTTCTTATTTATATTGCTTCATCAGAAAAATAAAAACAAAAATTTCTAAAGACAGTTACAGGAATGTCTTTGTTCATCTACTTATTTGCTTGTTTGGATGAATTTTTATGATAATTGAAAAAATCATGAAATAAGAATTCTAAAGATAATTAAAATATTCTCATTTTATAGATATGTTTTTGTTATATCACACATCATTATAAATTTTTAAATTAAAATTTGTACAATGTGGACAATACACATGCACACAAGTGTGTGCATTAATATTAGCTCAATCGGTAGAGTGTTCGGCTAGAAACCACAAGGTTCCAAGTTTGATACTGGTCCTCGCCAACTCAGCGTATGAGTAGTACAGGCATCTGTGCGGTAAAGTAAGGAGCTGATGGTAGGTGTGGTGCTCCACCTCAGATGCAAAAATGATCTTCTTGGCGAGGGAGTCTATCTCCTTTTCACTAGCACTAGTGAAAAGGAGATAGACTGATTGGCTGATACTGACTTTAGACCACGTCGACGACTTTACTTACTTTATATAAAATAGTGTGGCAGAAGTAATAGGTCAGTCACTAACAATGTATTATCGGTTGTCCTATTACTTCTGACCTAACCATCATATATACAAGAACATATACATGCACACATGAACACATATATTCATACATTCATATATACAATCCCCACAGAAATATATTTCCATATATATGAATACATTATGTTCAAATTGTATGGAAATTAGCAAACAAATGTATTCAAATTATTTTTTATGAATTATTTTTAACAGTTTTTCTTTTCCCCAGGTAGTAGCTCAAAATGAGAAGAAAGACTAATCGATAGAATTATTTTTTCATCATAACACAAGGACAATTTTAATGAAGATTGTTTTTGAAAGTTGAAATAACTTTAGAATTATTTTCTGTTTGGGCTATAATTCATACTTATTTATGTGAAGTAATAATATTTAGAAATATAAAAATAATATAATATAAATGTATATCTAATTATATAAATACAGAGATATCTCATGAAATAATGATAATATATATTTTGTTCAACAAAAAACTAGCCTTATAAAAAAGGTTTAGTTTTATATCCTAGTTTTTCATACATAGTAAACAAGTAGTGCCTGATTGATGAGTCAAAGTTTTTAGAGTAAAGCTGAGGTTGATAAAAATAGGAAAAATATAGAGGCAAAAACTTTCCTTACCTTTTTTTTATTCCAGTCTTTTTAGAATCTTTTTCAAGAGAAATTTCTGTGAAATTAGTCTACCTTTCCTGGAGGATTGAAATCTGGTGATTGTATATTTGTGTATATGATTATGTATATATTTGATATAGGTAGTCCTAACAAGCATGCAGAGTGTGTAATGGCTGCTGTGTCAGTAATTGGGTTAGTTATGTCTTGCAGAATAAAAGCAAAAAGTGACTGAATCTTTATATATATATATATATATATATATATATATATATATATATATATATATATATATATATATATTTAAAATGTTTATAATTTTTGAAAAAAATGTTTGTAAGCTAAGAGATGAGTCTTTTGAAAAAGTAATTTTGTTCCAATAATAAACTAAGACAACTTTTAGCCCGGAATTCTTTTTTCCCATAATGCAGCAGAAAGATAGAAGTCTATTTGTCCTTTAAATATTTCTCTCTTCTGTCTATCTTTGCCACCTGATATTCCATTTATAAAATACTGGTACATGGCAGTTATATTATTTGCCATACTATTTTAAAGGACATTTTAAATTATGAATAATCTTTTTTTTAAATTAGCAGTTTTATTACTTAAAATTTAAGACAATTTTAATTTAATTTTTCTACTTAATTTGATACTTTGGATTTGTTAACAAATGAAGTTTTAAAATGAGTTTTTATCTGTGATTACATATGATTCCTATCATTTTCCTGTTTCAGATAAATTATTGTGGAAATATATTTTCAGAAAATGAATTATATAATGTTTATAGATTGTATTAGTTGAAAAGAAGGCAGATTGAATGAAAATATGTTTCTCATCTAATCTGAGAAACATTTAGAGATAAATCTTTTTCAAATGTTGATGAACAAATATGGCTATCTAAAAAAAAATTGAGTCATAGGAAAAAAAAACCCCAAAAAAACTATTAAAAAAACCTAAAAAAAACCTAAGTTGAAGTGATTTAATATTGAACTTATAGATGGGCAGAATAAATGAATTGAATGATAATTAATTTAATCTGTCAAGTGTGGCACAGGAGGCAATGGTCTTATGTTGGTTATTTGTTGGGTATCCATTTCTACCAGATTTCTAGACTGTGGATATGGGCCAGAAATGTCAGTCTTGTTCAAATGAGCTGAGTGAGTTGGAGATTTGGAAGGAAGAAGGTCTGGAAAATAGTAAAAACAAAAATAGACATCAAATAAGAGTTTAAAAGTCATATTTAAATTGATTGAATTATTAAAAAATGATTAAAATAAAAACTACATATTTCAACTATATAATATTATTCAAAAAATGTTTTGTGAAATTGCTTTGTTGTTTTATAATGAAGAACAAAGAATAATAATAATAAACAAGGGAGATAATTTAACAATTTTGGTTACATTTTGATTTGAAGTTTCAAGAAATAATAAAATGAATAAATGTGTCTTATAACCTATTATATCACTAGGGTGCCATGTTGAGTAATTCCCCTTTATAGCATCTCTCTAGGCAATGGAGGTTACTTGGTGGTGCCTTCAACTCTTTAAGTAAACATGTGACTGGTTGTACTGGGTTACATGGTACCAGCAGCAAGGAATGCCCCCCAATGGATTGCCTTTACAAGGCTAAAGAGCTCTAAATGCCCTGCTATTTACTCATAGCCGGAGGGAGAAGTGGATTCATGCCTTTCCTGATGGCATTGGTGTTAAGCAATTTGTTATTTAACAGTCTGTTAAATAACAAATGATATTTTATAGTCAATTTAAAATATATAGAAATAATAAAATTACATATGAAATATAAAATTACATTTCATAGGCAAAAGTGATGTAGAAATGGTATTCCCCATCTACAATTCAGGCTGCCCAGGTATATCTACTTCTAGGTAGTGGCATAAATACCAACAATTCAGGTTCTAAGGGTTAAAGTAGTAACAGTCTCTAAGTCAAGATGTTTCATCACATCCACAAATAAAATTAGCATTCTTAGAAAAAGACAAGTGTGTCATCATTTCCTAGGATAATTTTTGTCAGATCCACTAGATTTTTCACAGAAAAATAGGGAAAAGGTTATTATAGGAAATGATGACATACTTGGGTCTTTTTCTAGGAAAGGGTAATTTTATTTGTAGACTTGATGAATCAGTCTGGCTTAGGTTAATTTGAAGAATACAATTTTTCTTATTTTAAATAATAATAACTATCTTTATTTATTGATATAATCTCAATGGAAAAACCTATTCTCTACTACAGAAGATGTACTTGTATTAATATGTAATTAATCAGCATATTTGCATGTCATATTTTTTTATTCAATGAAGTGGCCATATCTTAAGCACTGAAACAAATAATGATATAATAGTTAACTATATAATCTGTCTGTAAGAAAGATAGAAAATAATTTGATTTACCTTGTCTACTGTTATCATGAAAGGATGCTGTAGATTTCCAAGTAAAATAGTCAGGTGGCATTGACATATTCTGCACATACATCTGAGGGAGTTAAAAAGAAGAAATAATATTGAGTTATTCAAAGAATTAAATATTATGTTATAAAGTAATAAAATAGAATTATCAATTATATTACAGTGTGTAAGATTATTACTGAAAAAAAAAGAGAAATTGATTGCTTTGTGTACTGGATTTCATAAAGAACTTTATAAACATTTTGCCTAAGGTGTATAAATCTTATTGTGTTTATTTATTAACTAAACATCTGTGCAGCCTATTATATTGATAGGATTTAAGCAAATATGTTGTCATTTACTAAGCTTATCTTAGTCTAGAACAAAGTTTGAAGTATGGGACACCCAGTGAGAATTAGATTCACTAATAAAGGTCTGTTAGTCTAACTTGCTAACCATTATAACATGTGAGGTGTCCATTCAAATTCATGTTAGAACTTTTGATTATATAGATAGTGACACATCAAATATATATATAATGTACCCATTTTCTGCTTATTTTTTCTGCTTATAACTTCTG
Source organism: Doryteuthis pealeii (assembly GCA_023376005.1). Taxonomy (NCBI): domain Eukaryota; kingdom Metazoa; phylum Mollusca; class Cephalopoda; order Myopsida; family Loliginidae; genus Doryteuthis; species Doryteuthis pealeii. The sequence continues at coordinate 21,022,210 of CM042151.1, forward strand.
CTTAGATGAAAATTTAGTATTTGTACACCTTTCCTAGGATGTGCCATTTCCTGGCACTTCTGCCTAGGATCAGAGTGTAGTATCTGTATCCATAAAAATCCAATTAAATATACTATGTAGAGAAATTTAATTTAAAATTTAGAAAATTAAAATAAACATCTGGTTATTCTTAAAAATAATAATCATATCTTGCTATTTTATATTTTATTGTTTTTAAATTAACTTAGATATTTCCATTGGTATAGATACTACATTAATTCTAGGTAGAGCACACAGATATTACAGCCTGATCCTAGTGCTTATATATATGCATATAACCCCATAGAATTTTATAGGAACTATGATAGTCATTTTTTCTATGTTAGAAAACTAATAATTAATATGTAGGAAACTATATTTAAAAATATATTTACTTCTCAAAAAAGTAAAGATACACATAAAGAAATATATTTAGATGAAACTGAAAAATACATAATGAAGATGATAAACATATAATGAATTGTAACATTAAATTCAAAGAAATGATACAAACTAGTAATATCTAAACATTGTTTAATAGATACTTAATTTAAAAATAGTCAAAAATTACTGATTTAATTGTAGCTCAATATATTATAGTACATAGAATGACAATGATAAATTATATCAATAGAAATTAAAATAAGATTCAAACTCACCTGAGAAGGTATCTCTGAAGATGTTAGTGCCTTTTTCTCAGAATGATGTCTTCTTGATTGTGTGAGAGAAGTATTTCTAAATGATGTTTGATCAGATGATATTGGCTGATTTGGATGAGACCAAGAGTTTGGTTGTTGAGAAGGATCAATCAAGTGTCTCTGTTCACCAACATATCTATTGGAAGGATCAAGTGCTTGTGCATAGGCCACATTTGGCTGACCATTACAGCGAATAATACAGATTGACAATGAAGCTGTAATGAACACAGCTATTGTGACTGCTATCACTGTAATAATAATGACCAGATTAAGATGAACCTTCTCTTCACTTTCTAGCTCAACAACATTTAACATTTGAGATGTCTTGTTGCTGATAGTCAGTGTTAAAAACAGAGTAGTTGTTGCTGATAGAACTGGGCTACCACTATCCTTGACCACAATGTCCAGCTGATAGGAGCCAGCATTTTCTGGTCTCAGTTGGCGATTGAAAGCTAACAAACCAGTGTACTGGTTCATGCTGAACATCTGTTTCTCATTGCCTCTGATTATTTCATATTTTAGAAATGCATTCTCTTGACTATCACTGTCTGATGCCTTGATTTCGGTGATGTTCTTTGTATGATGTGGGTAATATGTCACATCCAGATTGTAAGGTTTAACACTGGGAAATGTAAAATATGGAGCATTATCATTTTTATCAGTTACCTCAACAATCACATTCACTGTATTATTGAGAGATGGTGTTCCATTGTCTTTCACAAATACCTGGAACTCATAAGTATCTTGAAACTCATGATCAAGAGACATAATTGCTGATAATAATCCATTTGGTCTTATTTTGAAAGGTAAGAAGTGTTTGTTATTGGTGATCAGAGAATACGTAAGTTTTCCTCCAGCTCCCAAGTCTGGGTCAGTGGCATTGATGTAGCCAACAGTAATTCTTGAGTTTTCATTCTCATCAATCAAGAATTTAAATGTATCTTTTGTAAATTGTGGCTCAACATCATTGATATCCATCACTTGAATGGAGAATTTGCTGTTACTATGAAGAGGAGGAGATCCTTTATCTTGACAACTGATTACAACATCATGGTGTTCTTCTTTCTCTCTATCCAAGGGATTTTTCAGTGTCACTTCATATTTCTTTGTACCTAAATTTTGAAGCTGGAATTTATCATGATATAAATTACAAATGACTTCTCCATTTTGTCCAGGATCATTGTCAATGACTTTTACATAAGCTATGAAACTGCCAATTTTTATATCTTCAAATATGTTAATAGTATTTTCTTTGGAAGAAGAAACAAAGTTTATATCTATTGTAGGAGCATTATTTTGTTCATTCATCACATTTATATGAACTGTGGCAATTTTACTCAATGGTGGATTGCCCCATCAGTAGCTTCAACATATAAGTTGTGAATTAAATCTTGTCCAAGAAGAAATTCTTTTGTAAGAAACACTTGCCCAGTTATTTCATTCAATTCAAAATGGGTTTTTGTAATATCAGGAGTTTGAGAAGTCAGATAATAACTAACTCTTCCATTTTCTCCAGCATCCAAATCTGTAGCTGATAATACAACAATGGGAATAGTTTTACTTGGTTCATTCTTTATTGAAACATTGTAGATATTTTGTGGAAATACTGGTGGATTATCATTGACATCTGTTACTTTGATTTGGACATTTAACAAACTTTGTTTAAAAGGAGATCCCCCATCTTTAGCAATCACTTGAACCAGGTAAGAATCTATGATTTCTCTGTCAAGTGTATCTGTTAATACCAAAGTCAGTTTGGATATTCCTGCTACACTTTTTGAAGCCAACAACTGAAATGGTTCATTTTTATCTTTTTTTAGCTCATAAGTAATTTGGGAATTAACTAGTCCAATGTCTTTATCTATAGCATTAGGAATCGATCTTCTTGTTCCTTTAGCATGATTCTCTTCAAATTCAATATTAACTTGTTTATATGGAAATTCAGGTTGATGATCATTAACATCTTGTATAATGATTTTGATTTCTAATATTTTAATCGTTGAAGTTTTTTTCTGAACAGCAATATCCAACAATTGGAAACATTCTTTGCCCCGTATACACATATCTTCAGCATCCAATATCTGAGAAGTGTACAATTTTCCTGTCTTTTTTGAAACATGAAACATTTGAGAACTTCCTGTTATACCTTTTTGTAGTTGTTGGAACCTGACTAGATGTTTATCCTGGTGTGGGACATTGTTCAATACATGGGAATCAATTGCAATATTTCCTAAGTAAGTGTCTGGACTCTTTCCTTCTTCAACAGTATAAGTGAGGTCAATACAGAAATATAATTGTTGAATGATGAGAATCACAAATATTTGGAGCAGAAGATTTTTCTTCCTTGGAAATACTATGTTGGCCATTTTGTAGATGAATACAAAACTCCTGAAAATGTTAAAAAATGATGCTGAAGTGAATAACACAAAAAATAATTTGTATTCTACTTAAATCTAATGCAAGTAAAGTAAATAAATCAGATGCCATTTAAATGTTTTGTATGAATTAAATTTTATAATAAAAAATATAGATATATAAACATAACTTATTTTATATTTCAGTAAAGAATTTTTTACTTATTTTATTACTAGTTGGACTTAATGTTATAATTGTTGCTTTTTATAATAAATATAATTACCAACACTTTCATTTAATTACTCTTTTCCTACAAATAAACTAAAAAGTACCCAGCAGTAATAATAATCTTGGGAAAAAATTGAGTTCCTTGTTTTAAATAGATGCAATTTATTTATTTATTTTTTTATTTGTTTTTTTTTTAACTTGTTGGTAATTTTATGTTTCTGAAAAAATAAAAGTATTTTTTACAAAAATGTTTTAAAAATATTTATATAATAAAAGATAAGAATTATGTGAGTATATCTATATCCCACATGATGTAAAAAAGCCAGTATTAATCTCTGTGAGTTTGAAAAGGAAATACTTTTTGTTTCTATCATGGCTGTATAGTAATGGAGTCTAAAAGAAAATAACTGTTTCATTGTTCTTATTAATTTTGACAACCATTCCAAGTTACTAGTTTGTTAATATCAATGTACATATAGAAGTAAAAAGAAAGTTAATAATATTGCATTGTTATTGATTGCTCTATAAATTCTATGTCCTCTATGTGTTTTTGAGTATACTTTATCTAAAGACTATTATATGTACATAAATACTATATGAGAGACAAAACTGTATTTTCAAAGTAACATAAGTTCCTATGAAGAGTGGAAATAAAAACTTGTAAAATGTCTTACCTTCTTTTTCTTCAAATCCTTGCAGTTATGATAAATTCCTATCTAAAGGAATTGTTTGGCACTGCTACTGTTATGATGCAGCAGAATTATATGTGTGCATATATGTGTACCAAAAAATGTGTGTTGATTCATATATGTGTGAGGATGACTATCCTAGAATGTATGTTGAGTGTGTAATGGCAGAAAATTTTACAGGGGTAATTTCCAACTTATGCAAGTGGAAACTTTCATCTAAAATTTAAAATAATTTAATGCAGGTAAATACATGAAAAGATACATTAATTTAAAAATTAATTAATTTTTATCAAATGGTAGAATGAGAAAAATCACAGTCCTGGTCTTTTTCCCATAATGCAATGCTAAAGTTGTTTATTTGTCTATATAAGGCTGTTTTCTTCTTTCTATCTAGTTGACCTACTTGTTTAATAATACTTTAACTTTTGTCTGTTATATTTTTGTTAAAAATTTATGTAATACATTAAATTTGTTTTATTTTCTAATATATTTCATTAGTAAATTAAAAATTATTAAATCTTTGCGAAAATTTGATTTATTGAAGGTGAAAGATTAATATTCCTATATTATTTAAAGTGTTTTTGTTTTGTTTATATGCCAGCTCAAAAATTATCCATCATTAAAGTAGTTTCTTTAAAAGAAACTACTTTGATTACATGATGTATTTTTCATGATATTACTGAATAATTTTTGTGCTGGCATAAAAAAACAACAAAAAAAAAAAAACACCAAAAGATGTGTTAAAATTTTATTTTTATGTTTAAATTGAAATATTTCTCCCTTATTTTCTGTGTGCATTTTATTCTATGATCAAATTTTAATTTGATAATAGATTGAAATGCATTGCCAAAAAATGAAGTTATAAGCATTAGTCTTCTGAAAAATATTTCTTATTAACCTTTACAAAGGTTTTTTTTAATTATTTAGAAAAACAACAAAATTATTGTTTCTTGTGACATCATACCATATATTATAAATTATTTTAAAACGTGGTTGAGAATTATAGTTATAATGAAATGTGTATTCAGTGGTCAACGTGGGGCACAGGTGGTAGTGGTCTTGCTCTAGAATTCTGGGGTTTGTTCATTTCTAAAAGATTTCTAGACTGAGGAAATGGACCCAAAATATCCTTTTTATTTAGATGTTTGGATTCAGTTGAATATTTCGAAGAAAGAAAATCTGAAAAATCAAAAAATATGCAAGTTTAATCTTCATATATGAAGTATACAAACAATTAGATCATACTCTTCAAAATATAAGCAATTCTGAATTTTGAATAGTGGATTTTTAAAATTTTACAAAGAATTTAATTCTCTATTTATTTCTGTATATTTTCCCAATATTCTCATTCTAACTGACAAAAAATTAGGAGTAGTTATTATTATAAATAAAGTATTTGTAAAAAAATAAAATAAATAAAAATAAAAAATTGAATAAAATCCGGTATGATAATATAAAGGTAAAATTTGAAACCTTAAAAAATCGACGAGTAAAAAAGGGGACATAACTCATGCATTGGTATAACATTACTTTTGTGTGTTATTCACGTAGAATGATACATTGAAAATCAAAGTATTGTCTGTTAAGTATTTCAGTATTATGATAGACAATTTTCTATAAAAATAAAATTATTTAATATATCAATCGACTGCTTACTTACATTTTGATGAGGAAAGAATGTGAGAGCGTGGTATCAAAATTCAACTCCTAACCTACTGAATGCACTAGTGTTAAATTAGGTACTGCCAACATGTTGGCTCATTTTCATTTTAAAAACGAATTAAAAATTAAATCGATTATTTAAGGTCAATTTTTTGTTTTAGTCGAAAAGTAATAACATAACATCAGTAAGAAAAAAAAAAAAATTACATATTTAATTTATTTTTAATACATTTTAAACAATTATATTCTGCTAAAAAATGGCTAAGTGAGGATTTATGATGTACTCAAAACAAACACTTTTATAACAATTTTAAATTAAAAAAAAAGTTTCTTCTTATAAATCAATAACAAAAAACATCAAATACACTATACACAGAAAAATCACTAACTTGTTGATATTTATTAAAATGTCATATCATTTTTTCCATTCCAAACATGCAGAAACTTGTTTGAAACCTTTTGTAGGAAAACAAGTTTAGCATGATATGCCCATGTCTACAGTGGCCTATAAGTGACAAGTCACTAACCCAGATTGATAAACAAAAAATTACCAAAAGTCTGTTAATTATCTGATTTTGATAACATTTTCAGAGTTAATCAATGAATTATTTCCTTTATTTCCTTTAAATTATTGAATCATTTCAATCAAACTAAATTCTTTAAAATGAATATTACTGTTTGCACCGCCCTTACGCACCTTGAGAAAACAATTTATATACCTAATCGATAGATAAAATTCATTTAAAATATGAAATGCCTAATTTTAAATTTTAAATTTCATATTTTTAGATTCTAAAAACATTTAATAACAAGCCTACTTTAGTATCATTATCTAATAATTTTTGGAGAAAACTCAATTGAAAAGTTAGGCCCCCACCCTTTTAAAAAGAACAAATATCAATGTATAATTTTTTTCACTGATAATCTAAAAGGCAATTAGATGCATAAATAACTGAGTAAAAAAAAAACCTTCAAAATTTTTTTTTTTACATTTAATTTTCAGATTTTCAATACTTATTTTCTACCAGAGTCGTTTCTTTAAAAAAATATTTTTCTTCAATTCACACCTTCAGTCTTGTCTTTTCATTCATACTGTAATTAGTTTCAAAAGTATATAACCCCACCAATATTTTGCACTCCCAAAATAAAGGGGGAGAGCAAAATTTAGTGACCTGAAAAATTTAGATAAAATAGCTAATGCATTATAAAATTCATCCATTGATAAATCAACACTGAAAATTTCATTAAAATTGGATTATTCCCTAATTTTTGGAAAACCATATACTGCACCCTTTGTCTGCCAGAACACCAAAGATAATATGATACTTTAAATTATGAATAATACAACACTTACATTAAAGGCAAGTACAGCAGACCTATTTGATATAGATGTTTTTGTTGTTTTTTTTACAAAATTGGATGAAAATTTTAATACAATAAAATACTATGAAATATTTTGTCTGAGTGAGAAATAAATATCAGGGAAATAGTTTTTCTAGTGGAACTGTAATACAGATCATCAGGTTTACAAGAATCGTTTTTCATTGCACTGTTACATATAAATGTGTGGAGTTTTCAAGAAGAGTTAACTCAGAATAGGTGGTGGAATTAGGGATACATAAAACTGAGAGTATTTGGGACCAGTAGGTAAAGGGTCAATGAAGCATTAAGATTTGTTATTTTGTCAAAATTTTCAGATCAAAATAAAAGAATAAAAAATAAAACTGATTTATGACTTACCTGCACTTTTTGGATGATGTATATTTTCATCTTGATGAGATGCCTGAGATACCTGGGTGAAATAGTCTGGTGTATTATGGCTGTACATCTGTTTGTGATGCAAATAACAATAATAGCCATATATTAAATTGTACAACATTTAAATATTTCACAACAATATGATTATATTTTTATCAATGGTTGTTTAGTACTTATATGATTATTTTTTCTATTAAAATATTTGGATTATGTATTTTGGTCAAATATGGACAGTTTAAACATGTAAAATTTCTAGCATAAATTTATTTTATATCTGTAGGAAATTTCACTTGAAAAATATTATGAATGTTTTGACTTGAAAAATGTCAAAAATAGTTTATAGAATTTAAAAACACAAGCAATTATGGTTTCATTTGAAACACACACACACACACACCACACACACACACACACACACACACACACACACACACACACACATGATATTAAAATCTGCATGCAATGTATAAAAATAGTATTAAAAATTTTCCGAAATAATATATTATATTAGATGGGCATTTATATTTTTAATTATTTTAGATAAAAATAAAGAAAATGATTCGAAAAGAAACTATATTTTTATTTCATTAAACAATAATAAAAAAATATTTTACATGTATATTAGATATAAAAATATTTTTTTCAAATTTCATACTTTTTGTTTTCTGTTCTAATTAAATCTAAATGTACTTACTTGTGATGGCAATTCAGCAGTGTGATGGTTTAGTCTTGAAAAATGTGATCTCTTTGATCCACTGAGTGGTGTAGTCCTGGTTAAAGTTTGGTCTGCTGGTATTGGTTGAACAGGTTGAAACCAAGAGTTTACTTGGTAAGATGGATCAATCAAGTGTCTCTGTTCACCAACATATCTATTGGAAGGATCAAGTGCTTGTGCATAGGCCACATTTGGCTGACCATTACAGCGAATAATACAGATTGACAATGAAGCTGTAATGAACACAGCTATTGTGACTGCTATCACTGTAATAATAATGACCAGATTAAGATGAACCTTCTCTTCACTTTCTAGCTCAACAACATTTAACATTTGAGATGTCTTGTTGCTGATAGTCAGTGTTAAAAACAGAGTAGTTGTTGCTGATAGAACTGGGCTACCACTATCCTTGACCACAATGTCCAGCTGATAGGAGCCAGCATTTTCTGGTCTCAGTTGGCGATTGAAAGCTAACAAACCAGTGTACTGGTTCATGCTGAACATCTGTTTCTCATTGCCTCTGATTATTTCATATTTTAGAAATGCATTCTCTTGACTATCACTGTCTGATGCCTTGATTTCGGTGATGTTCTTTGTATGATGTGGGTAATATGTCACATCCAGATTGTAAGGTTTAACACTGGGAAATGTAAATATGGAGCATTATCATTTTTATCAGTTACCTCAACAATCACATTCACTGTATTATTGGAGATGGTGTTCCATTGTCTTTCACAAATACCTGGAACTCATAAGTATCTTGAAACTCATGATCAAGAGACATAATTGCTGATAATAATCCATTTGGTCTTATTTTGAAAGGTAAGTGTTTGTTATTGGTGATCAGAGAATACGTAAGTTTTCCTCCAGCTCCCAAGTCTGGGTCAGTGGCATTGATGTAGCCAACAGTAATTCTTGAGTTTTCATTCTCATCAATCAAGAATTTAAATGTATCTTTTGTAAATTGTGGTTCAACATCATTAATATCCATAACTTCAATTGAGAACTTTTTTTTGTTATACAAAGGTGGAGATCCTTTATCCCAACAGCTTATTATTATATCATGGTGGTCTTGTGTTTCTCTATCAAAAGGATTCTTTATGGTTACTTCATATTTCTTTGTACCTAATTTCTGAAGTTGAAATTTATCATCCTCTATCTCACAGCTCACCTCTCCATTCAGTCCAACATCATCATCAGTGACTTTAACATAAGCAATGAAACTGCCAACTTTAATATCTTCTGAAATTCTTATTGAATTTTCAGATGTGGAAACAAAATTAACTTTATAAAAGGTGCATTGTTTTTTTAGGCTTATCATATTTATCAAAACTAGAGCAGTTGAACTGAGAGGAGAGGCACCTTTATCTGTGGCTTCTACATACAACTTATGTTTTTTTTCATGTATTGATGTAAATTTATGATGTAAAAATATTTTCCATTAACACTATTTAGCTGAAAATGTGTTTTTGCTACTTCAGTTGTCTTTGAGCTAAAATGATAGGTGATTTGGCATTATTACCTAAATCCAAATCTTTAGCAGATAAAATGATTACAGGCAATGTTTCACTTGGTTCATTCTTGATAGAAACATTATAAACCTTTTGTGAAAATATAGGGGCATTATCATTAACATCAATCACGGTGATAAGGACTTGTAAAATACTTTGTTTTGGGGAAATTCCACCATCTTTTGCAACCACTTGTATCAAGTAGGAATCTTTCACTTCCCGATCAAGTTTTTCTTCTAACATTATCTCAAGTTTAGATGTTCCATCAATTTTTTTTGATACAACCAGTAAAAATGGTTCATTTTTATATTTTTTAAGTTCATAACTAATCTGAGAATTGATAACTCCAACATCTTTATCTACTGCATTAGGAATTAATATTTTTGTTCCAAGAGCAACATCTTCATCAAATTCAATATTGATTTGTTTGTGAGGAAATTCAGGCTGATGGTCATTGACATCTTGTATTATAACTTTGATTTCTAATATTTTGATAGAAGAAGCTCCTTTTTGTACAGCCACATCCAATATTTTAAAACATTCTTTGTTATATTTACACAAATCTTCAGCATCCAGGATCTCTGCAGTGTAAAGTTTTCCTGTTTTCCGAGAGACTTTGAATAATTGGGGTTCTTCATTTATATCTTGTTGTAATTGGCTAAATCTGATGTGTTTTTTATTTTTAAATTCTACATTTTCCATCACATTAGAATCTGTTGCAATGTCACCAATATAAGTACCTGGATTCTTTCCTTCTTCCACTTTATAGGTGAGGTCTGCACACAAATAAGTTGATAGGATGGTTAGAAATGTAAATATTGAGAAGAACATATTCCAGGAATATTTGCAATTAATATTTTGATGATACATTATAGTAAAAAAATATTTTTCTGAAAAAGAAAAAAAAAAAGAAAAAAAAGATTAAAATCCTGAAAAATCATTCTCATTTCTGACTTGGTTTTTTAAAATTTTTTATCAAGATAAAAATGATTTAACATAGACATTACTGGAAAAGTGTAAAATTAAGGTATTCTGTAGAATGGTTAGACCTTCAGGGTAAAGTATGAAATAAAATCATCAGTAAATATTTTTTAGGCATTCAGTAGATTATTTAAGTTTTTTTTAGGTAATGTTTGAAATGACTAAACTGAAGCAAATAAGGTGCATTACTACTGTTGACTGACTGACTGACTGTTGTTTGTTCTTAAACATTTATTTCCCTTTCACATGCTCACTCAGGATTGCTTGTCTTATCCTATCGTCTTTTTGATTCAACGTTATTTAAGGCTGCCTCACAATACAGACCTGTCTATTTTGCACTTTAAGATAAAGATTAGTAAATCTAGAGAACCTGTAAATGTAAGAAATCATAATTTTATGTTAAACTATCAACTTTAACTCTGATTGCTGTAATAAAGACAAGACTAAAATTAGGCAAGACTCATTATATCTTTTATCTAGTTTAAATTAAAAAAAAAGTTTGCTAATAAAATGTTCTCTTCTTTCTTTATTGCCTTTTATATTTTTTTAATTAGTTTAGATTTCAAAGATTTCAATTTGTTAATAAAGTATCCAGCCCCAGTTGTCTATCATACTACCCCTGACCAAGTGTTAGACATTCCATATAATATCTACATTCTCTATTAAAATCCAAGGGAAATAATATGTCAGAATGAAATTCGAATTGAAGCTCATGGATGGCGGCTGCAACAAAATGTGTTGATTCCGTCAGCATGGGGAGGGGGGGGGAACGCCTCAGGTACTAGGCAGTAAACTCAGCCTTTTTAAATCAAGGGGGCAGGTGTTGCCTGGGGGGATGGTCCCTTGGAATCAACGCTGTTAATTACTTTTACAGTCCAGGCACAAGGCCTTATTAATGTGGGACAACCCACAAGCCGTGACTCATGGGTGGTGGGTGCAAAAAAATGCATTGATCCCATCAGCATTCCCCCTTAAGAGGGGCGCCTCAGGCACTGGGCAATAAACCCAGCCCTGCCCTGCCCCTTTAAATCAAGGGGGTAGGTGTTGCCTGGGGGAATGGACCCCTGGGATCAACAATATTAGCTTGTAAGGCCCAGGGCTGAAGCCACTGGTCACATGACTCCGAAGTTGTATTTATGTATACAACAAAATAGCACTTTACAGTGTGAATGGGAAGGCTAATTTGCATATTGATATTGAAAATTTAATTTTGATAGATATGTGCTATGTATTATTGATTTTTAATTGTTTGAATGAACTTAATGAATATGAGCAAAAATCTCGGGGATAAATCTTAAAAGAAATCCATTAAAAAGAAGAAATAACTGTAATTTTATTCTTTACTTGCTAATTTAACTAAATTATTAGGAAAATTTAGCAACGAAAGATGGGAGTGATGGAAGAGTAAATTTCAGTTGTTCTATTTTTCGATTATCTGTATTCTTATTTAGTTCTATTAGCCTTTCTAATTTAATATAATACTTTATTACATTAAAACTGAAATACTTGCACCTGAAGGTTGCATATAGTACATAATAATTGACTTGTAAAGGAAAAATATTTAGCAATAAATTCTTAAGATATTTTATACTTTAATCAGCACTTCTCAATTTCTTTTAGATATGCCTTACAGTGAGCAATGAAGCTATTAACAAACAGGTAAATGTTTCTCAAAAGTCAATTGGGATTATGACCGACTTGGATGGCAAAACAAAACATTTCACATTTTCATCATGGATAAAAATAGATGTAGGAGTTTGACAAGCAATACAAAGGGAAGTAATTCCTACAGAGGCAAACACTTTTTTTTATCTTTAAAAAAAATTAAAACATTATGTGAATGGATGATTCTCTTTAAAATTGTCTATTTTAACAAATAAATATTCTAATTAGATTTGTAATTAATTATTCTAATACCTGCACTTCTTGAGTTTATAATTATAAATTTAAGAAAATTTACTTTTATTCATTTTATTTTATATTAATATTTACAAATATATAATATATATGAAAAATCAAAAAACAAAACAAAAAACACTTGTATACATATATACAAAATATATGGTATTAACTAAAATGTATCTACCTTCAGTCAAACATGAGAGTAAAATGTATTGAAGGGAGAGTTCTTTAAATAAAGTTCATATGGTGGTCATATTGTCATATTGATGAATAATATATATATTTATATATATATATATATTATGTGTGTGTGTATGTATGTATGTATGTATGTATGAAGTGGAATTTATGCAAGAAAGTAATTCATACAGGAATGTTTGATGCAATGATGAAAAATATTCTTTTTAGTGAAATAGGTTAAATATTTAGTTCCATGTCAAGTTTAAAAGAGGAAGACAAAAGAAAATTTCTCTAAGATAAAATAATATTAAAACCAATATAGAACTGAAAGATTCTTTTGATGATTATTGATAAAACATGCATATAAATTTTTATAGATATCTTACATTGGTTACAAGGGTAAAATCCAATGGTAATCCTTTGAATAAGTTTTTCTTGTGTCTGGTATGGTTACTGCTGCTGCTGCTGATTTTGTGTGTCAAGAAGATTGTGTGTGTGTGTGTGTGTGTGTGTGAGTGAGAGAGAGAGATTTCCTGTACTTTTTTTAATGTATGTGTGACTATGCAAATATGTATGTGTTTTGTGCAAGTTGAGAGAGAAAGAGGGTAGTAGTCCTAGCAAGTAACATGTTTGTGCAATGGCTGCCCCACTTGTTATCTACTAAGCTTTGCACACAATTTGAGTAAGCAAAGCTGATAAGTTTTTAATCCTTTAAATAAACTGATTTTTTTTTGTTCTTAGTTAAATTCACTTAAAATTGGGGAAATATAAAATTATACAATTAATATTTGGTCTAATTCATTAATCATTTATTTTAAAAACCTTAATGAAGGTCTTTCTGACACAATGTAATAAAAAAACGAGGTTATTCTTCTTACAGTAACTACTTTCTTCTTTCTATCCAAGTTGAATAAATGTCCTACCAAAAAGGAGCCTTATAAATGGCTCCTTTCTAAAGGATTATGCAATAATATTTATATTTAATAGCTATAAAAATTATTTTTAATTATTGGAACATTGAATTTATAATTATAAATTTAAGAATACAGTTAGTATTTAATGTGCAAATTATGTTAGTTTAATATTAGTTTAGATAAAAGGTTTAATATACAGATATGATTGAGCATAGTTGCCAAACAACTTCAAAATTAAAATGACACTATTTGTTTAAACCAGTTTTTATGATTCAAATTCATCTGATTTATGTTATGAGTCTTTTTGAGAGTACCAAAAATAGATATTTAGAAATATTACATAGAAAAATTAAAATAGAAGCCTAAAAAAACGACCAAAGATATTTTATTTTATTTCCCTGACGACAATATTATTAGGAGCGTGTTAGATGAATTTCTTGGTGCATCAGTGAAGAGATTGAGTTTTATAGAATTAAATATACTGACGTAATAGTAGCAAGTACTGTTAACTAATTTAAAGAAATATTTTTGATTTATTATTTACTTTCCTAAAGGCCACCTTTGGTGGCTATTAAATTGATACCTGTTCACATCATATTTATAGAATTTATATAATAATTAATTGCAAATAAATAAATAAAATAAATTGTTTCAGATAATCAAATGAATACTAAAATGTACATTTTTATATAATTCCTATATTCTATTTGGAAGCAAGGATAAAAGTGAATATATAAAATTAGATATTTTCTGTTTTGTGATATTCAAAGATTAACATTTGGTACAGGAGGAAGTGGTCTTGTGTCCGATGTTTGTTGGTCATTAATTTCAACAAGGTTTCTGGATTGTGGATATGGAGTGGAAATGTCATTTTTATTCAGATGTCCTGAGTGATTTGCAAATTTGGAAGGAAGATCTGGAAAAAAATGTTAAAAGTTTAAATATATATGAATATTAAAATAAATGAAACATTCAGGTATATTAATTCTGTAGATATATCGATCTTTGAAATGTTTATTATTACTAGCTGATGTTGATAATATCATCCATTATCTCATGTCTCTCCTTTTCTCTTACTTTGCCTACATTTTCTTATTCTCCCCTTCTCATTGAACATTCCCATTTTTATCTAAATATTATAAAGAACATGAGTTAGTCTCATATGTAAAAAAGGAATAATGAATACACAAATATTTTTCATCTTCTATTTCATCTTTCTTTTGTTCTATCTTTCTATAAAGATTTTTAATATATCACAATCTTTTACATTTTCTATCTCTACCTGCCTTTCACTTTTTTTCTCATTGTTTCTTGATATTCAACTCATAAGTATTATCTCTCTATATCTTTCTCATTTATTTGAAACTCATGATCAAAAAACAAAACAACCTGATGGGAGCAGAAGAATAGATTGGTCAAAATCTGTTAAAAATATTAAGAATACTAAAAAGGGGTTCAATTGTCTGAACAATTTCCGATATGCTAATGACTCTTTGCAAAGTTTTTTCCAATAAAACAACTTTTACTTTATACACTGCATTTGAATAAAAGAAGTAAAAAGTTTACAAAAAACAAACAGTTGTAATTTGTGTATCAGAAAGTTTTAAAATAAACTGAAAATAATAATTAGAAATATCAAATTTATGAGTTTTTTTCATCTATAATAAGAATTCTTACAAACTCAATAAAAGTTAAGGGGACAATATCTTTGATAACTGTGATCTACTATTCACTGAATACATATAACTTACCTATCCTTTCTATATCTCCATCTCTCCAATTATGACTAATTTTTGATTTTGGTGCAGACCTCCAAGTAAAGTAATCAGGAGGTATTGACATATTCTGTGTGTACATCTATTAAAATAAGACAAAATGACAAAATGTATATACATACATATATATAGAGAGAACTGGGCAAAATAGAGCTGTTAATAAAAATAGGATGTAAAGATTTAGTGTAAAACAGTGATTGTTTTTCTAAGTTAATAGTGGCCAATAACTTTTATGCCAACTTGTATATGTTTTATATGAAGGCAAATCTTTAAGAAAGGATGAGGGTGATGTTTTAGTAACAAAATATTTTTTTACAAAAAAAAATAAAATAATAAAAATAGAATGGTAAATACTGTCAAATTTATTTTTCTAAATCACGTTCTTCTCTAAATATGGCCCCTAATTCAAAATATTTACTGCTCTTTTGACAATTTTGAAAAAAAACAACAGTTTTTGAAGATAATTCAATTTAGATAAGAAATTATTTTAAATGAAGAAGAATTACAAAAAAGTAAGTAGATTGGCCTATGAATTTTTAAATCAATATGATACATAGATTAAGATTTGCTTATGATAAAAATCATTAAAAAGAACTTTATATAAACTAACTGAAACAGTACATTAAATCCAAAAACAAATATATTCCAATATATTAATCATAATATTAAAATTAAATTTATCAATATTTGTACATTACCTGTGATGATACAGCTGAAGTAAGTTGTCGTTCAGGATATTCTCTCTACTGGATCCAGTCAGGGAAGTATTCCTGGTTAGAGTTTGGTCTGTTGGTATAGGCCAAGAGTTTGGCTGGTAAGAAGGATCAATCAAGTGTCTCTGTTCACCACATATCTATTGGAAGGATCAAGTGCTTGTGCATAGGCCACATTTGGCTGACCATTACAGCGAATAATACAGATTGACAATGAAGCTGTAATGAACACAGCTATTGTGACTGCTATCACTGTAATAATAATGACCAGATTAAGATGAACCTTCTCTTCACTTCTAGCTCAACAACATTTAACATTTGAGATGTCTTGTTGCTGATAGTCAGTGTTAAAACAGAGTAGTTGTTGCTGATAGAACTGGGCTCCACTATCCTTGACCACAATGTCCAGCTGATAGGAGCCAGCATTTTCTGGTCTCAGTTGGCGATTGAAAGCTAACAACCAGTGTACTGGTTCATGCTGAACATCTGTTTCTCATTGCCTCTGATTATTTCATATTTTAGAAATGCATTCTCTTGACTATCACTGGTCTGATGCCTTGATTTCGGTGATGTTCTTTGTATGATGTGGGTAATATGTCACATCCAGATTGTAAGGTTTAACACTGGGAAATGTAAAATATGGAACATTATCATTTTTATCAGTTACCTCAACAATCACATTCACTGTATTATTGAGAGATGGTGTTCCATTGTCTTTCACAATACCTGGAACTCATAAGTATCTTGAAACTCATGATCAAGAGACATAATTGCTGATAATAATCCATTTGGTCTTATTTGAAAGGTAAGAAGTGTTTGTTATTGGTGATCAGAGAATACGTAAGTTTTCCTCCAGCTCCCAAGTCTGGGTCAGTGGCATTGATGTAGCCAACAGTAATTCTTGAGTTTTCATTCTCATCAATCAAGAATTTAAATGTATCTTTTGTAAATTGTGGTTCAACATCATTAATATCCATAACTTTAAAGTGAACTTGCTGTTACTATGAAGAGGAGGAGATCCTTTGTCCTGACAACTGATTACAACATCATGATGATCTTCTGTTTCTCTGTCTAATTGCTTCTTTAAAGTTACTTCATATTTCTTTGTTCCCATGCTTTGTATTTGAAAATTTTCATGGTGAAGGTGACAGGTCACTTCTCCATTTGGTCCATCATCATGGTCAATGATTTTACATTAAGCAACAAAACTTCCAATTCTGATATCTTCAGGAATATCTACTGTGTTCTCTTTGATGTAGAAGCAAAATTCACTTTTATTAAAGGTGGATTATTTGCTGCGTCAATTATTTTACAAAGAACCATTGTAACTGAACTCAAGGAGATTACTCCATCTGTAGCTTCTACATAATTTTATGAATTAGTTTTTGTCCAGTTTCTACATACTTTTGTAAAAATAGTTCTCCAGTGTTTTTATTTAATCTGAAGATATTTTTGCACTCTCTGTAGTTTTAGAACTAAAACTGTATATAATTTTTCCATTGGACCCAGAATCAAGGTCTGTAGCTGTCATTACAAATAATGGGTATTGTTTCACTGGTTCATTCTTAATAGAAATATTGAATAAACCTTTTTGAAATATGGGAGCATTATCATTGATATCAATTACTGAGATATGAACATTTAAAATAGTTTGTTTCATTGGAGATCCTCCATCTTTGGCAACAATTTGGATTAAGTAAGACATCTTTTTTTCTCTATCAAGTCTTTCTTCTAAACTTATTTCAAGTTTTGCAGATTCATCCACTTTTTTTGAAACAAATAATTCAAATGGCTCATCTTTATATTTTTTTAGTTCATATGAAATCTGAGAATTAATTAATCCAACATCTTTGTCTATGGCACTTGGAATGGATTTTCTCATTCCAATACCATCACCTTCATAAAATTCTATATTGATTTCTTTAACTGGAAATTCAGGTTGATGATCATTAACATCTGAATTATAATTTTCACTTCAATATTTTAATGGTTGAATTCCTTTTTGAATAGCAACATCCATCATTTGAAAACATTCTTCATTACTTTTACACATCACTCAGCATCCAATGTTTCTGTTGTATATAATTTCCCAGTCTTTTTAGAGACTCGGAATAATTGGGAATTTCCAGTTAATTGTTGTAATTGATTAAATGTAATCTTATTAAGATTTTCATAATCTTTTGCTATTTGTGAATCAGCAAGGCATATCTCCAATGTAGGTACCAGGTTTTTTTCCTTCTTTCTACAGTGTAAGTGAGGTCTACACAGAAGACACTTTGAAGGACAGATATCAAGACATATAGAGATGTATGATCTTCATCCAAAAATATATCTCTGGTCATTAAGGAACCATTGAATGTTCGTTGTTTTTTCACACCTATAAATATAAATATTCAATCTCATATAAAGTAATACCAACAAATATTTTCAAAGATATGCAGAAATTAAACAATGTTGCAACATAAACTCTATTAACACATTCTCTTTTTCTCATGTGATATGTAAGTTTATGTAATTTTTTATATTTTGATAATTAATTCTAGTCATAAACAATATCTTTATAGTAAATAATTTCTTTCTTAAAAAGAACTGAAAATGATTGTAATTTACTAAATTTTTACAATCACTCTTTTGATATTGTCATACTAACACACACTCTTTTTCACAAGAGAATTTTTACATTTCAATAACACACATTTTTATTCTCTGGGACTTTGATATATTAAACAGATCACTCCAGAAAACAAACTTAATTGTAATAAACAAGCAAGAATATGTTTGAGTTGTTGACTTTGCATTCCAGCAGTTCAACGTTCAAATAAGTCAAAGAAAAAAAATATCTGGACCTTGCAGGAGTTAATAAGTTGTGAAATATGAAGGTGACAATAATACTAATCATAGTTTGAAGCACACGAAAAAGAGAATGAAAACTAGAAATTAAGGAAGAATTGAAGACATTCGCAATGTTAAGATCAGTAAGAAACTGTATATAAACAGGGTTAGTAGCAAGGGTATATGAGAGAAACAAACACGATTTTAGGTTTCAATAATTGGTATGGAAAAAGAAACATGAAAGCGAGGAAAAGATAGAATTAATTTTAAAAGGAGATTTGGTGATAGTTGTGTCTTGAATAATAAAGTACATGTGAAAGTGGGGTGGTGATGTTGGGCAGAATTTGTGTTTGGTATTCTGAAGTCAATAGCGGTTAGTTCGTGTACGAAAGTGGCATATTTCTTGCTGTCGTAGGATGTTGCCCCTTTAACTTTGCCGGTCGGGGTCAGAGTAGGGTAGACGGTAGGGTGAGGATGTAGGTCGGCACCTTGTGATGTGCTCGCCACTGTGCTGGTGTTTCTCTGTGTTGTCGGTTCTTCAAAGTCGATTTAGTATGGGCTTTGTGTGATCCGAAATCGGATCCACAAGCCTTTTTATTTGGGGGAAAGAGTTTTCAAATTGGACGAAAGTGTGAGTTTATTTACAAAATTATTTCTTTATTGTTTAGGAATTCTTGTTTTCCAACTGGAAAGTTCAATCTGGAGCCTATGCATGGAACATGTTATTGGTCACTTCGTTTTAGGCTACCATGGAGTATAACTTCCACTTGGCGTTAACAACTTATGTTTTGTTTTTGGTTGCGAGTGTAATTATCTTTTTATTGGCGGTGTGTGTGCAAATTGAACTGCTGAATTAGTGAATCGAGACATCTATTTTTGGTTATGTAACAATACTTAGAAGAGTCTGGAAAGCTGAGTAATTTGTCACTTGAACTTCAGTGAACAATACCAAGTTATTACTGATGTGAAAACTCACAAAGAGTAAGATAATAATAATAATGGAAATAATGGGATCGGATTGACTTTATGATATAGGCTGCTGTTGTCTTTTCAGGTATAACAGTGTTATAACAGCCCTGCTGAGAGACAGCCAAGGAAGAGCCCAGCTGAGAGACAGCACAGTTAGAGTCAAAGAAAAGTGGGACAAGAGAAGACAACCTACAAGTACTCCAATGTTACTTTAAAAGGAACCCAGCAAAAAGAGGTTATTGAAAAAGATGATTCAAATTTGGAATGACAATAATAATTCAGCACAACTAGATAGAGACTGATAATAAAGCCAGGATGATCTTAAAAAGAAAAATTTCCGACTGAATCTAGAGATAATAGAAATATGTGGAAATGAAAATAAGGGATATATGACAAGAGGAAACACCTAAACAAAGTGAGACACAATACACTTACAACCAAAATCTTACAAAATTAGCATTACAAACAGAACACACAACAAAAAAGAACAATATAGAGCTGATAAATCAAATAATGACTGATAAAAAAGTACATTAACTCTGAAAACATAAAATAGCAAGAGTCTTGATAGAAAACCGAGAAGATAAATAAAATATTAAATAACATCTCAACAGACCAACACACGAACTAATGTAATATATCTATGCAGGAGAAAAATTAGTTTGGATAAAATTGGAATACTCTTATGGAACAGAAACAGAAACAAAAGCTGGTTGGGAGTTTTTAGACTGGAAGGACAAATAAAAACAAACATGAAAAGGAAAAAAAAACGCAAAATACAAATTCAATTAAAACGACTTTGAAAAGACAACAGCAATTTGGAAGAAATAAATCAAGAATATTAGCCATAGAAGGAAGACTCAAAAGTACCGAGATAGAACCAACAATACAAACAAAATAGGACATTCTGAACCAACAAAAAGAAGTTTTACAAAACAAATTGGTGGAGAAAAAAAAACAAACGAAAATCCAAATTAATGAGTAATATGATATTTTTTTAAAAGAAAGTATGTAACATAAAATGATATTCTAAAAAAAGAAAACAAAACTGAAAGAAAAATGATAGAAAAATAATGTTAATGAAAACAGCCACCATTTTTAACCATTGTAAGAGTTTCAAGGCCAAATGTCCTCATTTTCTGATTAGAAAGATTTTTTTAACATAAAAGAAATAAATAATCAATGTATTTTATTTATAAGTTAACTGATGAGAGGAACAAATTTTACAAAAATTGTTCATTTTCTGGTTATTTTGTTAAAAAGTAATTCCTCTCACTTTCTGATATTTCAAGACATAAATGCCTTATTGAACTATAATGACAAAGAGAAGACTTACATATCAAAATAATTATTTGAATAAAGAAAATGGTGATGAAAAAAGAAGGAAATAACTAACACCATGTTTTAGAGAAAAAACAAACTTAAATTTAAATGAAGCAGAATAAAGTTTTCTTACCTTTACTTGAGATTGTTATGATGTGTTCTCATAAAAATTACGTCTGATACTAGTGATATTGTGTGCCAACAGGAAGAAAGTCTAGGAATGTCTATATGTGTGTGTAATTCTCAATGTGTGCATTCTATATGTGTAAGTGGGAAAGAAAAGCCAGTAGTCTATTAACTATAATATGTGTGTAATGGCGGCTGCCTTGCTTATAGTCTCATAAAGTTTAGAAATATATTTTAGTAACAAAATAATATTTATAAATATATTTTTCAATTTATTCTTAGATATGATTTATTGTGTAAACAAAATAAAAACTAAATTAAAGTAAACGAAAAAAATCTTTCAACTATTGCTCCCACATGCATTTGTAAATAATTTTATTCATCTTTCACAGCTACTTTCTTCTCTTATCCATGAATGATTGCTATTCAAACATCATGGAAAACTTCACTAAAAACTGAAATGTATAATTTAATTTTTAGAATATTTAACAATAAATGCAAAAATATAATTAATTTTAATTGTTATTATAAAGTATTTATTTAAAAAAAGATCAAAAGGAAGTCTGTAATGATTATTATATGATAAAATAAATCAAATAATAATGTTAAGGTAGGTAGATTTTCTGTATTATCTACATTCGTTGTAATAGAGAATTAATAGAATTAATTTTGTATTGACATACACTCACAGAAATATTTACTTCTTCTAAAATGACATATTATATATCATCGAAACTATATACATTTATAATGGATCATACATAAAATTAACTTAATTGAGAATAATAAACTAAGGCAGAAGTAATAGGGCAGTCTTAAACAGCAAAATATAAAGAATACTACTACGCCTCATAGGTTATGCCTTCTCCATTACTCTGTTATTCCCTCTTGACTTCATATATATAATCATGTCTAGCACTCACTAGATAATATATATAATTATAAAAATTTTACTGTAATTTGAGGCCTCTCAGAAGATTGAGTTAGAAGTAGAAGATGAGAGAGTAGAAGAGAAAAAGGAATCTAACCTTATGATGAGTATATTAGGTGTGACAATACGATGGTATGGAACAACAAATATATAAGATATCTTAGATACAATTTAGGATCATCCAACATATGATGCAATATTCTCTGTTGACGAGAGTAAAGAATACCAATAGAAAATTTTTAGATATTCCAACAATGCTGCGACACTTATTAGGTGAGTCAAGTAGTCTTGATGTTTAAGTTTGTTCATATATAATATCATTTCTAAAAGTTTTCTGAGGAATTGTGGAATATGGAACAAGATAATATATACTCTTATTGCTCACAGACACTTGTCCAATGGGTTAGTTGATATGACTTTAGAAGAAGAATGTATCTGAAAATGAGAAGATAATTAGAAAGGAATAGGTGATTTACTGAAATATACGAAAGAAGAAAATGCATTAATTCCTGATGGAGCGACGACAATAGATGATATATCTAATATGAGGGTGTAAGTCACAAAATAAAGATATGCACCATTTTCTTATATTTACAGTGAAGATTTTTTTTTATATAAATACTAAGAGCCTACAATTTGAGACTTAATTATAAAAATATATCTAATAAGGCTCAGAGAATAATCGACGAGTAGACCCCAACTTTCCCAATTTGGAAACAGTATGTCTCTCACGAACAACTTCTGAAATGACAATTGCTACTCATGACACAACATAGCCAGGAAAAGCAGAAATCCATCCTTAGTATGGTATGTGGTGAGACGAACTTAGCCGATTCAAGCTCCATTACTCACCAGATTGGCTGACACTTGCATGACTAGTCGGGATCTATAGAGGTATAGTACCACCAAATGAAAGAAGGTATTGAGAGAGCAAGGACTCGCACATGGCCAGTGAGAGAGGATAGATTGAATATACATGTAAGAAGATGGCTCAAAGGAACAGTCAAAAGGTCACGAGACAATAAATACCACGAGTGACAGGGATACATCCTCTAGGAATTTGAGTAGAGAACAATTGCTATTAAGAAAGTAACACAGTCGACTTATGTGGAGAGTAGCGTAGGTAGATGCATCCCACAGAGGACCAGATTTGCATTACTAATGATGTATCCAGACTAGGTAGCTGTATTGGTAATCTTAATATGCATCAGCTGTCATTCACGTATTATTAACCCAAATAGCCATTATGGAGCTCATGTATTTCGAGAACTCATCACACCTGCGAAATACATATTCTATCGTATCCATGTATGTGATTAATAGTAAAATATAAAAAAAATTATCTTATATACTTTTAATTTAACTTTCCATTACATTAAACTAAAAGAAAAATGAGAGAGTATAATAGAAAATTTATACCCATGACCAAAATTATTTGTTATTGTGATACAATTAAGTAAAGTTGCAAATATAAAATTACAGGTATTAAAAATTGATAATTTGAAGAATTATTTGAGATTGTGAGGTTGGAATTACTGTTTTGGATTTACTTGAGCTGATATGGTAAAGCTCCAGTGTCCATAATCAGAGAGAGATAGAAGGCATAACTATCTTACTTCTCATTCCCCTGGACTTAGTCATGGATATTCTCTATTTTATCTATACATCTAGATTATCAAATACTTTTGAATCACAGAATTTCCTTATTCCACACAATCACAAGGATTATGAGTAAAGTGTAACATATTATCCCAAGAATACTAATTGGTAATTCTCTCGACCCAGTAAAAGTTAACGAGCTCAATTAACACCATAATGGAGATAGCAATGTCAAACCAATAAATCTATACTACTGGAGAAGGCAATAGAATACTACTACACTAACTTAATTCCAGAACTGTTATTAATTCTGTTAGGAATTATCACTGAGAAATTGAGGATTGTGGAGAGTCCATCACCCCAACATCTGAAGAAGACATTCCATTCATTCTCATGTATATTGGACAACTATAAAAACAATTTGAACACAAAAATAAAAAACAAGAGTCTAAAATAGCAATTAATGAAGGGATAATTTTGTTCTTTTTCTCTATAATACAATACGAATAAGTAAAAACAATCAATATGTCACTATTGATAGATTAATTATAACAACATGAGTCATATATGTAGGTAACAATACTACCACTTCACATATAATAGAATCTTATTATTATTCTAACTGGATTATTCTTGACCATTCTTTATCCTTCCGCGCATCGACTCTGAATTTTGTCTTTCAATCACCACATTCATCTCTCCGTCTACTCAATTTGAGACCACGTGTTATACAATTGCTGATGCATCCAATAAGAGACAGATTCAGGAGGGAATTTGTGATACGTGTTCTTGAGTATTATCATCTTCTTGTCAATAGAGATGAGGCAAACAGAGGAACAAACAATTATATAAGATTTTTGAGTTTAAATCATTTAGGAGTATCCAACCATAAAAGAAATAGTATTTAAATGTATACAATTAAATGCCGATTGCTATTAAGAAATAATCACTTATAAAAAAGAAGACAAAACTATTTATTCTCTAAATTATAGAATTACAATAATAATAATAACCTCAGAATATTCTTTTCTTTCTGAGAGTACATCTATATCAATGGAAATATATAGAGATTCATAACAAAGATTTTTGAAATTAATAATGTATGAATTGACACTATTATCTGAGATAGTTCACTTGAGATAAAATTAGAAGTAATATACATCACAATTATCACATATGGAGCCCCTCAACGATGAGTTTTAATACTAAAGTTATAGTTTGTCTAGTTACATCATACATATTACAGGAAGATTTAATTGGACTCGTCGATCTCCTAGGTTGAATCATCTTCACTATGGACAAGCTAGATTTAAATATTTAGCATCTATTTATTACCTCAATCTAGTACAGCTCATTGACTACTATTTAAACCAAAAATATGGACAGTAACCGTGAAAGTATCTGTTGGTATAGACTTCAGACATATTCTCCTCCAGCCTAGCAGTATTGTACATTATATAAATAGATTAAACGATGGGTGGTTTACAATTTTATTTTGGTAACAGCTTCATGAGCCCGTATTGAAGGGGTAATGAATTAATAATTGAATACAATATCCCTATAGTTGTTATCTTTAGGAAGTGAGTGTACAAACTAGAAAATCACAGTAGGCTGCTACCGGACGGTTTGCAATTTGAAAAGAACAATTCATCTTTTTTGAAGTCTTTTGGTATATCTCGATAAGTAGACTATCCACGACCTCCATAATGTGTGTCATATAATGAATTGGAAAGTGTAAAGGAAAACTAAGTACGAGGTTACTCCAGACTTTCAGATCTTCAACGAAGAGACTTATCGTCCAAAATATAAGAAGAATAAATCAAGAGAGGTAAATAAACACATCATAGTTACGCCTTATTATTCTTTACACTTTTTTTTGTCGCATTGTGATAGGCCTTCAAAACAACCACCAAGATACATATAAACACAAGTGCTACCAAGCATTATAAGAACAACTTTATTATCATTTTTATAGAATGTTTGAGCGTGTGTACTTATTATATAGGAGATAATTTATTTTGAATTTGTTCACCATTCGGTATTAACAAATATAGTATTAAGAAAAGAGATGGAAACTAATTACATAATTAATAAATGAAATAACCACAATGAATATATCTCATAAAAAAGACATTCATGGACTTATTAACCAATCAGGTAAAACATTAAATAAATGGGTTGTAATTTGATTCTTGAATTAATATAGTAAATTGAGTGTAACAGATTCGAGCCATTTGATATTTGTGCATCAGGTGGTAATTGTTATGACTGGCTCTCTTCCTCAAAAGTTAACAGGATTAGAACTGGATCAAATTAAGTTACAATTCAACCTTCCTTAGAGCCAACATGACATAAACATCGTAGATCTAAAATTAAAGCTATCATATAATCAACTCAGATTAAGATCTTTAGAGACCTATTAAATAAAATTGCTCTTTAATATGATGATATTGAGTTTAAAAAATTGACTGACTGAAACAGATATATATAACTACGAAGAAGAATCTGACCTGATTTGAATGTCAAAAGGTAAGTCAGAGTATTGACATAAATCCAACATATGCCAAGCATATCTCACTATCTTGAAGAATCAGCACTCGATATAAAATTAAGGCTGAAATTTAGTTAGTTATGTTCAGAGTACACAGATACCAGCTGGGCTGGGAGTAACATTTGATCTAGGTGGATTGTACAGAGATCTCTCCCATTCCTTAGGTTCAGAGGAACAATTCACATATAAGTATACATTTTTTATGTCTAGTAAAAGTGTTTAAAAAGGAATGACAATCATTACATTAAAGAAAAACAAGTTGCAGTCATAATGGTAATCGCCACTATGATGAAAAAGAAAAGATAACATTATATTTAGTATAGTTACACATTTTAGACATCAGATAGCAAATTTAGGATACAAATATAATTGTAATCTTCATCTTATCTTTGATTAAATAGACTATTCTACATTTTCTCTTTGAAACTTCTAAGTCAGAAAACAGACATACCTTAATTGTTGACTGGAACTTAAAAAACATGCCCACTGTTAAATTCAAGCTACACTATCATGAGAAACAAGAATAAAAATGAATTGCAATATTTAGAAGACAAAGACTCAATTTGATCCTGTATAGTACATTTATGTTAATTTACTTTTTAGTTTTTATTCATTAATACTAGTGCTTCTACCATACAAAGTTTCAAAGAAGGAAATGAAATTGGCATTCTGCCTGATTTTCATTCTTTGATTTCTGAAACAGTTGTTACACCATTTCTGCTTAAAACTATTGCAAGCTGATTTTGAATTTCAGAATGCTCATATTTCACTACCCCGTGGTATAAGTTTTACTACCATTGTCGAGTAGAACGACCTCAACCAGGCAGTCTTACACTATTATAATATTATACCATAGCTAGAAGAGGAGAGATATAATCATGCCATTTCAAATAGGTATTAGAGCAAATATAGGTAATGAAACTTAGTATGAAATTGAACCCTGAGTCTAATTATTTCACAACCCAATGAACATTATGACTGCCACAACTTGCAAACAATTTAGTACTAATTAAACATATTTAATATGTCTAATGAAGCAGAGAAACAAGACTATGATCAGTTCATTATTTTCCAGTATTCATACAAAAGCTCGCAATCTTTTTATCAAAGGTATCACCGTACAAAGATGAAAAAATTTTTAAAAACTTACACTGGGATTGTATTTCTGATAGATTCCTGAGATTTTATCATCAGAAGTTAGTTGTCGTTACGATCCAGCAATGGAATGTATTATGTTATGAGAGTATCTCTCACGTTTGAAACAGGAATATGGCCAAGTATCAGTTCACCTGGGGTACAGGAGATCAAATCAATGGTCTCTGTTGCACCAAACTATCTATTGGAAGGTTCAAGTGCTTGTGCATAGGCCACATTTGGCTGACCATTACAGCGATAATACAGATTGACAATGAAGCTGTAATGAACACAGCTATTGTGACTGCTATCACTGTAATAATATGACCAGATTAAGATGAACCTTCTCTTCACTTTCTAGTTCAACAACATTTAACATTTGAGATGTCTTGTTGCTGATAGTCAGTGTTAAAAAACAAGAGTAGTTGTTGCTGATAGAACTGGGCTACCACTATCCTTGACCACAATGTCCAGCTGATAGGAGCCAGCATTTTCTGGTCTCAGTTGGCGATTGAAAGCTAACAAAACCCAGTGTACTGGTTCATGCTGAACATCTGTTTCTCATTGCCTCTGATATATTTCATATTTTAGAAATCTTCTCTTGACTATCACTGTCTGATGCCTTGATTTCAGGTGATGTTCTTTGTATGATGTGGTATATGTCACATCCAGATTGTGGTTTAACACTGGGAAATGTAAAATATGGAGCATTATCATTTTTATCATTACCTCACAATCACATTCACGTATATTGGAGATGGTGTCCATTGTCTTTCACAAATACCTGGAACTCATAAGTATCTTGAAACTCATGATCAAGAGACATAATTGCTGATAATAATCCATTTGGTCTTATTTTGAAGGTAAGAAGTGTTTGTTATTGGTGATCAGAGAATACGTAAGTTTTTCCTCCAGCTCCCAAGTCTGGGTCAGTGGCATTGATGTAGCCAACAGTAATTCTTGAGTTTTCATTCTCATCAATCAAGAATTTAAATGTATCTTTTTTGTAAAATTGTGTTCAACATCATTAATATCCATAACTTTAAAAGTGAACTTGCTATTACTATGAAGAGGAGGAGATCCTTTGTCCTGACAACTGATTACAACATCATGATGATCTCTGTTTCTCTGTCTAATTGCTTCTTTAAAGTTACTTCATATTTCTTTGTCCCATGCTTGTATTTGAAAATTTTCATGGTGAAGGTGACAGGTCACTTCTCCATTTGGTCCATCATCATGGTCAATGATTTTTACAAAGCAACAAAACTTCCAATTCTGATATCTTCAGGAATATTACTGTATTCTCTTTTGATGTAGAAGCAAAATTCACTTTTATTAAAGGTGGATTATTTTGCTGGTCAATTATTTTAACAAGAACCATTGTAACTGAACTCAAGGAGGATTACCTCCATCTGTAGCTTTTACATACAATTTGTATGCTACTTTTTTGTCCAATTTGAAGAGCATTTTTAAAAATAGTTCTCCAGTGTTTTTATTTAATCTGAAGAATATTCTGGTTTTTCAGGTGTTTTTGAAACTGAAACTGAAAGATAGTTGACCATTTTCACCAGAATCTTCATCTGTAGCTGTTACTACTGTAATGGGTATTGTTTCACTTGGGTTCATTTTTAATAGAAATGTTATAGACTTTCTCAGTAAACAATGGTAGATTATCATTAACATCTAGTACAGATATAAGAACATTTAAAACACTTTTTTGGGGTGGAGATCCTCCATCTTTGGCAACAACCTGTATTAAATAGGAATCTTGTAACTCTCTGTCTAGTTTTTCTTCTAAACTTATATCAAGCTTGAAGGTTCCATCAACATTTCTTGAAACAAACAATTTAAAAGGTTCATCTTTATATTTTTTCAGTTCATATGAAATCTGAGAATTAATTAATCCAACATCTTTGTCTATGGCACTTGGAATGGATTTTCTCATTCCATTTCTATCATCTTCATCAAATTCTATATTGATTTCTTTAACTGGAAATTCAGGTTGATGATCATTAACATCTTGAATTATAATTTTCACTTCCAATATTTTAATGGTTGAAGTTCCTTTTTGAATAGCAACATCCATCATTTGAAAACATTCTTCATTACTTTTACACATCACCTCAGCATCCAATGTTTCTGTTGTATATAATTTCCCAGTCTTTTTAGAGACTCGGAATAATTGGGAATTTCCAGTTAATTGTTGTAATTGATTAAATGTAATCTTATTAAGATTTTCATAATCTTTTGCTATTTGTGAATCAGCAGCAATATCTCCAATGTAGGTACCAGGTTTTTTTCCTTCTTCTACAGTGTAAGTGAGGTCTACACAGAGACATTTTGGAAGGACAGATATCAAGACATATAGATGTATGATCTTCATCCAGTTAAATATTATCTTCTGGTCAATTAAGGAATCCATTGAATGATCGCTGTTTTTTCACACCTGTAAATATAAATATTCAATCACATATAAAGTAATACCAAACAATTACATATTTTAAAAGATCATCAGAAATGAAACTATGTTCATACAGAGAATGAAGCCATGTTGCAACATAAACTCATATTAACACAATCTCTTTTTCTCATTGTTATATACAGAAATATAGATATCTCCCCGATTCACTAAGTCACCAAATTCATCCACCCACACACCACAATGAAGAGACTCCCAACCGGATGTAAACGGGATGAGGCACTAATTCAAGTGACGAATTTTCGTCTCTGCGCAGGCAGGCTCCGCGCATCATAGAAGCAAAAAATATTAAAAAATAATATTTGGATTTCCAACCAATAAAAAAACGTTCCCCCCAGAATCGTGGAAAGGCCTTTTGGAGCCTACCCCTGGCTTTAAATAAGGCAGACTTAACACCACGAGAGCAGTAGTTTACAGGCGATCGTACAAGGAAGATCGTCTCGTCCCGACCCAAATCAAGGGACACACCAGCAGCGCCGCCGACGGCGTCAAGCATCCCCGAAACACGAAACCTTATACCCCAAGTCACGAAACCCTACCACCAGTTCATCAACTGACGAGCAACACACTCCCTTCCCCACTCTTGCTGCCACCCTGACTGACCACCAACTCTCAACCAGCTACGACTACGAAACATCAGTCATTCCGTCCACATCAACCCACTAAGACTACCATCACTGAGCACCATCTGCTTACTACACCACCCCCACTACAACTAGCTCGACCACCGTACACCAAGCCCACTACAACTAAATCAGAACGGGACCCTTCACGGACTTCATCATCATACATCGCAGGTATCACCAATACCAGACTCTCTCTCTCTCTCTCTTAAATTCACTTTCAGCTTTTCGTCGCCCTTTATGTTCCTTTCCTTCAATACAATTTATTAAACTTAAAAATCTGTGTTTGTCTTTTCCTTGGCTACCATACACTTCTTATGTAACACGGTTTATTACATCATGTGATAAAGTTTATGTAATTTTTATATTTTGATAATTAATTCTAGTCATTACACATATCTTTTTAGTAATTTTCTTTCTGAAAAGAACTGATGATAGTAATTTACCAATTTTTTTACAATCACTTTTTGATATTGTTATACTAACGCACATTCTTTTTCACAAGAGAATTTGCTAAGTAATTTTTATATTTTATTCTTTTATATGTTCGTTGTTTTTTCACACCTTAAATACAAATATTCAATCTCATATAAAGTAATACCAAACAATCACATATTTTAAAAGATCATCAGAAATGAAACAATGTTGCAACATAAACTCATATTAACACATTCTCTTTTTCTCATGTGATAAAGTTAATGTAATCTTTATATTTTGATAATTAATTCTAGTCATGATACATATCTTTATTGTCATTTCTTAAAAGAGCTGAAGAAGATTGAAAATTACTGAATATTTTTCAATCATATTTTGTTTTTGGTATTTGAGGGAAATATTTCAGACAATTTGATAAAAGCCTTTTTTGTTTGGCAGGTAATTTCTATAATATAATAATAAAACTGAAAGCCATTTTTCCATTCATTGAATGTATATTGTTATATATTATAAATATTTTATTCTATAGAAATAAAAATTATTTCATGTTAATTTATACATATGTTATCATATAGTTCTTTCAATAAAACACACTTAGTGACATCATTGGTAGTAGCTATGTTGGAATGTTTCTAAAATAAAGCCACAATGTTGTAATACAAGAGGCAGCTATATTTGATTGATATAAGAGTCCACATTTATTATTAACCAAATACATACTAATTGATATAGGGAAATTTCTTCATGATTATATCATAAAAAGATTTGATTGTGTACATGTGGTTAGTCCCAGAAATTGTAGGCATTTCCATTTATGGAACACCTAAGGCATAAGTGATTATCCCTTTGAGTGCAATGAGGAGGTGCAGATTGGAACATCAGGTAACAAGAGTA
The DNA here is from genome assembly GCA_023376005.1 of Doryteuthis pealeii. Taxonomy (NCBI): domain Eukaryota; kingdom Metazoa; phylum Mollusca; class Cephalopoda; order Myopsida; family Loliginidae; genus Doryteuthis; species Doryteuthis pealeii. The sequence goes on from CM042151.1 coordinate 21,054,205, forward strand.
AATATACTAGAGTGATCTCCTTAATATAATGTTGTTTAGAATAAGCATTTGATTCAGAAAATGTAAAAATTATGCTAAAAAAATTTGTTTGTGTACCTAAGGTTTATTACGAATATTTACTAAACTTAGCAGGGCATAAGGCCAAATAGCAAGGGATAAAAAGATAGAAGATGGAGTCACATTAATCTTCCTAGTGTTTAATCAATTTAATCAAACAAGAAATGAGAAAACAAAAATGGGAAGAAAAACTAAGAACATGGCACATGAGATGAGCTGAGCATGGCTTCAAAGAGGAACTCTTTAGAGAGAAACAGAACCATTATTTATTTATGTAGCCACCCAAAATATTGCCATGAGAAAAACACTTCAAAAGAAAAAATACATCATTTAACTGTGATAATTCAGGCATTAAAACAATAATATTTGAACAAAGATAAAGTAAATAGGTAAAGTAGTGTTACATAAACAATAATAGATATCTCCCGATTCACTAATTATACGCTTACATGCCAACCCTGTTTATTACAGTAGGTAGTTAATCAATATTGGCTTTTTTTCAGATCCAGGTACATCCACTCTAGTGTTAGCGAATGAAAAACTCCTTCCAAAATCAGATGTGCCATATAAACGCATAGCTATAAAATTCGTCACTCTTCACTACACATTAACCATCCTAATCAGCTTCAATCGACATTTTTCTGCCATACCAGGCGAAAGGGACCACACAATCAAAGCTATCAGTGGACCAAGCCAAACTTCTCTCCACCAAAGAGAAATACATAAATTATCCTCACATCTTAGTACCAACTCCAATCCCCCAAAACCACGTGGAGAGAAAACCACGAATATTAACCCAAGAACTCATGTGATATCTATAAGCAATCTCCCGAGGCAAAACCACCACCACCACCACGCCACCCTAACCAACGAAGGAACCGACCTTAAATTAGAAGTGAAACTAAGCTACTTTACACTACAAACAACACCCACATTGTTCTTATCATGTGACATGCGCAGGAACACACAACCTCTATCACTGTTTATGAGACACACAAGTCAACATACAACTCACACCAACAGCCTGAAAACAAAATAAAACCCACAGCGATAATATTCATAACAGGTCAATTTCACACGTGCCTGAAAAAATTCAATTCAAGGACCCCTTAATACACCACCTACCTACCCAAACCCATTGTGAATCGAGTCGATATCTGGGGGAGCTCTGTTACATAAACAATAATAGATATCTCCCGATTTACTAATTACCAATTCAGTTCCTGCACACACCACAATAAAAAAGATACACACACTCAACAACAAACAAAACATAAGTTGTGACACCAACCGGAAGTTTACTCCATGGTAGTCTAAAAAGAAATGACCAATATAACACGTCTTTGCGCATAGGCTCCGATTGAAGTTCCAGTTGAAAAACAAGAATGCCCAAAAAATAAAAATAAAATAATTTGTAAATAAACTCACATTTTCAGCCAATCTAAAGCTCTCCCCCCAAAAAACAAAAAAGGCTTCAGTTGATCCGATTTGGGTCGCGACATTCTATATGAAGTCGGCTTTGAAAAGCCGACAGAACAGAGAGATCCAGGTGTCAAGTCACACACACATCAACGGGGCCGATACCAGTAACGAAATCTACATCACAGGCGGCTGATTACACCCCCACCTACTTACCCAAACCTGACATCACCGGCAGTCAACAAACGAACATTTCCACGTTGTTCAGCAATACCAAAAATATGCCAACTATCATACACGATACAACCAGCTATCAACTTCAGAATAACCGAAACACAAAATTCTGCCTACAACAACAACAATAAATACGCCAACTGATACAAGGAATACAACCGCTAACGACGACTAAAAAACGCAAGACTCGATTCACCTACCAACACCTAACCATTACCACTGGTTCTTCTGCCCACCTCTCCACCTACACTACAACTGATTCGGCCACCGGACACTCACTGACTTTTTATTCAAGACACAACTATCACCAAAATTATCCTCTAATTTTCATTTCTATCTTTTCATTGTTCTTATGTTATTTTTCAATACAATTTTGAAACTTAAAATCCGTGTCTGTTTTTTCCTCGTCACCATACGCTTACATGCCAACCCTGTTTATTACAGTAGGTAGTTAATCAATATTGGCTTAATAAAATAAATATTTATCCTTTTGGCAATATTTCAATGCTTACACAAATCATCTCAAGTAAGATACAATGCTGAAGAGGATGTGAATAGACACTGAAATATCTTCAATGTCAACTACAAAATTTTATATCTTCTTCATATAAAAATCTATATTTTCAAACATAATAAATAATATAATATTTAAAAAAATAAGTAAGCAAAAGAACATGAAAAATTATATTCTGGAAAAAAAAAAATGATAGAAAAAATAATGTTAATGAAAACAGCCACCATTTTTAACCATTGTAAGAGTTTCAAGGCCAAATGTCCTCATTTTCTGATTAGAAAGATTTTTTAACATAAAAGTAGAGATAAATAATCAAATGTATTTTATTATAAAGTTAACTGATGAGAGGAACAAAAAATTTGCAGAAATTATTCAGTTTCTGGTTATTTTGTTAAAAATAATTCCTCTCACTTTCTAGATATTTCAAGACATAAATGCCTTGTTGAACTATAATGACAAAGAGAAGATTTACACATCAAAATAATTATTTGAATAAAGAAAATGGTGATATGTTAAAAAAAAGAAGGGAAATAACTAACACCCATGTTTTAGAAAAAACAAACTTAAATTTAAATGAAGCAGAATAAAGTTTTCTTACCTTTACTTGAGATTGTTATGATGTGTTCTCATAAAAATTACGTCTGATACTAGTGATATTGTGTGCCAACAGGAAAAAGTCTAGGAATGTCTATATGTGTGTGTATTCTCAATGTGTGCATTCTATATGTGTAAGTGGAAAGAAAAGCCTTTAGTCCTATTAACTATAATATGTGTGTAATGGCGGCTGCACTTGCTTATAGTCTCATAAAGTTTAGAAAATGTTTTAGTAACAGAAATAATATTTATAAATATATTTTTCATTTATTCTTAGATATGATTTATTGTGTAAACAAAATAAAAACTAAAATTAAAGTAAACAAAAAATATATTTCAACTATTGCTCCCACAATGCATTTGTAAATAATTTTATTCATCTTTCACAGGCTACTTTCTTCTCTCTATCCATTGATGATTGCTATTCAAAACATCATGGAAGACTTCACTAAAAATGATGTATAATTTAATTTTAGAGTATTTTACAATAAATGCTAAGTATTTTTTATTAAAACAAAGATAAATAAAGAAAGTTTCTATGATTATAGTGATGAATATTAAATAATAATGTTAGTGCAAATTTTTCTTATTTTCTTTTTACTTTAACAGTTTTGAGTAAACAACTTTTTGTATTTATCATAGAAATTTATTCTGAAAAGATCATTCTAATAGTACTTAAATTTTTATTATCATTCATATTATGACCTTAGTGAATATACAGTTGAGACAGGAGTAATAGGGAAGCCAATAATATTATATCACAATATAAAACACTTATTTTTAAATAAACATTAGATTCTTATTATGTCTTCTTGTTCTATTAATTCTGCCCTATCCTATATGTCTATGAGCTTAATATTTGTATTATTATATATATATATATTTAATAAAAATACTTATTTAATCAGTTTTTTCTGCATTTATTGTAAAATATTCTAAAATTAAATCAATTATATATATATATATATAATTGATAGAGAATTTATATCTAAGTTAGAGTAGTGAAGACATGAAATCAATAGCAGTTGCCAATGCCATTTTCAAACTAGGTTTGAAAATCACATAGGCGAGAACTGTTAGTTACTAAGCACCATTGATTTTATGTCTTCACTACACTAACTTAGATATTATTCTATCAATGATATTTACTTTACTTATAATGTAGCATTCATTATCAATCTATCTATCTATCTCTCTCTATATATATATATAATGAAAACTAATTATAATATTTTGATTGTAACTGTTTAGTGTATGGTGTAAATAGATGGTATGAAACTGAATTTTTGTTGATGTGTGTATAAGGAATATGATCTTTTTAGTTAAAATGTGGCACTGGGGTAGTGGTCTTGTGTTTGAAGTTTGTTCATTATTCATTTCTACAAGGTTTCTGGATTGAGGATATGGAACAGAAATATCACTTTTGCTCAGTTGTCCAATGTGAGTTGAAGACTTAGAAGAAAGAAGATCTGAAATGAGAAAATTGAAATAGGTGAAGAAATAGAAAAAAAAATGCAAATTCTTTTAGCACAAAGACTGAGATGATATCTATATATATATGTATGCGTGTGTAATACATTTAAAATGAAACAATTATTATATACCTTTATTTATTTTACATTTATTAACTAACAAATGAGAGAAATAAAAAGCTTTCACTGTCACCAAAATTATTTGTTATTTTACAATATAGGTGTAGAATGGAATAAAAGTTACAGGCATAAAAAAATGAAAGAAAGAAGAAGTTTTGGTCGGTCTGTTTGGATTCACTTTGTGCTACTGCCTGAGGGAAAGGCATGAATCCATTTCTTCCCCTGCTTATCAATAAGAATGTATTCTCTTATTTCATGATAATTGTTTAAACTCGATATGGGATTCTTTTTCAACACAAGATTATGAAAGATTAAATATCAGAATTATTGGATTCTCTAAGCCAGGGAGGGCAACCAGTCTAAGAGAAGAGCAACTGAATTTAAACCGTGGAGAAATAACTAACAACTAATAAGTTTTATTATAATGCATAGTTTACTGATGAAACTGTGGGGAACCATCACCACTAACATCTGGAATGACATTCCATTCCATTTCATTGTTAGGAAAACAAATTGAACAAAAATAATAACAAGAATACAAACAATAGGAGGGATATTTACAAGTAAAATATTTGAATTAACAAATTTTCCCACTTAATGAATCTATTATTTATTTGTTTACTTACCTGTCTTTCTTGACTCTGAATTTTGTCTTCTTCAATCCATTCATGCTCTCCTTCATTTTGAGATGGTACTGCTGATCTCCAAGTAAAATAATCAGGAGGAATTGATACATTCTGAGTATACATCTGTCAATAGAGAGAAAAATGAAAACAATTATATAAGATTTTTTGTTTATAATCATAAGTAAAAAAGATTGTATTGTTACAGATTGCATAAGAATATTCCTTGTAAAAAGAAGACAAAATCTTGTTTATTCTCAAATTAAGATCATAATTAGAATACTAGAATATTCTTTCTTTCTGTAATTTATCAAGGAAAAATAAATTCAGAAAAATTTTGAATAATGTTGAATATAAATTATCACCCATAAATAAACAACCTTTAGAATTTATTATTTCCAGGGGAATATTATACAATTAAAATGAATATTATTCAGTATTTATTATCAAACTGTACAGCGCTGAAACTTTGTAACCAAAATAAAATTGCAAAATTTTTATGACACAACATAAAATTGTGTGTATATATTAATATAATATATATAATATATAATATATATATATAGGAGAGAGAGAGAGAGAGAGAGAGAGAGAGAGAGAGAGGCATACTTACTTTAAAAACTGCTACATATTCATATTTTGTCTTAGAGTCATAGAGGTTTTGCAATTTCATTTTAGGTAACAGTTTTAATCCTGTAGAGTTTGGTAATAAACAATAATTAATAATATTCCTTTGATTTTAAAATGTTTCATTAGAAATGATAAATTTTGGGATTGGAGAAGAATTACTTCTTTTATAAAATGTAATAAATATATATTTTATAAAATATTTGCTTATTTTAGGTGATAATGTTTTGTTTTTTAAAATTATATCATTTCTTTAACAAGTTTGAAAAAAAATTAACAATTTATTGAAATTTTATATTAATACTACAGTCTACACCGGACTTAGGCCCTAGGGGACTGTCACAGCAGCAGCAGCCATCATCATCACCGTCAGTGGTGATCTCTATAAATAGCCCTGACCATTGTAATTCCTCCTCTTTCTAGTTGCAAACCTTCTGAGGGTCAAGTGCTGGGTCCGGCCATCACGTGTCCTCTCCTTTGGTTGAATCCTTCTGACTACTACTACAAGTATAGAGCTTTGCTCTATCCTCCCTACGACTAGGTTTACTGATAGAAAAACCCACGACAGACTTTCTACCATGTTACCAATCCCGGCATCTCAAGAGAGATTGCTGTCTTTTTGGACCATGAGGCTGACAGCAAAACTACCAATATCACCAGGAGAACAACTGAGGGAGCCGAAGTAGGATGAGAATAATTTGCAACAACGGACAAGCTTCACACTTTGATACCATTGCAGTCAATAGGCTGCTCGCGAGAATAAACTTTTTGCAAACCCTAAAATAACTTAAACAACCTAAAATCTTAAACAAACCCCCATAATAACATTACGGCTTATACCTAAACGAGGAGGTGCCGCTAGCTTCTAAAAGAAGCTATTAAACTCGCGAAGCTTGTTCCGAACTAAAACCAGAACTTTTTCTTCTCTTGTTGTACCTTTTATGTGCATATTTATATATTAAATCTGTTGCATTTTCATTTTGTTGTAACGCTCGTTCCTTAATGTCATTCCGCCTTTTCTCTTTTGCTCACCCCACCTTGTAACCACTAATTTTTTATATATTACAATACAATACAATATATAGAATACTTTTGACTTATTCGTGGACTTATAACCATCAAGTAAATATTAAATAAACAAGCAATCTAAGAATTAAGTTTATGAATGAAATACAATCTTTTATAGAAATCTTATCAATAATAATTTATGCTTTATTTGATGATATTGTTTAAAATTGGATCTAAAACAGATATATAAAACAAACAAGTAAATATTGACATGATTTGAACGTTAAACCAGGAGGTAAGCAGTCAATGATATATCCCATGTGAGCATAATACTGCTAAACAGCATGTAAAATTAATTGGAAATATTAAGTTAAGGTAGAGTACAAGATACCAGACATGCTAGGAGGGGGCAGAGAGAGTAACATTTTGATCCTAGGTGAAGCAAAGAGATTATCATTTCTAGGCAGAAAAAGAATAAATTATCAGTGTTAACATTTTTAGGATTATCAGGAATAACATTTAATACAAATACAATTGTATCTTCACTTCAGCTTTGTTAAAGACTTTCTAATTTTCTCTTTGTAGCTTTCTAGTCAAGAAAACAGGGATCCTTAATTGTTGACTGGCTTTAAAAACATCCCAAATGTTATTCTAATTGATAAATATACACACAACATTCAAACAAATAAAAATTATAGCATATATTAAGAATACTAAGACATCAATTTGAATCCCTGTATGTACATTTTGTTAATTTACTTCTTAGTTTTTTATTTCATTTAACTGCTTCTACACAAAAGTTTCAAAAGAAATGAAATTGGCAATCTGCCATATTCTTTTGTTTTCTTTGTTTCTGAAACAGTTGTTAACCATTTCTGGCTAAAAATATTGGCAGCTGATTTTGAATTCAGAATGCTCTTTTCCTACACTGGTTGTCAAAACCAGGCCAGTCTACCCTATTATCTTATCCATAGCTAAGAAGAGGAGAGATAAATTCATGCCTTTCTCAAAGGTTTAGGGCAAAATAGGTATGAACAACCTTAGTTGAAATTTGAACCTGGTTTCTATTTTTCACCAATAACCATTCATGCTGCCAGCAACTGCACATTTAGTTACTAATTAAACATATTTAATATGTCTAAATGAACAGAGAAAGCAAGACTAGATCAGTCATTAATTTTCCAATATTCATCACAAGTCAGTCATTTTATCAATGTATATAAAAGTGAAAGAAATTAAAAACTTAACCTGGGATTGTAATTTCTGAAGATCCTTGAGGTTTTGATCAGAAGTTAGTTGTCGCCTCGATCCTGACAATGGAGTATTTGTTATGAGAAGTATGATCTGTTGGCACAGGTTGAACAGGATATGGCCAAGTATTTCCTGGGTAAGGAGCAATCAAGTGTCTTTGTTCACCAACATATCTATTGGAAGGATCAAGTGCTTGTGCATAGGCCACATTTGCTGACCGTTACAGCGAATAATACAGATTGACAATGAAGCTGTAATGAAACAGCTTATTTGTGACTGCTATCACTGTAAAGTAATAATGACCAGATTAAGATGAACCTTCTCTTCACTTTCTAGCTCAACAACATTTAACATTTGAGATGTCTTGTTGCTGATTAGTCGTGTTAAAAACAGAGTAGTTGTTGCTGATAGAACTGGGCTACCACTATCCTTGACCACAATGTCCAGCTGATAGGAGCCAGCATTTTCTGGTCTCAGTTGGCGATTGAAAGCTAACAAACCAGTGTACTGGTTCATGCTGACATCTGTTCTCATTGCCTCTGATTATTTCATATTTAGAAATGCATTCTCTTGAACTTCACTGTCTGATTCCTTGATTTCGGTGATGTTCTTTGTATGATGTGGGTAATATGTCACATCCAATTGTAAGGTTTAACACTGGGAAATGTAAAATATGGAGCATTATCATTTTTTATCAGTTACCTCAACAATCAATTCACTGTATTATTGAGAGATGGTGTTCCATTGTCTCTTTCACAAATACCTGGAACATAAGTATCTTGAAACTCATGATCAAGAGACAATAATTGCTGATAATAATCCATTTGGTCTTATTTTTGAAAGGTAAGAAGTGTTTGTTATTGGTGATCAGAGAATACGTAAGTTTCCTCCAGCTCCAAGTCTGGGTCGTGGCATTGATGTAGCCAACAGTAATTCTTGAGTTTTCATTTCTCATCAATCAAGAATTTAAATGTATCTTTGTAAATTGTGGTTCAACATCATTAATATCATACTTTAAAGTGACTTGCTGTTACTATGAAGAGGAGGAGATCCTTTGTCCTGACAACTGATTACACATCATGATGATCTTCTGTTTCTCTGTCTAATTTGCTTCTTTAAAGTTACTTCATATTTCTTTGTTCCCATGCTGTATTTGAAATTTTTCAGGTGAAGGTGACAGGTCACTTCTCCATTTGGTCCTCACATGGTAAATGATTTTTCATAAGCACAAAACTGCCAATTCTGATATCTTCAGAATATCTACTGTGTTCTCTTGATTAGAAGCAAAATTCCTTTTATTAAGGGTGGATTATTTTGCCTGGTCAATTATTTTACAAGAACCATTGTTAACTGAACTCAAAGGAGGATTACCTCCATCTGTAGCTTCTATCATAAATCTTTGAATATTTTGTCCATTTCTACATCTTGTAAAAATAGTTTCTCCATGTTTTTATTAATCTGAAGATATTTTTTTGCACTCTCTGTAGTTTTAGAAGCTAAAACTGTATAATAATTCCATGGACCCAGATCAAGGTCTGTGCTGTCATTACAATAATGGGTATTGTTCACTTGGTTCATTCTTAATAGAAATATGAATAACCTTTTGAAAAATATGGGACATTATCATTGATTCAATTACTAGATATAAATTTAAGAACATAGTTTGTTTCATTGGAGATCCTCCATCTTTGCAACAATTTGGATCAGTAAGACATCTTTTTTTCTCTATCAAGTCTTTCTTCTAACGTATTTTCAAGTTTTGCAGTTTCTCCACTTTTTGCAACAAACAATTCAAATGGCTGCATTTTATATTTTTCAGTTCGATAAGATATCTGAAGCCATTAATTTAATCCACTCTTTGTCTATGGCATTGGAATGGATTTTCTCATTCATTTCTATCATCTCATTCAAATTCTATATTGATTTCTTTACTGGAATTCAGGTTGAATGATCATTAACACTTGAATTATAATTTTCACTTCCAATATTTTAATGGTTGAAGTCCTTTTTGAATAGCAACATCATCATTTGAAACATTCTTCTTACTTTTACACATCACCTCAGCATCCAATGTTTCTGTTGTATATATTTCCCGTCTTTATAGACCTCGGAATAATTGGGAATCTTCCAGTTAATTGTTGTAATTGATTAAATGAATCTTATGTAAGATTTTCATAATCTTTTTGCTATTTGTGATCAGCAGCAATATCCTCCATGTAGGTACCAGGTTTTTTTCCTTTTCTACAGTGTAAGTGAGTTACACAGAGACCTTTGAAAGGACGATATTAGATGCACATAAATATCTTCCAGTAAAACTTTGGTGATGATGATCTGAATTATCGCATTTGTCTTTAAGAAGTCACTTATATTCCTGCAATTCCATCATAAAGTTAAGAATTACAATTTATTATT
>CM042151.1:21064635-21118537 GCA_023376005.1 Doryteuthis pealeii
AGATTGATTTCTTATGCAATGAAAAAATATAAAGATGAGCCTTTGATCATTGTTTTTTCCAAAAAAGTGGATGAATTCTGCAAAACTTGAAATAGTTTAGAAAGAAAGACTTGATAGAGAAAAAAAGATGTCTTACTACTTGATCCAAATTTGTTGCCAAGATGGAGGATCGTCCAATGAAAAACTATTTTAAATTGTTCATATCTCAGTAATTGATATCATGATAATGCTTCCCATATTTCAAAAAGAGGATTATTCATATTTCTATTAGCAATGAACCAAGTGAAACAATTACCCAATTAATTGTAATGACAGCTAGCAGACCTTGGATTCTGTGGTCCAATGGAAAATTATATACAGTTTTAGTTCTAAAACTACAGAGAGTGCAAAAAATATCTTCAGATTAAATAAAAACACTGGAGAACTTGTTTTACAAAAGTATGTAGAAACTGGAAAAAAACTAATTCATAAAATTTATGTAGAAGCTACAGATGGAGGTAATCCTCCTTTGAGATTTCAGTTAGCAATGGTTCTTTGTTAAACATAATTGACCAGCAAAAGTAATTCCCACACCTTAACTAAAAGTGAATTTTGCTTCTAACATCAAAAGAGAACACAAGTAAGATTCTGAAAGATACAGAATTTGGAAGTTGTTGTTGCTTATGTAAAGATCATTTGACATGGATGATGGACCAAATGGAGAAGTGACCTGTCCACCTTCACCATGAAATTTTCAAATCAAAGAGCATGGGAACAAAGAAAATATGAGTAATGCTTTACAAGAAGCAATTTAGACATGAGAAACAGAAGATCTGCATGATGTTTGTAATCAGTTTGTCAGGACAGGATCCCTGCCTGTTCAATAGTAAACAGCAAGTTTCAACTTGTTAAATAGTTATGGATATTAATGATGTTTGACCAGATTTAAGCAAAAGATTACAGTTTAAATTCTTGATTGATGGGAATGAAAACTCAAGAATTATTCTGTAATGGCGTACATCAATGCCACTGACCCAGAACTTGGGAGCTGGAGGAAAACTTACGTATTCTCTGATCACCATACAAACACTTCTTAACCCTTTCAAGAATAAGACCAAATGGATTACTAGATCAAGCATTATGTCTCTTGATGCATGAGTTTCAGAGATACTTATGGTTTCCAGGTATTTGTGAAAGACATAATGGGACACCATCTCTATATATAACGAGTCGAATGTGATTGTTGGGTAAGCGTGATAAAGAATGATAATGCTCCATATATTTTTACATTTCCATGTTAACGCTTACAATCTGGATGTGACATATTCCTCCATCATACAAAGAACATCACCGAAATCAAGGCATCAAGCAGTGATAGTCAAAGAGAAATGCATTTCTAAATATGAAATAATCAGAGGCAATGAGAAACAGATGTTAGCGATGAACCAGTACACTGGTTTTGTTAGCTTTCAATCGCCAAACTGAAACCAGAAAATGCTGGCTTCCTATCAGCTGGACATTTGGTCAAGGATAGTGGTAGCCCAGTTCTATCAGCAACAACTACTCTGTTTTAACACTGACTATACAGCAACAAGACATCTCAAATGTTAAATGTTGTTGAGCTAGAAAGTGAAGAGAAGGTTCATCTTAATCTGGTCATTATTATTTACAGTGATAGCAGTCACAATAGCTGTGTTTCATTTACAGCTTTCATCTGTCAAATCTGTATTTATTCGCTGTAATGGTCAGCCAAATGTGGCCTATGCACAAGCACTTGATCCTTCCAATAGATATGTGGTGACCAGAGACACTTGATTGATCCTTCCTTACCAGCCAAACTCTTGCCTATACCAACAGACCAAAACTCTAACCAGGAATACTTCCCTGACTGGATCCAGTAGAGAGAATATCCCTGAACGGACAACTTACTTCAGCTGTATCATCACAGGTATGTACAAAAATATTGATGAAATTTAATTTTAATATTATGATTAATGATATTGGAATATATTTTTGTTTTTGGATTAATGTACTGTTTCAGTTAGTTTATATAAAGTTCTTTTTAATGATTTTTATCATAAGCAAATCTTAATCTATGTATCATATTGATTTAAAAATTCATAGGCCGATCTACTTCACTTTTTTGTAATTCTTCTTCATTAATAATTTCTTATCTAAATTGAATTCATCTTCAAAAACTGTTGTTTTTTTTTTTCAAAATTGTCCAAGAGCAAGTATAATATTTTGAATTAGGGGCCATATTTAGAGAAGAACGTGAATTTAGAAAAATAATTTGACAGTATTTACCTATTTTATTTTATCTACTTTTATTTATTTTTTTGGTAAAAAATATTTTGTTTACTAGAAACATCACCCTGATCCTTTTCTTAAAGATTTGCTTCATATAAACATATACAAGTTGGCATAAAAGTTATTGGCCACTATTAACTTAGAAAACATCCACTGTTTTACACTAAATCTTTACATCCTAATTTTTATTAACAGCTCTATTTTGCCCAGTTCTATATATATAATATGTATGTATTACATTTTGTCATTTTGTCTTATTTTTAATAGATGTACACACAGAATATGTCATAACCTCCTGATTACTTTTACTTGGAGGTCTGCACCAAAATCAAAAATTGTCATAATTGGAGAGATGGGATATAGAAAGGATAGGTAAGTTATATTTATTCGTGAATAGTAGATCACAGTTATCAAAGATATTGTCCCCTTAACTTTTATTTGAAATTAGTAAGAATTCTTATTATAGATGAAAAAACTCATAATTTGATATTTTAATTATTTCAGTTTATTTTAAAACTTTCTGATACACAAAATTACAACTGTTTGTTTTTTGTAAACCTTTTACTTCTTTTATTCAAATGCAATGTATAAAGTAAAAGTTGTTTTTTGGAGAAAACTTTGCAAAGAGTCATTAACATATCGGAAATTGTTTCAGACAATTGACCCCTTTTTAGTATTCTTAATATTTTTAACAGATTTTACCAATCTATTCTTCTGCTCCATCAGGTTGTTTTGTTTTTTGATCATGAGTTTCAAATAAATGAGAAAGATATAAGAGAGATAATACTTATGAGTTGAATATCAAAAACAACGAGAAAAAAAGTGAAAGGCAGGTAGAGATAGAAGATGTAAAAAGATTGTGATACTTAAAATCTTTATAGAAAGATAGAACAAAAGAAAGATGAAATAGAAGATGAAAAATATTTGTGTATTCATTATTCCTTTTTACATATGAGACTAACTCATGTTCTTTATAAAATATTTAGATAAAAATGGGAATGTTCAATGAGAAGGGGAGAATAAGAAAATGTAGGCAGTAGAGAAAAGGAGAGACATGAGATAATGGATGATAATTATCCAACATCAGCTAGTAATAATAAACATTTCAAAGATCGATATATCTACAGAATTAATATACCTGAATGTTTCATTTAATTTAATATTCATTATATATTTAAACTTTTAACATTTTTTTTCCAGATTCTTCCTTCCAAATTTGCAAATCACTCAGGACATCTGAATAAAAATGACATTTCCACTCCATATCCACAATCCAGAAACCTTGTTGAAATTAATGACCAACAACCATCGAACACAAGACCACTTCCTCCTGTACCAAATGTTAATCTTTGAATATCACAAAACAGAAAATATCTAATTTTATATATTCACTTTTTATCCTTGCTTCCAAATAGAATATAGGAATTATAATAAATGTACATTTTAGTATTCATTTGATTATCTGAAACAATTTATTTTTATTTATTTATTTGCAATTAATTATTATATAAATTCTATAAATATGATGTGAACAGGTATCAATTTATAGCCACCAAAGGTGGCTTTAGGAAAGTAATAATAAATCAAAAAATATTTTCTTTAAATTAGTTAACAGTACTTGCTACTATTACATCAGTATATTTAATTCTATAAAACTCAATCTCTTCACTGATGCACCAAGAAATTCATCTAACACGCTCCTAATAATATTGTCGTCAGGGAAATAAAATAAAAATATCTTTGGGTCGTTTTTTTAGGCTTCTATTTTAATTTTTCTAATGTAATATTTCTAAATATCTATTTTTGGTACTCTCAAAAGAACTCATAACATAAATCAGATGAATTTGAATCATAAAACTGGTTTAAACAAATATGTCATTTAAAATTTTGAAGTTGTTTGGCAACTATGCTCAATCATATCTGTATATTAAACCTTTTTATCTAAACTAATATTAAAACTAACATAATTTGCACATTAAATACTAACTGTATTCTTAAATTTATAATTATAAATTCAATGTTCCAATAATTAAAATAATTTTTATAGCTATTAAATATAAATATTATTGCATAATCCTTTAGAAAGGAGCCATTTATAAGGCTCCTTTTTGGTAGGACATTTATTCAACTTGGATAGAAAGAAGAAAGTAGTTACTGTAAGAAGAAATACCCTCGTTTTTTTTATTACATTGTGTCAGAAAGACCTTCATTAAGGTTTTTAAAATAAATGATTAACGAATTAGACCAAATAATTAATTGTATAATTTTATATTTCCCCAATTTTAAGTGAATTTAACTAAGAAAAAAAAAATCAGTTTATTTAAAGGATTAAAAACTTATCAGCTTTGCTTACTCAAGTTATGTGCAAAGCTTAGTAGATAACAAGTGGGGCAGCCATTGCACAAACATTTTACTTGCTAGGACTACTACCCTCTTTCTCTCTCAACTTGCACAAAACACATACATATTTGCCATAGTCACACATACATTAAAAAGTACAGGAAATCTCTCTCTCTCTCACACCACAACCACACACACACACACACACACGCAATCTTCTTGACACACAAAATCAGCAGCAGCAGCAGTAACCATACCAGACACAAGAAAAACTTATTCAAAGGATTACCATTGGATTTTTACCCTTGTAACCAATGTAAGATATCTATAAAATTTATATGCATGTTTTATCAATAATCATCAAAATCTTTCAGTTCTATATTGGTTTTAAATATTATTTTATCTTAGAGAATTTTCTTTTTTCTTCTCTTTTAAACTGGACATGGAACTAAATATTTAACCTATTTTCACTAAAAGAATATTTTTCATTCATTGCATCAAACATTCCTGTATGAATTACTTTTCTTGCATAAATTCCACTTCATACATACATACATACATACATATATATATATAATATATATAATATATATATATATAATATATATATATTTCATTCAATATGAACAATATGAACTTTTTTAAAGACTCTCCTTCAATACATTTTACTCTCATGTTTGACTGAAGGTAGAGATACATTTAGTTAATACCATATTTTTGTATATATGTATACAAGTGTTTTTTTGTTTTTTGTTTTTTTGATTTTTTTCATATTTTATATATTTGTAATATTAAATATATAAATAAAAATGAATAAAGTAAATTTCTAAATTTATAATTATAAACTCAAGAAGTGCAGGTATTAGAATAATTAATTACAAATCTAATTAGAATATTTATTTGTTTAAAATAAGACATTTTAAAGAGAATCAAGTCATTCACATAATGTTTTAATTTTTTTTAAAGATAAAAAAAGTGTTTGGCCTCTGTAGGAATTACTTCCTTTGTATGCTTGTCAAACTCCTACATCTATTTTTATCCATGATGAAAATGATGAAATGTGAAATGTTTTGTTTAAGCCATCCAAGTCGTCATATCCCAATTGACTTTTGAGAAACATTTACCTGTTTGTTAATAGCTTCATTGCTCACTGTAAGGCATATCTAAAAAGAAATTGAGAAGTGCTGATAAAAATATCTTAAGAATTTATTGCTAAATATTTTTCCTTTACAAGTCAATTATTATGTACTATATGCAACCTCCAGGTGCAAGTTTTTCAGTTTTCAATGTAATAAGTATTATATTAAATTAGAAGGCTAATAGAACTAAATAAGAATACAGATAATCGAAAAAATAGAACAACTGAAATTACTCTTCCATCACTCCCATCTTTTTCGTTTGCTAAATTTCCTAATAATTTAGTTAAATTAGCAAGTAAAGATAAAATTACAGTTATTTTTCTTTTTAATGGATTTCTTTAAGATTTATCCCCGAGATTTTTGCTCATATTCATTAAGATAAAACCAAACAATTAAAAATCATATACATAGCACATATCTATCAAAATTAAATTTTCAATATCAATATGCAAATTAGCCCTTCCCATTCACACTGTAAAGTGCTTTTTGTTGTATACATAAATACAACTTCGGAGTCATGTGTCCAGTTGGCTTCAGCCCTGGGCCTTACAAGCTATATTGTTGATCCCAGGGGTCCATTCCCCCAGGCAACACCTACCCCTTGATTTTAAAGGGGCAGGGCAGGGCTGGGTTTATTGCCCAGTGCCTGAGGCGCCCCTCTTAAGGGGGAATGCAGATGGGATCAATGCATTTTTTTGCACCCACCACCTATGAGTCACGGCTTTGTGGTTTGTCCCACATTAATAAGGCCTTGTGCTGGACTGTAGAAGTAATTAACAGCGTTGATTCCAAGGGCCATCCCCAGGCAACACCTGCCCCCTTGATTTAAAAAGCTGAGTTTACTGCTAGTACCTGAGGCGTTCCCCCCCCCCCATGCTGACGGAATCAACACATTTTTTGCAGCCGCCATCCATGAGCTTCGATTCAAATTTTCATTCTGACATATATTCCCTTGGATTTTAATAGAGAATGTAGATATTATATGGAATGTCTAACACTTGGTCAGGGGTAGTATGATAAACAACTGGGGCTGGATACAGTGATATATCTTAGGATATCCGTAAAAGCGTATGGTTTGCAAGGAAGAATAATGGACAAGATTAATTTGATAAAAATCGTTTATTGAAATAACGAGTGTGAAAATTGTTGTTGTCGCCGTAGATAACGGTAGTAGTTCTCTGGAGTGGCCGAGGGGTCGGTGAGGTGTGGGTATCGTATGATACGTCGGAATCTCTCTTGGCCTGGTGCAAGGCGTGAGGTAGAAGTTGAGTTGATACGGTCACTTGGTGTAGGGACCAAGTCAGGAATATCTCAGTGGAATAGTGATGGTCAGGGAAGGTAGTAGTGGCCGAGGGAGTTGAGTTCGTCTCGGATACTGTTGTAAGTGGATACGGTCACTTGGTGCGGGAAATAAGTCAGGAATATCTCAGCGAGTTGTAGCGGGTAGCGCTGTAGTGGTCAGGGGGGTAAGGATGTCGCCTGGCTACGGTGAGGTGTTGAAGTAAGGCTGAGTGTCCGGGTGGGCGAGGGCGTGCGTGGTGGTGGGTGCGTAGCAGTTCCTTGATCCTCTCGTCTGGTGATATTCTCGGTTCCAGGCCGTCCGTCCAACTGCCGATTCTCAAAATGCCCGAGCTTATATGCTAGATGGCTCCAGAAAGCCTTTGAGGTGTTTAGCGGGAAGATTTTTCATTGGTTGAAAATCCGGATTCCTTACAATATTATTTTTTGTTTATTTTGGAATTCCTCTCAAGCGTAACTCAATCCGAGCCTATGCGCAGAACTGCGTCGAATTGGTCACTTCGTGAGAGGGTACCATTGAGTTCACTTCCGTTTGTTGCCTCCGACTTGAGTTTTGATGTTTTATGCTAGCGAGGTGTATTTTGTGAGTAAGCATTGTGAATCATAAGAGATATCTTCTCTCTGATATAACAAAGCTCCCCAAGATATCAATTTGATTCACAATGTGTATGTATGGTTATGTAGGTGGTGTGTTGACAGATGAATAAATTAGAATTCTTTTAAGACGTGTATGAAATAGGCCTAATATTAGTATTATCGATATAGGTTTTAGTTTGTTTTTATGTTGTTGATGTGGGTTGTGAGTTGACTTATTTGCCCCATAACGAGGTGGAGGCGGGAGATAATGTGCATTCATGTGAGTGTCACATGATGAAAATGGTGAGAATGTTGGTCTTAGTACAAAATTTTTTTGTTTCGCTTCCATTTTTAGGTCAGTCCCTTCGTTGGTTAGGGTGGCGTGCGTTGAATGGTGATTTTGCTTTGGGAGATAGTTTATCGACATCATTGGGTTGATATTCGTGGTTTTCTCTTCACGTGGTTTTGGGAGATTGAAGTTGGAGCTAAGATGTGGGGATAATTTTCGTCTTTCTCTGTGGTGGAGAGATATTTGCTGGTTTACCCACCGATAGCTTTGGTCGTGTGGTCTCTTTCGCCTGGTGTGGTAGAAAAGTATCGCTTGAAGCTAATTATGATGGCTAACGTGTAGCGCAGAGCGACGAAGACGAAGGCTATTTTATATGGTACATCTACTTTTGGAAGGAGTTTTTCGTTCGCTAACACTAGAGTGGATGTACCTGGATTTGGAAAAAATGGTGTGAGTTTTTCCTGAAGGGGTATTGTCTGGATGGCGATTATGGAGTTGGGGTAAGGCATGGGGAATACAGTCCTGATGCTTATGGATGGTTTGTCATCATCCGTCCGAGCTAGTAGTGGTTGAGAATATGGGCAGTCGCGTCCGTGTGAGCGAGTGGGGTCCAAGTAATTCTTGCTTATAGCGGGTTCTTTAGCGTGCTCGCATTCCTGTGGTGTGGTGGTGGCAATCGTTTGTACGGGATATCCCGTTCTGGTATTTTCGTCAGTAGTAGTAGTAGGGGTCATTATTTTGGTTGTACTGCTGTCGTCAGTCTCGTTGCCATGGGTCGCTATGGTATTTACGTCAGTTTCAATCACTGTGCTGGTTGTGGAATCTTTTGCAGTGTGTGCAGTGTTGTGTGAGGCTGTGTTGTCAATCTTGTTGCCATGGGTCGCTATGAGGTATGCCTTTAGTTGTTCAAAGGTGGATGTGTCCTGCTTGGACTCTATCATCTGTTCAAATATGCTGTAGTCGAGTAAATCCTTGGCAGCCTTGACGAATTCGTTCTCAAGGTCAGGATACACGGCAATCTCGGGCGTGACGTGGGTCGTATAGGTCACGTTCAGGCTTGTGATAAATTGATTCACGTCATCTCCCGGACTGAATTCGTTTTTCAGTCTCATAACGTCAAGTATGGATTTGAGACGCCTTAATCTATCTTGGATGTCGACTATCTGGGCTATTGGTGGTATTGTCGGCTTGGCATGATCCAGGGCTTCCATCATCCTGTGTAAGTCGGCTTTCAAAAATTGTATATTTTCTGGTTTTGGGGGTGTGGGGCGAGTTCTTAATTCTTGGAGGAACTTCATCTGGTCTCTAATAAAGTCGAGAATTTCCGAGCGAGTTAATCTTGTATAGTCCATATTCTCCATTGCAACACGCTGACACCAATGATATATCTTAGTTATCCCGTTCTGACACCAGTGTTATATCTTAGGATATCCGTAAAAGCGTATGGTTTGCAAGAAGAATAATGGACAAGATTAATTTGATAAAAATCGTTTATTGAAATAACGAGTGTGAAAATTGTTGTTGTCGCCGTAGATAACGGTAGTAGTTCTCTGGAGTGGCCGAGGGGTCGGTGAGGTGTGGGTATCGTATGATACGTCGGAATCTCTCTTGGCCTGGTGCAAGGCGTGAGGTAGAAGTTGAGTTGATACGGTCACTTGGTGTAGGGACCAAGTCAGGAATATCTCAGTGGAATAGTGATGGTCAGGGAAGGTAGTAGTGGCCGAGGGAGTTGAGTTCGTCTCGGTAGGATACCGTTGTAAGTGGATACGGTCACTTGGTGCGGGAAATAAAGTCAGGAATATCTCAGCGAGTTGTAGCGGGTAGCGCTGTAGTGGTCAGGGGGTAAGGATGTCGCCTGGCTACGGTGAGGTGTTGAAGTAAGGCTGAGTGTCCGGGTGGGCGAGGGCGTGCGTGGTGGTGGGTGCGTAGCAGTTCCTTGATCCTCTCGTCTGGTGATATTCTCGGTTCCAGGCCGTCCGTCCAACTGCCGATTCTCAAAATGCCCGAGTTTATATGCTGGATGGCTCCAGAAAGCCTTTGAGGTGTTTAGCGGGAAGATTTTTCATTGGTTGAAAATCCGGATTCCTTACAATATTATTTTTTGTTTATTTTGGAATTCCTCTCAAGCGTAACTCAATCCGAGCCTATGCGCAGAACTGCGTCGAATTGGTCACTTCGTGAGAGGGTACCATTGAGTTCACTTCCGTTTGTTGCCTCCGACTTGAGTTTTGATGTTTTATGCTAGCGAGGTGTATTTTGTGAGTAAGCATTGTGAATCATAAGAGATATCTTCTCTCTGATATAACAATACTTTATTAACAAATTGAAATCTTTGAAATCTAACTAATTAAAAAAATATAAAAGGCAATAAAGAAAGAAGAGAACATTTTATTAGCAAACTTTTTTTGAAATTTAAACTAGATAAAAGATATAATGAGTCTTGCTAATTTTAGTCTTGTCTTTATTACAGCAATCAGAGTTAAAGTTGATAGTTTAACATAAAATTATGATTTCTTACATTTACAGGTTCTCTAGATTACTAATCTTTATCTTAAAGTGCAAAATAGACAGGTCGTATTGTGAGGCAGCCTTAAATAACGTTGAATCAAAAAGACGATAGGATAAGACAAGCAATCCTGAGTGAGCATGTGAAAGGAAATAAATGTTTAAGAACAAACAACAGTCAGTCAGTCAACATAGTAATGCACCCTTATTTGCTTCAGTTTAGTCATTTCAAACATTACCTAAAAAAACTTAAATAACTACTGAATGCCTAAAAAATATTTACTGAATTTTATTTCATAACTTTACCCTGAAGGTCTAACCATTCTACAGAATACCTTAATTTTACACTTTTCCAGTAATGTCTATTTAAATCATTTTTATCTTGATAACAAATTTTAAAAAACCAAGTCAGAAATGAGAATGATTTTTCAGGATTTTAATCTTTTTTTTCTTTTTTTCTTTCAGAAAAATATTTTTTTACTATAATGTATCATCAAATATTAATTGCAAATATTCCTGGAATATCTTCTTCTCAATATTTACATTTCTAACCATCCTATCAACTTATTTGTGTGCAGACCTCACCTATAAAGTGGAAGAAGGAAAGAATCCAGGTACTTATATTGGTGACATTGCAACAGATTCTAATGTGATGGAAAATGTAGAATTTAAAGATAAAAAACACATCAGATTTAGCCAATTACAAACAAGATATAAATGAAGAACCCCAATTATTCAAAGTCTCTCGGAAAACAGGAAAACTTTTACACTGCAGAGATCCTGGATGCTGAAGATTTGTGTAAATATAACAAAGAATGTTTTAAAATATTGGATGTGGCTGTACAAAAAGGAGCTTCTTCTATCAAAATATTAGAAATCAAAGTTATATACAAGATGTCAATGACCATCAACCTGAATTTCCTCACAAACAAATCAATATTGAATTTGAAGAAAATGATATTCAAGGAACAAAAATATTAATTCCAAATGCTGTAGATAAAGATGTTGGAGTTATCAATTCTCAGATTAGTTATGAACTTAAAAATATAAAAATGAACCATTTTCACTGGTTGTATCAAAAAAATTGATGGAACATCTAAACTTGAGATAATGTTAGAAGAAAAAACTTGATCGGGAAGTGAAAGATTCCTACTTGATACAAGTGGTTGCAAAAGATGGTGGAATTTCCCCAAAACAAAGTATTTTACATGTCCTTATCACCGTGATTGATGTTAATGATAATGCCCCTATATTTCACAAAAAGGTTTATAATGTTTCTATCAAAGAATGAACCAAGTGAAACATTGCCTGCAATCATTTTATCTGCTAAAGATTTGGATTTAGGTAATAATGCCAAAATCACCTATCATTTTAGCTCAAAGACAACTGAAGTAGCAAAAACACATTTTCAGCTAAATAGTGTTAATGGAAAATATTTTTACATCATAAATTTACATCAATACATGAAAAAAAACATAAGTTGTATGTAGAAGCCACAGATAAAGGTGCCTCTCCTCTCAGTTCAACTGCTCTAGTTTTGATAAATATGATAAGCCTAAAAACAATGCACCTTTTATCAAAGTTAATTTTGTTTCCACATCTGAAAATTCAATAAGAATTTTCAGAAGATATAAAAGTTGGCAGTTTCATTGCTATGTTAAAGTCACTGATGATGATATTGGACTGAATGGAGAGGTGAGCTGTGAAAATAGAGGATGATAAATTTAACTTCAGAAATTAGGTACAAAGAATATGAAGTAACCATAAAGAATCCTTTGATAGAGAAACACAAGACCACCATTATATAATAATAAGCTGTTGGGATAAAGGATCTCCATCCTTTGTATAACAAAAAAAAGTTCTCAATTGAAGTTATGGATATCAATGATGTTGAGCCACAATTTACAAAAGATACATTTAAATTCTTGATTGATGAGAATGAAACTCAAGAATTACTGTTGGCTACATCAATCCACTGACCCCAGACTTGGGAGCTGGAGGAAAACTTACGTATTCTCTGATCACCAATAACAAACACTTTTACTTTCAAAATAAGACAAAATGGATTATTATCAGCAATTATGTCTCTGATCATGAGTTTCAAGATACTTATGAGTTCCAGGTATTTGTGAAAGACAATGGAACACCATCTCTGAATAATACAGTGAATGTGATTGTTGAGGTAACTGATAAAAATGATAATGCTCCATATTTACATTTCCCAGTGTTAAACCTTACAATCTGGATGTGACATATTACCCACATCATACAAAGAACATCACCGAAATCAAGGCATCAGACAGTGATAGTCAGAGAATGCATTTCTAAAATATGAAATAATCAGAGGCAATGAGAAACAGATGTTCAGCATGAACCAGTACACTGGTTTGTTAGCTTTCAATCGCCAACTGAGACCAGAAAATGCTGGCTCCTATCAGCTGGACATTGTGGTCAAGGATAGTGGTAGCCCAGTTCTATCAGCAACAACTACTCTGTTTTTACACTGACTATCAGCAACAAGACATCTCAAATGTTAAATGTTTTGAGCTAGAAAGTGAAGAGAAGGTTCATCTTAATCTGGTCATTATTATTACAGTGATAGCAGTCACAATAGCTGTGTTTCATTACAGCTTCATTGTCAATCTGTATTATTCGCTGTAATGGTCAGCCAAATGTGGCCTATGCACAAGCACTTGATCCTTCCAATAGTATGTTGGTGAACAGAGACACTTGATTGATCCATCTTACCAAGTAAAACTCTTGGTTTTTCAACTGTTCAACCAATACCAGCAGACCAAACTTTTAACCAGGCTACACCACTCAGTGGATCAAAGAGATCAATTTTTTCAGACTAAACCATCACACTGCTGAATTGCCATCACAAGTAAGTACATTTAGATTTAATTAGAACAGAAAACAAAAAGTATGAAATTTGAAAAAAAATATTTTTATATCTAATATACATGTAAATATTTTTTATTAATTGTTTAATGAATAAATATAGTTTCTTTTCGAATCATTTTCTTTATTTTTATCTAAAATAATTAAACATATAATGCCCATCTAATATAATATATTTTCGGAAAATTTTTTAATACTATTTTTATACATTGCATGCAGATTTTAATTCATTTGTGTGTGTTGTGTGTGTTGTGTGTGTGTGTGTTGTGTGTGTGTGTGTGTTTCAAATGAACCATAATTGCTTTGTGTTTTTAAATTCTTATAAACTATTTTTGACATTTTTCAAGTAAACATTCATAATATTTTTCAAGTGAAATTTTCCTAAGATATAAATAAATTTATGCTAGAATTTTACATGTTTAAACTGTCCATATTTTGACCAAAAATACATAATCCAAATATTTTTAATAGAAAAAATAATCATATAAGTACTAAAACAACCATTGATAAAAATATAATCATATTGTTGTGAAATATTTAAATGTTGTACAATTTAATATATGGCTATTATTGTTATATTGCATCACAAACAGATGTACAGCCATAATACACCAGACTATTTCACCCAGGTATCTCAGGCATCTCATCAAGATGAAAATATACATCATCCAAATTTTCAGATCAAAATAAAAGAATAAAAAATAAAACTGATTTATGACTTACCTGCACTTTTTTGGATGATGTATATTTTCATCTTGATGAGATGCCTGAGATACCTGGGTGAAATAGTCTGGTGTATTATGGCTGTACATCTGTTTGTGATGCAAATAACAATAATAGCCATATATTAAATTGTACAACATTTAAATATTTCACAACAATATGATTAATTTTTATCAATGGTTGTTTAGTACTTATATGATTATTTTTTCTATTAAATATTTGGATTATGTATTTTGGTCAAAATATGGACAGTTTAAACATGTAAAATTTCTAGCATAAATTTATTTTATATCTGTAGGAAATTTCACTTGAAAAATATTATGAATGTTTTGACTTGAAAAATGTCAAAAATAGTTTATAGAATTTAAAAACACAAGCAATTATGGTTTCATTTGAAACACACACACACACACACACACACACACACACACACACACACACACACACAAATGATATTAAAATCTGCATGCAATGTATAAAAATAGTATTAAAAATTTTCCGAAATAATATATTATATTAGATGGGCATTTATATTTTTAATTATTTTAGATAAAAATAAAGAAAATGATTCGAAAAGAAACTATATTTTTATTTCATTAAACAATAATAAAAAATATTTTACATGTATATTAGATATAAAAATATTTTTTCAAATTTCATACTTTTGTTTTCTGTTCTAATTAAATCTAAATGTACTTACTTGTGATGGCAATTCAGCAGTGTGATGGTTTAGTCTTGAAAAATGTGATCTCTTTGATCCACTGAGTGGTGTAGTCCTGGTTAAAGTTTGGTCTGCTGGTATTGGTTGAACAGGTTGAAACCAAGAGTTTACTTGGTAAGATGGATCAATCAAGTGTCTGTTCACCAACATATCTATTGGAAGGATCAAGTGCTTGTGCATAGGCCACATTTGGCTGACCATTACAGCGAATAATACAGATTGACAATGAAGCTGTAATGAACACAGCTATTGTGACTGCTATCACTGTAATAATAATGACCAGATTAAGATGAACCTTCTCTTCACTTTCTAGCTCAACAACATTTAACATTTGAGATGTCTTGTTGCTGATAGTCAGTGTTAAAAACAGAGTAGTTGTTGCTGATAGAACTGGGCTACCACTATCCTTGACCACAATGTCCAGCTGATAGGAGCCAGCATTTTCTGGTCTCAGTTGGCGATTGAAAGCTAACAAACCAGTGTACTGGTTCATGCTGAACATCTGTTTCTCATTGCCTCTGATTATTTCATATTTTAGAAATGCATTCTCTTGACTATCACTGTCTGATGCCTTGATTTCGGTGATGTTCTTTGTATGATGTGGGTAATATGTCACATCCAGATTGTAAGGTTTAACACTGGGAAATGTAAAATATGGAGCATTATCATTTTATCAGTTACCTCAACAATCACATTCACTGTATTATTCAGAGATGGTGTTCCATTGTCTTTCACAAATACCTGGAACTCATAAGTATCTTGAAACTCATGATCAAGAGACATAATTGCTGATAATAATCCATTTGGTCTTATTTTGAAAGGTAAGAAGTGTTTGTTATTGGTGATCAGAGAATACGTAAGTTTTCCTCCAGCTCCCAAGTCTGGGTCAGTGGCATTGATGTAGCCAACAGTAATTCTTGAGTTTTCATTCTCATCAATCAAGAATTTAAATGTATCTTTTGTAAATTGTGGCTCAACATCATTGATATCCATAACTTCAATTGAGAACTTTTTTTTGTTATACAAAGGTGGAGATCCTTTATCCCAACAGCTTATTATTATATAATGGTGGTCTTGTGTTTCTCTATCAAAAGGATTCTTTATGGTTACTTCATATTTCTTTGTACCTAATTTCTGAAGTTGAAATTTATCATCCTCTATTTCACAGCTCACCTCTCCATTCAGTCCAATATCATCATCAGTGACTTTAACATAAGCAATGAAACTGCCAACTTTAATATCTTCTGAAATTCTTATTGAATTTTCAGATGTGGAAACAAAATTAACTTTGATAAAAGGTGCATTGTTTTCTAGGCTTATCATATTTATCAAAACTAGAGCAGTTGAACTGAGAGGAGAGGCACCTTTATCTGTGGCTTCTACATACAACTTATGTTTTTTTTCATGTATTGATGTAAATTTATGATGTAAAAATATTTTTCCATTAACACTATTTAGCTGAAAATGTGTTTTTGCTACTTCAGTTGTCTTTGAGCTAAAATGATAGGTGATTTTGGCATTATTACCTAAATCCAAATCTTTAGCAGATAAAATGATTGCAGGCAATGTTTCACTTGGTTCATTCTTGATAGAAACATTATAAACCTTTTGTGAAAATATAGGGGCATTATCATTAACATCAATCACGGTGATAAGGACATGTAAAATACTTTGTTTTGGGGAAATTCCACCATCTTTTGCAACCACTTGTATCAAGTAGGAATCTTTCACTTCCCGATCAAGTTTTTCTTCTAACATTATCTCAAGTTTAGATGTTCCATCAATTTTTTTTGATACAACCAGTGAAAATGGTTCATTTTTATATTTTTTAAGTTCATAACTAATCTGAGAATTGATAACTCCAACATCTTTATCTACAGCATTTGGAATTAATATTTTTGTTCCTTGAATATCATTTTCTTCAAATTCAATATTGATTTGTTTGTGAGGAAATTCAGGTTGATGGTCATTGACATCTTGTATTATAACTTTGATTTCTAATATTTTGATAGAAGAAGCTCCTTTTTGTACAGCCACATCCAATATTTTAAAACATTCTTTGTTATATTTACACAAATCTTCAGCATCCAGGATCTCTGCAGTGTAAAGTTTTCCTGTTTTCCGAGAGACTTTGAATAATTGGGGTTCTTCATTTATATCTTGTTGTAATTGGCTAAATCTGATGTGTTTTTTATCTTTAAATTCTACATTTTCCATCACATTAGAATCTGTTGCAATGTCACCAATATAAGTACCTGGATTCTTTCCTTCTTCCACTTTATAGGTGAGGTCTGCACACAAATAAGTTGATAGGATGGTTAGAAATGTAAATATTGAGAAGAAGATATTCCAGGAATATTTGCAATTAATATTTTGATGATACATTATAGTAAAAAAATATTTTTCTGAAAGAAAAAAAGAAAAAAAAGATTAAAATCCTGAAAAATCATTCTCATTTCTGACTTGGTTTTTTAAAATTTGTTATCAAGATAAAAATGATTTAACATAGACATTACTGGAAAAGTGTAAAATTAAGGTATTCTGTAGAATGGTTAGACCTTCAGGGTAAAGTATGAAATAAAATCATCAGTAAATATTTTTTAGGCATTCAGTAGATTATTTAAGTTTTTTTTAGGTAATGTTTGAAATGACTAAACTGAAGCAAATAAGGTGCATTACTACTGTTGACTGACTGACTGTTGTTTGTTCTTAAACATTTATTTCCCTTTCACATGCTCACTCAGGATTGCTTGTCTTATCCTATCGTCTTTTTGATTCAACGTTATTTAAGGCTGCCTCACAATACAGACCTGTCTATTTTGCACTTTAAGATAAAGATTAGTAAATCTAGAGAACCTGTAAATGTAAGAAATCATAATTTTATGTTAAACTATCAACTTTAACTCTGATTGCTGTAATAAAGACAAGACTAAAATTAGGCAAGACTCATTATATCTTTTATCTAGTTTAAATTTCAAAAAAAGTTTGCTAATAAAATGTTCTCTTCTTTCTTTATTGCCTTTTATATTTTTTTAATTAGTTTAGATTTCAAAGATTTCAATTTGTTAATAAAGTATTGTTATATCAGAGAGAAGATATCTCTTATGATTCACAATGCTTACTCACAAAATACACCTCGCTAGCATAAAACATCAAAACTCAAGTCGGAGGCAACAAACGGAAGTGAACTCAATGGTACCCTCTCACGAAGTGACCAATTCGACGCAGTTCTGCGCATAGGCTCGGATTGAGTTACGCTTGAGAGGAATTCCAAAATAAACAAAAAATAATATTGTAAGGAATCCGGATTTTCAACCAATGAAAAATCTTCCCGCTAAACACCTCAAAGGCTTTCTGGAGCCGATCGCGTAGCATATAAACCCAGGCATTTTTGAGAATAAGCAGTTGGACGGACGGCCTGGAACCGAGAATATCACCAGACGAGAGGATCAAGGAACTGCTACGCACCCACCACCACGCACGCCCTCGCCCACCCGGACACTCAGCCTTACTTCAACACCTCACCGTAGCCAGGCGACATCCTTACCCCCTGACCACTACAGCGCTACCCGCTACAACTCGCTGAGATATTCCTGACTTATTTCCCGCACCAAGTGACCGTATCCACTTACAACAGTATCCTACCGAGACGAACTCAACTCCCTCGGCCACTACTACCTTCCCTGACCATCACTATTCCACTGAGATATTCCTGACTTGGTCCCTACACCAAGTGACCGTATCAACTCAACTTCTACCACCTCACGCCTTGCACCAGGCCAAGAGAGATTCCGACGTATCATACGATACCCACACCTCACCGACCCCTCGGCCACTCCAGAGAACTACTACCGTTATCTACGGCGACAACAACAATTTTCACACTCGTTATTTCAATAAACGATTTTTATCAAATTAATCTTGTCCATTATTCTTCTTTGCAAACCATACGTTTTACGGATATCCTAAGATATATCACTGGTGTCAGAACGGGATAACTAAGATATATCATTGGTGTCAGCGTGTTGCAATGGAGAATATGGACTATACAAGATTAACTCGCTCGGAAATTCTCGACTTTATTAGAGACCAGATGAAGTTCCTCCAAGAATTAAGAACTCGCCCCACACCCCCAAAACCAGAACATATACAATTTTTGAAAGCCGACTTACACAGGATGATGGAAGCCCTGGATCATGCCAAGCCGACAATACCACCAATAGCCCAGATAGTCGACATCCAAGATAGATTAAGGCGTCTCAAATCCATACTTGACGTTATGAGACTGAAAAACGAATTCAGTCCGGGAGATGACGTGAATCAATTTATCACAAGCCTGAACGTGACCTATACGACCCACGTCACGCCCGAGATTGCCGTGTATCCTGACCTTGAGAACGAATTCGTCAAGGCTGCCAAGGATTTACTCGACTACAGCATATTTGAACAGATGATAGAGTCCAAGCAGGACACATCCACCTTTGAACAACTAAAGGCATACCTCATAGCGACCCATGGCAACAAGATTGACAACACAGCCTCACACAACACTGCACACACTGCAAAAGATTCCACAACCAGCACAGTGATTGAAACTGACGTAAATACCATAGCGACCCATGGCAACGAGACTGACGACAGCAGTACAACCAAAATAATGACCCCTACTACTACTACTGACGAAAATACCAGAACGGGATATCCCGTACAAACGATTGCCACCACCACACCAGGAATGCGAGCACGCTAAAGAACCCGCTATAAGCAAGAATTACTTGGACCCCACTCGCTCACACGGACGCGACTGCCCATATTCACAACCACTACTAGCTCGGACGGATGATGACAAACCATCCATAAGCATCAGGACTGTATTCCCCATGCCTTACCCCAACTCCATAATCGCCATCCAGACAATACCCCTTCAGGAAAAACTCACACCATTTTTTCCAAATCCAGGTACATCCACTCTAGTGTTAGCGAACGAAAAACTCCTTCCAAAAGTAGATGTACCATATAAAATAGCCTTCGTCTTCGTCGCTCTGCGCTACACGTTAGCCATCATAATTAGCTTCAAGCGATACTTTTCTACCACACCAGGCGAAAGAGACCACACGACCAAAGCTATCGGTGGGGTAAACCAGCAAATATCTCTCCACCACAGAGAAAGACGAAAATTATCCCCACATCTTAGCTCCAACTTCAATCTCCCAAAACCACGTGAAGAGAAAACCACGAATATCAACCCAATGATGTCGATAAACTATCTCCCAAAGCAAAATCACCATTCAACGCACGCCACCCTAACCAACGAAGGGACTGACCTAAAAATGGAAGCGAAACAAAAAAATTTTGTACTAAGACCAACATTCTCACCATTTTCATCATGTGACACTCACATGAATGCACATTATCTCCCGCCTCCACCTCGTTATGGGGCAAATAAGTCAACTCACAACCCACATCAACAACATAAAAACAAACTAAAACCTATATCGATAATACTAATATTAGGCCTATTTCATACACGTCTTAAAAGAATTCTAATTTATTCATCTGTCAACACACCACCTACATAACCATACATACACATTGTGAATCAAATTGATATCTTGGGGAGCTTTGTTATATCAGAGAGAAGATATCTCTTATGATTCACAATGCTTACTCACAAAATACACCTCGCTAGCATAAAACATCAAAACTCAAGTCGGAGGCAACAAACGGAAGTGAACTCAATGGTACCCTCTCACGAAGTGACCAATTCGACGCAGTTCTGCGCATAGGCTCGGATTGAGTTACGCTTGAGAGGAATTCCAAAATAAACAAAAAATAATATTGTAAGGAATCCGGATTTTCAACCAATGAAAAATCTTCCCGCTAAACACCTCAAAGGCTTTCTGGAGCCGATCGCGTAGCATATAAACCCAGGCATTTTTGAGAATAAGCAGTTGGACGGACGGCCTGGAACCGAGAATATCACCAGACGAGAGGATCAAGGAACTGCTACGCACCCACCACCACGCACGCCCTCGCCCACCCGGACACTCAGCCTTACTTCAACACCTCACCGTAGCCAGGCGACATCCTTACCCCCTGACCACTACAGCGCTACCCGCTACAACTCGCTGAGATATTCCTGACTTATTTCCCGCACCAAGTGACCGTATCCACTTACAACAGTATCCTACCGAGACGAACTCAACTCCCTCGGCCACTACTACCTTCCCTGACCATCACTATTCCACTGAGATATTCCTGACTTGGTCCCTACACCAAGTGACCGTATCAACTCAACTTCTACCACCTCACGCCTTGCACCAGGCCAAGAGAGATTCCGACGTATCATACGATACCCACACCTCACCGACCCCTCGGCCACTCCAGAGAACTACTACCGTTATCTACGGCGACAACAACAATTTTCACACTCGTTATTTCAATAAACGATTTTTATCAAATTAATCTTGTCCATTATTCTTCTTTGCAAACCATACGTTTTACGGATATCCTAAGATATATCACTGTATCCAGCCCCAGTTGTTTATCATACTACCCCTGACCAAGTGTTAGACATTCCATATAATATCTACATTCTCTATTAAAATCCAAGGGAAATAATATGTCAGAATGAAATTTGAATCGAAGCTCATGGATGGCGGCTGCAAAAATGTGTTGATTCCGTCAGCATGGGGGGGGGGGGGAACGCCTCAGGTACTAGGCAGTAAACTCAGCCTTTTTAAATCAAGGGGGCAGGTGTTGCCTGGGGGATGGCCCCTTGGAATCAACGCTGTTAATTACTTCTACAGTCCAGGCACAAGGCCTTATTAATGTGGGACAACCCACAAGCCGTGACTCATAGGTGGTGGGTGCAAAAAAATGCATTGATCCCATCTGCATTCCCCCTTAAGAGGGGCGCCTCAGGCACTGGGCAATAAACCCAGCCCTGCCCTGCCCCTTTAAATCAAGGGGGTAGGTGTTGCCTGGGGGAATGGACCCCTGGGATCAACAATATTAGCTTGTAAGGCCCAGGGCTGAAGCCACTGGACACATGACTCCGAAGTTGTATTTATGTATACAACAAAATAGCACTTTACAGTGTGAATGGGAAGGCTAATTTGCATATTGATATTGAAAATTTAATTTTGATAGATATGTGCTATGTATTATTGATTTTTAATTGTTTGGTTTTATCTTAATGAATATGAGCAAAAATCTCGGGGATAAATCTTAAAAGAAATCCATTAAAAAGAAGAAATAACTGTAATTTTATTCTTTACTTGCTAATTTAACTAAATTATTAGGAAAATTTAGCAACGAAAGATGGGAGTGATGGAAGAGTAAATTTCAGTTGTTCTATTTTTCGATTATCTGTATTCTTATTTAGTTCTATTAGCCTTTCTAATTTAATATAATACTTTATTACATTAAAACTGAAATACTTGCACCTGGAGGTTGCATATAGTACATAATAATTGACTTGTAAAGGAAAAATATTTAGCAATAAATTCTTAAGATATTTTATCAGCACTTCTCAATTTCTTTTAGATATGCCTTACAGTGAGCAATGAAGCTATTAACAAACAGGTAAATGTTTCTCAAAAGTCAATTGGGATTATGACCGACTTGGATGGCTAAACAAAACATTTCACATTTTCATCATTTTCATCATGGATAAAAATAGATGTAGGAGTTTGACAAGCAATACAAAGGGAAGTAATTCCTACAGAGGCAAACACTTTTTTTTATCTTTAAAAAAAATTAAAACATTATGTGAATGACTGATTCTCTTTAAAATTGTCTATTTTAACAAATAAATATTCTAATTAGATTTGTAATTAATTATTCTAATACCTGCACTTCTTGAGTTTATAATTATAAATTTAAGAAATTTACTTTTATTCATTTTTATTTATATATTTAATATTTACAAATATATAATATATATGAAAAAAATCAAAAAAACAAAAACAAAAAACACTTGTATACATATATACAAAATATATGGTATTAACTAAAATGTATCTACCTTCAGTCAAACATGAGAGTAAAATGTATTGAAGGGAGAGTTCTTTAAATAAAGTTCATATGGTGGTCATATTGATGAATATATATATATATATATATATATATATATATATATATATATATATATATATATGTATGTATGTATGTATGTATGAAGTGGAATTTATGCAAGAAAGTAATTCATACAGGAATGTTTGATGCAATGATGAAAAATATTCTTTTTAGTGAAATAGGTTAAATATTTAGTTCCATGTCCAGTTTAAAAGAGGAAGACAAAAGAAAATTTCTCTAAGATAAAATAATATTAAAACCAATATAGAACTGAAAGATTCTTTTGATGATTATTGATAAAACATGCATATAAATTTTATAGATATCTTACATTGGTTACAAGGGTAAAATCCAATGGTAATCCTTTGAATAAGTTTTTCTTGTGTCTGGTATGGTTACTGCTGCTGCTGCTGATTTTGTGTGTCAAGAAGATTGCGTGTGTGTGTGTGTGTGTGTGTGTGTGTGAGAGAGAGAGAGATTTCCTGTACTTTTTTTTAATGTATGTGTGACTATGCAAATATGTATGTGTTTTGTGCAAGTTGAGAGAGAAAGAGGGTAGTAGTCCTAGCAAGTAAAATGTTTGTGCAATGGCTGCCCCACTTGTTATCTACTAAGCTTTGCACATAACTTGAGTAAGCAAAGCTGATAAGTTTTTAATCCTTTAAATAAACTGATTTTTTTTTGTTCTTAGTTAAATTCACTTAAAATTGGGGAAATATAAAATTATACAATTAATATTTGGTCTAATTCGTTAATCATTTATTTTAAAAACCTTAATGAAGGTCTTTCTGACACAATGTAATAAAAAAAACGAGGTTATTCTTCTTACAGTAACTACTTTCTTCTTTCTATCCAAGTTGAATAAATGTCCTACCAAAAAGGAGCCTTATAAATGGCTCCTTTCTAAAGGATTATGCAATAATATTTATATTTAATAGCTATAAAAATTATTTTTAATTATTGGAACATTGAATTTATAATTATAAATTTAAGAATACAGTTAGTATTTAATGTGCAAATTATGTTAGTTTAATATTAGTTTAGATAAAAGGTTTAATATACAGATATGATTGAGCATAGTTGCCAAACAACTTCAAAATTAAAATGACATTATTTGTTTAAACCAGTTTTTATGATTCAAATTCATCTGATTTATGTTATGAGTCTTTTTGAGAGTACCAAAAATAGATATTTAGAAATATTACATAGAAAAATTAAAATAGAAGCCTAAAAAAAACGACCAAAGATATTTTTATTTTATTTCCCTGACGACAATATTATTAGGAGCGTGTTAGATGAATTTCTTGGTGCATCAGTGAAGAGATTGAGTTTTATAGAATTAAATATACTGATGTAATAGTAGCAAGTACTGTTAACTAATTTAAAGAAATATTTTTGATTTATTATTTACTTTCCTAAAGGCCACCTTTGGTGGCTATTAAATTGATACCTGTTCACATCATATTTATAGAATTTATATAATAATTAATTGCAAATAAATAAATAAAATAAATTGTTTCAGATAATCAAATGAATACTAAAATGTACATTTTTATATAATTCCTATATTCTATTTGGAAGCAAGGATAAAAGTGAATATATAAAATTAGATATTTTCTGTTTTGTGATATTCAAAGATTAACATTTGGTACAGGAGGAAGTGGTCTTGTGTTCGATGTTTGTTGGTCATTAATTTCAACAAGGTTTCTGGATTGTGGATATGGAGTGGAAATGTCATTTTTATTCAGATGTCCTGAGTGATTTGCAAATTTGGAAGGAAGATCTGGAAAAAAATGTTAAAAGTTTAAATATATATGAATATTAAAATAAATGAAACATTCAGGTATATTAATTCTGTAGATATATCGATCTTTGAAATGTTTATTATTACTAGCTGATGTTGATAATATCATCCATTATCTCATGTCTCTCCTTTTCTCTTACTTTGCCTACATTTTCTTATTCTCCCCTTCTCATTGAACATTCCCATTTTTATCTAAATATTATAAAGAACATGAGTTAGTCTCATATGTAAAAAAGGAATAATGAATACACAAATATTTTTCATCTTCTATTTCATCTTTCTTTTGTTCTATCTTTCTATAAAGATTTTTAATGTATCACAATCTTTTACATTTTCTATCTCTACCTGCCTTTCACTTTTTTTCTCGTTGTTTCCTGATATTCAACTCATAAGTATTATCTCTCTATATCTTTCTCATTTATTTGAAACTCATGATCAAAAAACAAAACAACCTGATGGGAGCAGAAGAATAGATTGGTTAAAATCTGTTAAAAATATTAAGAATACTAAAAAGGGGTTCAATTGTCTGAACAATTTCCGATATGTTAATGACTCTTTGCAAAGTTTTCTCCAATAAAACAACTTTTACTTTATACATTGCATTTGAATAAAAGAAGTAAAAGGTTTACAAAAAACAAACAGTTGTAATTTGTGTATCAGAAAGTTTTAAAATAAACTGAAAATAATAATTAGAAATATCAAATTTATGAGTTTTTTCATCTATAATAAGAATTCTTACTAATTCAATAAAAGTTAAGGGGACAATATCTTTGATAACTGTGATCTACTATTCACTGAATAAATATAACTTACCTATCCTTTCTATATCCCCATCTCTCCAATTATGACTAATTTTTGATTTTGGTGCAGACCTCCAAGTAAAGTAATCAGGAGGTATTGACATATTCTGTGTGTACATCTATTAAAAATAAGACAAAATGACAAAATGTATATACATACATATATATATATAGAACTGGGCAAAATAGAGCTGTTAATAAAAATAGGATGTAAAGATTTAGTGTAAAACAGTGATTGTTTTTCTAAGTTAATAGTGGCCAATAACTTTTATGCCAACTTGTATATGTTTTATATGAAGCAAATCTTTAAGAAAAGGATCAGGGTGATGTTTCTAGTAACAAAATATTTTTTACAAAAAAAATAAATAAAATAGATAAAAATAAATAGGTAAATACTGTCAAATTTATTTTTCTAAATCACGTTCTTCTCTAAATATGGCCCCTAATTCAAAATATTTACTGCTCTTTTGACAATTTTGAAAAAAAACAACAGTTTTTGAAGATGAATTCAATTTAGATAAGAAATTATTTTAAATGAAAGAAGAATTACAAAAAAGTAAGTAGATCGGCCTATGAATTTTTAAATCAATATGATACATAGATTAAGATTTGCTTATGATAAAAATCATTAAAAAGAACTTTATATAAACTAACTGAAACAGTACATTAAATCCAAAAACAAAATATATTCCAATATATTAATCATAATATTAAAATTAAATTTATCAATATTTTGTACATACCTGTGATGATACAGCTGAAGTAAGTTGTCGTTCAGGGATATTCTCTCTACTGGATCCAGTCAGGGAAGTATTCCTGGTTAGAGTTTGGTCTGTTGGTATAGGCCAAGAGTTTGGCTGGTAAGAAGGATCAATCAAGTGTCTCTGTTCACCAACATATCTATTGGAAGGATCAAGTGCTTGTGCATAGGCCACATTTGGCTGACCATTACAGCGAATAATACAGATTGACAATGAAGCTGTAATGAACACAGCTATTGTGACTGCTATCACTGTAATAATAATGACCAGATTAAGATGAACCTTCTCTTCACTTTCTAGCTCAACAACATTTAACATTTGAGATGTCTTGTTGCTGATAGTCAGTGTTAAAAACAGAGTAGTTGTTGCTGATAGAACTGGGCTACCACTATCCTTGACCACAATGTCCAGCTGATAGGAGCCAGCATTTTCTGGTTTCAGTTGGCGATTGAAAGCTAACAAACCAGTGTACTGGTTCATGCTAACATCTGTTTCTCATTGCCTCTGATTATTTCATATTTTAGAAATGCATTCTCTTGACTATCACTGTCTGATGCCTTGATTTCGGTGATGTTCTTTGTATGATGTGGGTAATATGTCACATCCAGATTGTAAGGTTTAACACTGGGAAATGTAAAATATGGAGCATTATCATTTTTATCAGTTACCTCAACAATCACATTCACTGTATTATTGAGAGATGGTGTCCCATTGTCTTTCACAAATACCTGGAACTCATAAGTATCTTGAAACTCATGATCAAGAGACATAATTGCTGATAGTAATCCATTTGGTCTTATTTTGAAAGGTAAGAAGTGTTTGTTATTGGTGATCAGAGAATACGTAAGTTTTCCTCCAGCTCCCAAGTCTGGGTCAGTGGCATTGATGTAGCCAACAGTAATTCTTGAGTTTTCATTCTCATCAATCAAGAATTTAAATGTATCTTTTGTAAATTGTGGTTCAACATCATTAATATCCATAACTTTTAAAGTGAACTTGCTGTTACTATGAAGAGGAGGAGATCCTTTGTCCTGACAACTGATTACAACATCATGATGATCTTCTGTTTCTCTGTCTAATTGCTTCTTTAAAGTTACTTCATATTTCTTTGTTCCCATGCTTTGTATTTGAAAATTTTCATGGTGAAGGTGACAGGTCACTTCTCCATTTGGTCCATCATCATGGTCAATGATTTTTACATAAGCAACAAAACTTCCAATTCTGATATCTTCAGGAATATCTACTGTGTTCTCTTTTGATGTAGAAGCAAAATTCACTTTTATTAAGGGTGGATTATTTTGCTGGTCAATTATTTTAACAAGAACCATTGTAACTGAACTCAAAGGAGGATTACCTCCATCTGTAGCTTCTACATAAATTTTATGAATTAGTTTTTGTCCAGTTTCTACATACTTTTGTAAAAATAGTTCTCCAGTGTTTTTATTTAATCTGAAGATATTTTTTGCACTCTCTGTAGTTTTAGAACTAAAACTGTATATAATTTTTCCATTGGACCCAGAATCAAGGTCTGTAGCTGTCATTACAATAATGGGTATTGTTTCACTTGGTTCATTCTTAATAGAAATATTGAATAACCTTTTTGAAAATATGGGAGCATTATCATTGATATCAATTACTGAGATATGAACATTTAAAATAGTTTGTTTCATTGGAGATCCTCCATCTTTGGCAACAATTTGGATCAAGTAAGACATCTTTTTTTCTCTATCAAGTCTTTCTTCTAAACTTATTTCAAGTTTTGCAGATTCATCCACTTTTTTTGAAACAAACAATTCAAATGGCTCATCTTTATATTTTTTCATTTCATAAGAAATCTGAGAATTAATTAATCCAACATCTTTGTCTATGGCACTTGGAATGGATTTTCTCATTCCAATACCATCACCTTCATAAAATTCTATATTGATTTCTTTAACTGGAAATTCAGGTTGATGATCATTAACATCTTGAATTATAATTTTCACTTCTAATATTTTAATGGTTGAAGTTCCTTTTTGAATAGCAACATCCATCATTTGAAAACATTCTTCATTACTTTTACACATCACCTCAGCATCCAATGTTTCTGTTGTATATAATTTCCCAGTCTTTTTAGAGACTCGGAATAATTGGGAATTTCCAGTTAATTGTTGTAATTGATTAAATGTAAT
Source organism: Doryteuthis pealeii (assembly GCA_023376005.1). Classification (NCBI taxonomy): domain Eukaryota; kingdom Metazoa; phylum Mollusca; class Cephalopoda; order Myopsida; family Loliginidae; genus Doryteuthis; species Doryteuthis pealeii. The sequence continues at coordinate 21,093,033 of CM042151.1, forward strand.
CTTATTAAGATTTTCATAATCTTTTGCTATTTGTGAATCAGCAGCAATATCTCCAATGTAGGTACCAGGTTTTTTTCCTTCTTCTACAGTGTAAGTGAGGTCTACACAGAGACACTTTGAAAGGACAGATATCAAGACATATAGATGTATGATCTTCATCCAATTAAATATTATCTTCTGGTCAATTAAGGAATCCATTGAATGATCGCTGTTTTTTCACACCTGTAAATATAAATATTCAATCACATATTTTAAATCATTAAAGACTATGTTCAGAAATTAAACAATGTTGCAACATAAACTCATATTAACACATTCTCTTTTTCTCATGTGATATGTAAGTTTATGTAATTTTTATATTTTGATAATTAATTCTAGTCATTAAACATATCTTTATAGTAAATAATTTTCTTTCTTAAAAGAACTGAAAATGATTGTAATTTACTAAATTTTTTACAATCACTCTTTTGATATTGTCATACTAACACACACTCTTTTTCACAAGAGAATTTTTACATTTCAATAACACACATTTTTATTCTCTGGGACTTTGATATAAAACAGATCACTCCAGAAAACCAAACTTAATTGTAATAAACAAGAAATGAATATGTTAGTTAGTTGACTTTGCCATTCCAGCAGTTCAAAGTTCAAATAAGTCAAAGAAAAAAAATATCTGGACCTTGCAGAGAGTTAATAAGTTGTGAAATATGAAGGTGACAATAATACTAATCATAGTTGAAGCACACAGAAAAAGAGAATGGAGAAACTAGAAATTCAAGGAAGAATTGAGACTATTCAGCAATATTAAGATCAGTAAGAATACTGTAATAAACAGGGTTAGTAGCAAGGGTATGATGACGAGGAAAAACAAACACAGATTTTAGGTTTCAATAATTGTATTGGAAAAAGAAACATGAAAGCAAGGAAAAGATAGAAATTAATTTTAAAGGAGATTTTGGTGATAGTTGTGTCTTGAATAATAAAGACAGTGAAAGTGGGGTGGTGATCTGGGCAGAATTTTGTGTTTTGGTATTCTGAAGTCGATAGCGGGTTAGTTCGTGTACGAAAGTTGGCATATTCTTGCTGTCGTAGGATATTTGCCCCTTTAACTTGCCGGTCGGTCAGAGTAGGGGTAGAGGTAGGTGAGGATGTAGGTCGGCCGCCTTGTGATGTGCTCGCCGCTGTTGCTGGTGGTGTCTCTGTGTTGTCGGTTCTTCAAAGTCGATTTATATGGGTTTGTGTGATCCGATTCGGATCCCACAAGCCTTTTTTATTTTGGGGGGAAAGAGTTTTCAATTGGACGAAAATGTGAGTTTATTTACAAAATTATTTTCTTTATTGTTTAGGAATTCTTGTTTTCCAACCGGAAGTTCAATCTGGAGCCTATGCATGGAAACGTGTTATTTTGGTCACTTCGTTTTAGGCTACCATGGAGTAAACTTCCGCTTGGCGTTAACAACTTATGTTTTGTTTTGTTGTCGAGTGTATGTATCTTTTTATTGCGGTGTGTGTGTGCAAATTGAACTGCTGAATTAGTGAATCGAGACATATCTATTTTTTGTGTATTTAACAATACTTAGAAGAGTCCTGGAGAGCTGAGTAAATTTGTCACTTGAACTTCAGTGAAAAATACCAGTTATTACTGATGTGAAAACTCACAAAGAGTAAGATAATAATAATAATGTAGAAATAATGGGAAATCGGATTGACTTTCTATGAATATAGGCTGCTGTTGTTGTTCTTTCAGGTATACAAGTGTTAATAACAGCCCTGCTGAGAGACAGCCAAGGAAGAGCCCAGCTGAGAGACAGCCAGCCGAGAGTCAAAGAAAAGTGTGGACAAGAGAAGACAACCTACAAGTACTCCGATGTTACTTTAAAAGGAACCCAGCATAAAGAGGTTATAGAAAAAGAATGATTCAAATTTGGAATGACAATAATAATTTCAGCACAACTAGAGAGACTGATAGACTAAGCCAGGATGATCTTAAAAAGAAAAATTTCCACTGATCTAGAGATAATAGAAATATGTGGAAATGAAAATTAAGGGATATATGATCAAGAGGAAACACCTAAACAAAGTGAGACACAATACACTTACAACCAAAACATCTTACAAAATTAGCATTACAACACCAGAACTAACACAAGAACAAAGAAACAATATAGAGCTGATAAATCAAATAATGACTGATAAAAAAAGTACATTACTGAGAAACATAAAATAGCAAAGAGTCTTGATAGAAACCGAGAAGATAAATAAAATATTAAATAACATCTCAACAGACAACAACACTGAACTATGTAATCTTATCTATGCAGGAGAAAAATTAGTTTGTTATAAAATTGGAATACTCTTATGGAACAGAAACAGAAACAAAAGCTAGTTGGGAGTTTTAGACTGGAAGGACAAATAAAAAAACATGAAAGGGAAAAAAAACGCAAATACAAATTCAATTAAAACGACTTTGAAAAGACAACGGCAAATTAAGTTGGAAGAAATAAATCAAGAATATTAGCCATAGAAGGAAGACTCAAAAGATACCGAGATAGAACCAAACAATACAAACAAAATAGGACATTCTGTAACAACAAAAAGAAGTTTTACAAACAAATTGGTGGAGAAAAAACAAACAAATGAAAATCCAAATTATGAGTAATATGATATTTTTTTAAAAGAAAGTATGTAACATAAAAATGAATATTCTAAAAAAAGAAAACAAAAACTGAAAGAAAAATGATAGAAAAAATAATGTTAATGAAAACAGCCACCATTTTTAACCATTGTAAGAGTTTCAAGGCCAAATGTCCTCATTTTCTGATTAGAAAGATTTTTTAACATAAAAGAAGAATAAATAATCAAATGTATTTTATTATAAAGTTAACTGATGAGAGGAACAAAAATTTTACAAAAATTGTTCATTTTCTGGTTATTTTGTTAAAAATAATTCCTCTCACTTTCTAGATATTTCAAGACATAAATGCCTTATTGAACTATAATGACAAAGAGAAGACTTACACATCAAAATAATTATTTGAATAAAGAAAATGGTGATATGTTAAAAAAGAAGGGAAATAACTAACACCATGTTTTAGAAAAAACAAACTTAAATTTAAATGAAGCAGAATAAAGTTTTCTTACCTTTACTTGAGATTGTTATGATGTGTTCTCATAAAAATTACGTCTGATACTAGTGATATTGTGTGCCAACAGGAAAAAGTCTAGGAATGTCTATATGTGTGTGTATTCTCAATGTGTGCATTCTATATGTGTAAGTGGGAAAGAAAAGCCAGTAGTCCTATTAACTATAATATGTGTGTAATGGCGGCTGAATTTGCTTATAGTCTCATAAAGTTTAGAAAATATTTTAGTAACAGAAATAATATTTATAAATATATTTTTCATTTATTCTTAGATATGATTTATTGTGTAAACAAAATAAAAACTAAAAATTAAAGTAAACGAAAAAAATCTTTCAACTATTGCTCCCACAATGCATTTGTAAATAATTTTATTCATCTTTCACAGGCTACTTTCTTCTCTCTATCCATTGATGATTGCTATTCAAAACATCATGGAAAACTTCACTAAAAATGATGTATAATTTAATTTTAGAATATTTTACAATAAATGCAAAATATAATTAATTTTAATTGTTATTATAAAAGTATTTTATTTAAAAAAAGATCAAAAAAGGAAGTCTGTATGATCATTGTGATAAATATCAAATAATAATGTTAGGGGAAATTTTCTTTATCTCTTCCTTTTAAAGATTTTTAGTAAATAACTTTTTGTATTGATCATAGAAATTTATTCTAAAATGCATATTATAATAGGACTTACATTTTTATGATCATACTATAACCTTAGAGAATATACAAGCAAGGCAGAAGTAATAGGGCAGTCTATAAACACAATATAAAACACTAGCTTCATATTATGCCTTCTATACTGTATTCCCTCTGCTCTATCATACATGTCTATGAGTTATATATATATATATGTATGAGAGAGAGAGAGAGAGAGAGAGAGAGAGAGAGAGAAAAGACTAATTATAGTATATGGTGTGAATAGATGGTATGAAAATGTGAATTTTTGTTGACGTGTGTAAAGAATACAATAATTTTAGTTAAAATGTGGCACTGGTGGCAGTGGTCTTGTGTTTGAAGTTTGTTCATTATTCATTTCTACAAGGTTTCTGGATTGTGGATATGGAACAGAAATATCACTTTTGCTCAGTTGTCCAATGTGAGTTGAAGACTTAGAAGAAAGAAGATCTGAAATGAGAAAATTGAAATAGGTGAAGAAATAGAAAGAAAAAAATGCAAATTCTGATGGCACAAAGACTGAGATGATATCTAAATATGAGGGTGAGTCAAAAAGTAATGCCATTTTCTTTATTTCATGTGAAGTTTTTTTTATAAAACTAAGGCCTACATTGAGACCCTAATGAGGCTCAGAGCAATAATCCGACGAGTAAGACCCAACTTTCCAATTGACAATGTCCTCCTTCTGAAAGACAATGCTTGACCACACACAATCATCAGGACAAAGGAGATAATCACCTTATTTGGGTGGACAACTTAACCGTATCCTCCATACTCACCAGATTTGGTGCCTGCAGACTATCATCTTTTCGGCCCCATGAAAGAGGTTTTGAGAGACAAATGACATTCCAGTGATGAGGAAATGAAATCTGTAGAGAAGAAGTGGCTCAAAGAACAGTCAACAGAATTTTACGGTGCAGGGATACATGCTCTAATTTGAAGGTGGAACATTGCTATTGAGAAACAGTGATTATGTGGAGAAGTAGCGATGTGATCCACAGAGGACCAGTTTCATTTTGATGTACGATACATGTTTCCTGTATTGGTAATTATACCTGTCCTAAACAAAATGCCATTACCTATTGACTCACCCTCGTATATTATGTATGTGTGTGTGTATTTTATGTAAAATTAAAAAATTCTTATATACTTTTATTTACTTCCCATTCATTAACTAAGAAATGAGAGTAATAGAAAACTTTACCATGACCAAAATTATTTGTTATTTTACAATTAAGTAGAGTGGCATAAAAATTACAGGTATTAAAAATGAAATTTGAGAATTATTTGAGTTTTGGTTGGTCTGTTTGGATTTACTTTGTGCTATTGCTCTAGAGAAAGGCATGAATCTACTTCTCCCCCTGCTTATCAATGTATTCTCTTATTTCATAATTGTTTAAACTTGATCAGAGATTCTTTTTCAACACAAGATTATGAAAGATTAAAATATCAGAATATATTGGATTCTCTAGCCCAGTAAGTTAACGAGTATAGGAGAAGAGCAACCAAATTTATACTCTGGAGAAGGCAATAGAAAACTACTACACTACTAATTCCAGGAACTGTTATTATAATTCATGGTTTACTGATAAAGGAAGTTGTGGAGAGCCATCACCACCAACATCTGGAAGGACATTCCATTCCATTTCATTGTTAGGAAAACAAATTGAACAAAAATAATAACAAGAGTAAAACAATAAAGAAGGGATATTTTACAAGTAAAATATTTGAATTAACAATATTTCCCACTTAATAAATCTATTATTTACTGATTTACTTACCTGTCTTTTCTTGACTCTGAATTTTGTCTTCTTCAATCCATTCATGCTCTCTTTCATTTTGAGATGGTACAGCTGATCTCCAAGTAAAATAATCAGGAGGAATTGATACGTTCTGAGTATACATCTGTCAATAGAGAGAAAAATGAAAACAATTATATAAGATTTTTTGTTTATAATCATAAGTAAAAAAGTTGTATTGTTACAGATTGCATAAGAATATTCCTTATAAAAAGAAGACAAAAACTTGTTTATTCTCAAATTAAGATCATAATAATATACTAGAATATTCTTTCTTTCTGTAATTTATCAAGGAAAAATAAATTCATAAAAATTTTGAATAATGTTGAATTACTTTGAATTACTGATAAATAAGTACACCCCTAACATATTTAAATAAAAAGTTAATTTTCTGTTCAACAATAAATATCAGGATTTTATTATTTCTAGGGGAACATTATACAATTAAAATTACTATCATTTATTACCAAACTGTACAGTATTGAAACTATGTAACCAAAAATAAAACTGTACATTAAAGATCTGTGTTGACTTTCAGACTGCTACATATTTACATTTTCAATAGTTAAAGATGTGTTTCAATTTTATTTTTGGTAACAGTTTCAATGCCGTAGAATTTGGTAATGAATAATAATTAATAACAATATCCATTTTGATTATTTAATGTTCCACTAGAAATAATAAAATCCTGCTATCTTTGATTGAAAAGAAAATTCATTTTTTTGGTAGTTGGTTTTGAAGGCTATCACAATGCAAGTGTAAAGGAAAATAAGTCTGGAGCTCCAGACTTCCAGAAATCTTCCAACGAAGAGATCTTTATCTCAAAATATTAAGAGAATAAATCAAAGGTAAATAAACAACATCATAGTTACCTTATTTTTCTTTACACTTGCATTGTGATAGCCTTCAAAACCAACCACCAAACCAATATAAACACAATGCTCCAAGCAAATTATAAAACACTTTTATTCATTTTTTTATAGAATGTTGTTGAGGTGTACTTATTTATAGGAGATAATTTATTTGAAAAAATTATGTCACATGTCTTTAACAAATAAAGTTTAAGAAAAGAGATGAAAACAATATTACAATAATAAATGAAATAACACAATGAATAACTCTAAAAAGACATTCATGGACTTATAACCAACAAGAAAACATTAAATAAATGTTGTAATTTGATTCTTGAATTATAAGAAATTGGATGTAACAGTTCGCCATTATTATTTGTCAATAAAAAGGTGGTAGGACTCTCTCCCTCAAAAGTTAACAGTAGACTGGAGTCAAATTTATTACAATTACCTTCCTGAGCAAATGTGACAATAAACATGTAGACTAAAATTAAAGCTATCATTAATCATCAGATTAAGATCTTTTAGAGAAACCTTATTAATAAAAATTGCTCTTATTTGATGATATTGTTTAAAATTGACCTGAAACAGATATATAAAACTAACAAGTAAATACTGACTTGATTTGAATGTCAAATGTAAGCAGGTAATTGACATATCCACTATGCCAGCATACTACTTCTTGAACAGCATGATTAAATTAAGCTGAACATATTAAGTTAGTCAGAGTACACAGATACCAGGCATGGGGCTAGGGAGTAACATTTTGATCCTAGGTGGAGTACAGAGATTCTCCATTCCTAGGCAGAGGTACCAATTCACATATAAATTATACATTTTTTATGCTAGTAATAAGTAAGTCTTAAAAAGGAATGACCAGTCATACATATCAAGAGAAAAACAAGTTGCATACCTAATGTATACCCTATGATGAAAAAGAAAAAGAATAAACAATTAGTGTTAACATTTTTAGGACTATCAGGAATACAAAATTTGATACAAATATAATTGTATCTTCATCTTCATCTTTGTTAAAGACTTTCTCATTTTCTCTTTGAAACTTTCTAGTCAAGAAAACAGACATCCTTAATTGTTGACTGGCTTTAAAAACATCCCAACTGTTAATTCAAGTACATATACAAGAAAAACAAATAAAAATAATTGCAATATATCAATGAAGACAAAGACATCAATTTGATCCCTGTATGTACATTTTGTTAATTTACTTCTTAGTTTTTCTTTCATTTAACTGCTTCTACCACAAAAGTTTCAGAAGGAAATGAAATTGGCAATCTGCCACTTTCTTTTTTGTTTTCTGAAACAGTTGTTAACCATTTCTGGCTAAAACTATTGCAGTTGATTTTGAATTCAGAATGCTCTTTTCCTACACTGGTTGTCAACCAAGGCCAGTCTACCCTATTATCTTATCCATAGCTAAGAAGAGGAGATATAAATTCATGCCTTTCTCAAAGGTATTAGGGCAAAATAGGTATGAACAACCTTAGTTGAAATTTGAACCTGGTTTCTATTTTTCACCCCAATAACCATTATGCTGCCAGCAACTGCACATTTAGTTACTAATTAAACATATTTATATGTCTAAATGAACAGAGAAAGCAAGACTAGATCAGTCATTAAATTTTCCAATATTCATCACAAGTCAGTCTTTTATCAAGTATATAAAAGATGAAAAAATTAAAAAAACTTACCTGGGATTGTATTTCTGAAGATCCTTGAGATTTTGATCCAGAAGTTAGTTGTCGCCTCGATCCTGACAATGGAGTATTTGTTATGAGAGTATGATCTGTTGGCACAGGTTGAACAGGATATGGCCAAGTATTTCCTGGGTAAGGATCAATCAAGTGTCTCTGTTCACCAACATATCTATTGGAAGGATCAAGTGCTTGTGCATAGGCCACATTTGGCTGACCATTACAGCGAATAATACAGATTGACAATGAAGCTGTAATGAACACAGCTATTGTGACTGCTATCACTGTAATAATAATGACCAGATTAAGATGAACCTTCTCTTCACTTTCTAGTTCAACAACATTTAACATTTGAGATGTCTTGTTGCTGATAGTCAGTGTTAAAAACAGAGTAGTTGTTGCTGATAGAACTGGGCTACCACTATCCTTGACCACAATGTCCAGCTGATAGGAGCCAGCATTTTCTGGTCTCAGTTGGCGATTGAAAGCTAACAAACCAGTGTACTGGTTCATGCTGAACATCTGTTTCTCATTGCCTCTGATTATTTCATATTTTAGAAATGCATTCTCTTGACTATCACTGTCTGATGCCTTGATTTCGGTGATGTTCTTTGTATGATGTGGGTAATATGTCACATCCAGATTGTAAGGTTTAACACTGGGAAATGTAAAATATGGAGCATTATCATTTTTATCAGTTACCTCAACAATCACATTCACTGTATTATTGAGAGATGGTGTTCCATTGTCTTTCACAAATACCTGGAACTCATAAGTATCTTGAAACTCATGATCAAGAGACATAATTGCTGATAATAATCCATTTGGTCTTATTTTGAAAGGTAAGAAGTGTTTGTTATTGGTGATCAGAGAATACGTAAGTTTTCCTCCAGCTCCCAAGTCTGGGTCAGTGGCATTGATGTAGCCAACAGTAATTCTTGAGTTTTCATTCTCATCAATCAAGAATTTAAATGTATCTTTTGTAAATTGTGGTTCAACATCATTAATATCCATAACTTTTAAAGTGAACTTGCTGTTACTATGAAGAGGAGGAGACCCTTTGTCCTGACAACTGATTACAACATCATGATGATCTTCTGTTTCTCTGTCTAATTGCTTCTTTAAAGTTACTTCATATTTCTTTGTTCCCATGCTTTGTATTTGAAATTTTCATGGTGAAGGTGACAGGTCACTTCTCCATTTGGTCCATCATCATGGTCAATGATTTTTACATAAGCAACAAAACTTCCAATTCTGATATCTTCAGGAATATCTACTGTGTTCTCTTTTGATGTAGAAGCAAAATTCACTTTTATTAAGGGTGGATTATTTTGCTGGTCAATTATTTTAACAAGAACCATTGTAACTGAACTCAAAGGAGGATTACCTCCATCTGTAGCTTTTACATACAATTTGTATGCTACTTTTTGTCCAATTTGAAGAGCATTTTTTAAAAATAGTTCTCCTGTTTTATTTAATCTGAAGAATATTCTGGTATTTTCAGGTGTTTTTGAACTGAAACTGAAAGATAGTTGACCATTTTCACCAGAATCTTCATCTGTAGCTGTTACTACTGTAATGGGTATTGTTTCACTTGGTTCATTTTTAATAGAAATGTTATAGACTTTCTCAGTAAACAATGGTAGATTATCATTAACATCTAGTACAGATATAAGAACATTTAAAACACTTTTTTGGGGTGGAGATCCTCCATCTTTGGCAACAATCTGTATTAAATAGGAATCTTTTAACTCTCTGTCTAGTTTTTTTTCTAAACTTATATCAAGCTTGAAGGTTCCATCAACATTTCTTGAAACAAATAATTTAAATGGTTCATCTTTATATTTTTTCAGTTCATATGAAATCTGAGAATTAATTAATCCAACATCTTTGTCTATGGCACTTGGAATGGATTTTCTCATTCCATTTCTATCACCTTCATCAAATTCTATATTGATTTCTTTAACTGGAAATTCAGGTTGATGATCATTAACATCTTGAATTATAATTTTCACTTCTAATATTTTAATGGTTGAAGTTCCTTTTTGAATAGCAACATCCATCATTTGAAAACATTCTTCATTACTTTTACACATCACCTCAGCATCCAATGTTTCTGTTGTATATAATTTCCCAGTCTTTTTAGAGACTCGGAATAATTGGGAATTTCCAGTTAATTGTTGTAATTGATTAAATGTAATCTTATTAAGATTTTCATAATCTTTTGCTATTTGTGAATCAGCAGCAATATCTCCAATGTAGGTACCAGGTTTTTTTCCTTCTTCTACAGTGTAAGTGAGGTCTACACAGAGACACTTTGGAAGGACAGATATCAAGACATATAGATGTATGATCTTCATCCAGTTAAATATTATCTTCTGGTCAATTAAGGAATCCATTGAATGATCGTTGTTTTTTCACACCTGTAAATATAAATATTCAATCTCATATAAAGTAATACCAAGCAATCACATATTTTAAAAGATCATCAGAAATGAAACTATGTTCAGAGAATGAAGCCATGTTGCAACATAAACTCATATTAACACATTCTCTTTTTCTCATTCTTATATACAGAAATATAGATATCTCCCCGATTCACTAAATCACCAAATTCATCCGCCCACACACCACAATGAAGAGAATCCCAACCGGATGTAAACGGGATGAGGCACTAATTCAAGTGACGAATTTTCGTCTCTGCGCAGGCAGGCTCCACGCATCATAGTAGCAAAAAATAACATTAAAAAATAATATTTGGATTTCCAACCAATAAAAAAACGTTCCCCCCAGAATCGTGGAAGGCCTTTTGGAGCCTACCCCTGTCTTTAAATAAGGCAGACTTCACACCACGAGAGCAGTAGTTTACAGGCGATCGTACAAGGAAGGTTGTCTCATCCCGACCCAAATCAAGGGAACACCAGCAGCGCCACCGACGGCGTCAAGCATCCCCGAAACACGAAACCTTATACCCCAAGTCACGAAACCCTACCACCAGTTCATCAACTGATGAGCAACACACCCTCTTCCCCACTCTTGCTGCCATCCTGACTGACCACCAACTCTTAACCAGCTACGACTACGAAACATCAGTCATTCCGTCCACATCAACTCACTAAGACTACCATCACTGAGCACCATCTGCTTACTACACCACCCCCGCTACAACTAGCTTGGCCACCGTACACCAAGCCCACTACAACTAAATCAGAACGGGACCCTTCACAGACTTCATCATCATACATCACAGGTATCACCGATACCAGACTCTCTCTCTCTCTCTCTCTCTCTTAAATTCACTTTCAGCTTTTTGTCGCCCTTTCTGTTCCTTTCCTTCAATACAATTTATTAAACTTAAAAATCTGTGTTTGTCTTTTCCTTGGCTACCATACACTTCTTACATAACACGGTTTATTACATCACGTGATAAAGTTTATGTAATTTTTATATTTTGATAATTAATTCTAGTCCTCTGAATGTTTGAGATGAGGCTTGAAGATTAGTATTATTAGCATTGTTCGGACTATTGTCCCCATCTTCATTGTTATTTGTACAACGTTTCGGCCGATATACCCTCCGGCCTTCTTCAGGTATTTGTCGGACTCGGGAATTTCTTGTCGTAAAGCCATCAAGGAACTTTGAACCTAACCCTTTATTTATTCCACGGGGGTATCCTGTTCTCATTTAACCATAGCTGGGGGGTAGGAGTTGTGCTAATTAATTATTTTTTAACTGCTTTCACTCAGGATTGAATTTTAACTGTCACTTAGAACTGTCTTTTAACCAAACTGCCTAAATCACTCAGCCATGTGTCCAATTGGACTTCGAAAAGAAGGTTTTTGAAAAGAAGGTTCCCGAGTCCGACAAGAAATACCTGAATATCGTCCGAAACGTTGTACAAATAACACAATAATATTAATTCTAGTCATTACACATATCTTTTAAGTAATTAATTTTCTTTCTGAAAAGAACTGAAGATGATAGTAATTTACCAAATTTTTTACAATCACTATACTAACGCACATTCTTTTCACAAGAGAATTGCTAAGTATTTTTTATATTTTATTCTTTTATATGTTCGTTGTTTTTTCACACCTTAAATACAAATATTCAATCTCATATAAAGTAATACCAAACAATCACATATTTTAAAAGATCATCAGAAATGAAACAATGTTGCAACATAAACTCATATTAATACAATCTCTTTTTCTCATGTGATAAAGTTAATGTAATCTTTATATTTTGATAATTAATTCTAGTCATGATACATATCTTTATTGTCATTTCTTAAAAGAGCTGAAGAAGATTGAAAATTACTGAATATTTTTCAATCATATTTTGTTTTTGGTATTTGAGGGAAATATTTCAGACAATTTGATGAAAGCCTTTTTTGTTTGGCAGGTAATTTCTATAATATAATAATAAAACTGAAAGCCATTTTTCCATTCATTGAATGTATATTGTTATATATTAGAAATATTTTATTCTATAGAAATAAAAATTATTTCATGTTAATTTATACATATGTTATCATATAGTTCTTTCAATAAAACACACTTAGTGACAGCATTGGTAGTAGCTATATTGGAATGTTTCTAAAATAAAGCCACAATGTTGTAATACAAGAGGCAGCTATATTTGATTGATATAAGAGTCCACATTTATTATTAACCAAATACATACTAATTGATATAGGGAAATTTCTTCATGATTTATATCATATTAAAAGAAAAAGATTTGATTGTGTACATGTGGTTAGTCCCAGAAATTGTAGGCATTTCCATTTATGGAACACCTAAGGCATAAGTGATTATCCCTTTGAGTGCAATGAGGAGGTGCAGATTGGAACATCAGGTAACAAGAGTAAATATACTAGAGTGATCTCCCTTAATATAATGTTGTTTAGAATAAGCATTTGATTCAGAAAATGTAAAAATTATGCTAAAAAAATTTGTTTGTGTACCTAAGGTTTATTACGAATATTTACTAAACTTAGCAGGGCATAAGGCCAAATAGCAAGGGATAAAAAGATAAAAGATGAAGTCACATTAATTTTCCTAGTGTTTAATCAATTTAATCAAACAAGAAATGAGAAAACAAAAATGGGAAGAAAAACTAAGAACATGGCACATGAGATGAGCTGAGCATGGCTTCAAAGAGGAACTCTTTAGAGAGAAACAGAACCATTATTTATTTATGTAACCACCCAAAATATTGCCATGAGAAAAACACTTTAAAAGAAAAAATACATCATTTAACTGTGATAATTCAGGCATTAAAACAATAATATTTGAACAAAGATAAAGTAAATAGGTAAAGTAGTGTTACATAAACAATAATAGATATCTCCCGATTCACTAATTATACGCTTGCATGCCAACCCTGTTTATTACAGTAGGTAGTTAATCAATATTGGCTTTTTTTCAGATCCAGGTACATCCACTCTAGTGTTAGCGAATGAAAAACTCCTTCCAAAATCAGATGTGCCATATAAACACATAGCTATAAAATTCGTCACTCTTCACTACACATTAACCATCCTAATCAGCTTCAAACGACATTTTTCTGCCATACCAGGCGAAAGGGACCACACAATCAAAGCTATCGGTGGACCAAGCCAAACTTCTCTCCACCAGAGAGAAATACATAAATTATCCTCACATCTTAGTACCAACTCCAATCCCCCAAAACCACGTGGAGAGAAAACCACGAATATTAACCCAAGAACTCATGTGATATCTATAAGCAATCTCCCGAGGCAAAACCACCACCACCACGCCACCCTAACCAACGAAGGGACCGACCTTAAATTAGAAGCGAAACTAAGCTACTTTACACTACTAACAACACCCACATCGTTCTTATCATGTGACATGCGCAGGAACACACAACCTCTATCACCCCCACCTGTTTATGAGACACACAAGTCAACATACAACTCATACCAACAGCCTGAAAACAAAATAAAACCCACAGCGATAATATTCATAACAGGTCGATTTCACACGCGCCTGAAAAAATTCAATTCAAGGACCCCTTAATACACCACCTACCTACCCAAACCCATTGTGAATCGAGTCAATATCTGGGGGAGCTCTGTTACATAAACAATAATAGATATCTCCCGATTTACTAATTACCAATTCAGTTCCTGCACACACCGCAATAAAAAAGATACACATACTCAACAACAAACAAAACATAAGTTGTGACACCAACCGGAAGTTTACTCCATGGTAGTCTAAAAAGAAATGACCAATATAACACGTCTTTGCGCATAGGCTCCGATTGAAGTTCCAGTTGAAAAACAAGAATGCCCAAAAAATAAAAATAAAATAATTTGTAAATAAACTCACATTTTCAGCCAATCTAAAGCTCTCCCCCCAAAAAACAAAAAAGGCTTCAGTTGATCCGATTTTGGGTCGCGACATTCTATATGAAGTCGGCTTTGAAAAGCCGACAGAACAGAGAGATCCAGGTGTCAAGTCGCACACACATCAACGGGGCCGATACCAGTAACGAAATCTACATCACAGGCGGCTGATTACACCCCCACCTACTTACCCAAACCTGACATCACCGGCAGTCAACAAACGAACATTTCCACGTTGTTCAGCAAAACCAAAAATATGCCAACTATCATACACGATACAACCAGCTATCGACTTCAGAATAACCGAAACACAAAATTCTGCCTACAACAACAACAATAAATATGCCAACTGATACAAGGAATACAACCGCTAACGACGACTAAAAAACGCAAGACTCGATTCACCTACCAACACCTAACCATTACCACTGGTTCTTCTGCCCACCTCTCCACCTACACTACAACTGATTCGGCCACCGGACACTCACTGACTTTTTTATTCAAGACACAACTATCACCAAAATTATCCTCTAATTTCATTTCTATCTTTTCATTGTTCTTATGTTATTTTTCAATACAATTTTGAAACTTAAAATCGTGTCTGTTTTTCCTCGTCACCATACGCTTACATGCCAACCCTGTTTATTACAGTAGGTAGTTAATCAATATTGGCTTAATAAAATAAATATTTATCCTTTTGGCAATATTTCAATGCTTACACAAATCATCTCAAGTAAGATACAATGCTGAAGAGGATGTGAATAGACACTGAAATATCTTCAATGTCAACTACAAAATTTTATATCTTCTTCATATAAAAATCTATATTTTCAAACATAATAAATAATATAATATTTTAAAAGATTAGTAAGCAAAAGAACATGAAAAATTATATTCTGGAAAAAAAAAAAAATGATAGAAAAAAATAATGTTAATGAAAACAGCCACCATTTTTAACCATTGTAAGAGTTTCAAGGCCAAATGTCCTCATTTTCTGATTAGAAAGATTTTTTAACATAAAAGTAGAGATAAATAATCAAATGTATTTTATTATAAAGTTAACTGATGAGAGGAACAAAAAATTTGCAGAAATTATTCAGTTTCTGGTTATTTTGTTAAAAATAATTCCTCTCACTTTCTAGATATTTCAAGAAATAAATGCCTTGTTGAACTATAATGACAAAGAGAAGACTTACACATCAAAATAATTATTTGAATAAAGAAAATGGTGATATGTTAAAAAAGAAGGGAAATAACTAACAACCATGTTTTAGAAAAAACAAACTTAAATTTAAATGAAGCAGAATAAAGTTTTCTTACCTTTACTTGAGATTGTTATGATGTGTTCTCATAAAAATTACGTCTGATACTAGTGATATTGTGTGCCAACAGGAAAAAGTCTAGGAATGTCTATATGTGTGTGTATTCTCAATGTGTGCATTCTATATGTGTAAGTGGGAAAGAAAAGCCAGTAGTCCTATTAACTATAATATGTGTGTAATGGCGGCTGAATTTGCTTATAGTCTCATAAAGTTTAGAAAATGTTTTAGTAACAGAAATAATATTTATAAATATATTTTTCATTTATTCTTAGATATGATTTATTGTGTAAACAAAATAAAAACTAAAATTAAAGTAAACAAAAAATATATTTCAACTATTGCTCCCACAATGCATTTGTAAATAATTTTATTCATCTTTCACAGGCTACTTTCTTCTCTCTATCCATTGATGATTGCTATTCAAAACATCATGGAAAACTTCACTAAAAATGATGTATAATTTAATTTTAGAGTATTTTACAATAAATGCTAAGTATTTTTTATTAAAACAAAGATAATAAAGAAAGTTTCTATGATTATAGTGATGAATATTAAATAATAATGTTAGTGCAAATTTTTCTTATTTTCTTTTTACTTTAACAGTTTTGAGTAAACAACTTTTTGTATTTATCATAGAAATTTATTCTGAAAAGATCATTCTAATAGTACTTAAATTTTTATTATCATTCATATTATGACCTTAGTGAATATACAGTTGAGACAGGAGTAATAGGGAAGCCAATAATATTATATCACAATATAAAACACTTATTTTTAAATAAACATTAGATTCTTATTATGTCTTCTTGTTCTATTAATTCTGCCCTATCCTATATGTCTATGAGCTTAATATTTGTATTATTATATATATATATATATTTAATAAAAATACTTATTTAATCAGTTTTATTCTGCATTTATTGTAAAATATTCTAAAATTAAATCAATTATATATATATATATATATATATATATAATATATAATGATAGAGAATTTATATCTAAGTTAGGTAGTGAAGACATGAAATCAATAGCAGTTGCCAATGCCATTTTCAAACTAGGTTTGAAAATCACATAGGCGAGAAACTGTTAGTTACTAAGCACCATTGATTTTATGTCTTCACTACCCTAACTTAGATATACATTCTATCAATGATATTTACTTTACTTATAAATGTAGCATTCATTATCAATCTATCTATCTATCTCTCTCTATATATATAAAATGAAAAGGACTAATTATAATATTTTGATTGTAACTGTTTAGTGTATGGTGTAAATAGATGGTATGAAACTGAATTTTTGTTGATGTGTGTATAAGGAATATGATCTTTTTAGTTAAAATGTGGCACTGGGGGTAGTGGTCTTGTGTTTGAAGTTTGTTCATTATTCATTTCTACAAGGTTTCTGGATTGAGGATATGGAACAGAAATATCACTTTTGCTCAGTTGTCCAATGTGAGTTGAAGACTTAGAAGAAAGAAGATCTGAAATGAGAAAATTGAAATAGGTGAAGAAATAGAAAAAAAAATGCAAATTCTTTTAGCACAAAGACTGAGATGATATCTATATATATATATATATGTATGCGTGTGTAATACATATAAAATGAAACAATTATTATATACCTTTATTTATTTTACATTTATTAACTAACAAATGAGAGAAATAAAAAGCTTTCACTGTCACCAAAATTATTTGTTATTTTACAATATAGGTGTAGAATGGAATAAAAGTTACAGGCATAAAAAAATGAAAAAAAGAAGAAGTTTTGGTCGGTCTGTTTGGATTCACTTTGTGCTACTGCCTGAGGGAAAGGCATGAATCCATTTCTTCCCCTGCTTATCAATAAGGATGTATTCTCTTATTTCATGATAATTGTTTAAACTCGATATGGGATTCTTTTTCAACACAAGATTATGAAAGATTAAAATATCAGAATATATTGGATTCTCTAAGCCAGGGAGGGCAACCAGTCTAAGAGAAGAGCAACTGAATTTAAACCGTGGAGAAATAACTAACAACTAATAAGTTTTATTATAATGCATAGTTTACTGATGAAACTGTGGGGAACCATCACCACTAACATCTGGAATGACATTCCATTCCATTTCATTGTTAGGAAAACAAATTGAACAAAAATAATAACAAGAGTACAAACAATAAAGGAGGGATATTTTACAAGTAAAATATTTGAATTAACAATATTTTCCACTTAATGAATCTATTATTTATTTGTTTACTTACCTGTCTTTTCTTGACTCTGAATTTTGTCTTCTTCAATCCATTCATGCTCTCCTTCATTTTGAGATGGTACTGCTGATCTCCAAGTAAAATAATCAGGAGGAATTGATACGTTCTGAGTATACATCTGTCAATAGAGAGAAAAATGAAAACAATTATATAAGATTTTTTGTTTATAATCATAAGTAAAAAAGATTGTATTGTTACAGATTGCATAAGAATATTCCTTGTAAAAAGAAGACAAAATCTTGTTTATTCTCAAATTAAGATCATAATTAGAATACTAGAATATTCTTTCTTTCTGTAATTTATCAAGGAAAAATAAATTCAGAAAAATTTTGAATAATGTTGAATATAAATTATCACCCATAAATAAACAAACCTTTAGAATTTTATTATTTCCAGGGGAATATTATACAATTAAAATGAATATTATTCAGTATTTATTATCAAACTGTACAGCGCTGAAACTTTGTAACCAAAATAAAATTGCAAAATTTTTTATGACACAACATAAAATTGTGTGTGTATATATATATATTATATAGGAGAGAGAGAGAGAGAGAGAGAGAGAGAGAGAGAGAGAGAGAGAGCATACTTACTTTTAAAACTGCTACATATTCATATTTTGTCTTAGAGTTATAGAGGTTTGCAATTTCATTTTAGGTAACAGTTTTAATCCTGTAGAGTTGGTAATAAAACAATAATTAATAATATTCCTTTTGATTTTAAAATGTTTCATTAGAAATGATAACATTTTGGATTGAGAAGTAAATTACTTCTTTTATAAAATGTAATAAATATATATTTTATAAAAATATTTGCTTATTTATAGGTGATAATGTTTTGTTTTTAAAATTATATCACATTTCTTTAACAAGTTTGAAAAAAAAATTACAATATTTATTGAAATTTTATATTAATACTACGGTCTACACCGGACTTAGGCCCTAGGGGACTGTCACAGCAGCAGCAGCAGCAGCCATCATCATCACCGTCAGTGGTGATCTCTATAAATAGCCCTGACCATTAGTAATTCCTCCTCTTTCTAGTTGCAGCCTTCTGAGGGTCAGTGCTGGGTCCGGCCATCACGTGTCCCTCTCCCTTTGGTTGAATCCTTCTGACTACTACTACAGGTAAGAGCTTTGCTCTATCTCTCCCTACGAACTAGGTTTACTGATAGAAAAACCCACAACGGACTTTCTACCATGTTACCAAACCCGGCATCTCAAGAGAGATTGCTGTCTTTTTGGACCCATGATGGCTGACAGCAAATTACCAATATCACCAGGAGAACAACTGAGGGAGCCGACGAGATAATTTGCAACAACGGACAAGCTTCACACTTTGATACCATTGCAGTCAATAGGCTGCTAGCAGAATAAACTTTTGCAACCCTAAAATAACTTAAACAACCCTAAAATACCTTAAACAACCCCATAATAACATTACGGCTTTATACCTAAACGAGGAGGTGCCGCTAGCTTCTAAAAGAAGCTATTAAACCTCGCGAAGCTTGTCCGAACTAAACCAGAACTTTTTTCTTCTCTTGTTGTACCTTTTATGTGCATATTTATATATTAAATCTGTTGCATTTTCATTTTGTTGTACGCTCGTCCTTAATGTCATTCCGCCTTTTCTCTTTTTGCTCACCCCACCTTGTAACCACTAATTTTTATATATTACAATACAATATACAATATATAGAATACTTTTGACTTATTCGTGGACTTATAACCATCAAGTAAATATTAAATAAACAAGCAATCTAAGAATTAAGTTATGAATGAAATACAATCTTTTATAGAAATCTTATCAATAATAATTTATGCTTTTATTTGATGATATTGTTTAAAATGGATCTAAAACAGATATATAAAACCAACAAGTAAATATTGACATGATTTGAACGTTAAACCAGGAGGTAAGCAGTCAAATGATATATCCACCATGCGAGCATAATACTGCTTAAACAGCATGGTAAAATTAACTTGGAAATATTAAGTTAGGTAGAGTACACAGATACCAGACATGCTAGGCAGGGGGCAAGAGAGTAACATTTTGATCCTAGGTGAAGCAAAGAGATTATCCATTTCTAGGCAGAAAAAGAATAAATTATCAGTGTTAACATTTTTAGGATTATCAGGAATAACAAATTTAATACAAATACAATTGTATCTTCATCTTCAGCTTTGTTAAAGACTTTCTAATTTTCTCTTTGTAGCTTTCTAGTCAAGAAAACAGGGATCCTTAATTGTTGACTGGCTTTAAAAACATCCCAAATGTTATTCTAATTGATAAATATACACAACAACATTCAAACAAATAAAAATAATTGCAATATATCAATGAAGACAAAGACATCAATTTGATCCCTGTATGTACATTTTGTTAATTTACTTCTTAGTTTTTCTTTCATTTAACTGCTTCTACCACAAAAGTTTCAGAAGGAAATGAAATTGGCAATCTGCCACTTTCTTTTTTGTTTTCTGAAACAGTTGTTAACCATTTCTGGCTAAAACTATTGCAGTTGATTTTGAATTCAGAATGCTCTTTTCCTACACTGGTTGTCAACCAAGGCCAGTCTACCCTATTATCTTATCCATAGCTAAGAAGAGGAGATATAAATTCATGCCTTTCTCAAAGGTATTAGGGCAAAATAGGTATGAACAACCTTAGTTGAAATTTGAACCTGGTTTCTATTTTTCACCCCAATAACCATTATGCTGCCAGCAACTGCACATTTAGTTACTAATTAAACATATTTATATGTCTAAATGAACAGAGAAAGCAAGACTAGATCAGTCATTAAATTTTCCAATATTCATCACAAGTCAGTCATTTTATCAATGTATATAAAAGATGAAAGAAATTAAAAAAACTTACCTGGGATTGTATTTCTGAAGATCCTTGAGATTTTGATCCAGAAGTTAGTTGTCGCCTCGATCCTGACAATGGAGTATTTGTTATGAGAGTATGATCTGTTGGAACAGGTTGAACAGGATATGGCCAAGTATTTCCTGGGTAAGGAGCAATCAAGTGTCTTTGTTCACCAACATATCTATTAGAAGGATCAAGTGCTTGTGCATAGGCCACATTTGGCTGACCATTACAGCGAATAATACAGATTGACAATGAAGCTGTAATGAACACAAGCTATGTGACTGCTATCACTGTAATAATAATGACCAGATTAAGATGAACCTTCTCTTCACTTTCTAGTTCAACAACATTTAACATTTGAGATGTCTTGTTGCTGATAGTCAGTGGTTAAAAACAGAGTAGTTGTTGCTGATAGAACTGGGCTACCACTATCCTTGACCACAATGTCCAGCTGATAGGAGCCAGCATTTTCTGGTCTCAGTGGCGATTGAAAGCTAACAAACCAGTGTACTGGTTCATGCTGAACATCTGTTTCTCATTGCCTCTGATTATTTCATATTTTAGAAATGCATTCTCTTGACTATCACTGTCTGATGCCTTGATTTCGGTGATGTTCTTTGTATGATGTGGGTAATATGTCACATCCAGATTGTAAGGTTTAACACTGGGAAATGTAAAATATGGAGCATTATTCATTTTTATCAGTTACCTCAACAATCACATTCACTGTATTATTGAGAGATGGTGTTCCATTGTCTTTCACAAATACCTGGAACTCATAAGTATCTTGAAACTCATGATCAAGAGACATAATTGCTGATAATAATCCATTTGGTCTTATTTTGAAAGGTAAGAAGTGTTTGTTATTGGTGATCAGAGAATACGTAAGTTTTCCTCCAGCTCCCAAGTCTGGGTCAGTGGCATTGATGTAGCCAACAGTAATTCTGGAGTTTTCATTCTCATCAATCAAAATTTAAATGTATCTTTTGTAAATTGTGGTCAACATCATTAATATCCATAACTTTTAAAGTGAACTTGCTGTTACTATGAAGAGGAGGAGACCCTTTGTCCTGACAACTGATTACAACATCATGATGATCTTCTGTTTTCTCTGTCTAATTGCTTCTTTAAAGTTACTTCATATTTCTTTGTTCCCATGCTTTGTATTTGAAATTTTTCATGGTGAAGGTGACAGGTCACTTCTCCATTTGGTCCATCATCATGGTCAATGATTTTTACATAAGCAACAAAACTTCCAATTCTGATATCTTCAGGAATATCTACTGTGTTCTCTTTTGATGTAGAAGCAAAATTCACTTTTATTAAGGGTGGATTATTTTGCTGGTCAATTATTTTAACAAGAACCATTGTAACTGAACTCAAAGGAGGATTACCTCCATCTGTAGCTTCTACATAAATTTTATGAATTAGTTTTTGTCCAGTTTCTACATACTTTTGTAAAAATAGTTCTCCAGTGTTTTTATTTAATCTGAAGATATTTTTTGCACTCTCTGTAGTTTTTAGAACTAAAACTGTATATAATTTTTCCATTGGACCCAGAGTCAAGGTCTGTAGCTGTCATTACAATAATGGGTATTGTTTCACTTGGTTCATTCTTAATAGAAATATTGAATAACCTTTTTGAAAATATGGGAGCATTATCATTGATATCAATTACTGAGATATGAACATTTAAAATAGTTTGTTTCATTGGAGATCCTCCATCTTTGGCAACAATTTGGATCAAGTAAGACATTTTTTTTCTCTATCAAGTCTTTCTTCTAAACTTATTTCAAGTTTTGCAGTTTCATCCACTTTTTTTGAAACAAACAATTCAATATGGCTCATCTTTATATTTTCAGTTCATATGAAATCTGAGAATTAATTAATCCAACATCTTGTCTATGGCACTTGGAATGGATTTTCTCATTCCATTTCTATCACTTCATCAAATTCTATATTGATTTCTTTTAACTGGAAATTCAGGTTGATGATCATTAACATCTTGAATTATAATTTTCACTTCTAATATTTAAATGGTTGAAGTTCCTTTTTAATAGCAACATCCATCAATTTGAAACATTCTTCATTACTTTTACACATCACCTCAGCATCCAATGTTTCTGTTGTATATAATTTCCAGTCTTTTTAGAGACTCGGAATAATTGGGAATTTCCAGTTAATTGTTGTAATTGATTAAATGTAATCTTATTAAGATTTTCATAACTTTTGCTATTGTGAGATCAGCAGCAATATCTCCAATGTAGGTACCAGGTTTTTTTCTTCTTCTACAGTGTAAGTAAGGTCTACACAGAGACACTTTGAAGGACAGATATTAAGATGCACCATAATATCTTCAGTAAAACTTTGGTGATTGATGATCTGAATTATCCATTTTTGTCTTTTAAAGAAGTCACTTAATTCCTGAAATTCCAATCATAAAAAGTTAAATTACATTTATAAATTCAAGCTCAATCTAATCAGATTAATTATCAGCATTTCAATGCAATAAAAAATAACATGTCCAACGATTTTTAATAATTGATGTAAAATAAAAAGAAACAGAAAAAGATGAGAAAATAGCAAACTGTCTTCCATTAGATAAAATTAATTTCTGATGAAGCTATTCTTATAGCAAAATTATGTCAATTTAAATTTTCATATTGTCTTTCTTTTCACATACTTTTAGATTTTATACCAAACTTACCACACATATATAAGAAAAAAACTACTCAGTTTCACAGCACTTTCTTCAATTTAGGGAGATCAGTGTTGTGAAACTGAATAGTGGGTTAAGTCATCCTTTTATTATTCAATATTGTTATATTTACTCTAGCGCTCCTATTTTATTTTCTACTAGTTTTACTATTGTTTTAGCTTTTAAATGATATAACTCCTAATTTGTAGCTGTGTATGCGTGTGAACACATTAACAATAAAGAAAAAACAAGCAAATGAATTACTTATGAAGAAAAATATTCAATATATGAGAAGAATTACTTGAATCATTTCTTCAACATTATTTAATTTAATTGATATTACAATGATTTTACATGTTTTATCAAATTTAAACATTGAATAGATTAAAGTTAAAATCTAAAAATTCAGAGTGACCTTCCCTTCATATCAGCAACATGTATTTCAGAAAATTAAATTTTTTATCTTAATATTTCTATTTTAAAACTTTTCAGTAAAAATAAATGAAAAGAAAGCAATAGGATTGAAATATTTCATTTTAAACTAAAATATGATAAAATTTTATGTCTTTGAAAATATATTTCCTTTTAGCTTTTTCTGAAAAATCTTCATTGATAATCCAAAATATAAATATATCAAAACTATCAAATCACTAGTGACATTTATGAAATTGATTATTATTGCCTTCATTCAATATACAATTGCTATTATTATGTTTCAATAAAGTTTGATATAGCAGTTGATTCAGTTTAGTTTTATTATGCCTAAAACAAACCTAATAGCAAATCAAGGTAGCAGATAATGAAAGAAAAAATTATAAGAATGATATAAAGATAAAAATTGTAGCAATAAAAATTTGTTTTGTTTTTTGTTTTTTTTCTTTAAATTAATTTGACTTAAATCAAAATAAACTTTTTCAGAAAACTTGTATTCTGATAGTTCCTTAAAAAAAGTCAAACTGGAAAATGAAAGGAAGTTTTAAAAAAATTTATCCCCTTTTATTTTTTATTATCATTTGTAAGAAAAGTAATCCTACCATTTGTACTTAATTTCCATTGCCCTATAAAAAGTTTAAGATGGAGGACCTTAAAATTAGGACAAGGAAAAAATACACTTTAACAGCCAAACCTATTGAACGGAATTAAAGTTTTAGTAGAGGATAAAAAGGGAATGGTTTTAAAAATAGACTTCTCTTTAAAAAAGCTTATTATAACCAAATTTATTATTAAAAAATTTTAAAAACATTTCCAATTACTGATTAAAAATAGTAGTTTATTGTTCATATTGGAACAATAAATACAAAAGCAATAGTTGCCATTTGGTTTTTTTTTTTTTTCTAAATTTTTTTTAAAATAAAAAAAAAAAACTCAATTATTGAAGCTGAAATAAAAAAAAAACTTACTAAAAATATACAAAAATAATCAATATTGATAAAGTTGTTTCAAATGTTTAGAAAAAATAATGCTTAAAGTTTCATTACCTTTTTAGAGCTTAAAAAACCACTTGAGAAGATTTTGATATCTTTATTCAAGATGTCTTGAAACAGGAGCAACCGGCTGTCTCAAACAATTAAGTGTATGTATGTGTATGATCTTTTAAGTGCATGTTATTGTGCTTACTAGCCAGGGAAGAAGCCTAGCAGTCCTATCAACACTAAATGTGTGTTACAATGGCTGCCCCCTACTTAACTAATGGATGTATCTTACTTCTATAATTTCTTTTTCAAATTATATATATATATATATATATATTATTTGAAATTAATATTGTATATATTATATTCTCTACCTCTT
>CM042151.1:21118637-21168959 GCA_023376005.1 Doryteuthis pealeii
TAGAAAACTGGACAAAAACTAATTCACTAAAATATGTAGAAAGCTACAGATGGAGTATATCCTCCTTGGTTCAGTTACAACGTCCTTGTTAAATAATTGACCAGAAAAAATAATCCACCCTTAATAAAAGTGGAATTTTGCTTCTACATCAAAGAGAACCAGTTAGATATTACCTGAAGAATCAGAATTGGAAGTTTTTGTTGCTTATTAAAATCATTGACCATGATGATGGACCCAAATTGGCGAAGATGGAACCTGTCACCCTTCACCATGAAAAATTTCCAATACAAAGCATTTGGGAACAAAGAATATGAAGTAACTTTTTAAAGAAGCAATTAGACAGGAAACAGAAGATCATGATGCTCTGTAATCAGTTGTCAGGACAAAGGATCTCCTCCTCTCATAGTACAGCAAAGTTCACTTTTAAAAGTTATGGATATCTAATGATCGTTGAACCACAATTTACAAAAGATACATTTAATTCTTGATGATGAGAATGAAAACTTCAAGACATTACTAGTTGGCTACATCAATGCCATGACCAGACTTGGGAAGGCTGGA
This sequence comes from Doryteuthis pealeii, assembly GCA_023376005.1. Lineage (NCBI taxonomy): Eukaryota > Metazoa > Mollusca > Cephalopoda > Myopsida > Loliginidae > Doryteuthis > Doryteuthis pealeii. The sequence continues at coordinate 21,119,199 of CM042151.1, forward strand.
GGAAACTTTGTGCATCACCGAGTAACATCGAATACACTACAATATATTATCATTCCCTTTCAAAATAAGACCAAAATGGGATTATTAGTTCCAGCAATTATGTCTCTTGATCATGAGTTGCAAGATACTTATGAGTTATCCAGTATTTGCTGAAAGACAATGGACCCATCTCTCATAAACAGTGGAATGTGAGCTGTGAGGTAACTGATAAAAAAATGATAATGCTCCATCATTTTACATTTCCCAGTGTTAAACCTAACAATCTGGAGTGACATATTACCCACACATACAAAGGAAACATCACCGAAATCAAGCATCAGACAGTGTATAGTCAAGAGAATACTTACTAAAATAGGAGAAATAATCAGAGGCAATGAGAAACAGATGTTCCAGCATTAACCAGTACACTGTTCTGTTCAGCTTCATCGCAACTGAGACCAGAAAATGCTGCTCCTATCAGCTTGGACTTGTGGTCAAGGATAGTGGTAGCCCAGTTCTATCAGCAAACACAGCTACTCTGTTATTAACACTGACTTATCAGCAACAGACATCATCAAAATGTTAAATGTGTGAGCTAGAAGTGAAGAGGAAGGTCATCTTAATCTGGTCATTATTATTACCAGTGATAGCAGTCACAATAGCTGTGTTCATTACAGGTTCATGTCAATCTGGATTACTTCGCTGTAACGGTCAGCCAAAAAAGTGGCCTATGCACAAGCACTTTTGATCCTTCCAATAGATCATGTTGGTGAACAAAAGACACTTTGATTGCTTCCTTTACCAGGAAAATACCTTGGCCATATCCTGTTAACCGTGCCAACAGATCATACCTTACACAATACTCATTTCAGACGAGCGACAACGTTAATTTCATATCAAAACCTCAAGGATCTTCAGAAATACAATCCAGGTAATTTTTTTAAATTCTTCGATCTTAATATTTACATATACAATGAGTCACTTGTGATGACATATTGGAACTCTAGTTTTTTGCGTTCTCTGTTACATTCTTACGACCGAGTATAACATAGTCGATCTCTAATTGATTGACTCAACATGCTGCAGCGTCGTGCAGCATGAATGCTTATTGGGAGTATTAGGAAACCAAGGTTTCAGCAATTATCAACAGTCTGTTCATACTGTGTGCCCTAATACCTTTGAGACAAGGCACGTGTAATATCTTCCCGTTCTTCTTAGCATGGAAAGATAATAGGGTAGACTGGCCTTGAGTGACAACCGATGTAGGGAAAAGAGCATTTGAATTCAAATCACGCTGCAATATCTTTTAGCAGAAATGACAACTGTTCAGAAAACAAAGAAAACAAAAGAAATGGCAGTTGCCAATTTCATTTCTTTTGAAACTTTTTGTGAGAAGCAGTTAAATGAAATTAAAAACTAAGAAGAAATTAACAAAATGTACCTCAGGGATCAAATTGATGATCATATTTTACAATATATTGCTAATTTATTTGTATGGAATGTTGTTGTGTATATTTCATCAATTGAATAACCATTGGGAAATGTTTTTAAAAAAATCCAGTCAAACAATTAGGATCCCTGTTTTCTTGACTGGAGCTACAAAGAGAAAAATTAGAAAGTCTTAACAAAGCTGAAGATTGAAGATCAATGTTTTGTATTAAATTTGTTATCCTTTATAATCCTAAAAATGTTAACACTATAATTATTCTTTTTCTGCCTAGAACATGGGATAATTCTTTGCTTCACTAGGATCAAATGTTACTCCTCATTGCCCCCTGCCTTGATGTCTGGTTATCTGTGTACTCTACCTAACTTATATCTTCCAAGTTTTTACCATGCTGTTGGAAGCGTATAATGCTCACATGGGATAACATTTGACTGCTTACCCTCCTGGTTTAACGTTCAAATCATGTCAATATTTTACTTGTGTGGTTTATAATCTGTTTTAGATCCATTTTTAAACAATATCATCAATAAAAGCATTAACTTATATTTGATAAGATTTCTATAAAAGATTGTATTTCATTCATAACTAAATTCTTAAGATTTGCTTGTTTATATATTTACTTGATGGTTATAGTCCACGAATAAGTCAAAAGTCTTCTATATATGTTATTTGATATTGTAATATATAAAAATTAGTGGTTACAATGGGGATGAGCAATAGGAAAGGCGGAATGACATTAAGAACGAGCTACAACAAATGAAAATGCAACAGATTTTAATATATAAATATTGACACATTAAAAGTACAACAAGAGAAGAAAAATTCTTGTTAGTTCGGACAAAGCTTCGCGAGGTAATAGCTTCTTTTAAGACTACGGACCTCCTCGTTTTAGGTATAAGCCGTAATGTTATTATGGGGTTTGTTTTAAGTATTTAGGGTTGTTTAGTTATTAGGGTTGCAAAAGTTTAAATTCCGAGCAGCCTATTGACTGCACATTTATCAAAGTGTGAAGTTGTTCCGTTGTTGCAAATTTCTCGTCGGCTCCCTCAGTTGTTCTCCTGTTGATAGGGTAATTTTGCTGTCAAGCCATCATGGGTCCAAAAGACAGCAAATCTCTCTTTGAGAGCCGGTTTGGTAACATGGTAAAAAGTCTGTCGTTGGGTTTTTCTATCGTAAACCTAAGTGCGTAGGGAGAGATAGAGCAAAGCTCTTACTTTAGTAGTAGTCAAAGGATTTCAACAAAGGGAGAGGGACACGTGATGGCGGACCCAGGCCACTGACCTCAGAAGGTTCTGCAAACTAGAAGAGAGGAATTACTAATGGTCAGTATTTAAATCACCACTGACGGTGTATGATGGCGCTGCGCTGTGACAGTCCCCTAGGGCCTAAAGGTACCGGTGTAGATGTAGACTTATATAAAATCAATAAATATTTGTAATTTTTTTTTCAGAACTTGTTAAAGAAATGTGATATATTTTAAAAAACAAAACCATTTTATCACCTATTTAAATAAGAAATATTTATAAAATATATATTTTTACATTTTTATAAAAGAAGTAATTTACTTCTCAATCCCAAAATGTTATCTTTCTAATTGAAACATTTTAAAATCAAAGGAATATTTATTAACTTATTGTTTATACCCAACTCACCAGGATTTAAAAACTGTACCTAAAATGAAATTGGCAAAACCTCTATGACTCTAAGACAAAATATGGAATATGTAGCAGTTTTAAAGTAAGTACTGCCTCTCTCTCTCTCTCTCTCTCTCTCTCTCTCTCTCTCCTATATATTATATATATATATATTATATATATATATATATATATAATACACCCACAATTTTATGTTGTGTCATAAAATTTGCAATTCTATTTTGGTTACAAAGATTTCAGCGCTCTACAGTTTGATAATAAATTACTGTATAATATTCATTTAATTGTATAATATTCCCCTGGGAAATAATTAAAATTCTAAAGGTTTCGTTTTATTAGGGTGATAATTTATATTCAACATATCAAAATTTTTGTCTGAATTTATTTTACCTATGATAAATTACGAAAGAAAGAATATTTCTAGTATTCATAATTATGATCTTAATTTGGAGAATAAAACAAGATTTTGTCTTCTTTTTTACAAGGAATTCTTATGCCAATCTGTAACCAATACAATCTTTTTACTTATGATTATAAACAAAAATCTATATAATGTTTTCATTTTTCTCTCATATTGACAAGATGTAATTCAGAATGTACTTCCCTCCTGAATTATTTTTACTGGAGATCAGCAGTACCATCTCAAAATGAAGGGAGCATGAATGGACTTGAAGAAAACAAAATTCAGGATCCAAGAAGAAGAAGGTAAAGTAAACCAAATAAATTAATAGATTCATTAAGGGGAAATATGATTATTCAACAATATTTACTTGTAAAATATCCTCCTTTATGTTGTATTCTGTTTTATTGTTCAATTTGTTCCTAACAATGAAATGGAATGGAATGTCATTCCAGATGTTGTGGTGTGGTCCCCCAGTATCGATCAGTAAATATGCATAAATAAAAACTATTAGTGTTAGTTATTTCTCCACGGTTAAATTCAGTTGCTCTTCTCTTAGACTGGTTGCCCTCCCTGGCTTAGAGAATCCATATATTCTGATATTTTAATTTCATAATCTTGTGTTGAAAAAGAATCCATATCGAGTTTAAACAATATATCAGAAAAAAGAGAATACATTCTTATGATAAAGCAGGGGAAGAAAGGAACATGCCTTTCCTCAGCAGTAGCACAAGTGAATCCAAAACAGACCGACAAAAACACTTCTTCTTTCTTTCATTTTTTTAGCCTGTAACTTTCTATTTCACCATTTCTACACCTATATATGTAAAATAACAAATAATTTTGACAGTGAAAGCTTTTATTTCTCATTTGTTAGTTAATAAAATTGTAAATTAAATAAAGTATATAATAATGTTTCATTCTTATGTATTACACACGCATACATATAATATATAGATATCATCTCAGTCTTGTGCTAAAAGAATCTTGCATCTTTTTTTTTCTATTTCTTCCCATATTTCAATTTTCTCATTTTCCAGATCTTCTTCTTCTAAGCTCAAACCACATTGGACAACTGAGCAAAAGTGATATTCGTTCCATATCCGTCAATCCAGAAACCTTGTAGAAATGAATAATGAACAAACTTCAAACACAAGACCACTACCCCCAGTGCCACAATTTTAACTAAAAAGATTTTTTTTTTCATAAAATTCCCCCCCCTTATACACACATCAACAAAAATTCAGTTTCATTACCATCCTATACACCATACACATAAACAGTTACAATCAAATATTATAATTAGTCTTTCATTAATTATATATAGAGAGATAGATAGATAGATTGAAATGAATGTTTACATTATAGTAAAGATAACATTATCATTATAGAATAATATATCTAAGTATGTTAGTAAACATAAATCACATGGTCCTTTAGTAACTTAACAGTTCACCCTATGTGAGTTTTCCAACATCTGTTTGAAAATTGGCATGCAACTTGCTATTGATTTTCATGTCTTCACTACTCTAACTTAGATAAAATCTCTATCATTATATATATATATATATATAATGATTTATTTTAGAATTATTTTACAATAAATGGCAGAATAAACTGATTAAATAAATATTTTTATTAAATATATATATATATAATTAATACAATATTAAGCTCATATACATATTAGGATAGGGCAGAATTAATAGAACAAGAAACATATAGAACAAGTTATTTAAAAATAAGGTTTTATATTGTGATATAATATTATTGGCTCCCTATTACTCCGTCTTCAATGTATATTCACTAAGTCATAATATGAATGATAATAAAAAATTTAATACTATCTAGAATGATCTTTTCAGAATAAAAATTCTATGATAAATACAAAAATTGTTTAACTAAACTGTTAAAGTTAAAAAGAAATAAGAAAAATTTGCCACTAACATTATTAATTTTAGATTCATCACTATAATCATAGAAACTTTCTTTATTTATCTTTGTTTAATAAAAATACTTAGCATTTATTTAAAAATACTCTAAAATTAATTAACATTTTTTAGTAAGTCTTCCGATGATGTTTTTGAAATAGCAATCATCAAGGGATAGAGAGAAGCAAAGTAGCCTGTGAACAGATGATAAAAATTATTTACCAATGCATTGGGGGAGCAAAGTTGAAATTATATTTTTTGTTTACTTTAATTTTAGTTTTTATTTGTTTACACAATAAATCATATCTAAAATAAATGAAAAATCTATTTATAAATAATTTCTTTACTAAAACATTTTCTAAACTTTATGAGACTAAAACAAGTGCAGCCGCCATACACACAAGTATAGTAATAGGACTAAAGCTTTTCTTCCATTACACATATACGAATGCACACATGAGAATACAACACATATAACATTCTAGACTTTTTCCTGTTGGCCACACAATATCATAGTATCCAGACGTAATTTTTATGCAGAACACATATAACAATCTCAAGTAAAGGTAAGAAAAACTTTATTCGCTTTCATTTAAATTTAGTTGTTATTTTCTAAAACATGGTGTTAGTACTTTCCTTCTTTTTTTTAACATATCACCATTTTCTTATTCAAATATTTTTTGATGTGTTAACATCTTCTCTTTGTCATTATTAGTTCAACAAGGCTTATGTCTTGAATCATTAGAAAGTGAGAGGAATTATTTTTAACAAATACCAGGAAACTGAAATAATTCTGCAAAATTTTTGTTCCTCTCATCAGTAACTTTATAATAAATACATTTGATTATTATCTCATTTTATGTTAAAAATCTTTTCTATCAGAAAATGAGGACATTTGGCCTTGAAACTCTACAATGGTTAAAAATGGTGGCGTTTTCATTAACATTTTATTTTTTCTATCATTTTTTTCCAGAATATAATTATCATGTTCTTTTGCTTACTTATTTTTTAAAATATTTATTATTTATTTATGTTTTGGAAAATATAGCTTTTTTATACTGAAGAAGATATAAACAATTTTGTAGTTGACATTGAAGATATTTCAGTGTCTATTACATCCTCTTCAGCATTGTAATCTACTTTGAGATGATATTGTGTAGCATTGAAAATATTTCCAAAAGGGATAAATATTTATTTTTATTAAGCCAATATTGATTAACTACCTACTGTAAACCGGGTTGGCATGTAAGCGTTAATTGGTGACGAGGAAGAAAAACAGAACACGATTTTAAAGTTTCAAAATTGTATGAAAAATAACATAAGAACAATAAAAGATAGAATGAAAAATTAAGGGATATATTGGTGATAGTTTGTGTCTTGAAATTAAAAAGTCAGTGAGTGATCCCGGTGGCCGAATCAGTTGTGTGTAGGTGGAGAGGTGGGCAGAAGAACCAGGTGGTTAATGGTTAGGTGTGGTAGTGAATCGAGTCTTGCGTTTTTTAGTCGTCGTTAGCGGTTGTTTCTGTATCAGTTGGCTCGTATTTATTGTTGTTGTTGTAGGCAGAATTTTTGTGTTTCGGTTTATTTCTGAAGTTGATAGCGGTGTATCGTGTATGACTGTTGGCATATTTTATGGTATTGCTGAACAAGTGGGAAAATGTCGTTTGTTGACTGCCGGTGATGTTCATCAGAGTTTGGTAAGTAGGGGGGGTGTTACTCAGCCGCCTTGATGTAATCTCGTACTGGCTATCGGCCCGTTGTGGTGTGTTGACTCTCGACAACCTGGATCTCTCTTCTGTCGCTTTCAAGCCGACTTCATATAAGAATGTCGCGACCCAAAAATCGATCAACTGAAGCCTTTTTTGTTTTTTTGGGGGGAGAGCTTTAAGATTGCATTGAACAATGCTGAGTTTATTTACAGAATATTATTTATTTTATTTGGCATTCTTGTTTTCACTGGAAACTTCAATCGGAGGCCTATGCGCAAAGACGTGTTATATTGTCATTTCTTTTGTAGACTACCATGGAGAAACTTCGCGTTGGTGTCACAATTATGTTTTGTTCGTGTGAGTGTGATGTATCTTTTTTATTGTGGTGTGTGCAGGAACTGAATTGGTTAATTAGTAAATCGGGAATATCTATTATTTTATGTAACAGAGCTCCCCAAGATGATCGACTCGATCACAATGTGTGGGGTAGGTAGGTGGTGTATTAAGGGACACCCTTAGCAGACAATGCTGGAAGAATTGAATTTTTTTCAGGGCACGTGTGAATTGGACCTGTTTATTGAAATATATATCGCCTGTGGGTTTTATTTTGTTTTCAGGCTGTTGGTGTGAGTTGTATGTTGACTTGGATTGTCTTCATAAAACAGTGATAAGGATTGTGTGTTCCTGCGGCAATGTCACATGATAAGAACAATGCTGGGTGTTGTTTTAGGTAAAGAGTTAGTTTCAATTCTAATTTAAGTCGGTTCCTTCGTTGGTTAGGTGGCGTGGTGGGGTGGTGGTTTTGCCTCGGGAGATTGCTTATAGATATCACATGAGTTCTTGGGTAAATATTTCGTTGTTTTTCTCTCCACGGGTTGGGGGATTGGAGTTGGTACTAGATGTTGAGGATAATTTATGTAATTTCTCTTTGGTGAGAGAAGTTTGGCCTTGGTCCACTGATAGCTTTGATTGTGTGGTCCCTTCGCCTGGTATGGCAGAAAATGTCGATGAAGCTGCATTTAGGAGGGTAATGTGTAGTGAAGATGACGGAATTTTATAGCTATGCCGTTTATATGGCACATCTGATTTGGAAGGAGTTTTTCTCGCCTAACACTAGAGTGGATGTACCCGATACTGAAAAAAGCCAATATTGATATACTACCTACTTGTAATAAACAGGGTTGCATGTAAGCGTATATTAGGAATCGGGAGATATCTATTATTGTTTATGTAACACTACTTTACCTATTTACTTTATCTTTGTTCAAATATTATTGTTTAATGCCTGAATCTATCACAGTTAAATGATGTATTTTTCTTATTGAATGTTTTCTCATGCAAATATTTGGGGGCATACATAAATAAATAATGGTGTCTGTTATCTCTCGAAAGAGTTCCGTCTTTGAAGCCATGCTCAGCTCCATCTCATGTGCCATGTTCTTAGTTATCTTCCCATTTTTGTTGTTTCTCATTTCTTGTTTGATTAAATTGATTAAAACACTAGGAAGGATTAATGTGACCTCCATCTTCTATCTTTTACTCCCTTGCTATTTGGCTTATTGCCCTGCTAAGTTAGTAAAATATCTCGGAATAGAACTTGTAGTACACAAACAAATTTTTTAGCATAATTTTTACATTTTCTGATTCAAAGCTTTTCTAAACAAACATTATATTAAGGGAGATCACTCTAGTATATTTACTCTTGTTACCTGATGTTTCCAATCTGCACCTCTCATTTTCCACTCACGAAGGGATAATCACTTAGCCTAGTGTTCCATAAATGAAATGCCTACAATCTTCTGGGACTAAACCACATGTTACACAATCAAATCTTTTTCTTTTTAATATGGATATAAATCATGAAGAATTTCCCTATATCCAATTAGTATGTATTGGTAATAATAAATTGTGGACTCTTATATTCAATCAAATATAGCTGCCTCTTGTATTACAACATTGTGGCTTTATTTAGAAACATTCCAACATGCTAGCTACCAATGAGTCACTAAGTGTTTTTGAAAGAAACTATATGATAACAATGTTATAATTAACATGAAAAAATTTATTTCTATGAATAAAATATTTATAATATATAACAATATACATTTCTGAATGGAAAAATGGCTTTCGTTTTATATATATTAAGAAATTACCTGCCAAACAAAAAGGTTATCAATTCTGAAATATTTCCCTCAAGTACCAAAAACAAATATGATTGAAAATATTCAGAATTTTCAATCTTCTTCAGCTCTTGTAAGAAATGACAATAAAGATATGTATCATGACTAGAATAATCTATCAAAATATAAAGTACATTAACTTTATCCACATGAGAAAAGAGAATGTGTTAATATGAGTTTAGTTGCAACCTTGTTTCAATTTCTGATGATCTTTTTAAAAATGTGATTGTTGGTATTACTTTATATTGAAGATGAAATTTGTATTAAGGTGTGAAAAAACAACGAACATATAAAGAATAAAATATAAATTACTTAGCAAATTCTCTTGTGAAAAAGAATGTGCGTTAGTTTAACAATATCAAAGTGATTGTTAAAAAATTGCGTAAATTACATCATCAGTTCTTTTCAGAAAGAAAATGTTACTAAAAAGAATATGTGTAATGAGCAGAATAATATCAAATATAAAAAATTACATAAACTTTATCACATTGATGTAATAAAACGTGTACATAGAAGTGTATGGTAGCCAAGGAAAAGACAACACAGATTTTTAAGTTTAATAAATTGTAAATTGAAAGAAAGGAACACAAAGGCGACGAAAACTATGCTGAAAGTGAATAACGAATGAGAAAGAGAGAGGAGTGGTATGGTGCGTACCTGCGATGTATTGATGATGAAGTCCGTGAAGGGTCCCGTTTGATTTAGTTTGCTAGTGGCTTGGTGTCGGTGGTCGAGCTAGTTGTAGTGGGCGGTGTGTAGTAGCAGATGGTGCTCAGCTGGGATGGGGGGGTAGTTTTCTTTTAAGGGGGGTTGATGTGGACGGAATGACTGATGTTTCGTAGTCGTAGCTGGTTGAGAGTTGGTGGTCAGTCAGCGGTGGCAGCAAGAGTGGGAAGGAGTGTGTTGCTCGCAGTTATTGAACTGGTGTAGGTTTCGTGACTTGGGTATAAGGTTTAGTTGTTTCGGGGATGCTTACGCCGTCAGGCGGCGCTGCTGGTGTGCCCTTGATTTGGGTCGGGACAGACGATCTTCCTTGACGATCGCCTGTAAACTTTACGCTTCGTGGTGTATAGTCTGCCTTTATTTAAAGCCAGGGTAGGCTCCAAAAGGGCTTTCCACTTCTGGGGAACGTTTTTTATTGGTTGGAAATCATCCACCCACACACCACAATGAAAAGAGACTCCCAAACCGGATGTAAACGGGATGAGGCCACTAATTCAAGTGACGAATTCGTCTCTGGCGCAGCAGGGCTCCGCGCATCATAGAAGCAAAAAAAATATTTAAAAAATAATATATTGGATTTCCAACCAATAAAAAAACGTTCCCCCAGGATCGTGAAAGGCCTTGGAGCCTACCCCTGGCTTTAATAAGGCAGACTTAAACACAGAGGCAGTAGTTTACAGGCGATCGTACAAGGAAGATCGTCTCGTCCCACCCAAATCAAGGGACACACCAGCCAGCGCCGCCGACGGCGTCAAGCATCCCCGAAACACGAACCTTATCCCCAGTCACGAAACCCTACCACCATTCATCAACTGACGAGCAACACACTCCTTCCCCACTTTGCTGCCACCCTGACTGACCACCAACTCTCAACCAGCTACGACTACGAAACATCAGTCATTCCGTCCACATCAACCCACTAAGACACCATCACTGACACATCTGTTATACACACCCCCCCACAACTAGCTCGACCCCGTACACCAGCCACTAAACTAATCAGAACGGACCCTTCACGGACTTCTCATCATACATCGCGGTATCACCAATACCAGACTCTCTCTCTCTCTCCTTAAATTCACTTTCAGCTTTTCGCGCCCTTTAGTTCCTTTCCTTCATACAATTTATTAAACTTAAAAATCTGTGTTTGTCTTTTCCTTGGCTACATACACTTCTTATGTAACACGGTTTTTACATCATGTGATAAAGTTTATGTAATTTTTATATTTGATAATTAATTCTATCATTACACATATCTTTTTAGTAATTTCTTTCTGAAAAGAACTGATGATAGTAATTTACCAATTTTTACAATCACTTTTTGATATTGTTATCTAACGCACATTCTTTTTCACAAGAGAATTTGCCTAAGTAATTTTTATATTTTATTCTTTTATATGTCGTTGTTTTTTCACACCTTAAATACAAATATTCAATCTCATATAAAGTAATACCAAACAATCACATATTTTAAAAATCATCAGAAATGAACAATGTTGCAACATAAACTCATATTAACACATTCTCTTTTTCTCATGTGATAAGTTAATGTAATCTTTATATTTGATAATTAATTCAGTCATGATACATATCTTTATTGTCATTTCTTAAAAGAGCTGAAGAAACGATTGAAAATACTGAATATTTTCAATCATATTTTGTTTTGGTATTTGAGGGAAAATTTCAGACAATTTGATTAAAAGCCTTTTTTTGTTTGGCAGGTAATTTCTATAATATAATAATAAAACTGAAAGCCATTTTTCCATTCATTGATGTATTGTTATATATTATAAATATTTTTTATTCTATAGAAATAAAAATTATTCATGTTAATTTAACATAATTCATATAGTTCTTTCAATAAAACACACTTAGTGACATCATTGTAGTAGCTATGTTGGAATGTTTCTAAAATAAGCCACAATGTTGTAATACAAGAGGCAGCTATATTGATTGATATAAGAGTCCACATTTATTATTAACCAAAATACATACTAATTGATATAGGGAAATTTCTTCATGATTTATATCATATTAAAGAAAAAGATTTGATTGTGTACATGTGGTTAGTCCCAGAAATTGTAGCATTTCCATTTATGGAACACCTAAGGCATAAGTGATTATCCCTTTGAGTGCAATGAGGAGGTGCAGATTGGAACATCAGGTAACAAGAGTAAATATACTAGAGTGATCTCCCTTAATATAATGTTGTTTAGAATAAGCATTTGATTCAGAAAATGTAAAAATTATGCTAAAAAAATTTGTTTGTGTAAGGTACGAATATTTACTAAACTTAGCAGGGCATAAGGCCAAATAGCAAGGGATAAAAGATAGAAGATGAGTCACATTAATCTTCCTAGTGTTTAATCAATTTAATCAAACAAGAAAGAGAAACAAAAATGGGAAGAAAAACTAAGAACATGGCACATGAGATGAGCTGAGCATGGCTTCAAAGGAACTCTTTAGAGAGAAACAGAACCATTATTTATTTATGTAGCCACCCAAAATATTGCCATGAGAAAAACACTTCAAAAGAAAAAATACATCATTTAACTGTGATAATTCAGGCATTAAAACAATAATATTTGAACAAAGATAAAGTAAATAGGTAAAGTAGGTACATAAACAATAATAGATATCTCCCGATTCACTAATTATACGCTTACATGCCAACCCTGTTTATTACAGTAGGTAGTTAATCATATTGGCTTTTTTTCAGATCCAGGTACATCCACTCTAGTGTTAGCGAATGAAAAACTCCTTCCAAAATCAGATGTGCCATATAAAGCATAGCTATAAAATTCGTCACTCTTCACTACACATTAACCATCCTAATCAGCTTCAATCGACATTTTTCTGCCATACCAGGCGAAAGGACCACACAATCAAAGCTATCAGTGGACCAAGCCAAACTTCTCTCCACCAAAGAGAAATACATAAATTATCCTCACATCTTAGTACCAACTCCAATCCCCCAAAACCACGTGGAGAGAAAACCACGAATATTAACCCAAGAACTCATGTGATATCTATAAGCAATCTCCGAGGCAAACCACCCACCACCACGCCACCCTAACCAACGAAGGGACCGACCTTAAATTAGAGTGAAACTAAGCTACTTTACACTACAAACAACACCCACATTGTTCTTATCATGTGACATGCGCAGGAACACACAACCTCTATCACGTTTATGAGACACACAAGTCAACATACAACTCACACCAACAGCCTGAAAACAAAATAAAACCACAGCGATAATATTCATAACAGGTCAATTTCACACGTGCCTGAAAAAATTCAATTCAAGGACCCCTTAATACACCACCTACCTACCCAAACCCATTGTGAATCGAGTCGATATCTGGGGAGCTCTGTTACATAAACAATAATAGATATCTCCCGATTTACTAATTACCAATTCAGTTCCTGCACACACCACAATAAAAAGATACACACACTCAACAACAAACAAAACATAAGTTGTGACACCAACCGGAAGTTTACTCCATGGTAGTCTAAAAAGAAATGACCAATATAACACGTCTTTGCGCATAGGTCCGATTGAAGTTCCAGTTGAAAAACAAGAATGCCCAAAAATAAAAATAAAATAATTTGTAAATAAACTCACATTTTCAGCCAATCTAAAGCTCTCCCCCCAAAAACAAAAAAGGCTTCAGTTGATCCGATTTTGGGTCGCGACATTCTATATGAAGTCGGCTTTGAAAAGCCGACAGAACAGAGAGATCCAGGTGTCAAGTCACACACACATCAACGGGGCCGATACCAGTAACGAAATCTACATCACAGGCGGCTGATTACACCCCACCTACTTACCCAAACCTGACAATCACCGGCAGTCAACAAACGAACATTTCCACGTTGTTCAGCAATACCAAAATATGCCAACTATCATACACGATACAACCAGCTATCACTTCAGAATAACCGAAACACAAATTCTGCCTACAACAACAATAAATACGCCAACTGATACAAGGAATACAACCGCTAACGACGACTAAAAAACGCAAGACTCGATTCACCTACCAACACCTAACCATTACCACTGGTTCTTCTGCCCACCTCTCCACCTACACTACAACTGATTCGGCCACCGGACACTCACTGACTTTTTATTCAAGACACAACTATCACCAAAATTATCCTCTAATTTTCATTTCTATCTTTTCATTGTTCTTATGTTATTTTTCAATACAATTTGAAACTTAAAATCCGTGTCTGTTTTTTCCTCGTCACCATACGCTTACATGCCAACCCTGTTTATTACAGTAGGTAGTTAATCAATATTGGCTTAATAAAATAAATATTTATCCTTTTGGCAATATTTCAATGCTTACACAAATCATCTCAAGTAAGATACAATGCTGAAGAGGATGTGAATAGACACTGAAATATCTTCAATGTCAACTACAAAATTTTATATCTTCTTCATATAAAATCTATATTTTCAACATAATAAATAATATAATATTTAAAAATAAGTAAGCAAAAGAACATGAAAAATTATATTCTGGAAAAAAAAAAATGATAGAAAAAATAATGTTAATGAAAACAGCCACCATTTTTAACCATTGTAAGAGTTTCAAGGCAAATGTCCTCATTTTCTGATTAGAAAGATTTTTTAACATAAAAGTAGAGATAAATAATCAAATGTATTTTATTATAAAGTTAACTGATGAGAGGAACAAAAATTTGCAGAAATTATTCAGTTTCTGGTTATTTTGTTAAAATAATTCTCTCACTTTCTAGATATTTCAAGACATAAATGCCTTGTTGAACTATAATGACAAAGAGAAGATTTACACATCAAAATAATTATTTGAATAAAGAAAATGGTGATATGTTAAAAAAAAGAAGGGAAATAACTAACACCCATGTTTTAGAAAAAACAAACTTAAATTTAAATGAAGCAGAATAAAGTTTTCTTACCTTTACTTGAGATTGTTATGATGTGTTCTCATAAAAATTACGTCTGATACTAGTGATATTGTGTGCCAACAGGAAAAAGTCTAGGAATGTCTATATGTGTGTGTATTCTCAATGTGTGCATTCTATATGTGTAAGTGGGAAAGAAAAGCCTTTAGTCCTATTAACTATAATATGTGTGTAATGGCGGCTGCACTTGCTTATAGTCTCATAAAGTTTAGAAATGTTTTAGTAACAGAAATAATATTTATAAATATATTTTCATTTATTCTTAGATATGATTTATTGTGTAAACAAAATAAAAAACTAAAATTAAAGTAAACAAAAAATATATTTCAACTATTGCTCCCACAATGCATTTGTAAATAATTTTATTCATCTTTCACAGGCTACTTTCTTCTCTCTATCCATTGATGATTGCTATTCAAAACATCATGGAAGACTTCACTAAAAATGATGTATAATTTAATTTTAGAGTATTTTACAATGCTAAAGTATTTTTTATTAAACAAAGATAATAAAGAAAGTTTCTATGATTATAGTGATGAATATTAAATAATAATGTTAGTGCAAATTTTTCTTATTTTCTTTTTACTTTAACAGTTTTGAGTAAACACTTTTTGTATTTATCATAGAAATTTATTCTGAAAAGATCATTCTAATAGTACTTAAATTTATTATCATTCATATTATGACCTTAGTGAATATACAGTTGAGACAGGAGTAATAGGGAAGCCAATAATATTATATCACAATATAACACTTATTTTTAAATAACATTAGATTCTTATTATGTTCTTCTTGTTCTATTAATTCTGCCTATCCTATATGTCTTGAGCTTAATATTTGTATTATTATATATATATATATATTTAATAAAAATACTTATTTAATCAGTTTATTCTGCATTTATTGTAAAATATTCTAAAATTAATCAATTATATATATATATATATATATTGATAGAGAATTTATATCTAAGTTAGGTAGTGAAGACATGAAATCAATAGCAGTTGCCAATGCCATTTTCAAACTAGGTTTGAAAATCACATAGGCGAGAAACTGTTAGTTACTAAGCACCATTGATTTTATGTCTTCACTACACTAACTTAGATATATATTCTATCAATGATATTTACTTTACTTATAAATGTAGCATTCATTATCAATCTATCTATCTATCTCTCTCTATATATATATATAATGAAAAGGACTAATTATAATATTTTGATTGTAACTGTTTAGTGTATGGTGTAAATAGATGGTATGAAACTGAATTTTTGTTGATGTGTGTATAAGGAATATGATCTTTTTAGTTAAAATGTGGCACTGGGGGTAGTGGTCTTGTGTTTGAAGTTTGTTCATTATTCATTTCTACAAGGTTTCTGGATTGAGGATATGGAACAGAAATATCACTTTTGCTCAGTTGTCCAATGTGAGTTGAAGACTTAGAAGAAAGAAGATCTGAAATGAGAAAATTGAAATAGGTGAAGAAATAGAAAAAAAAATGCAAATTCTTTTAGCACAAAGACTGAGATGATATCTATATATATATGTATGCGTGTGTAATACATATAAAATGAAACAATTATTATATACCTTTATTTATTTTACATTTATTAACTAACAAATGAGAGAAATAAAAAGCTTTCACTGTCACCAAAATTATTTGTTATTTTACAATATAGGTGTAGAATGGAATAAAAGTTACAGGCATAAAAAAATGAAAGAAAGAAGAAGTTTTGGTCGGTCTGTTTGGATTCACTTTGTGCTACTGCCTGAGGGAAAGGCATGAATCCATTTCTTCCCCTGCTTATCAATAAGAATGTATTCTCTTATTTCATGATAATTGTTTAAACTCGATATGGGATTCTTTTTCAACACAAGATTATGAAAGATTAAAATATCAGAATATATTGGATTCTCTAAGCCAGGGAGGGCAACCAGTCTAAGAGAAGAGCAACTGAATTTAAACCGTGGAGAAATAACTAACAACTAATAAGTTTTATTATAATGCATAGTTTACTGATGAAACTGTGGGGAACCATCACCACTAACATCTGGAATGACATTCCATTCCATTTCATTGTTAGGAAAACAAATTGAACAAAAATAATAACAAGAATACAAACAATAAAGGAGGGATATTTTACAAGTAAAATATTTGAATTAACAATATTTCCCACTTAATGAATCTATTATTTATTTGTTTACTTACCTGTCTTTTCTTGACTCTGAATTTTGTCTTCTTCAATCCATTCATGCTCTCCTTCATTTTGAGATGGTACTGCTGATCTCCAAGTAAAATAATCAGGAGGAATTGATACATTCTGAGTATACATCTGTCAATAGAGAGAAAATGAAAACAATTATATAGATTTTTTGTTTATAATCATAAGTAAAAAAGATTGTATTGTTACAGATTGCATAAGAATATTCCTTGTAAAAAGAGACAAAATCTTGTTTATTCTCAAATTAAGATCATAATTAGAATACTAGAATTCTTTTCTTTCTGTAATTTATCAAGGAAAATAAATTCAGAAAAATTTTGAATAATGTTGAATATAAATTATCACCCATAATAAACAAACCTTTAGAATTTTATTATTTCCAGGGGAATATTATACAATTAAAATGAATATTATTCAGTATTTATTATCAAACTGTACAGCGCTGAAACTTTGTAACCAAAATAAAATTGCAAAATTTTTATGACACAACATAAAATTGTGTGTATATATATATATATTATATATATATATATATATATATATAGGAGAGAGAGAGAGAGAGAGAGAGAGAGAGAGAGAGAGGCATACTTACTTTAAAACTGCTACATATTCATATTTTGTCTTAGAGTCATAGAGGTTTTGCAATTTCATTTTAGGTAACAGTTTTAATCCTGTAGAGTTTGGTAATAAACAATAATTAATAATATTCCTTTTGATTTTAAAATGTTTCATTAGAAATGATAACATTTTGGGATTGAGAAGTAAATTACTTCTTTTATAAAATGTAATAAATATATATTTTATAAAATATTTGCTTATTTATAGGTGATAATGTTTTTGTTTTTTAAAATTATATCACATTTCTTTAACAAGTTTGAAAAAAAAATTACAATATTTATTGAAATTTTATATTAATACTACAGTCTACACCGGACTTAGGCCCTAGGGGACTGTCACAGCAGCAGCAGCCATCATCATCACCGTCAGTGGTGATCTCTATAAATAGCCCTGACCATTAGTAATTCCTCCTCTTTCTAGTTGCAACCTTCTGAGGGTCAGTGCTGGGTCCGGCCATCACGTGTCCCTCTCCCTTTGGTTGAATCCTTCTGACTACTACTACAAGTAAGAGCTTTGCTCTATCTCTCCCTACGAACTAGGTTTACTGATAGAAAAACCCACGACAGACTTTCTACCATGTTACCAAACCCGGCATCTCAAGAGAGATTGCTGTCTTTTTGGACCCATGATGGCTGACAGCAAATTACCAATATCACCAGGAGAACAACTGAGGGAGCCGACGAGATAATTTGCAACAACGGACAAGCTTCACACTTTGATACCATTGCAGTCAATAGGCTGCTCGCAGAATAAACTTTTGCAACCCTAAAATAACTTAAACAACCCTAAAATACCTTAAACAAACCCCATAATAACATTACGGCTTATACCTAAACGAGGAGGTGCCGCTAGCTTCTAAAAGAAGCTATTAAACCTCGCGAAGCTTGTCCGAACTAAACCAGAACTTTTTCTTCTCTTGTTGTACCTTTTATGTGCATATTTATATATTAAATCTGTTGCATTTTCATTTTGTTGTACGCTCGTTCCTTAATGTCATTCCGCCTTTTCTCTTTTGCTCACCCCACCTTGTAACCACTAATTTTTATATATTACAATACAATATACAATATATAGAATACTTTTGACTTATTCGTGGACTTATAACCATCAAGTAAATATTAAATAAACAAGCAATCTAAGAATTAAGTTATGAATGAAATACAATCTTTTATAGAAATCTTATCAATAATAATTTATGCTTTTATTTGATGATATTGTTTAAAATGGATCTAAAACAGATATATAAAACCAACAAGTAAATATTGACATGATTTGAACGTTAAACCAGGAGGTAAGCAGTCAAATGATATATCCACCATGTGAGCATAATACTGCTTAAACAGCATGGTAAAATTAACTTGGAAATATTAAGTTAGGTAGAGTACACAGATACCAGACATGCTAGGCAGGGGGCAAGAGAGTAACATTTTGATCCTAGGTGAAGCAAAGAGATTATCCATTTCTAGGCAGAAAAAGAATAAATTATCAGTGTTAACATTTTTAGGATTATCAGGAATAACAAATTTAATACAAATACAATTGTATCTTCATCTTCAGCTTTGTTAAAGACTTTCTAATTTTCTCTTTGTAGCTTTCTAGTCAAGAAAACAGGGATCCTTAATTGTTGACTGGCTTTAAAAACATCCCAAATGTTATTCTAATTGATAAATATACACAACAACATTCAAACAAATAAAAATTATAGCAATATATTGAAGAATACTAAGACATCAATTTGATCCCTGTATGTACATTTTGTTAATTTACTTCTTAGTTTTTATTTCATTTAACTGCTTCTACCACAAAAGTTTCAAAAAGAAATGAAATTGGCAATCTGCCATATTCTTTTGTTTTCTTTGTTTTCTGAAACAGTTGTTAACCATTTCTGGCTAAAAATATTGCAGCTGATTTTGAATTCAGAATGCTCTTTTCCTACACTGGTTGTCAACCAAGGCCAGTCTACCCTATTATCTTATCCATAGCTAAGAAGAGGAGAGATAAATTCATGCCTTTCTCAAAGGTATTAGGGCAAAATAGGTATGAACAACCTTAGTTGAAATTTGAACCTGGTTTCTATTTTTCACCCCAATAACCATTATGCTGCCAGCAACTGCACATTTAGTTACTAATTAAACATATTTATATGTCTAAATGAACAGAGAAAGCAAGACTAGATCAGTCATTAAATTTTCCAATATTCATCACAAGTCAGTCATTTTATCAATGTATATAAAAGATGAAAGAAATTTAAAAAACTTACCTGGGATTGTATTTCTGAAGATCCTTGAGGTTTTGATCCAGAAGTTAGTTGTCGCCTCGATCCTGACAATGGAGTATTTGTTATGAGAGTATGATCTGTTGGCACAGGTTGAACAGGATATGGCCAAGTATTTCCTGGGTAAGGAGCAATCAAGTGTCTTTGTTCACCAACATATCTATTGGAAGGATCAAGTGCTTGTGCATAGGCCACATTTGGCTGACCGTTACAGCGAATAATACAGATTGACAATGAAGCTGTAATGAACACAGCTATTGTGACTGCTATCACTGTAATAATAATGACCAGATTAAGATGAACCTTCTCTTCACTTTCTAGCTCAACAACATTTAACATTTGAGATGTCTTGTTGCTGATAGTCAGTGTTAAAAACAGAGTAGTTGTTGCTGATAGAACTGGGCTACCACTATCCTTGACCACAATGTCCAGCTGATAGGAGCCAGCATTTTCTGGTCTCAGTTGGCGATTGAAAGCTAACAAACCAGTGTACTGGTTCATGCTGAACATCTGTTTCTCATTGCCTCTGATTATTTCATATTTTAGAAATGCATTCTCTTGACTATCACTGTCTGATGCCTTGATTTCGTGATGTTCTTTGTATGATGTGGGTAATATGTCACATCCAGATTGTAAGGTTTAACACTGGGAAATGTAAAATATGGAGCATTATCATTTTTATCAGTTACCTCAACAATCACATTCACTGTATTATTGAGAGATGGTGTTCCATTGTCTTTCACAAATACCTGGAACTCATAAGTATCTTGAAACTCATGATCAAGAGACATAATTGCTGATAATAATCCATTTGGTCTTATTTTGAAAGGTAAGAAGTGTTTGTTATTGGTGATCAGAGAATACGTAAGTTTCCTCCAGCTCCCAAGTCTGGGTCAGTGGCATTGATGTAGCCAACAGTAATTCTTGAGTTTTCATTCTCATCAATCAAGAATTTAAATGTATCTTTTGTAAATTGTGGTTCAACATCATTAATATCCATAACTTTTAAAGTGAACTTGCTGTTACTATGAAGAGGAGGAGATCCTTTGTCCTGACAACTGATTACAACATCATGATGATCTTCTGTTTCTCTGTCTAATTGCTTCTTTAAAGTTACTTCATATTTCTTTGTTCCCATGCTTTGTATTTGAAATTTTTCATGGTGAAGGTGACAGGTCACTTCTCCATTTGGTCCATCATCATGGTCAATGATTTTTACATAAGCAACAAAACTTCCAATTCTGATATCTTCAGGAATATCTACTGTGTTCTTTTTTGATGTAGAAGCAAAATTCACTTTATTAAGGGTGGATTATTTTGCTGGTCAATTATTTTAACAAGAACCATTGTAACTGAACTCAAAGGAGGATTACCTCCATCTGTAGCTTCTACATAAATTTTATGAATTAGTTTTTGTCCAGTTTCTACATACTTTTGTAAAAATAGTTCTCCAGTGTTTTTATTTAATCTGAAGATATTTTTTGCACTCTCTGTAGTTTTAGAACTAAAACTGTATATAATTTTTCCATTGGACCCAGAGTCAAGGTCTGTAGCTGTCATTACAATAATGGGTATTGTTTCACTTGGTTCATTCTTAATAGAAATATTGAATAACCTTTTTGAAAATATGGGAGCATTATCATTGATATCAATTACTGAGATATGAACATTTAAAATAGTTTGTTTCATTGGAGATCCTCCATCTTTGGCAACAATTTGGATCAAGTAAGACATCTTTTTTTCTCTATCAAGTCTTTCTTCTAAACTTATTTCAAGTTTTGCAGTTTCATCCACTTTTTTTGAAACAAACAATTCAAATGGCTCATCTTTATATTTTTTCAGTTCATAAGAAATCTGAGAATTAATTAATCCAACATCTTTGTCTATGGCACTTGGAATGGATTTTCTCATTCCATTTCTATCATCTTCATCAAATTCTATATTGATTTCTTTAACTGGAAATTCAGGTTGATGATCATTAACATCTTGAATTATAATTTTCACTTCCAATTTTTAATGGTTGAAGTTCCTTTTGAATAGCAACATCCATCATTTGAAAACATTCTTCATTACTTTTACACATCACCTCAGCATCCAATGTTTCTGTTGTATAATTTCCCAGTCTTTTTATAGACTCGGAATAATTGGGAATTTCCAGTTAATTGTTGTAATTGATTAAATGTAATCTTATTAAGATTTTCATAATCTTTTGCTATTTGTGAATCAGCAGCAATATCTCCAATGTAGGTACCAGGTTTTTTTCCTTCTTCTACAGTGTAAGTGAGGTCTACACAGAGACACTTTGAAAGGACAGATATTAAGATGCACATAAATATCTTCCAGTAAAACTTTGGTGATTGATGATCTGAATTATCCATTTGTCTTTTAAAGAAGTCACTTATATTCCTGAAATTCCAATCATAAAAGTTAAAATTACAATTTATAAATTCAAGCTCAATCTAATCAGATTAATTATCAGCATTTCAATGCAATAAAAAATAACATGTCCAACCGATTTTTAATAATTGATGTAAAATAAAAAGAAACAGAAAAAGATGAGAAAATAGCAAACTGTGTTTCCATTAGATAAAATTTAATTTCTGATGAAGCTATTCTTATAGCAAAATATGTCAATTTAATTTTTCATATTGTCTTTCTTTTCACATACTGTTAGATTTTATACCAAACTTACACACATATATAAGAAAAAACTACTCAGTTTCACAGCACTTTTCTTCAATTTAGGAGATCAGTGTTGTGAAACTGAATAGTGGGTTAAGTCATCCTTTTTATTATTCAATATTGTTATATTTACTCTACGCTCCTATTTTATTTTCTACTAGGATTACTATTGTTTTAGCTTTTAAATGATATAACTCCTAATTTGTAGCTGTGTATGCGTGTGAACACATTAACAATAAAGAAAAAACAAGCAAATGAATGTACTTATGAAGAAAAATATCAATATGAGAAGAATTACTTGAATCATTTCTTCAACATTATTTTAATTTAATTATTATTACAATGATTTTACATGTTTATCAAATTTAAACATGATTAAGATTAAAGTTAAAAATCTAAAATTCAGAGTGACCTCCCTTCATATCAGAACATGTATTTCAGAAAATAAATTTTTATCTTAATATTCTATTTTTAAAACTTTTCAGTAAAAATAAATGAAAAGAAGCAATAGGATGAAATATTTCATTTTTAAACTAAAATATGATAAAATTTATTCTTTGAAAATATATTTCCTTTTAGCTTTTTCTGAAAATCTCATGATAATCCAAAATATAAATATATCAAAACTATCAAATCACTAGTGACATTTATGAAATTGTTATTATGCTTCATTCAATATACAATTGCTATTTTATGTTTCAATAAAGTTTTTATAGCAGTTGATTCAGTTTAGTTTTATTATGTAAAAACATAAACCTAATAGCAAATCAAGGTAGCGATAATGAAAGAAAAAATTATAAGAATGATATAAAGATAAAATTGTAAGATAAAAATTTGTTTTGTTTTTTGTTTTTTTCTTTTAAATAATTGACTAAATCAAAATAAACTTTTCAGAAACTTTATTCTGATAGTTCCTTAAAAAAAGTCAAACTGAAAATGAAAGAAGTTTTAAAAAATTATCCCCTTTTATTATTATTATCATTGTAAAAAGTATTCCTCGAATTTGTACTTAATTCCATTGCTATAAAAAGTTTAAAATGGAGACCTAAATTAGGACAAGAAATACACTTAACAGCCAACCTATTGAACAGAATTAGTTTTAGTAGAGAGGATTTAAAAATAGACTCTTCTTAAAAAGCTTATTATAACAATATTATTATTAAAAATAAAACATCAATTACTGATAAAATAGTAGTTGATGTCATATTGGAACATAAATACAAAGAATAGTTGCATGTTCTATTAAACTCAATTATGAAGTGAAATAAAAAAAAAACTACTAAAATATACAAAATAATCAAATATGATAAAGTTGTTTCAAATGTTTAGAAAATAATGTAAAGTTTCATACCTTTAGAGTTAAAACCACTTGAGAAGATGTGATATCTTTATTCAAAGATGTCTTGAACAGTAGCAACTGTGTGTCTCAACAATTAAGTGTATGTATGTGTATGATCTTGAGTGCATGTATGTGTTACTAGCAGGGAAAAGCTAGCAGTCCTATCAACACTAATGTGTGTGCAATGGCTGCCCTACTTAATAATGGACGTATCTACTTCTATAATTTCTTTTTCAAATATATATATATATATATATATATTATTTGAAATACATATTGTATAATTATTGATTTATAAAATATCATTTTAATCATATATGAAGTTTTAAAAAAAAATCTATCCAACTCTTTTTCCCAGAATGCAACAGAAAGCATGGCATCTATTCTTCCCTCAAAAACTATTTTCTTCTCTCAATCTTTGCTGACTAAGTATGTACCATGAAAAAAAAAAAAACCCCAAAACAATGATTATTTACATAATAAAATTAAGAATGTATACAAGATTACAAATAGAAAATATTTTTTAGATATATTTTTTTTAAAAACAAAAGCCAAAATATGAATTAATAGAAAATTTTAAAGGTAAATTTGATCAGTGTTCTATGCTTTTAGCCTTTAGAAATTGTTTTGCTCTTAATTAAAAAAAAACTTTTTTTATCAAATGTTATTTTTGATTAAGTTAATCTTTCTATATTGAATAGTTATGAAAAATTTTCTTTTTTATCAAATGTTATTTTTTCATTAAGTTTATAAAACTTAATCTATCTATATTGAATATTTATGAAGAAATAAGTATTTACTAGAAAATGTTTATTTCTATTAAAAACCTTTTGTTATGATCATGAAATATATACTTTAATTTAAATGTGGCACTGGAGGCAATGGTCTTATGTTAGAATTCTGTTGACTGTTCATTTCTACAAGATTTCTAGATTGTGGTATGGAGCAGAAATGTCACTTTTGCTCAACTGGCCAGCCTGAGAGGATTTCAGAGAGGACATATCTGGCAAAAAAAAAAAAAAAAAAAAAATGACAGTAAAGAGAAAATTACACATATCACAAATGTTAATGGTGGATTTTAGGATTGATAATTAATGACTGAAATTTAAAAAGAAAATGTAATTTATAGGACTTTTATACTTATTCTGCAGTAAGTATGAAAATATATTGGACATAATTCACCATCAATCATATGCAATCAAAGAGAGATTTGATGAATGCATATTTTACAATGATCATTTTCATGGCCTTACAAAAAAAATCTCAATGCACAATTATAAAAGCCTGAATATCAATTAATGATCTACAAAGAGAAATGAAAAGACCAAATCCTATATTATAATATTTTACATAGAAGCAATTTATATCATCAACCAATGGGATTTAATTAGGATTCAACAAAACTATTTCTCATTCTACTTTGAACATACCTGTTGTTTCTTGAGGATGGACTGCATCTTCATCATACCATTCATGTTTACTGTCTGTTTGAGAGGGCACAGTTGATCTCCAAGTAAAATAGTCCGGTGGAATTGATACATTCTGTGAATATGCCTGTTTAAAAAATATATATATACTATATTATTTACAATTACAAAAGAAGAAACTTGATAAAATTAAAATGAATACATAAGGAAACTTATTTAAAACACACACACACATATACATCTGACCTAAAATTATGAATGATAAAAATGTAAAATCAATAAACAGGATCCTCTGTGAAATTATTTAAAAAGATATTTCTAAAGATTAAAAATGCAATATCATCTTGGAGAAAGAAAATGTAGGAATTTATATATAGAATAATATGATTTATATCACTATCATCATATGAGTCTTTTTCACAGACCAATACTTCCTCGTTGTTTATGGGAAGTATGTCTTACTCTGTCATGATAGTCTATGTTGGCAGAGGAGTTGAATTCAGAGTTGTCCTCATATTCTTGTAGCCCCAACAATGCTAGTCAAGCTAGTCTTCCTTACTAATTTACGCATAGCTAGAGAGAGAAAAGGTAGATTCATACTTTTCCCAAGACCATTAGCATGAAGTGAACACAAACAGCCTTGGCTAGAATTTGAAATTAACTTGCCAATTTCATTTTTTCTCAGTATAAACTTTTAGAAATTAGAATGTCTCGTGTGTTAAGTATTTATTTCACTTTCATAAATGCTAAAATACAAAATCTAATATCTAACAGTTTACACTGACGAAGAAGCTCAGAAAATTATGAATACATTTTCACATATATTGTACATATACTGTGTTCCTATAGGAACACAGTATATGTACAATATATTTTGTCAACTGGTCCACAATATAATATAAAAAAGATATTTTTTTCCAAAATACATGAAATAATAAAATATATTTTTGTCAAAAAATGTTTTTCAATAGAGGTTGCTATGTTTTAAAAGTTTTTTTTTATATATGGAATCTCTCTCTCTCTCTCTCTCTCTATATATATATATATATATATATATATATATATATAGAGAGAGAGAGAGAGAGAGAGAGAGAGAGAGAGAGAATGTTAATCTAGTGTCTTTTTTTAAAGGTGATGTTTTAGACATTTGCTACGGATGTCCAGAGATTTTATATTAAGGTTAAGTAGGAATTTCCATACACCAACATACCTGTTAGCAAATGATTTATTTACTATTTTCCATTGTTATCCAATGAATCTTACTGTTAAATGTAAATGAAATATAATAAGATATCACTGATTTGAAAGTAAGTTTACTTATTGTATATGAACCTATTAAAAATGCAACAAAAGAGGTCTATATTAGAAAGCTAATGTCTAATTCAACAAATAAATATATTGATATGAAACCTCCCTCCCTGAGTCTGGCAAAGTTTTGTTCCAGTTCAAATTATTATCATTAAACTATAGTAAGAGAGGTTTAGGGTAAAATTTCTACAATTTATTGGCCTAATTTTTACCCTAAACCTCTCTTACTATAGTTTGATGATAATAGTTTTAGTCAATTTAGATTCTTCTCATCTCATATCTATATGCCCCTATAAAACACTCCCCACTTTTCACAGTGAAAAGTGGGGAGTG
Source organism: Doryteuthis pealeii (assembly GCA_023376005.1). NCBI lineage: Eukaryota > Metazoa > Mollusca > Cephalopoda > Myopsida > Loliginidae > Doryteuthis > Doryteuthis pealeii. The sequence continues at coordinate 21,146,386 of CM042151.1, forward strand.
TTTTATAGGGGCATATTCTTGGAAAAATCTTCACGTGATCTGGAAATAATGCTGTGCTTGACTCGGTTACGTCCCTTCCTTCATGTACAACCACCATTCTCCCATTTTTCGAAAGTCATGCACTCTTACCATCTCAAATCCTGATGAAGGTTTGCTAAAAACTGAAACTTAACGTTGACTTCACCGTCAAGAATAAATTTATCTTTTTGGAATACTTCATGTTTTTCTATTTTCTACATACTGTCGGATTTAATTCCCTATTTACTCTATATATATATATATATATATATATATTAATAACATAGTTTCCTATGTATATAAACAAAGAATGCTCAATATTGGTGACTGAGCATGCATATCTAAGTTAAGATAGCATAGACACAGTCAATGGTACTTGGTGATTGTCAGGTTATCACCTAGGCAATCATTGGACCAGTATACATATCTCACTCAAAAAAGTAATGAGAACTTTTATTGTGATGGTAACAATATATGTAAACATCATTTCATGGAAATTGAAATAGATAGGAGTTTTTTTTTTGTTTTTTTTTTCATGGGTAGATTAAGTAGACTACATTATTTGATTAAATGTAAAAGTGTCAATGTTACATATAAATCACAAGTAAATTTTTATTTCTCTAATACTTTCCAGCTAATGAAATTATAAGTATAATTAAAATTAAAAAAATTATTATTTGAAATTGTAATGTGAAGGAATACAAGCCCTAATGACTGAAATATTGAATCACAATAAATTTAATGTCAAATGAAAGAATAAAATTATTCAAGGTTAATCCTGAATTTTTTGAAATTATTGATTCATAAAAAATTAAAAAATATAAAGCGACTAACCTGAGATTGTATTTCTGAAGATCCTGGTAATTTATGTCCAGTTAATTGTTGTCTTGATCCTGTCAAAGAAGTACGAGGGGCTTGATTTTGGTTTATAGGATGAACAGAACGAGGCCAAGAGTTTTCCTGGTAAGAAGGAGCAATCAAGTGTCTCTGTTCACCAACATATCTATTGGAAGGATCAAGTGCTTGTGCATAGGCCACATTTGGCTGACCATTACAGCGAATAATACAGATTGACAATGAAGCTGTAATGAACACAGCTATTGTGACTGCTATCACTGTAATAATAATGACCAGATTAAGATGAACCTTCTCTTCACTTTCTAGCTCAACAACATTTAACATTTGAGATGTCTTGTTGCTGATAGTCAGTGTTAAAAACAGAGTAGTTGTTGCTGATAGAACTGGGCTACCACTATCCTTGACCACAATGTCCAGCTGATAGGAGCCAGCATTTTCTGGTCTCAGTTGGCGATTGAAAGCTAACAAACCAGTGTACTGGTTCATGCTGAACATCTGTTCTCATTGCCTCTGATTATTTCATATTTTAGAAATGCATTCTCTTGACTATCACTGTCTGATGCCTTGATTTCGGTGATGTTCTTTGTATGATGTGGGTAATATGTCACATCCAGATTGTAAGGTTAACACTGGGAAATGTAAAATATGGAGCATTATCATTTTTATCAGTTACCTCAACAATCACATTCACTGTATTATTGAGAGATGGTGTTCCATTGTCTTTCACAAATACCTGGAACTCATAAGTATCTTGAAACTCATGATCAAGAGACATAATTGCTGATAATAATCCATTTGGTCTTATTTGAAAGGTAAGAAGTGTTTTGTTATTGGTGATCAGAGAATACGTAAGTTTTCCTCCAGCTCCCAAGTCTGGGTCAGTGGCATTGATGTAGCCAACAGTAATTCTTGAGTTTCATTCTCATCAATCAAGAATTTAAATGTATCTTTTGTAAATTGTGGCTCAACATCATTGATATCCATCACTTGAATGGAGAATTTGCTGTTACTATGAAGAGGAGGAGATCCTTATCTTGACAACTGATTACAACATCATGGTGTTCTTCTTTCTCTCTATCCAAGGGATTTTTCAGTGTACTTCATATTTCTTTGTACCTAAATTCTGTAGTTGGAATTTATCATGATATAATTACAAATGACTTCTCCATTTTGTCCAGGATCATTGTCAGTGACTTTAACATAAGCAATGAAACTGCCAACTTTGATATCTTCAGAAATGTCCACTGTTTTTTCTTTGATGGTGAGGCAAAATTTACTTTAATAATTGGAGCATTATTTTGTTGACTGACCATATTGACCAATACCATTGAAATAGAACTTAAAGGAGGACTACCTTCATCTATGGCTTTAACATATAATTTATGTTCTAGTTCTGCTCCTTGTGTGAATTCTTTAAGTAAGAATATTTTTCCATTGTCTCTATTCAGTTGAAAGTGCGCTTTACAATTTCAGATGTCTTTGAACTGAAATGGTAGGTAATTTTTGCATTGTTACCTAAATCCAAATCTGTGGCAGATAAAATGACTACTGGTAATGTTTCACTTGGTTCATTTTTTATAGAACATTATAGACTTTGTTTGCAAAAACAGGTGCATTATCATTAACATCTTTGACAGAAATATGAACATGTTAAAGTGTTTTCTTTTGGTGGAGATCCTCCATCTTTTGCAACCACTTGAATCAAATAAGAATCTTTTATTTCTCTGTCAAGTCTTTCTTTTAAATTTATCTCAAGTTTTTGATGTTCCATCTACATTTTTGGACACAACCAGTGAAAATGGTTCATCTTTATATTTTTTAGTTCATAAGTAACCTGAGAATTGATAACTCAACATCTTTATCTACAGCATGAGGAATTAATATTTTTGATCCGAATATAATTTTCTTCAAATGCAATAGTGATGTTTTGAGGAAATTCAGGCTGATGGTCATTGACATCTTGTATTATAACTTTGATTTCTAATATTTGATAGAAGAAGCTCCTTTTTGTACAGCCACATCCAACATTTTAAAACATTCTTTGTTATATTTACACAATCTTCAGCATCCAGGATCTCTGCAGTGTAAAGTTTTCCTGTTTTCCGAGAGATTTTGAATAATTTGGGTTCTTCATTTATATCTTGTTGTAATTGGCTAAATCTGATGAGGTTTTTATCTTTAAATTCTACATTTTCCATCACATTAGAATCTTGTTGCAATGTCACCAATATAATACGCTGACTCTTTCCTTCTTCCACTTTATAGTGAGGTCTGCACTAAAACAGGTAGACAAGATACTTGAAGAGAGAAATTATTAAGAACATGTCTTCTGAGTTTTGTAAACCATGGATTTTTAATACAAAATGGCAGCAATTTTACAATATCTGAAAAAAATAAATAGAAATAATTAAATATTTGTATCATTGAGAAATATAATCTATGCATATAGTATTTTTTTTTTACTTTAGTTTCAAATAATGTTGTTATTAATTGCACAAATACTTTGCAACAGATGAATACTGTTCTTTGGCTTTTTGAAACAACTGATATATATATGCATGGCCATTCCCCTTGAGAAAACTCTAACTTCCATCCCTGAATCAAGATTCTATTTGTACTTAATTGTACTGGTGTTTGAAAATTGAAATGGCCAAGGATCATTATGGGTAGAATGTCTATTGTTATAATAAGATTACTAGTAAGGTATATTCTGAATATTTTTCTTTGCCTCCATCCCAGAAAAACTCACAGTAGATGCCAGAAGTATATACATGCTAAATTACATATATTAAAACAAAAAAACACTTCTTAAATAATGTGTAGTAGAGTAATTTGTCCAACAGATAATAGAACAGTAAACTACGCTCTAACATACAATCTAACTTTTTATGTAAACATTTTGGAGATAAAATTTGAGTCAAATCATATTCATCCACTGGTATCTTTTTTATTTAGTACAAGCCTTCAATTACCCCCCATACACTCCCCCTTTTTTAAGGTGTTTACGGTTTCTATTATTTGTCAATGAATTTCTGCTAAGAGTTATTTCCCTTAACGATTTTTTTCTTATCGTTTCTTTATTATTCTAAACCCAAAGTTAGATAATATAGATATAATATAGTTTATATCATAATGTTATATAATGTTATATATTTATAATTAACCAAACATTCCTAAACACCACGAAAAATGATAATCTTAGAAGGAAATTGAAACCTTTCAATATTATCAGAAACGTCACAATCAACACTCCCACCGCCTCCACTACTATTACCACCACCACACCATTGCAGAAAATAATGATGTTGATAATTTTATAAATATCTAATAACTTGTGAATAAGTTTGTTATATTAGCAAAAAATAAAATAAGCATTTGTAAAAAACAACAACAAAAACAGAAAACATTATTTACACTGTTTTCTATTTTGATTCATTTTGTTGTGAAAGAGAAATTTTCGCACCAATATTTAGAAATGTATGATTTAAAAAAATTAATAATGATTATTATATAAAAAAATAAAACAATACTTTTTAATGTATTCAACAACTATACTTTTAAATGAATAAATAAGAAAAGAAATAAAAAATATATTTTTACGGTAACATTATATAAAAAATACAAAAATTTAATCCATTTAATTTTAATACATTTTCGTTGAGCATGGAACTTATATTATAGAAGGAATATACTGACAGTATAAAATCATATGACTCCCTGACAGGACTGAACTGATAGAGAATAAAAGGAAAATGAACTTCAATTAAAATATAGATGATCTGATTAGGATATTTTGAAGAAAAATAATGATATATTGTGTAAAATGTTTGTCATGTTGCAATGCAGAAACAAAGAATATTTTTCCTTTCAGAAAAATGAGTAAACTTATTAAAATAAAAATCTTATGTAATTATGATATTATAATGTGTAATATGTGATGGAAATATTTATCTTAAAGATAATCTGAAGAAATAGAAAAAATATCTACCGTTATTAATTAGTGTAATTTGTGAAAAAAGTATTCCTGATGAATTTCAACGTGTAGATCTCTACTTCACTGGGAATAAAATGTGTGTATGTACATGTGTTCATGAGAATATATTGTATGGAATATGTGTAGTTATAGAGGCAGGGAGAAGTCAGTAGTCCTAGCAAGTCTAATGTGTGTGTAATGGCTGCCCCACTTAACAACAGATTCATGAAATTTACATTTTAATTCTAAAAAAAGTTTTTTTTAAATTTAATGCAAGAAAAAGATATAATTTTTACAAAATTTTAATCAATTACCTCAATATGTTAATATTGAAATTAAATATTTACTGCTAAGATAAAGTTAAAACTGTTTTTTTTTAAATTCCTCCCATATGCCCAATACAATAACATTATTCTTCCACTTTTTTAGCTACTTTTCTTCTATCTATCTTTGCTTGAGTCACAATATTATATGATTTCTCCATTTGTAAAATTCATAATTTCAATTTTTCTGAATGTAATTTAAATACAACATTTTTTTCCAACATTAACATAAATTAAAAAACTAAGAGTTCTATTTTTTGTATAAAAATGTTTTGTTCTTTTTTAAAGATTTATCTGTTATTCTTAGTGCATTGTTTATCACAGTATATTATTTCTGTATGTTTATCCTATGTGAATATCAGATTGGATTATAAGTTTTTATGCCTAATCAGAGTTGCTTTTTTAAAAATACTAGTAATTATTAAAATCTTGTTGAGACCATCCTTATGCTAATTAACTATAAATGTTATTTATTGAAATTCGAAAAAAAAGAATCACAACAATATAAATCTATTTCTTTAATAGCGGGAAGTTAAACTTCTACCCAAGTATATTGAAATTATATTTGAAATGAATGATAGTTTTTATGATTTACATAGTCATGAGATGTTTACATTATCTTTTTTGAGGTATCTGTGGCACAGGGGGTAATGTCTTGTATTAGAAGCCTTGTTGATTGTTTATTTCTATTAAATTTCTGGACTGAGGATATGGACTAAGAAATATCACTTTGCTGAAATGGCTTGAGTGAGTTGAAACTTGGAAGTTAGGTGATCTGAAGAAAAAAGAAAGAAAGAATATATATCAAATAATCAATCTTTCAATGAAAACAAAAGTATTTTACAAAACAGTTTATAGATAAAAAATAAAATCTAAAACACTAAAATTGTTCATTATGCATAATTACTTTTACTTGATTACCAGAATGACAACATTAATAATGAACATAATAACAACAATAATTACTAATTCTCTTTAAAAAATACTTTAAATTAATAACAGTATTAATAAAAAATATCTTGTCACAAACCCTGGATCAGGACATTTTTGAGTTCAGAATTTTTCAGATTTCAGGAATGATATTAGAATATATATCATTATCCTGGAATTTTCAAAGAGGTCAAAGTGATGTATAGGTAAAGTACAATATTTAGAATAATGTCAGAGATACTAATATTAGCAGTTAATCTTATGAATACTCACACAAATTGAAATAAAAATTACTAGATAATTACTACAGATTGTGTAACAAAGTAGGAAAACCAAGCAGGCAAATGCACCATACAATTACTATTTATTTATTTTAGTAAAAAACATCAATATAAACTTTCTCAAACTTAAGTTAAACACAAAACAATAAAAAAAAGATATCACCAAGGCAACAGAGGTAACCCTGACTAGTTTTCGAATTTCGATAAATTGAATGAAACGTGTATTATAATTTAAAAACAATAAAAGAAACCCAGTTTGATTTACAAAAGTTAGAATGAGTTGAATTAATCACAAAATTTTATCATTGTAGAGAAATTTTTGTTTCAAATCATTATTATTATTCATTGGGTGGTTTTCAAGAAACATACAATAAAAAACATATTCTGTATTTTTGGCCAATGTTGTTTTTAAAATCTTTGGAAAAACATCAGAGGTTAAATAAAGGAATATTATGTCAAACTTCAAATTTGAATATTTATGAGGTCAACTGAAAAGTTCCTAGGCGTGACCATGATACTCTTATGAAATGTGAACAAATGAGGTTTATTTCAACATAAATACCCTTGCGGTCCAATACATCTCCATGGGGTTGCAATCAAGGTTACCCTTGATTTATGATCACAGAATCAATTAATTGTATAGAATTATTTTTTAAGTCAAGGGTTGCTCCCAGTTGCATTTCATTTTAAACTTTACAAAATTATTCTTATTTTCAAGTCAATGCAAATTTTAGCCTAAAAAATTAGTTCTTCAAAAATTCATATTATACTGTAAATACACAAAATATTTATGATTCTGTGATCATAAATCAAGGGCTAACCCTTGATTGGCAACACCATGGAAGATGTATGTGGACCGCAAGGGTATTATGTAAAAATTAAACCTCATTTGTTCACAATTTCATAGATTGTTCATGGGTCAGCCTAGGAACTTTGCAGTTGACCCTCATACAATATCAAATTTGAAGTTTGACATAATATTCTCCTTTTGATTTAACCTCTGATGTTTCCAAGATTTAAAACAACATTGGCCAAAAATACAGAAATATGTTTTTTTATTGTATGTTTCTTGTGAAAACCACCACATGAATAATAATAATTGATTTGAAACAAAAATTTTTCTCTACAATGATAGAAAGTGTGATTAATTCATTCAATTCTACTTTTGTAAAATCAAACTAGGGTTTCTTTTTTTGTTTTTAAATTAAATACAAGTTACATTCATTTATCTGAAATTCTGAAAACCTAGTCAGGTTACCTCTGTTGCTTTTGGGATATCATTTTTTATTGTTTTGTTGTTTAACTTAGTTTGAGAAGTTATATTTGATGTTGTTACCTAAAATAATACTATAATTGTATGGTGCATCTTGCCTGCTTGGTTTCCTACCTTTGTTACACAATCTTGTATATTATCTAGTAATTTTTATTTCAATTTGTGTGAAGTATTCATAAGATTAACTGCATAAATATTAGTATCCTCATTACTTATAAATATTTACTTTACCTTACACACTTGACCTTCTGAAAATTCCAGGATATATGATATATAATTTCTACATCATTCTGAAATCTGAAAAATTCTGACTCCAGAAAAATGTCTGATCCCCAGGGTTGTGACAAGATATTGTTATTTATTACTGTTATTAATATAAAAGTAATTTTTTTAAAAAAGAGAATTAGTAATTATTGTTGTTATGTATGTTTCCATTATTAATGTTGTCATTTGGATCATAAAATTATTATGATAATAACAATTAGTGTTTTAGATTTTTATTTTTTATCTATAAAACTGTTTGTAAAATACTTTGTTTTTCATTGAAGAATTGGATTATTTGATATGATGATTCCTTTCTTTCTTTTTCTCAGATCACCTAACTTCCAATCTTCAACTCCACTCAAAACCATTTCAGCAAAAGTGATATTTCTAGTCCATATCCTCAGTCCAGAATTTATAGAAATAACAATCAACAAGCTTCTAACAAGACCATTACCCCCTTGCCAAGAAACTCAAAAAAGATAATGTAACATCATGACATGTAAAAATCATAAAAACTATTCATTCATTTCATATAATTTCCAAATATCTTTAGAAGTTTAACTTCCCGCTATTAAAGATAGATTTATATTGTGTGATTCTTTTTCGAATTTCAATAAATAACATTTATAGTTATTAGCATAAGGATGTCCAACAAGCATTTTATAATTAATTAGTTATTTTTTAAAAAAAATGAACTCCTGATTAGGCATAAACAACTATAATCCAATTGATATTCACATAGGATAAACAACAGAAATAATTACTGTGATAAAACAAATGCAATAAGAATTTAACAGATAAATCTTTAAAAAAAGAACAATAACATTTTTATACAAAAAAAGAACTCTTAAGTTTTTTAATTTAATGTAATGTGGAAAAAAATGTTGTATTTAAATTACATTCAGAAAAAATTGAAATTCTGATTTTACCAAATGGAGAAATCATATAATATTGTGACTCAAGCAAAGATAGATAGAAGAAAGTAGCTTAAGAAAGGAAGAATATATGTTATTGTATTTGCACTATGGAGAAGTTAAAAAAAAACAGTTTCTAACTTTATCATTACAGTAAATATTTAATTTCAATATTAACATATTGAGGTAATTGATTAAAATTTGTAAAAATTATATCTTCTTGCATTAAAAAATTTAAAAAAAAAAAAAACTTTTTTTAGAATCAAAATGTAAATTTCATGAATCCTGGTTGTTAAGTGGGCACGCCTTACACACACATTAAGACTTGCTAGGACACTACTTCTCCCTTGCCTCATATAACTACAACATATTCATACAACATATATTCATCATGACACACATGTACATACGACACATTTTTTATCCCAGTGACAGTACAGATCTACACTTGATTCATGCAGGAATACTTTTTTCACAAATTACACTAATTAATAACGGTAAGATATTTTCTATTTCTTCCAGATTATCTTTAGATAAAATATTTCCATCAACATTATTACCACATATATAAATTTACATTAATTACGAAGTATTTTATTAATAAGTTTACTCATTTTTCTGAAAGGAAAATCTTTTTTCTGCATGCAACATGACAGACATTTTACACCAATATATCATTTATTTTTCTTTTCAAAATATCCTAATCAGATCCATATTATATTTTAATTGAAGTTTCATTTCCTTTTATTCTCTATCAGTCAAGTCCTGTCAGGAGTCATTATGATTTATACTTCAGTATATTCCGTCTATAATATAAGCCTCCATGCTCAACGAAAATGTATTAAAATTAATGGATTAAATTTTTGTATTTTATATTAATGTTACCGTAAATATATTTTTTATTCTTTTTCTTTATTTATTCTTTTAAAAGTATAGTTGTTGAATACATTAAAAAGATTGTTTTATTTTTAGTCCTTATATAATCATTATTAATTTTTTTAAATTCATTTACATTTCTAAATATTGGTGCGAAAAATTTCTCTTTCACAACAAATGAATCAAAATAGAAAACAGTGTTGTATAAATGTTTTCTTGTTTTTGTTGTTGTTTTTTTACATAATGCTATTTTATATTTTGCTAATTATAAACAAACTTATTCACAAGTTATTAGATATTATAATATTATCAACATCATTATTTTCTGCAATGGTGGGTTGTGGTGGTTAATAGTAGTGGAGCAGTGGAGTAGTGATTGTGACGTTCTTGATAATATTGGAAAGGTTTCCAATTTCCTTCTAAAATTATCATTTTTCTGGTGTTAGAATGTTGGTTTAATATAATATATAACATTATATAACATTATGTAAAACTATATTATATCTATATTATCTAACTTTGGGTTTTAGAATAATAAAGAAACGATAAGAAAAAAAATCTTAAAGGGAAATAACTCTTAGCAGGAAATTCATTGACAAATAATAGAAACCGTAACAACCTTAAAAAAGGGGAGTGTTATGGGGGTAATTGAAGGCTTTGTACTAAATAAAAAGATACCAGTGGATTGAAATATGATTGACTCCAATTTATCTCCAAAAATGTTACAATAAAAAGTAGATTGTATGTTAGAGCGTAGTTTACTGTTCTATTATCTGTTGACAAATTACTCTACTACACATATTTAGAAGTGTTTTTTTGTTTTAATATATGTAATTTAGCATGTATATACCTTTGGGCATCTACTGTGAGTTTTTCTGGGGATGGAGGACAAAGAAAATATTCAGAATATACCTTACTAGTAATCCTATTATACAATAGACATTCTACCCATAATGATCCTTGGCCATTTCAATTTTCAAACACCAAGTACAATCTAAGTAACAAATAGAATCTGATTCAGGATGGAAGTTAGATTTTCTCAAAGGGGAATGGCCATGCATATATATATCAGTTGTTTCATAAAAGCCAAAGAACAGTATTCATTCTGTTGCAAAGTATTTGTGCAATTGAATAACAACATTAAATTTGAAACTAAAGTAAAAAAAAAAGACTATATGCATAGATTATTAATTCTCAATGATACAAATATTAATTATTCTATTTATTTTTTTCAGATATTGTAAAATTGCTGCCATTTTGTATTAAAAGATCCATGGTTTACAAAACCTCAGAAGACATGCTTCTGAATAATATTCATCTCTTCAAGTATCTTGTCTACCTGTTTTAGTGCAGACCTCACCTATAAAGTGGAAGAAGAAAGAGTCCAGGTATTTATATTGGTGACATTGCAACAGATTCTATGTGATGGAAAATGTAGAATTTAAAGATAAAAACCTCATCAGATTTAGCCAATTACAACAAATAAATGAAGAACCCCAATTATTCAAAATCTCTCGGAAAAACAGGAAAACTTTTACACTGCAGAGATCCTGGAGCTGAAGATTGTGTAAATATAACAAAGAATGTTTTAAAATGTTGGATGTGGCTGTACAAAAAAGGAGCTTCTTCTATCAAAATATTAGAAATCAAAGTTATAATAACAAGATGTCAATGACCATCAGCCTGAATTTCCCACAAAACAGGTCACTATTGCATTTGAAAGAATATTATATTCAAGATCAAAAATATTAATTCCTCTATGCTGTAGATAAAGATGTTGGAGTTATCAATTCTCAGGTTTTACTTATTGAACTAAAAAAATATAAAAGATGAACCATTTTCACTGGTTGTGTCAAAAATGTAGATGGAACATCAAAACTGAGATAATTTAAAAGAAAGACTTGACAGAGAAATAAAAAGATTCATTTGATTCAAGTGGTTGCAAAAGATGGGAGATCTCCACCAAAAGAAAACACTTTACATGTTCATATTTCTGTCAAAGATGATTAATGATAATGCACCTTTTTTGCAAACAAAGTCATAATGTTTCTATAAAATGAACCAAGGGTGAAACATTACCAGTAGTCATTTTATCTGCCACAGATTTGGATTTACGTAACAATGCAAAAATTACCTACCATTTTCAGTTCAAAGACATCTGAAATGTAAAAGCGCACTTTCAACTGAATAGAGACAATGGGAAAAATATTCTTACTTAAAGAATCACACAGGAGCAGAACTAGAACATAAATTATATGTTTAAAGCCATAGATGAAGGTAGTCCTCCTTTAAGTTCCATTTCAATGGTATTGTTCAATATTGTCAGTCAACAAATAATGCTCCCAATTATTAAAGTAAATTTTGGCCCCACCATCAAAAAAAAAAACAGTGGACATTTCTGAAGATATCAAAGTTGGCAGTTTCATTGCTTATGTTAAAAGTCACTGACAATGATCCTGGACAAAATGGAGAAGTCATTTGTAATTTATATCTGATAAATCCAACTACAGAATTTAGTACAAAGAAATATGAAGTAACACTGAAAAATCCCTTGGAAGAGAGAAAGAAGAACACCATGATGTTGTAAATCAGTTGTCAATAAAGGATCTTCCTCTTCATATAACAGCAAATTCTCCATTCAAGTGATGATATCAATGATTTGAGCCACAATTTACAAAAGATACATTTAAATTCTTGATTGATGAGAATGAAAACTTCAAAGAATTACTGTTGCACATCAATGCCACTGACCCAGACTTGGGAGCTGGAGGAAAACTTACGTATTCTCTGATCACCAATAACAAACACTTCTTACCTTCAAATAAGACCAAATGGATTATATCAGCAATTATGTCTCTTGATCATGAGTTTCAAGATACTTATGAGTTCCAGGTATTTGTGAAAGACAATGGAACACCATCTCTCAATAATACAGTGAATGTGATTGTTGAGTAACTGATAAAAATGATAATGCTCCATTATTTACATTTCCCAGTGTTAAACCTTACAATCTGGATGTGACATATTACCCACATCATACAAAGAACATCAGCCGAAATCAACGCATCAGACAGTGATAGTCAAGAGAATGCATTTCTAAAATATGAAAATAATCAGAGCAATGAGAAACAGATGTTCAGCATGAACCAGTACACTGGTTGTTTAGCTTTCAACGCCAACTGAGACCAGAAAATGCTGGCTCCTATAGCTGGACATTTGTGGTCAAGATATGGTAGCCCAGTTCTATCAGCAACAACTACTCTGTTTTTAACACTGACTATCAGCAACAAGACATCTCAAATGTTAAATGTTGTTGAGCTAGAAAGTGAAGAGAAGGTTCATCTTAATCTGGTCATTATTATTACAGTGATAGCAGTCACAATAGCTGTGTTCATTACAGCTTCATTGTCAATCTGTATTATTCGCTGTAATGGTCAGCCAAATGTGGCCTATGCACAAGCCCTTGATCCTTCCAATAGATATGTTGGTGAACAGAGACACTTGATTGCTCCTTCTTACCAGGAAAACTCTTGGCTCTTCTGTTCATCCTATAAACCAAAATCAAGCCCCTCGTTACTTCTTTGACAGGATCAGACAACAATTAACTGGACATTAAATTACCAGGATCTTCAGAAAGACAATCTCAGGTTAGTCGCTTTTATATTTTTTAATTTTTTATGATCAATAATTTCAAAAAATTCATGATAACCTTGAATAATTTTATTCTTTCATTTGACATTAAATTTTATTGTGATTCAATATTTCAGTCATTAGGGCTTGTATTCCTTCACATTACAATTTCAAATAATAATTATTTTTTTAATTTAATTATATTATAATTTCATTAGCTGGAAAGTATTAGAGAAATAAAAATTATTGTGATTTATATGTAACATGACACTTTACATTTAATCAAATAATGTAGTCTACTTAATCTACCCATGAAAAAAAAACAAAAAAAAAACTCCTATTATTCAATTTCCATGAAATGATGTTTACATATATTTGTTACCATCACAATAAAAGTTCTCATTACTTTTTGAGTGAGATAGTATACTGGCCAATGATTGCCTAGTGATAACCTGACAAATCACCAAGTACCATTGACTGGTCTATGCTATCTTAACTTAGATATGCATGCTCAGTCACCAATATTGAGCATTCTTTGTTATATACATAGGAAACTATTTTATATTAAGTATATATATATATATATATATATATAGAGTAAATAGGAATTAAATCCGACAGTATGTAGAAAATAGAAAACATGAAGTATTCCAAAAAGATAAATTTATTCTTGACGGTGAAGTCAACTTAAGTTTCAGTTTTTAGCAAACCTTCATCAGGATTTGAGATGTAAGAGTGCATGACTTCGAAAAAATGGAAGAATGGTGGTTGTACATGAAGACAGGGACGTAACCGAGTCAAGCACAGCATTATTTCCAGATCACAGTGAAAATTTTTCCAAGAATATGCCCCTATAAAACACTCCCCATTTTCACTGTGAAAAGTGGGAGTGTTTTATAGGGCATATAGATATGAGATTGAGAAGAAATCTAAATTGACTAAAACTATATCATCAAAACTATAGTAAGAGAGGTTAGGTTAAAAATTAGGCCAAAAATGTAAAATTTTACCCTAAACCTCTCTTACTATAGTTTAATGATAATAATTTGAACTGGAACAAACACTTGCCAGACTCAGGGAGGGAGGTTCATGATCAATATATTTTATTGTTGAATTAGACATTAGCTTTCTATAGGAACTGCTTTGTTGCATTTTTAATAGGTTCATATACAATAAGTAAACTTACTTTCACAAATCAGTGATATTCTTTATATTTCATTTACATTTAACAGTAAGATTCATGTGGGATAACAATGGAAAATTAGTAAATAAGATCATTTGCTAACAGGTATGTTGGTGTATGAAAATTGCCTATAACCTTAATATAAAATCTCTGGACATCAACCCTACCTGTTAGCAAATGTCTAAAACATCACCTTTAAAAAAAGACACTAGCATTAACATTCTCTCTCTCTCTCTCCTCTCTCTCTCTCTCTCTCTCTATATATATATATATAATATATAATATATATATATATATATATATATATAATATATATATAGTATAGAGAGAGAGAGAGAGAGAGAGAGATTTCTATATATAAAAAAAAACTTTTAAAACATAGCAACCCTATGAAAAACATTTTTGACAAAAATATATTTTATTTATTTCATGATTTGGAAAAAAATATCTTTTTTATATTATATTGTGGACAGTTGACAAAAATATATTGTAACATATAACTGTGTAACCTATAGGAACACAGTATATGTACAATATATGTGAAAATTATTCATAATTTTCTGAGCTCTTCGTCTCTAGTGTAAACTGTTAGATTATTAGATTTTGTATTTTAGCATTTATGAAAGTTGAAATAAATACTTTAACACACGAGACATTCTAATTTCTAAAAGTTTTATACTGAGAAAAAATGAAATGGCAGTTAATTTGCAAAATTCTAGCCAAGGCTGTTTGTGTTCACTTCATGGCTAAATGGTCTTTGGGAAAAGTATGAATCTACCTTTTCTCTCTCTAGCTATGCGTAAATAGTAAGGAAGACTTAGCATTGACTAGCATTGTTGGGCTACAAGAATATGAGGACAACTCTGAATTCAACTCCGTGCTGCCCAACATAGACTTATCATGCAGAGTAAGACATACTTCCCATAAACAACGAGGAAGTATTGGTCTGTGAAACAAGACTCATATGATGATAGTGATAAAATCATATTATTCTATATATTAAATTCCTACATTTTTCTTTTCTCCAAGATGATCATTGCATTTTTAATTCTTTAGAAATACTCTTTAAATAATTTCACAGAGATTCCTTTTTTATTATTTTTAACATTTATATCATTTCATAGATTTTAGTCAGATGTTATATGTTGTGTGTGTGTTTTAAATAAGTTTCCTTATGTAATTCTTTAATTTTATCAAGTTTCTTCTTTTTTAATTGTAAAATTATATAGTATATATATATTTTTTTTAAACATGCATATTCCACAGAATGTATCAATATCCACCGGACTAATTTTACTTGGAGATCAAACTGTGCCCTCGTCAAACAGACAGAAACATGAATGGTATGATTTGAAGATGCAGTCCATCCTCAAGAAAGAAACAACAGGTTATGTTTCAAAGTATAATGAGAAATATTTTGTTGAATGCTATTATCCATTGGTTGAATGATATAATTGCTTCTATGTAAAATATATAATATAGATTTTGGTCTTTTCATTTCTCTTTGTAGATTCATTAATTGATATTCAGCTTTTATAATTGTGCATTGAGATTTTGTTTTTTAAGGCCATGAAAATGATCATTGGTAAGAATATCATCATCAAATCTCTCTTGATTGCACTATGATTGATGTGAATTATTGTCAATATATTTTCATACTTACTGCAGAATAAGTATAAAAGTCCTATAAATTACATTTTTCTTGTAAATTTCAGTCATTAATATCAATCCTAAAATCCACCATTAACATTTGTGATCATTGTGTAATTTCTTCTTTACTGTCATTTTTTTTTTTTTTTTTTTTTTTTGTGCCAGATTATGTCCTCTCTGAAATCTCTCAGGCTGGCCAGTGAGCAAAAGTGACATTTCGCTCCATACCACAATCTAGAGAATCTTGTAGAAATGAACATCAACGAGAATTCTAACATAAGACCATGCCTCCAGTGCCACATTTAAATTAAAGTATATATTCATGATCATAACAAAGTTTTTAATAGAAATAAAACTTTTCTAGTAAATACTATTCTTCATAATATTCGAATATAGATAGATTAATTTTTATAAACTTAATGAAAAAAATAACATTTGATAAAAAGAAAATTTTTCATGAACTATTCAATATAGAAAAGATTTAACGTAATCAAAAAAATAACATTTATAAAAAAAGTTTTTTTTTAATTAGAGCAAAACAATTTTTAAAGGCTAAAAGCTAGAACACTGATTCAAGATTTACCTTTAAAATTTTCTATTAATTCATATTTTGGCTTTTGTTTTAAAAAAAATATATCTAAAAAATATTTTCTATTTTAATCTTGTATACATTCTTAATTTTATTATGTAAATAATCATTTGTTTTGGTTGTTGTTTTTTCATGGGTACATACTTAGTCAAGCAAAGATTGAGAGAAGAAAATAGTTTTTTGGAGGGAAGAATAGATGCCGCATGCTTTCGTTGCATACTGGGAAAAAGAGTTGGATAGATTGTTTTTTTTAAAAACTCATATATGATTAAAATGATATTTAATAAATCAATAAATACAATATTATTTTCAAGAATATATATTATTATATATAATATTTAGAAAAAAAAATTATAGAAGTAGATACAATCCATTATTAAGTAGGGCAGCCATTGTAACACACATGTATGTGATAGGCTGCTAGCTTTCCTGTCAGTAACCATACATGCCACTAAGATCATTACACATAACATACACTTAATTGTTGAGGACACACGGTTGCTACTGTTCAAAGAACATCTTTGAATAAAGAATTATTCACATCTTCTCAAGTGGTTTTAACTCTAAAGGTATGAACTTAACATTATTTTCTAAACATTCATGAAACAACTTTATCATATTTGATTATTTTTATATTTTAGTTATTTTTTTATTTCAACTTCATAATTGAGTTTTAATAGAACATGCAACTATTCTTTGTATTTATTTCCAATATGACATCAACTTACTATTATTCAGAATTGATGTTTTATTTTTAATAATAATTATGTTATAATAAGCTTTTTAAGAAGAGTCTATTTTTAAAAAATCCCTTATTTATCCTCTACTAAAACTAATTTGTTCAATAGGTTGGCTGTTAAGTGTATTCTTGTCCCTAATTTAGTCTCCATTTTAAACTTTTATATAGCCAATTGGAATAATACAAATTGGAGAATACTTTTACAATGATAATAATAATAAAAGGATAATTTTTTTAAACTTCTTTCATTTTCAGTTGACTTTTTTAAGGAAACTATCAGAATAAAGTTTCTGAAAGTTTATTTGATTTAGTCAATTATTAAAAGAAAAAAAACAAAAAACAAAAACAAATTTATCTTACAATTTTATATCTTGATATCATTCTTGATTAATTTTTTCTTTCATTATCGCTACCTTGATTTGCTATTTAGTTGTTTTACATAATAAAACTAAACTGAATCAAACTGCTATAAAAAACTTTATTGAAACTAAATAGCAATTGTATATTGATGAAGCATAATACAATTTCATAAATGTCACTAGTGAATTTGATAGTTTTGATATATCTTAGTTATTATGGATTATCATGAGATTTTCAGAAAAAGCTAAAAGAAATATATTTGCAAGAATAAATTTTATCATATTTTAGTTTAAAAAATGAAATTATTCATTCCCTATTGCTTCTTTTCATTTTATTTTTACTGAAAAGTTTTAAAAATAGGAATATTAAGATAAAAATTTATTTTTGAAAATACATGTTCTGATATGAAGGAGGTCACTCTGAATTTTAGATTTTTAACTTTAATCTTAATCCATGTTTAAATTGATAAACATGTAAATCATGTAATAATAATTAAATTAAAATAATGTTGAAGAAATGATTCAAGTAATTCTCTCATATTGATATTTTTCTTCATAAGTACATTCATTGCTTGTTTTTTCCTTATTTTAATGTGTTCACACGCATACACACTACAAATTAGGAAGTTATATCATTTTAAAGCTAAACGAATAGTAAACCTAGTAGAAAATAAATAGGAGCGAGAGTAATATAACATAATTGAATAAAAAAAGGATGACTTAACCCACTATTCAGTTTCACACAGCTGATCTTCCTTAAATTGAAAGAAAAGTCTGGTGAAACTGAGTGTTTTTCTTATATGTGTGTGTTAAGTTTGGTATAAAATCTTAAAAGTATGTGAAAGAAAGACAATATGAAAAATAAATTGACATATTTGCTATAAGAATAGCTCATCAAGAAATTAAAATTTTATCTAATGGAAAGACAGTTGCTATTTTCTCATCCTTTTTCTGCTTTCTTTTAATTTTACATCAATTAATTAAAAATCGGTTGGAATGTTATTTTTATGCATTGAAATGCTGATAATTAACTGATTAATGAGTTGAATTTATAAATTGTAATTTAACTTTATTGATTGCGAATTTCAGGATATAAGTTGACTTCTTTAAAAGACAAATGGATAATCAGATCATCAATCACAAAGTTTTACTGGAAGATATATTATGTGCATCTTAAATCTTGTCCTTCCAAAGTGTCTCTGTGTAGACCCTTACTTACACTGTAGAGGAGAAAAAACCTGACTACATTGGAGATATTGCGCTGATTCACAAAAATAGCAAAAATTATGAAAATCTTAATAAGATTTTACATTTAATCAATTACAACAAATAACTGAAAATTCCCAATTATTCCGAGTCTCTAAAAAAAGACTGGGAAATTATATTACAACAGAAACATTATGCTGACGTGATGTTGTAAAAGTAATGAAGAAGTTTTCAATATGATGTTGCTATTCAAAAAGGCAAACTTCAACCATTAAAATATTAGAAGTGCAAAATATTAATTCAAGATAGATGTTAATTGATCATCAACCTGAATTTCCAGGTTAAAGAATCAATATAGAATTTGAGGAAGATATAGAAAATGGAATGAGAAAATCCATTTCAAGTCCATAGACAAAGATGTTTGGATTAATTAATTCTCAGATTTCAATGAAACTGAAAAAATATAAAGATGAGCCATTTGAATTGTTTGTTTCAAAAAAAGTGGATGAAACTGCAAAACTTTGAAATAAGTTTAGAAGAAAGACTTGATAGAGAAAAAAAATGTCTTACTTGAATCCAAAGATTGTTGCAAAGATGGAGGAATCTCCAATGAAACAAACTATTTTAAATGTTCAAATATTCTCAGTAATTGATATCAATGATAATGCTCCATATTTGCAAAAAGGTTATTCAATATTTCTATTAAGAATGGACCAATGAAACAATAACCCATATTGTAATGACCAGCTACAGACCTTGATTCTGGGTCCAATGGAAAATTAATACATGTTTTTAGTTCTAAAACTACAAGAGAGTGCAAAAAATATCGTTCAGATTAAATAAAAACCGCTGCGAGAACTATTTTTACAAAAGTATGTAGAAACTGGGACAAAAAACTAATTCATAAAATTTATTGTAGAAGCTACAGATGGAGGTAATCTCCTTTGAGTTCAGTTACAAATGTTCTTGTTAAAAAATTGACCAGCAAATAATCCACCCTTAATAAAAGTGAATTTTGGCTTCTACATCCAAAGAGAACACAGTAGATATTCCTAAGATATCAGAATTGGAAGTTTTGTTGCTTATGTAAAAATCATTACCATGATGATGGACCAAAGTGGAGAAGAGTGACCTGTCACCTTCACCATGAAAAATTCAAATACAAAGCATGGGACAAAGAAATATGAAGTAACTTTAAAGCAACATTAGACAGAGAAACAGAAGATCATCATGATGTTGTAATCCAGTTGTCAGGGACAAAGGGTTCTCCTTCCTCTTCATTGAGTAACACAAGCTTCACTTTAAAAATTATGGGATATTAATGATGTTGAGCCACAATTTACAAAAGATACATTAAATTTTTGATTGATGAGAAATGAAAACTCAAGAATTACTGTTGGTCGTACATCAATGCCACTTGACCCAGACTTGGGAGCTGAGGAAAACTTACGTATTCTCTGAATCACCAATAACAAACCTTCTTACCTTTCAAAATAAGCCAAATGATTATTATCAGCAATTTATGTCTCTTGATCATGGTTTCAAGATACTTATGGTTCCAGGTATTGGTGAAAGCAATGAAACACATCTCTCAATAAACAGTGAATGTGATTGTTGAGGTAACTGATAAAAATTGAAATGCCTCCATATTTTACATTTTCCCAGTGTTAAACCTTACAATCTGGATGGACATATACCCACATCATACAAAGAACATCACCAAATTCAAGGCATCAGACAGTGATAGTCAAGAGAATGCATTTCTAAAATATGAAATAATCAGAGCAATGCAGGAAACAGATGTTCAGCATGAACCAGACACTGGTTTTGTTAGCTTTCAAATCGCCAACGTTGAGACCAGAAAATGGCTGGCTCCTAATCAGCTGGGACATTGTGGTTTCAGGATAGTGGTAGCCCATTCTATCAGCAACAAATTACCTCTGTTTTTAACACTTGACTATCAGCAACAAGACATCTCAAATGTTAAATGTTGTTGAACTAGAAAGATGAAGAGAAGGTTCATCTTAATCTGGTTCATGATTTATTACAGTGATAGCAGTCACAAAGCTGTGTTCATTACAGCTTATTGTCAATCTGTATTATTCGCTGTAATGTCAGCAAATTGCCTGATGCACAAGCACTTGATCCTTCTAATAAATATTGTGGTGACAAAGACCACTTGATTGCTCCTTTACCCAGAAATTACTTGGCCATTATCCTGTTTCAACCTGTTCCAACAGATCATACTCTCATAACAAATTACTCCATTGTCAGATCGAGGCGAACAACTAACTCTGGAATCAAAACTAAGATTCTTCAGAAAGTACAATCCCAGAATTTTTTAATTTCGTTCATCTTTATATACATTGAAAGATGACGAGTTGTGATGAATATTGGAAATTTTAATGACTGAATCTAGTCTTTGCTTCTACCTTTCATTTAGACATATTAAATACGTTTAATTAGTAACTAAATGTGCAGTTGCTGGAGCCATAAATGGTTATTGGGGTGAAAAATAGAAAACCAGTTCAAATTTCAACTAAGGTTGTTTCAATACCTATTTGCCCTAATACCTTTGAGAAAGCATGAATTCTTATATCCTTTTCCTCTTCTTAGCTAGGATAAGATAATAGGGGTAGACTGGGCCTTGGTTGACAACCAGTGTAGGAAAAGAGCATTCTAATTCAAAATCAACTGCAATAGTTTTTAGCCTAGAAATGTAACAACGTTGTTTCAGAAAACAAAAAAGAAAGTGGCAGATTGCCATTTCATTTCCTTCTGAAACTTTTGTGGTAGAAGCAGTTAAATGAAAGAAAAACTAAGAAGTAAATTAACAAAATGTACATACAGGAATCAAATTGATGTCTTGGTCTTCATTGATATATTGCAATTATTTTATTTGTTTGAATGTTGTTGTGTATATTTATCAATTAGAATAACATTTGGGATGTTTTAAAGCAGTCAACAATTAAGGATCCCTGTTTTCTTGACTAGAAAGCTACAAAGAGAAAATCTTATAGAAGTCTTTAACAAACTGAAGATGAAGATTACAATTGTATTTGTATTAAATTTGTATTCCTGAATCCTAAAAATGTTAACAACTGATAATTTTATTCTTTTTCTGCCTAGAAATGGATAATCTCTTTGCTTCACCTAGGATCAAAATGTTACTCTTTTGCCCACCTGCCTAGCATGTCTGGTATCTGTGTACTCTACCTAACTTAATATTTCCAAAGTTAATTTACCATGCTGTTGAAGCAGTTATTATGCTCGCTATGTGGATATACATTTTGACTGCTTACCTCCTGGTTTAACGTTCCAAATCTGTCAGATTTTAATTTACTGTTGTTTTATAATATTCTGTTTAGATCCATTTTTAAAACAATATTCATTCAAATAAAAAGCATAAATTATTATGATAAGAGTTTTCTATAAAAGATTGTATTTCATTCATAACTTAATTCTTAGATTGCTTGTTTATTTAATTTAACTTGATGGATCTCTTCTG
>CM042151.1:21169059-21309715 GCA_023376005.1 Doryteuthis pealeii
CAAGAGAATTAGAAGCATTGCGATATACCACTTTGACACAACTTCACGACAACAACTCTATTATCCCTATATAATCAGGATATATATATAAAATGAAAAAGGACTAATTATAATATTGTGAGGGTGGTGGTACCAGGTACGCGAGATTGCGCTGAATAGTGTACGAGACACGAAGATAGTAGGAAAAGCTTGAAAATTATTATTATACCCTGAACTGTTCGCTCCGATAGAACAAGGGAACTATATCTTTTTAGTTAAAATGTGGCACTGGGGGTAGTGGTCTTGTTTTGAAGTTTTTCATTTTCATTTCTAAAGGTTTCTGGAATTGAGGAATATGGACACAGAAATATCATTTTGCTCAGTTGTCCAATGTGAGTTGAAGACTTAGAAGAAAGAAAGAATCTGAATGAGAAAATTGCAAAAATAGGTAAGTAAATAGAAAAAAAATGCAAATATCTTTTAGCACAAAGACTGAGCATGATATCTATATATATATTAATGTATGCGTGTGTAATACATATAAAATGAAACAATTATTATATACCTTTATTTATTTTACATTTATTAACTACAAAATGAACGAAATAAAAAGCTTTCACGTCACCAAAATTATTTGTTATTTTAACAATAATAAGGTGTAGTAAATGGAATAAAAAGTTACAGGCATAAAAAATGAAAAAAGAAGAAGTTTTGGTCGGTCGTTTGGATTCACTTTGTGCTACTGCCTGAGGGAAAGGCAATGAATCCATTTCTTCCCCTGCTTATCAATTAAGGAATGTATTCTCCTTATTTCATGTAATTTGTTTAAACTCGATATGGGATTCTTTTTCAAACACAAGATTATGAAAGATTAAATATCAGAATATATTGGATTCTCTAAGCCAGGGAGGGCAACCAGTCTAAGAGAAGAGCAACTGAATTTAAACCGTGGAGAAATAACTAACAACTAATAGTTTTTATTATAATGCATAGTTTACTGATGAAACTGTGGGAACCATCACCACTAACATCTGGAATGACATTCCATTCCATTTCATTGTTAGGAAAACAAATTGAACAAAAATAATACAAAGAGTACAAACATAAAGGAGGATATTTTACAGTAAAATATTTGAATTAACAATATTTCCATTAATGAATCTATTATTTATTTGTTTACTTACCTGTCTTTTCTTGACTCGAAATTTTGTCTTCTCAATCCATTCATGCTCTCCTTCATTTTGAGATGGTAACTGCTGATCTCCAAGTAAAATAATCAGGAGGAATTGATACGTTCTGAGTATACATCTGTCAATAGAGAGAAAATGAAAAACAATTATATAAGATTTTTTGTTTATAATCATAAGTAAAAAAGATTGTATTGTTACAGATGCCATAAGAATATTCCTTGTAAAAAGAAGACAAAATCTTGTTTATTCTCAAATTAAGATCATAATTAGAATACTAGAATATTCTTTCTTTCTGTAATTTATCAAGGAAAAAATAAATTCAGAAAAATTTTGAATAATGTTGAATATAAATTATCACCCTAAATAAACAAACCTTTAGAATTTTATTATTTCCCAGGGGAATATTATACAATTAAAAATGAATATTATTCAGTATTTATTATCAAACTGTACAGCGCTGAAACTTTGTAACCAAAATAAAATTGCAAAATTTTTATGACACAACATAAAATTGTGTGTGTATATATATATATATAGGAGAGAGAGAGAGAGAGAGAGAGAGAGAGAGAGAGAGAGAGAGAGGCATACTTCTTTAAAACTGCTACATATTCATATTTTGTCTTAGAGTTATAGAGGTTTTGCAATTTCATTTTAGGTAACAGTTTTAATCCTGTAGAGTTTGGTAATAAACAATAATTAATAATATTCCTTTTGATTTTAAAATGTTTCATTAGAAATGATAACATTTTGGGATTGAGAAGTAAATTACTTCTTTTATAAAATGTAATAAATATATATTTTAAAATATTTGTTATTTATAGGTGATAATGTTTTTGTTTTTAAAATTATATCACATTTCTTTAACAAGTTTGAAAAAAAAATTACAATATTTATTGAAATTTTATATTAATACTACGGTCTACACCGGACTTAGGCCCTAGGGGACTGTCACAGCAGCAGCAGCAGCAGCCATCATCATCACCGTCAGTGGTGATCTCTATAAATAGCCCTGACCATTAGTAATTCCTCCTCTTTCTAGTTGCAGCCTTCTGAGGGTCAGTGCTGGGTCCGGCCATCACGTGTCCTCTCCCTTTGGTTGAATCCTTCTGACTACTACTACAAGGTAAGAGCTTTGCTCTATCTCTCTCCTACGAACTAGGTTTTACTGATAGAAAAACCCACAACGGACTTTCTACCATGTTACCAAACCCGGCATCTCAAGAGAGATTGCTGTCTTTTTGGACCCATGATGGCTGACAGCAAATTACCAATATCACCAGGAGAACAACTGAGGGAGCCGACGAGATAATTTGCAACAACGGACAAGCTTCACACTTTGATACCATTGCAGTCAATAGGCTGCTAGCAGAATAAACTTTTGCAACCCTAAAATAACTTAAACAACCCTAAAATACCTTAAACAAACCCATAATAACATTACGGCTTATACCTAAACGAGGAGGTTGCCGCTAGCTTCTAAAGAAGCTATTAAACTCGCGAAGCTTGTCCGAACTAAACCAGAACTTTCTTCTTCTCTTGTTGTACCTTTTATGTGCATATTTATATATTAAATCTGTTTGCATTTTCATTTTGTTGTACGCTCGTTCCTTAATGTCATTCCGCCTTTTCTCTTTTGCTCACCCCACCTTGTAACCACTAATTTTTATATATTACAATACAATATACAATATATAGAATACTTTTGACTTATTCGTGGACTTATAACCATCAAGTAAATATTAAATAAACAAGCAATCTAAGAATTAAGTTATGAATGAAATACAATCTTTTATAGAAATCTTATCAATAATATTTATGCTTTTATTTGATGATATTGTTTAAAATGGATCTAAAACAGATATATAAAACAACAAGTAAATATTGACATGATTTGAACGTTAAACCAGGAGGTAAGCAGTCAAATGATATATCCACCATGCGAGCATAATACTGCTTAAACAGCATGGTAAAATTAACTTGGAAATATTAAGTTAGGTAGAGTACACAGATACCAGACATGCTAGGCAGGGGGCAAAAGAGTAACATTTTGATCCTAGTGAAGCAAAGAGATTATCCATTTCTAGGCAGAAAAAGAATAAATTATCAGTGTTAACATTTTTAGGATTATCAGGAATAACAAATTTAATACAAATACAATTGTATCTTCATCTTCAGCTTTGTTAAAGACTTTCTAAATTTTCTTTTGTAGCTTTCTAGTCAAGAAAACAGGATCCTTAATTGTTGACTGGCTTTAAAAACATCCCAAATGTTATTCTAATTGATAAATATACACAACAACATTCAAACAAATAAAAATAATTGCAATATATCAAATGAAGACAAGACATCAATTTGATCCCTGTATGTACATTTTGTTAATTTACTTCTTAGTTTTTCTTTCATTTAACTGCTTCTACCACAAAAAGTTTCAGAAGGAAATGAATTGGCAATCTGCCACTTTCTTTTTTGTTTTCTGAAACAGTTGTTAACCATTTCTGGCTAAAACTATTGCAGTTGATTTTGAATTCAGAATGCTCTTTTCCTACACTGGTTGTCAACCAAGGCCAGTCTACCCTATTATCTTATCCATAGCTAAGAAGGAGATATAAATTCATGCCTTTCTCAAAGGTATTAGGGCAAAATAGGTATGAACAACCTTAGTTGAAATTTGAACCTGGTTTCTATTTTTTCACCCCAATAACCATTATGCTGCCAGCAACTGCACATTTAGTTACTAATTAAACATATTTATATGTCTAAATGAACAGAGAAAGCAAGACTAGATCAGTCATTAAATTTCCAATATTCATCACAAGTCAGTCATTTTATCAATGTATATAAAAGATGAAAGAAATTAAAAAAACTTACCTGGGATTGTATTTCTGAAGATCCTTGAGATTTTGATCCAGAAGTTAGTTGTCGCCTCGATCCTGACAATGGAGTATTTGTTATGAGAGTATGATCTGTTGGAACAGGTTGAACAGGATATGGCCAAGTATTTCCTGGGTAAGGAGCAATCAAGTGTCTTTGTTCACCAACATATCTATTAGAAGGATCAAGTGCTTGTGCATAGGCCACATTTGGCTGACCATTACAGCGAATAATACAGATTGACAATGAAGCTGTAATGAACACAGCTATTGTGACTGCTATCACTGTAATAATAATGACCAGATTAAGATGAACCTTCTCTTCACTTTCTAGTTCAACAACATTTAACATTTGAGATGTCTTGTTGCTGATAGTCAGTGTTAAAAAAACAGAGTAGTTGTTGCTGATAGAACTGGGCTACCACTATCCTTGACCACAATGTCCAGCTGATAGGAGCCAGCATTTCTGGTCTCAGTTGGCGATTGAAAGCTAACAAACCAGTGTACTGGTTCATGCTGAACATCTGTTTCTCTCATTGCCTCTGATTATTTCATATTTTAGAAATGCATTCTCTTGACTATCACTGTCTGATGCCTTGATTTCGGTGATGTTCTTTGTATGATGTGGGTAATATGTCACATCCAGATTGTAAGGTTTAACACTGGGAAAATGTAAAATATGGAGCATTATCATTTTATCAGTTACCTCAACAATCACATTCACTGTATTATTGAGAGATGGTGTTCCATTTGTCTTTCACAAATACCTGGAACTCATAAGTATCTTGAAACTCATGATCAAGAGACATAATTGCTGATAATAATCCATTTGGTCTTATTTTGAAAGGTAAGAAGTGTTTGTTTATTGGTGATCAGAGAATACGTAAGTTTTCCTCCAGCTCCCAAGTCTGGGTCAGTGGCATTGATGTAGCCAACAGTAATTCTTGAGTTTTCATTCTCATCAATCAAAAATTTAAATGTATCTTTTGTAAATTGTGGTCAACATCATTAATATCCATAACTTTTAAAGTGAACTTGCTGTTACTATGAAGAGGAGGAGACCCTTTGTCCTGACAACTGATTACAACATCATGATGATCTTCTGTTTCTCTGTCTAATTGCTTCTTTAAAGTTACTTCATATTTCTTTTGTTCCCATGCTTTGTATTTGAAATTTTTCATGGTGAAGGTGACAGGTCACTTCTCCATTTGGTCCATCATCATGGTCAATGATTTTTACATAAGCAACAAAACTTCCAATTCTGATATCTTCAGGAATATCTACTGTGTTCTCTTTTGATGTAGAAGCAAATTCACTTTTATTAAGGGTGGATTATTTTGCTGGTCAATTATTTTAACAAGAACCATTGTAACTGAACTCAAAGGAGGATTACCTCCATCTGTAGCTTCTACATAAATTTTATGAATTAGTTTTTGTCCAGTTTCTACATACTTTTGTAAAAATAGTTCTCCAGTGTTTTTATTTAATCTGAAGATATTTTTTGCACTCTCTGTAGTTTTAGAACTAAAACTGTATATAATTTTTCCATTGGACCCAGAATCAAGGTCTGTAGCTGTCATTACAATAATGGGTATTGTTTCACTTGGTTCATTCTTAATAGAAATATTGAATAACCTTTTTGAAAATATGGAGCATTATCATTGATATCAATTACTGAGATATGAACATTTAAAATAGTTTGTTTCATTGGAGATCCTCCATCTTTGGCAACAATTTGGATCAAGTAAGACATTTTTTTTCTCTATCAAGTCTTTCTTCTAAACTTATTTCAAGTTTTGCAGTTTTCATCCACTTTTTTTGAAACAAACAATTTCAAATGGCTCATCTTTATATTTTTTCAGTCATATGAAATCTGAGAATTAATTAATCCAACATCTTTGTCTATGGCACTTGGAATGGATTTTTCTCATTCCATTTCTATCATCTTCATCAAATTCTATATTGATTCTTTAACTGGAAATTCAGGTTGATGATCATTAACATCTTGAATTATAATTTTCACTTCTAATATTTTAATGGTTGAAGTTCCTTTTTGAATAGCAACATCCATCATTTGAAAACATTCTTCATTACTTTTACACATCACCTCAGCATCCAATGTTTCTGTTGTATATAATTTCCCAGTCTTTTTAGAGACTCGGAATAATTGGGAATTTCCAGTTAATTGTTGTAATTGATTAAATGTAATCTTATTAAGATTTTCATAATCTTTTGCTATTTGTGAATCAGCAGCAATATCTCCAATGTAGGTACCAGGTTTTTTTCCTTCTTCTACAGTGTAAGTAAGGTCTACACAGAGACACTTTGGAAGGACAGATATTAAGATGCACATAAATATCTTCCAGTAAAACTTTGGTGATTGATGATCTGAATTATCCATTTGTCTTTTAAAGAAGTCACTTATATTCCTGAAATTCCAATCATAAAAGTTAAAATTACAATTTATAAATTCAAGCTCAATCTAATCAGATTAATTATCAGCATTTCAATGCAATAAAAAATAACATGTCCAACCGATTTTTAATAATTGATGTAAAATAAAAAGAAACAGAAAAAGATGAGAAAATAGCAAACTGTCTTTCCATTAGATAAAATTTAATTTCTGATGAAGCTATTCTTATAGCAAAATATGTCAATTTAATTTTTCATATTGTCTTTCTTTTCACATACTTTTAGATTTTATACCAAACTTACACACATATATAAGAAAAAACTACTCAGTTTCACAGCACTTTTCTTCAATTTAGGAGATCAGTGTTGTGAAACTGAATAGTGGGTTAAGTCATCCTTTTTATTATTCAATATTGTTATATTTACTCTACGCTCCTATTTTATTTTTCTACTAGGTTTACTATTGTTTTAGCTTTTAAATGATATAACTCCTAATTTGTAGCTGTGTATGCGTGTGAACACATTAACAATAAAGAAAAAACAAGCAAATGAATGTACTTATGAAGAAAAATATCAATATGAGAAGAATTACTTGAATCATTTCTTCACATTATTTTAATTTAATTATTATTACAATGATTTTACATGTTTATCAAATTTAAACATGATTAAGATTAAAGTTAAAAATCTAAAATTCAGAGTGACCTCCCTTCATATCAGAACATGTATTTCAGAAAATAAATTTTTATCTTAATATTCTATTTTTAAAACTTTTCAGTAAAAATAAAATGAAAAGAAGCAATAGGATGAAATATTTCATTTTTAAACTAAAATATGATAAAATTTATTCTTTGAAAATATATTTCCTTTTAGCTTTTTCTGAAAATCTCATGATAATCCAAAATATAAATATATCAAAACTATCAAATCACTAGTGACATTTATGAAAATTGTTATTATGCTTCATTCAATATACAATTGCTATTTTATGTTTCAATAAAGTTTTTATAGCAGTTGATTCAGTTTAGTTTTATTATGTAAAAACAAACCTAATAGCAAATCAAGGTAGCGATAATGAAAGAAAAAATTATAAGAATGATATAAAGATAAAATTGTAAGATAAAAATTTGTTTTGTTTTTTGTTTTTTTCTTTTAAATAATTGACTAAATCAAAATAAACTTTTCAGAAACTTTATTCTGATAGTTCCTTAAAAAAAGTCAAACTGAAAATGAAAGAAGTTTTAAAAAAATTATCCCCTTTTATTATTATTATCATTGTAAAAAGTATTCCTCCAATTTGTACTTAATTCCATTGCTATAAAAAGTTTAAAATGGAGACCTAAATTAGGACAAGAAATACACTTAACAGCCAACCTATTGAACAGAATTAGTTTTAGTAGAGGATAAAAAGGGATTTTTTAAAAATAGACTCTTCTTAAAAAGCTTATTATAACAATATTATTATTAAAAATAAAACATCAATTACTGATAAAATAGTAGTTGATGTCATATTGGAACATAAATACAAAGAATAGTTGCATGTTCTATTAAACTCAATTATGAAGTGAAATAAAAAAAAACTACTAAAATATACAAAATAATCAAATATGATAAAGTTGTTTCAAATGTTTAGAAAATAATGTAAAGTTTCATACCTTTAGAGTTAAAACCACTTGAGAAGATGTGATATCTTTATTCAAAGATGTCTTGAACAGTAGCAACCGTGTGTCTCAACAATTAAGTGTATGTATGTGTATGATCTTAAGTGCATGTATGTGTTACTAGCAGGGAAAAGCTAGCAGTCCTATCAACACTAATGTGTGTACAATGGCTGCCCTACTTAATAATGGATGTATCTACTTCTATAATTTCTTTTTCAAATATATATATATATATATATATATTATTTGAAATACATATTGTATAATTATTGATTTATAAAATATCATTTTAATCATATATGAAGTTTTTAAAAAAAAATCTATCCAACTCTTTTTCCCAGAATGCAACAGAAAGCATGGCATCTATTCTTCCCTCAAAAACTATTTTCTTCTCTCAATCTTTGCTGACTAAGTATGTACCATGAAAAAAACAAACAAACCCCAAAACAATGATTATTTACATAATAAAATTAAGAATGTATACAAGATTACAAATAGAAAATATTTTTTAGATATATTTTTTTAAAAAAAAGCCAAAATATGAATTAATAGAAAATTTTTAAAGGTAAATTTGATCAGTGTTCTATGCTTTTAGCCTTTAGAAATTGTTTTGCTCTTAATTAAAAAAAAAAACTTTTTTTATCAAATGTTATTTTTGATTAAGTTAATCTTTCTATATTGATAGTTATGAAAAATTTTCTTTTTTATCAAATGTTATTTTTTCATTAAAGTTTATAAAACTTAATCTATCTATATTGAATATTTATGAAGAAATAAGTATTTACTAGAAAATGTTTATTTCTATTAAAAAACCTTTTGTTATGATCATGAAATATATACTTTAATTTAAATGTGGCACTGGAGGCAATGGTCTTATGTTAGAATTCTGTTGACTGTTCATTTCTACAAAGATTTCTAGATTGTGGGTATGGAGCAGAAATGTCACTTTTGCTCAACTGGCCAGCCTGAGAGGATTTCAGAGAGGACATATCTGGCAAAAAAAAAAAAAAAAAAAAAAAAAAAATGACAGTAAAGAAGAAAATTACACATATCACAAATGTTAATGGTGGATTTTAGGATTGATAATTAATGACTGAAATTTAAAAAGAAAATGTAATTTATAGGACTTTTATACTTATTCTGCAGTAAGTATGAAAATATATTGGACATAATTCACCATCAATCATATGCAATCAAAGAGAGATTTGATGAATGCATATTTTACAATGATCATTTTCATGGCCTTACAAAAAAATCTCAATGCACAATTATAAAAGCCTGAATATCAATTAATGATCTACAAAGAGAAATGAAAAGACCAAATCCTATATTATAATATTTTACATAGAAGCAATTTATATCATCAACCAATGGGATTTAATTAGGATTCAACAAAACTATTTCTCATTCTACTTTGAACATACCTGTTGTTTCTTGAGGATGGACTGCATCTTCATCATACCATTCATGTTTACTGTCTGTTTGAGAGGGCACAGTTGATCTCCAAGTAAAATAGTCCGGTGGAATTGATACATTCTGTGAATATGCCTGTTTAAAAAATATATATATACTATATTATTTACAATTACAAAAGAAGAAACTTGATAAAATTAAAATGAATACATAAGGAAACTTATTTAAAACACACACACACATATACATCTGACCTAAAATTATGAATGATAAAAATGTAAAATCATAAACAGGATCTCTGTGAAATTATTTAAAGAGATATTTCTAAAGATTAAAAATGCAATATCATCTTGGAGAAAGAAAATGTAGGAATTTATATATAGAATAATATGATTTATACACTATCATCATATGAGTCTTTTTCACAGACCAATACTTCCTCGTTGTTTATGGGAAGTATGTCTTACTCTGTCATGATAGTCTATGTTGGCAGAGGAGTTGAATTCAGAGTTGTCCTCAATATTCTTGTAGCCCCAACAATGCTAGTCAAGCTAGTCTTCCTTACTAATTTACGCATAGCTAGAGAGAGAAAAGGTAGATTCATACTTTCCCAAGACCATTAGCATGAAGTGAACACAAACAGCCTTGGCTAGAATTTGAAATTAACTTGCCAATTTCATTTTTTCTCAGTATAAAACTTTTAGAAATTAGAATGTCTCGTGTGTTAAGTATTTATTTCACTTTCATAAATGCTAAAATACAAAATCTAATATCTAACAGTTTACACTGACGAAGAAGCTCAGAAAATTATGAATACATTTCAACATATATTGTACATATACTGTGTTCCTATAGGTACACAGTATATGTACAATATATTTTGTCAACTGGTCCCACAATATAATATAAAAAAGATATTTTTTTCCAAAATACATGAAATAATAAAATATATTTTTGTCAAAAAATGTTTTTCAATAGAGGTTGCTATGTTTTAAAAGTTTTTTTTTATATATGGAATCTCTCTCTCTCTCTCTCTCTCTCTATATATATATATATATATATATATATATATATATATAATTATATATATATATATATATATATATAAGAGAGAGAGAGAGAGAGAGAGAGAGAGAGAGAAGAATGTTAATCTAGTGTCTTTTTTTAAAGGTGATGTTTTAGACATTTGCTAACAGGTAGGTTGATGTCCAGAGATTTTATATTAAGGTTAAGTAGGAATTTCCATACACCAACATACCTGTTAGCAAATGATTTATTTACTATTTTCCATTGTTATCCAATGAATCTTACTGTTAAATGTAAATGAAATATAATAAGATATCACTGATTTGAAAGTAAGTTTACTTATTGTATATGAACCTATTAAAAATGCAACAAAAGAGTTCTATATTAGAAAGCTAATGTCTAATTCAACAAATAAATATTTGATATGAAACCTCCCTCCCTGAGTCTGGGCAAAGTGTTTGTTCCAGTTCAAATTATTATCATTAAACTATAGTAAGAGAGGTTTTGGGTAAAATTTCTACAATTTATTGGCCTAATTTTTACCCTAAACCTCTCTTACTATAGTTTTGTGATGATAATAGTTTTAGTCAATTTAGATTCTTCTCATCTCATATCTATATGCCCCTATAAAACACTCCCCACTTTTCACAGTGAAAAGTGGGGAGTGTTTTATAGGGGCATATTCTTGGAAAAATCTTCACGTGATCTGGAAATAATGCTGTGCTTGACTCGGTTACGTCCCTTCCTTCATGTACAACCACCATTCTCCCATTTTCGAAAGTCATGCACTCTTTACCATCTCAAATCCTGATGAAGGTTTGCTAAAAACTGAAACTTAACGTTGACTTCACCGTCAAGAATAAATTTATCTTTTTGGAATACTTCATGTTTTTCTATTTTCTACATACTGTCGGATTTAATTCCCTATTTACTCTATATATATATATATATATATATATATTAATAACATAGTTTCCTATGTATATAAACAAAGAATGCTCAATATTGGTGACTGAGCATGCATATCTAAGTTAAGATAGCATAGACACAGTCAATGGTACTTGGTGATTGTCAGGTTATCACCTAGGCAATCATTGGACCCAGTATACATATCTCACTCAAAAAAGTAATGAGAACTTTTATTGTGATGGTAACAAATATATGTAAACATCATTTCATGGAAATTGAAATAGATAGGAGTTTTTTTTTTGTTTTTTTTTCATGGGTAGATTAAGTAGACTACATTATTTGATTAAATGTAAAAGTGTCAATGTTACATATAAATCACAAGTAAATTTTTATTTCTCTAATACTTTCCAGCTAATGAAATTATAAGTATAATTAAAATTAAAAAAATAATTATTATTTGAAATTGTAATGTGAAGGAATACAAGCCCTAATGACTGAAATATTGAATCACAATAAAATTTAATGTCAAATGAAAGAATAAAATTATTCAAGGTTAATCATGAATTTTTTGAAATTATTGATTCATAAAAATAAAAAATATAAAGCGACTAACCTGAGATTGTATTTCTGAAGATCCTGGTAATTTATGTCCAGTTAATTGTTGTCTTGATCCTGTCAAAGAAGTACGAGGGGCTTGATTTTGGTTTATAGGATGAACAGAACGAGGCCAAGAGTTTTCCTGGTAAGAAGGAGCAATCAAGTGTCTCTGTTCACCAACATATCTATTGGAAGGATCAAGGGCTTGTGCATAGGCCACATTTGGCTGACCATTACAGCGAATAATACAGATTGACAATGAAGCTGTAATGAACACAGCTATTGTGACTGCTATCACTGTAATAATAATGACCAGATTAAGATGAACCTTCTCTTCACTTTCTAGCTCAACAACATTTAACATTTGAGATGTCTTGTTGCTGATAGTCAGTGTTAAAAACAGAGTAGTTGTTGCTGATAGAACTGGGCTACCACTATCCTTGACCACAATGTCCAGCTGATAGGAGCCAGCATTTTCTGGTCTCAGTTGGCGATTGAAAGCTAACAAACCAGTGTACTGGTTCATGCTGAACATCTGTTTCTCATTGCCTCTGATTATTTCATATTTTAGAAATGCATTCTCTTGACTATCACTGTCTGATGCCTTGATTTCGGTGATGTTCTTTGTATGATGTGGGTAATATGTCACATCCAGATTGTAAGGTTTAACACTGGGAAATGTAAAATATGGAGCATTATCATTTTTATCAGTTACCTCAACAATCACATTCACTGTATTATTGAGAGATGGTGTTCCATTGTCTTTCACAAATACCTGGAACTCATAAGTATCTTGAAACTCATGATCAAGAGACATAATTGCTGATAATAATCCATTTGGTCTTATTTTGAAAGGTAAGAAGTGTTTGTTATTGGTGATCAGAGAATACGTAAGTTTTCCTCCAGCTCCCAAGTCTGGGTCAGTGGCATTGATGTAGCCAACAGTAATTCTTGAGTTTTCATTCTCATCAATCAAGAATTTAAATGTATCTTTTGTAAATTGTGGCTCAACATCATTGATATCCATCACTTGAATGGAGAATTTGCTGTTACTATGAAGAGGAGGAGATCCTTTATCTTGACAACTGATTACAACATCATGGTGTTCTTCTTTCTCTCTATCCAAGGGATTTTTCAGTGTTACTTCATATTTCTTTGTACCTAAATTCTGTAGTTGGAATTTATCATGATATAAATTACAAATGACTTCTCCATTTTGTCCAGGATCATTGTCAGTGACTTTAACATAAGCAATGAAACTGCCAACTTTGATATCTTCAGAAATGTCCACTGTTTTTTTCTTTGATGGTGAGGCAAAATTTACTTTAATAATTGGAGCATTATTTTGTTGACTGACCATATTGACCAATACCATTGAAATGGAACTTAAAGGAGGACTACCTTCATCTATGGCTTTAACATATAATTTATGTTCTAGTTCTGCTCCTTGTGTGAATTCTTTAAGTAAGAATATTTTCCATTGTCTCTATTCAGTTGAAAGTGCGCTTTTACAATTTCAGATGTCTTTGAACTGAAATGGTAGGTAATTTTTGCATTGTTACCTAAATCCAAATCTGTGGCAGATAAAATGACTACTGGTAATGTTTCACTTGGTTCATTTTTTATAGAAACATTATAGACTTTGTTTGCAAAAACAGGTGCATTATCATTAACATCTTTGACAGAAATATGAACATGTAAAGTGTTTTCTTTTGGTGGAGATCCTCCATCTTTTGCAACCACTTGAATCAAATAAGAATCTTTTATTTCTCTGTCAAGTCTTTCTTTTAAATTTATCTCAAGTTTTGATGTTCCATCTACATTTTTGGACACAACCAGTGAAAATGGTTCATCTTTATATTTTTTTAGTTCATAAGTAACCTGAGAATTGATAACTCCAACATCTTTATCTACAGCATGAGGAATTAATATTTTTGTTGAATATAATTTTCTTCAAATGCAATAGTGACCTGTTTGTGAGGAAATTCAGGCTGATGGTCATTGACATCTTGTATTATAACTTTGATTTCTAATATTTTGATAGAAGAAGCTCCTTTTTGTACAGCCACATCCAACATTTTAAAACATTCTTTGTTATATTTACACAAATCTTCAGCATCCAGGATCTCTGCAGTGTAAAGTTTTCCTGTTTTCCGAGAGATTTTGAATAATTGGGGTTCTTCATTTATATCTTGTTGTAATTGGCTAAATCTGATGAGGTTTTTATCTTTAAATTCTACATTTTCCATCACATTAGAATCTGTTGCAATGTCACCAATATAAATACCTGGACTCTTTCCTTCTTCCACTTTATAGGTGAGGTCTGCACTAAAACAGGTAGACAAGATACTTGAAGAGATGAATATTATTAAGAACATGTCTTCTGAGGTTTTGTAAACCATGGATCTTTTAATACAAAATGGCAGCAATTTTACAATATCTGAAAAAAATAAATAGAAATAATTAAATATTTGTATCATTGAGAATTATAATCTATGCATATAGTATTTTTTTTACTTTAGTTTCAAATAATGTTGTTATTAATTGCACAAATACTTTGCAACAGAATGAATACTGTTCTTTGGCTTTTATGAAACAACTGATATATATATGCATGGCCATTCCCCTTTGAGAAAACTC
This sequence comes from Doryteuthis pealeii, assembly GCA_023376005.1. Classification (NCBI taxonomy): domain Eukaryota; kingdom Metazoa; phylum Mollusca; class Cephalopoda; order Myopsida; family Loliginidae; genus Doryteuthis; species Doryteuthis pealeii. Next base: position 21,183,757 of record CM042151.1, read on the forward strand.
TAACTTCCATCCCTGAATCAAGATTCTATTTGTACTTAGATTGTACTGGTGTTTGAAAATTGAAATGGCCAAGGATCATTATGGGTAGAATGTCTATTGTATAATAGGATTACTAGTAAGGTATATTCTGAATATTTTCTTTGTCCTCCATCCCCAGAAAAACTCACAGTAGATGCCCATAAGTATATACATGCTAATTACATATATTAAAAACAAAAAACACTTCTAAATAATGTGTAGTAGAGTAATTTGTCCAACAGATAATAGAACAGTAAACTACGCTCTAACATACAATCTAACTTTTTATTGTAAACATTTTTGGAGATAAAATTGGAGTCAAATCATATTTCAATCCACTGGTATCTTTTTTATTTAGTACAAGCCTTCAATTACCCCCCATACACTCCCCCTTTTTTAAGGTTGTTACGGTTTCTATTATTTGTCAATGAATTTCTGCTAAGAGTTATTTCCCTTTAACGATTTTTTTCTTATCGTTTCTTTATTATTCTAAACCCAAAGTTAGATAATATAGATATAATATAGTTTATATCATAATGTTATATAATGTTATATATTATAATTAACCAAACATTCCTAAACACCACGAAAAATGATAATCTTAGAAGGAAATTGAAACCTTTCAATATTATCAGAAACGTCACAATCACTACTCCCACCGCCTCCACTACTATTACCACCACCACCACCATTGCAGAAAATAATGATGTTGATAATGATTATAAATATCTAATAACTTGTGAATAAGTTTGTTTATAATTAGCAAAATATAAATAGCATTTGTAAAAAAACAACAACAAAAACAGAAAACATTTATTACACTGTTTTCTATTTTGATTCATTTTGTTGTGAAAGAGAAATTTTTCGCACCAATATTTAGAAATGTATGATTTAAAAAAATTAATAATGATTATAAGATAAAAAAATAAAACAATACTTTTTAATGTATTCAACAACTATACTTTTAAAATGAATAAATAAAGAAAAAGAAATAAAAAATATATTTTACGGTAACATTATATAAAAAATACAAAAATTTAATCCATTTAATTTTAATACATTTTCGTTGAGCATGGAGGCTTATATTATAGAAGGAATATACTGACAGTATAAATCATAATGACTCCCTGACAGGACTGAACTGATAGAGAATAAAAGGAAAATGAACTTCAATTAAAATATATATGATCTGATTAGGATATTTTGAAAGAAAAATAAATGATATATTGTGTAAAATGTTGTCATGTTGCAATGCAGAAACAAAGAATATTTTCCTTTCAGAAAAATGAGTAAACTTATTAAATAAAATACTTATGTAATTATGTATATTATATATGTGTAATATGTTGATGGAAATATTTATCTTAAAAGATAATCTGGAAGAAATAGAAAAAATATCTTACCGTTATTAATTAGTGTAATTTGTGAAAAAGTATTCCTGATGAATCAACGTGTAGATCTGCTACTTCACTGGGAATAAAAATGTGTGTATGTACATGTGTGTCATGATGAATATATGTGTATGAATATGTGTAGTTATATGAGGCAGGGAGAAGTCAGTAGTCCTAGCAAGTCTAATGTGTGTGTAATGGCTGCCCCACTTAACAACAGATTCATGAAATTTACATTTTAGATTCTAAAAAAAAGTTTTTTTAAATTTTTAATGCAAGAAAAAGATATAATTTTTACAAAATTTTAATCAATTACCTCAATATGTTAATATTGAAATTAAATATTTACTGTAATGATAAAGTTAGAAACTGTTTTTTTTTTAAACTTCCTCCCATAGTGCAATACAATAACATATATTCTTCCCTTTTTTAGCTACTTTCTTCTATCTATCTTTGCTGTGAGTCACAATATTATATGATTTCTCCATTTGGTAAAATTCAGAATTTCAATTTTTTCTGAATGTAATTTAAATACAACATTTTTTTCCAACATTAACATTAAATTAAAAAACTTAAGAGTTCTATTTTTTGTATAAAAATGTTTTGTTCTTTTTTAAAGATTTATCTGTTAATTCTTATTGCATTGTTTATCACAGTATATTATTTCTGTATGTTTATCCTATGTGAATATCAATTGGATTATAGTTGTTTATGCCTAATCAGAGTTCATTTTTTTTAAAAATACTATTAATTATAAATGCTTTGTTGAGACCATCCTTATGCTAATTAACTATAAATGTTATTTATTGAAATTCGAAAAAAGAATCACACAATATAAATCTATTTCTTTAATAGCGGGAAGTTAAACTTCTACAAGTATATTTGAATTATATTGAAATGAATGATAGTTTTTATGATTTACATAGTCATGAATGTTTACATTATCTTTTTTGAGTTATCTGTGGCACAGGGGGTAATGGTCTTGTATTAGAAGCTTGTTGATTGTTTATTTCTATTAAATTTCTGGACTGAGGATATGGACTAGAAATATCACTTTTGCTGAAATGGCTTGAGTGAGTTGAAGACTTGGAAGTTAGGTGATCTGAAGAAAAAAGAAAGAAAGAATCATATATCAAATAATCAATTCTTTCAATGAAAACAAAAGTATTTTACAAAACAGTTTATAGATAAAAAATAAAATCTAAAACACTAAAATTGTTCATTATCATAATTACTTTTACTGATACCAGAATGACAACATTAATAATGAAACATAATAACAACAATAATTACTAATTCTCTTTTTAAAAATTACTTTAATATTAATAACAGTATAATAAAAAATATCTTGTCACAAACCCTGGGGATCAGACATTTTTCTGAGTTCAGAATTTTTCAGATTTCAGAATGATAGTAGAATATATATCATATATCCTGGAATTTTCAAGAGGTCAAGTGATGTATAGGTAAAGTACAATATTTATAAGTAATGTCAGAGATACTAATATTTATGCAGTTAATCTTATGAATACTCACACAAATTGAAATAAAAATTACTAGATAATACTACAGATTGTGTAACAAAGTAGGAAACCAAGCAGGCAAAGATGCACCATACAATTACTAGTATTATTTTAGGTAAAACATCAAATATAAACTTTCTCAAACTAAGTTAAACACAAAACAATAAAAAAAGATATCACCAAGCAACAGAGGTAACCCTGACTAGGTTTTCAGAATTTCAGATAAATGAATGTAAACTTGTATTATAATTTAAAAACAATAAAAAGAAACCCTAGTTTGATTTTACAAAAGTAGAATTGATGAATTAATCACAAAATTTCTATCATTGGTAGAGAAATTTTTTGTTTCAAATCAATTATTATTATTCATGTAGGTGGTTTTCAAGAAACATACAATAAAAAAACATATTCTGTATTTTTGGCCAATGTTGTTTTTAAAATCTTGGAAAACCATCAGAGGTTAAATCAAAGGAGAATATTATGTCAAACTTCAAATTTGAATATTGTATGAGGGTCAACTGAAAAGTTCCTAGGCTGACCATGATACTCTTATGAAATGTGAACAAATGAGGTTTATTTTTCAACATAATACCCTTGCGGTCCACATACATCTTCCATGGGTGTTGCAATCAAGGGTTAGCCCTTGATTTATGATCACAGAATCATTAATTTATAGAATTATTTTTTTAAGTCAAGGGTTGCTCCCAGTTTGCATTTCATTTTTAACTTTACAAAATTATTCCTTATTTTCAAGTCAATGCAAATTTTAGGCCTAAAAATTAGGTCTTCAAAATTCATATATACTGTAAATACACAAATATTTATGATAAGCTTTATATCCCAGTTTTTCAGAGCATAGCTTTGTATGATTGTGTTCTTAAATAATGTTATTTGCAGACAATTAAGCTATGAAGTGAAGCTTTAGTTATTTGTTAAATTCATTGTTAATTATCAAATATGCCAAACACTTGGGAAAAAAATAATTAATTTTAACTTATTTATATCAAGTTTAATGTCTAAAGTAATTATCTTGTTGTTTATCAAAGTATGTAATTGTTTTTTTATTTTGTTAGGTGTTTTCTTTCAAACTTGCCTGTTTCTTCTTGATCATTTCCAGAATTTTCTTCTTGATAGACATGTCTACTGCTTGTTTGAAAAGGTACAGCTGATCTCCAATTTCCAAAATAGTCAGGGGGAACTGACACATTGTGGTCATATATCTATTGAAGATTAATCAGATAAAATATTTCTTTATGAAATCAAAGATACATGAGTCAAATTATATATTCTTTTATTTCTCTGATAATTTTTATATCATAAATTTAGACTTTATTTGAATCTAACATTAAAAATATATAAAACAAAATGTTATGATAATATGTGTAAATATAATGTAAACGTGAACCATTATTTTGGGTTTGTATTTTCTTTTATCTTTTATTATTGTTTTATTGAAAGACTCACTTGGGTTATCAATCTATGACAACAAGGACAGCATAAATTGTAAATAATAAACTTACATCCAATTTTGTTTGGTTAAAAGCACTTTCTGCTCTTGCAACTCTACTACAAAAAGCTATTAATTTACAGGAGTGTAAATCAAACCTTTTAACATCATCCTTTACTCTATTCTTGTTGTTATAGTCTTTTACACTAAGAATATTAATCACATTTTTTTAACTTTTATTCTAAAATTCATTTTAACTAGTATATTCTTTCATCTTAATGTTGCTATTTTTATTGCAACTCACTAGGGTCATCAATCTATGAAATAAGGAATAGATTAATTTGTCATAAAAAAAGGCACACAATAGTTAATTTGTCATAAAAAAAGGCAACACAAATTTAAGATGAAAGAAAATACTAGTCAAAATTAATGGCCGACAATGTTTCATCCTAAAATTGAAATAAATAAAAGATAACGTGCTTTAGTAAATAAATATAAGTAATCATAGGTAGTAGTAAAAATATAAAGAGAGTGTCAGCTATAGTCTCAATTTAACATAGAGGCATAGAAGATACATAAAAATGTTAAAATGAAACAAAATTAATGAAAAAAAATAAATTGAAAAATAAAGCAAATGTATACAGACCTGAGATGAAGAAAATTCTTGTGACTTCAGGACAGGTGTCAGTTGCTTCTTGGATTCTGTCAGAGTTTGGTCTATTGGCATTTGATGAGCAGGTCGAGGCCAAGAGTTTGGCTGGTAAAAAGGAGCAATCAATTGTCTCTGTTCACCAACATATCTATTGGAAGGATCAAGTGCTTGTGCATAGGCCACATTTGGCTGACCATTACAGCGAATAATACAGATTGACAATGAAGCTGTAATGAACACAGCTATTGTGACTGCTATCACTGTAATAATAATGACCAGATTAAGATGAACTTCTCTTCACTTTCTAGCTCAACAACATTTAACATTTGAGATGTCTTGTTGCTGATAGTCAGTGTTAAAACAGAGTAGTTGTTGCTGATAGAACTGGGCTACCACTATCCTTGACCACAATGTCCAGCTGATAGGAGCCAGCATTTTCTGGTCTCAGTTGGCGATTGAAAGCTAACAAACCAGTGTACTGGTTCATGCTGAACATCTGTTTCTCATTGCCTCTGATTATTTCATATTTTAGAAATGCATTCTCTTGACTATCACTGTCTGATGCCTTGATTTCGGTGATGTTCTTTGTATGATGTGGGTAATATGTCACATCCAGATTGTAAGGTTTAACACTGGGAAATGTAAAATATGGAGCATTATCATTTTTATCAGTTACCTCAACAATCACATTCACTGTATTATTGAGAGATGGTGTTCCATTGTCTTTCACAAATACCTGGAACTCATAAGTATCTTGAAACTCATGATCAAGAGACATAATTGCTGATAATAATCCATTTGGTCTTATTTTGAAAGGTAAGAAGTGTTTGTTATTGGTGATCAGAGAATACGTAAGTTTTCCTCCAGCTCCCAAGTCTGGGTCAGTGGCATTGATGTAGCCAACAGTAATTCTTGAGTTTTCATTCTCGTCAATCAAGAATTTAAATGTATCTTTTGTAAATTGTGGCTCAACATCATTGATATCCATCACTTGAATGGAGAATTTGCTGTTACTATGAAGAGGAGGAGATCCTTTATCTTGACAACTGATTACAATCATGGTGTTCTTCTTTCTCTCTATCCAGGGGATTTTTCAGTGTCACTTCATATTTCTTTGTACCTAAATTTTGAAGCTGGAATTTATCATGATATAAATTACAAATGACTTCTCCATTTTGTCCAGGATCATTGTCAGTGACTTTAACATAAGCTATGAAACTGCCAATTTTTATATCTTCTGAAATTTGCACTGTTTTCTCTTTTGAAGCTGTGGCTAAATTCACTTTGATTATTGGTGCATTATTATTTTGGTTCACAACATTGACTGTTACCATAGCAATGGATGTCAAGGGAGGATGGCCACCATCTTTAGCTTCTATGTACAAGTTATATACCATTTCTTGTCCAATCTCATATTTACTATATTGAAATATTTCTCCAGTTTCCTCATTCAATTTAAAAAAGTTTTTTGCATTATCTGATGTTTGTGAACTGAAGCTATAAGATATTTTACCATTTTGACCAGAGTCATTATCTGTGGCAGATATTACAACAATAGGTAATGCTTCACTTGGTTCATTCTTTGTAGATACATTGTAGATACTTTTAGAAAAGATGGGAGCATTGTCATTTCTATCTAAAATACTTATATGAACATGTAAAATACTTTGCTTTGGTGGGATTCCACCATCTTTTGCAACAATTTGAATTAAGTAAGAATCCTTAATTTCTCTGTCAATCTTTCCTTCTAGATTTACTTCAAGCTTTGCAGTGCCACCTACATTTTTAGATACAATCAGTGAAAATGGTTCATCTTTATACTTTTTTAGCTCATAAGTAACTTGGGAATTTACTATGCCAACATCCTTGTCTATGGCATTTGGAATAGATTTTCTCATTCCATTTCTATCACCTTCATCAAATTCTATATTAACTTCTTTGATTGGAAATTCAGGTTTGTGATCATTTATATCTTTAATTATCACTTTCACTTCTAATATTTTAAAAGTTGAAGTTCCTTTTTGAACAGCCACATCCAACATTTTAAAACACTGTTTTTTATGTTTACACATGGCTTCGGCATCCAGTGTTTCCATTGTATATAATTTTCCAGTTGTTTTAGAAACCCGGAATAACTGAGAACTTCCTGTTAATTGTTGCAATTGGTTGAATGTAATCAGACTGGAATCTTTTATATTGCTTTTTACTTGTGAGTCAGTACCAATATCCCCAATATAGGTACCTGGATTCTTTCCTTCTTCCACAGTATATGTTAAGTCCACACACTGACATTTTAAAATGATAAGTATCAAAATGTAGGTTTTTAGAAGTATTTTCCAACAGCATACTTCTTTCATATTATTACAAAAATCCATTGGTCGCTTAAAATCTGTAAATATAAAATCAAATAAAAGTTAAGAATATTTCTGAACTGGTATAATATTAATAAAGATGAAAATAACTTTGTAGTTATTAATTTCTATTTTTAAAATGCAAAATAAGCATGCATTAAAATATTTGACACTTATTTTTAATGGATATAATTGGTGATATGTGTTATTAGTTATGTGCAAAAATTCACAGAAACCTTCTTTTTTTTTAAAAAATTATACTAAATACACACTTTAAAAACAAATCTCTAATAAAAACAATTAAAAAATGCTTGAAGTTTTGCTCATACCTGATAGATATCTTTAAAAAAAATGGTTATATCAATATAGTAAAATTTTAAAATATTTGGTAAAATGAAACAGTAATTTTACATTGAAAAATAATCACACACATAAAGATGTCAATATGTGCAACAAACTATTTTATGAACATTATTTGTAAAAAAAATAAATAAATAAATAAGATAAAAGGCATGAAAAATGTTTGATCACATAAGTCCAAAATTTTTGAGGAACAGATTAGATAAGTAATGATAGAGAATTAACTTATGGTAAAGGAAGTTAGATTTATGATTTGGATGTCTGCTTATTTTTCTTTTATATTTTTATTGATACTTTCTTGATCTAGCATGCAAGTATGCGATATCTGTTTTTCTTAATCCAATATGCATATATAAAATAAAAGAGCCAGACAGACTCAGTGATTAACTTGTACTGCAATAAACTTTAATGTTGTATTTTTGGTAAATCTTTTTTCTTTTATTTTTTCATCTAGTAATTTAATTAAAAATATTTCTGACTTACATTTTTGTTTATGTAGAATATTTTTTCTAAATTTATTTCCGATTCAGAATCCGTGCTTAATTTTGACAAATATTTCTTAAATATCTTTGTCATATTAAAACGTTAGAAATATCTAAATAGAAAAAAAATAAAGAAAACAATTCCAAAATCTCAGATATTAAAAACTGTGTACATGCGTGTGTGGGGAATGATCCCCACCTCTCATTAACTGGCCTTCTTACCAAGGGTGAGAGATCATCCAGTGTGTTGAACTAACTCACACTACAACTAGTGGCACATCCATCAAATTTGTTATGCTTATTGTGCATGCAAGAGGGTTGCTAGTAAGATTATATTCTGAATATATCCTTTTCACAATTATTAATATATATTACTGTTTCACATCAAATAATATATTAGGTAACACAGCTAAGCCAATATCTAGAAATATAATTATAGCAGGATATAATTCCAATATCAATATGTTTATAATTCTATCTATTATTCCATTTTTTATTAACGGATTTAATAAGAAATAATATTATGTTATCACTATTTCCTGAGACAAACCTATTCGTGATACTAAGGGAGGTAATTTCTTAAATAAAATAATTCATTACTTTTTAAGCTCACATTACACAAATTGCCTATTCTATTATATGACTTAATTCCTGGTCACTAGAAGTCTTTTTTCAATTATATTTAATATACAATATACAGATTGAGTGCTGAAATTTACTCAAACAAATTTTAAGTAAAACTTGTAAAATTTGATTATTTTGCATCAGTTTGTTTTTCTACAAAACCAGAAATATTGACTTTGTTAGTGCAAAAAATGACTGCAGCTAAAAGTGCAGTTAATGATAAAATACACCTTACTTCTACCACCAGAATTTACTATGCTACAATATATGTAATCATTTGAGTGAATGAATGTTTTGACATTTGTTTAATCCTGTCTGTGATATCATTGTTCATATAAACAGCTGAAAAATTAGAAAATCTCAATCAGAGCAATATTTATGTCGTTCAATATTTAACGTTTGTTATGAATGTGAACAATTTTGAAATGATAAATAAAAATATATCACACTTAATCAATATTTGTATCAAAGAGCAAAAATACAGGGAATAAATCAAGAAAATATTTTATATAAAAAAAATGAAACTAAAATAATCAAAATATTTATGTTCTCAAGATGTAGGTTTTTTTATTTTATAAAATTAACAAATATGGAGTCTTCATGTGTAAAGGAAATCAACATTGTAATGGCTACTTTGATAAAAACATTTTTTGAATGACTAAGCAACACATTTCACAACAAACTAAGACCAACTGAAGAAACTCTTTTTTATGTATATTAAAAAAAAACTGTAATTGCCAGAATAGCTTTTGAATGGCAGTAATAATACATTATTAAAACATTTTAGAAAATCTTCTGATAGTTCTATACAATAAATTCAGGTTGAAAAACAGAAACAATGAAAAACGTTTTATATACTGACATGTTGTAAAATACCAAAAATTAACAAATGTTTCTATAATGTTGAATAATAAATCAATGGAATGTGTATTATAAAACACATCTACCACTATTTAGTGAAATAACAAAAAAAAAAAAAGAGAAAATTAAAATAAACTTACCTTTATTGCCAAATTTGCTGTAGTTTGTGCTGCAATATATTTTTCTGTGCTTACTACATCTAGAACTGCTGCTGTTAATAATATCAAAGGTGTATCTGCATATACAAGTATTGCTGTGAATATGTGTATGCTTGAACTGGGGGGAGAGGCTAGTCGTCCTAGCAAGTATAATGTGTGTGTAATGTCTGCCCTACTTACTGATAAATTCATGTATTTAATAATGAACCCAAGATTTTTTTTTAAATTCTTATGATTTTTATAATCTTTTAAAAAGTATTCTAGGATGAAAACACTGGAATCAACAAAAATATGATTTTCATCTAATTTAATAACACATTAAAGAATTTAAAAATAAGTAAATAGAAATTGTTTCCCTCCCACAATGCAATAGAACATAACATCTATTCTTCCCTTTTTTTAGTTAGTTTCTTCTTTCTATCTGTTGTTTTTCCCTCTTGCACTTTTCCTAACTGAAATATTTTGATGGTTATATTTTTAATTCGGTTCCATATGTTAAAATTTAAAGAAAAATAACTGTTACTTAAAATTAAACAATAAAATAAAAAATAAAAAGAATTATGTAGTAATATTACAGTTTATATTATATAAATACAGTAAATTATTTCCAAAATGCTTATGCTAAGAGAATATCAAGCAATTTGTTATATATCTTTAGCACTAACTAATATTTAAAATTTTATGTCAAACAATCAGTGGATCTTTTATCAAAATGGTTTTATGAAAACTAAATGTAGATATATAACAAAACATTAAACTATTCCATTTTATTTAAATTTTTAGATATGTACTATATTGAAATCAAAAGTAAAGTATTGTCAGGGGCTCTGAGAGAAATTTTATGAAGAGGTACAAAGTTTCTTCCTTTCTTCATTAGATATCCATATTTAACCACTACACCTTTTAGGCCACAGAAAATATGAACAATATATGCAAACATTTTCTGAGATCCGAGGAAATTTCCCAAATTCTAATTCCCATGCTCCTTCTGTGCCCTTTGTAGTACAATGTATCTTTTGCACCCCCCTCCCATAGACCCTGTGTATTGTTTATTATTTACAAAGTTGAGTATAAGTAGTATATGTTTATAAATTTATATGTGGTACTGGGGGTAATGGTCTTGTATTTGAAGTCTCTTGGTTGTTCATTACAGCAAGATTTCTAGATTGAGGATAAGGAGCCGAAATGTCACTTTTGCTAAGATGACCAGTTTGTAATGAAGGCTTTGAAGGCAGCAGATCTAAAAATAAAAAAAATTGTGAAAGAGAAAATAATTATAAATTTTATTAAATCAAATAAATAAAACTGCAAAATGAAGTATTTAGACACCATAAATTAAATAAGATTTACTCATGAACCTTAGCAGAAGAACTACCCTAACAGCTAAAAGAGAGACTAGCAGTAATAATAATAATAAAATTTAAACTTAAACCAACAAAGAAAAAATACAAATAAAGACATCAATGTTTAATAACAGTTTTCCACTTGGAAGTGCTATTTATTTAAAGATAACAAATAGTAAATAGAATTATAGCACTTTTCCAGATTCACCAACATAAGAAATTAACTCTCATATATGATATGCATTTTCAGAACTTACCATTTTTTTCTTGACTATTTCTAGTGTCTCCATGCCAATCATGGTTTCCATCTGCTTGAGAAGATTCAACAGATCTCCAGTGCCCAAAATAATCAGGAGGAATTGACACATTCTGTGTATACATCTGTTTAGAATAATTAAAAAATTGCATTTCAAAATGTATAAATACAACAATTTACTAAATAACAATAAATTGCAGTTTATTTTACTTGAAGAAAAAAATCTAAAACTTTTTTAATAGAAATAAGTAAAAAGTAAAGAAAAGCTTCAGTTTGCCTATAAACCTTCTAAAAAATGTATTTGAAGATTATTTATTAAAATCTATAAGATGACATTAACCTCTAACCAACCAATCCTGAGTATACTAACTTTTCTGCATAAGTGAAAGATCTATGGCAAAGAGGTATGCAATCAATAAAACTACCATTATATTATTTATAATTAGAAGTATCATGTTTTTTAAAAATCTTCTGGTATATAAGGAATGTAGAGTTTGATTTTCAGCCAGTATGCTTAGTTTGGAAGTGCATCTGACATCCATATATACCCAGTAGGCAAGGAGTTAATAATAACAAAATTCATATATATATATATATATATATATAAAAATCTGATGTTATAAATAGTGAAAACTGCCACCATCTTTTATATGGAAGACAACATATTTAAACAGTTATACATAATAATAATAATAATATCAATTGTAATAAGCCATAAACAATGTCTAAACAGCAAAATTAACAACTATATTAAAATTTGAAAACAATGTGTAATGATGAAATATGCAGATGAATAGTTATTATTTCAATAAGTATAAAATTAATCCCTTCCTAAAAAATAAGAACCAGACATATAAATATATAGATAACTAATTTTAATACATGGATTTTATATATATATATATATATATATGACTTCTTTTTTATTAAATTCATTTCCTTTGTAATATATACAATGAGATCTCTATGATTATTTAAATACACTTTGATTCTAGTCAGAAGTGCCAGTGAGTGACAATTTGATGCTATGCACCAGGAAAATACACTCATCATAACAAAAGTTAAAGACAAACAAAGAAACAAACAGAAAATATTATACTGTTAATTATATAGATTGATTACACAAAGTAAATTAAAAAAATAATTCAATATGGTAATCTTTCTATAATCAAAAACAAAAAGCAAAGACAATTTTTATATAAATTTTTAAACACATATTTACCTGAGATGTAACATCTGAAGACACTTGTGGTTTTAATTGAGAGTTAAGCTGCATCCTTGAGTCAGTCAGAGGAGTTCTGCTGACTATAGATTGATCTGTTGTGGAAAGATGAGCAGGTCGAGGCCAAGAGTTTGCCATGTAAGAAGGATCAATCAAGTGTCTCTGTTCACCAACATATCTATTGGAAGGGTCAAGTGCTTGTGCATAGGCCACATTTGGCTGACCATTACAGCGAATGATGCAGATTGACAATGAAGCTGTAATGAACACAGCTATTGTGACTGCTATCACTGTAATAATAATGACCAGATTAAGATGAACCTTCTCTTCACTTTCTAGCTCAACAACATTTAACATTTGAGATGTCTTGTTGCTGATAGTCAGTGTTAAAAACAGAGTAGTTGTTGCTGATAGAACTGGGCTACCACTATCCTTGACCACAATGTCCAGCTGATAGGAGCCAGCATTTTCTGGTCTCAGTTGGCGATTGAAAGCTAACAAACCAGTGTACTGGTTCATGCTGAACATCTGTTTCTCATTGCCTCTGATTATTTCATATTTTAGAAATGCATTCTCTTGACTATCACTGTCTGATGCCTTGATTTCGGTGATGTTCTTTGTATGATGTGGGTAATATGTCACATCCAGATTGTAAGGTTTAACACTGGGAAATGTAAAATATGGAGCATTATCATTTTTATCAGTTACCTCAACAATCACATTCACTGTATTATTGAGAGATGGTGTTCCATTGTCTTTCACAAATACCTGGAACTCATAAGTATCTTGAAACTCATGATCAAGAGACATAATTGCTGATAATAATCCATTTGGTCTTATTTTGAAAGGTAAGAAGTGTTTGTTATTGGTGATCAGAGAATACGTAAGTTTTCCTCCAGCTCCCAAGTCTGGGTCAGTGGCATTGATGTAGCCAACAGTAATTCTTGAGTTTTCATTCTCATCAATCAAGAATTTAAATGTATCTTTTGTAAATTGTGGCTCAACATCATTGATATCCATAACTTGAATGGAGAATTTGCTGTTACTATGAAGAGGAGGAGATCCTTTATCTTGACAACTGATTACAACATCATGGTGATCTTCTTTCTCTCTATCCAGGGGATTTTTCAGTGTCACTTCATATTTCTTTGTACCTAAATTTTGAAGTTGGAATTTATCATGATATAAATTACAAATGACTTCTCCATTTTGTCCAGAATCATTGTCAGTGACTTTAACATAAGCAATGAAACTGCCAACTTTGATATCTTCAGAAATATCCACAGTATTCTCTTTTGATGGTGAAGCAAAATTTACTTTCAATATTGGAGGGTTATTTTGTTGATTAATAATGTTTACCAAAACCATTGCAATAGAATTTAAAGAAGGTCTGCCACCATCAGTGGCTTTTACATATAATTTATGTTCCATTTCATACCTTAGTGGGAATTCTTTTAATAGAAATATTTTTCCATTTTCTTTATTTATCAAAAAATGGGATTTTATAATCTCTGATGTTTTTGATGTTAAATGATAAAAGATTTTCCCATTTTGGCCCAAGTCTAAATCCTTTGCAGACAGTGTAAAAATGGGTATTGTTTCACTTGGTTCATTTTTTATAGATATATTGTAAACCTTCTGAGAGAAGGTAGGAATGTTATCATTAATATCACTCACAGATATATAAACAAATAAAATACTTTGTTTCTGTGGCGATCCACCATCCTTTGCAATCACTTTAATCATATAAGAATCTTTAAATTCTCGATCAAGTGTTTTTTCTAAACTTATATCAAGTTTTGATGTTCCATCAATATTTTTAGAGACAAACAATGAAAATGGTTCATCTTTATATTTTTTCAGCTCATAAGAAATCTGTGAATTAATAACTCCAACATCTTTATCAATTGCATTGGGAATAGATTTTTTCATTCCAATTCTATCATCTTCATCAAACTCAATATTGACCTGTTTATTTGGAAATTCTGGTTGGTGGTCATTCACATCTTGGATTATGATTTTTACTTCTAATATTTTTATGGATGAAGTTCCTTTCTGGACAGCCACATCCAGCATTTGAAAACATTCTTTGTTATATTTACACAATTCCTCAGCATCCAATGTTTCTGCAGTGTAAAGTTTTCCTGTTTTCTCAGAAACTTTAAACAACTGTGATCCTTCAATAACATCTTGTTGTAATTGTCTAAACCTGATGAGTTTTTGGTCTTTAAATAGTACATTGTCCATTACTTTAGAATCAACAGCAATGTTTCCAATGTAGGTACCTGGAGTTTTTCCTTCCTCTATAGTGTAAGTAAGATCAACACTCAGACTTGTGGACAGAATACTAAGGTACAATATCAGCAAGAACATTTTTCCAGAAAGTTTTGTGACACCAAACATTTTAGAATATGTCACAGTTAATTTTTTTCTATCTGAAACAATAAAAAAGATGATTAAGATTCAGTAGCTCCAGAAAATCAATCTTTTACCGTAGTCAAAATCCAATAGAGAAATTATTCAATATGAATAAATGTTTATTTTAGGTATTTTTGGAAAAGAAATAAAAATTATCCACTTTGTATCTTATTTACCTTTTTAATTATGCATGAATTTGATTTGCTTATTTCAAAATAGATCTTTTAAGGTATAATCATTCAAGAGAAATGGGAGAATTTAAGGAATATAAGATTTACAAATAAGAATAACTGCAACTTATTTGAATCTGATCTTATAAAAGATCATAATTTGATATTTGTGATCACTGTTAAAAAAAATTAATTGCGAGTAGTCTGTTTAGCCGATTAGAGTTATCTCCCCCAATCAATACTGTATCTTCATAAATGTTTATCACTTATTTCATAAATACATTTTATAGTACAACTTCTAGGTATACTGACAAAAAAAAAATATATTTAAAGCGGTGTTCTGGATATATATCTTTAGATGGAATTAATTATTTCAACAACTTCAACATTGAAGAATAGCTACTCACATGGTGCAATGATTAATAGACCATTAATAGTGAGTTTGATTCTTACTGGGTGCCCTATATTTTCTGGCCACATGCCAAACCAAGCCAAGCTTAGTAAATGACAATTTCATCATTGAAGGCCAAAATGATGATAATGATATTACAGTTCATTTTTTTTATTTGTATTTTTCCATTGATAATTGAATGTAAAAATGTTTATAGAATATATGAACTTGATAAGATGATTTTTTTTAATAAAAAACTTTCCAGAAGTAATTATTAAATGTTTAATCAAGTGTTTAACAATTCAATTATATTAAGAGAACTAAAATGACATTATTTATTTTCTATTAATAGCCATTTTAAATGCAAAAAGAAACTAAGTAGGATATTGTTTCTCCACTGATTAAATAAAAATGTACCAGGTTTCCATTTTTGTCTTTCAGCTAAACATGGTGGTAAACTGTGTTTAGAAATACATAAAAGTAATAAACCTTACAATGGATACACTAAAAAATTATATTTCATAGATGATTTTTAAAAAACAAAAAAGAACATTACTCACTCATACAAAATTTCAGAAATAATAATATCAAACAATTTGTCATGGAAAAAATATTTAAAAATCTAAAATGGTGTCAACTTAGAATACAAAAACAAAAGACAACTTCCTCTTATATCTTTAGTAGTTGTGAAATACTAAATAATGGTAAGTGTTTTTGCACATGATGTATACAAAATCTGCATGGATGATAAAAATAAATCTTTGTGTATAAAGAAGATAAAATCAAAGTTTTTTTACCTTTATTGTTAGATCCAATCCAGTTTATGCAGTGAGCTATCCTTGTGAACTTTTAGTCTGGAACTGCTGCTACTGCCAATTATTGTGTGTGTGTGTGTGTATGCATAAGTATATACATTGTGAGGGAGGAGCTAGCAGTCCTAGCAAGTATAATGTGTGTGTAATGGCTACCCCACTACCTTACAGTCATGTAATTCACACAAAGTATATGAAAGTTAACTTTTATATCTTTAATGTTATATAATTTTCATATTTTTAGATTACTTAAAAATACAAATACTAAAATACACTTTTAAGTGAAATAAATGTTTATTCAAATAAAAATGTTATTGCTTTTTAATTTCCTCTTCCCATAATGCAATAGATTACAGTTTTATCAACTCTTCCCTTTTTAGCTACTTTCTTCTCTCTATTCCTACTGAGTCATAATTTTTAAAGAGTTTTTTTTTAATATACATATATTTATTGACAATTTTCAGAAAACATTACGTTTTTTGTTTTTTTCAAATCAACAAATACTAAAATTATGAGAAAAAGCAAAAATATTTTAAAATGTAAAAATATATTTTTTTAACCATTTGTTAGATGTTTATTATACATGTGTGTCTCATGTGACCTGATTTTCTAAATGTTTACTGAATGAACATTGGATATTTTCTATGTTTATAAAAATTGATTTATTAAATTTACTTGAAGTAAAATATAAATTTTACAGAGATTTTTTTTTAAATAAACAGTATTAGATAATGAATTTTTCATTTTAGAAAAAAAATCTGTATTTGTACTGTACTCAATTAAAATGTTTCTTTTTTTACATTGCTATGCTATGCTATGCTATGCTATATATATATATATATATATATATATATATATATATATATAATCTACTTAGGTATTTGTGGTACAGGGGGCAGGGGTCTTGTGTTAGATGTTTGTTGATTGTTCATTTCTACAAGATTTCTAGACTGTGGATATGGAGCAGAAATATCACTTTTGTTCAGATGTGCTAAACGAGATGAGGACTTGGATGACTGAAGATCTGGAATAAATATAACAAGATTTTAAAAAAAGAAAAGAAGTCAATTATGTAAACAACTCAGGAGCAAAAAATAAGCATTTGCTTTTTTCTAAACAAAGAATTGTTTACTTTAAACCTTTTTGCATACTTGACATTGATGAGGATACAATGTATGCATCAGTCAATTCTGTTATTGTGGAATATTGTATAAGCTATTTAATA
Organism: Doryteuthis pealeii; assembly: GCA_023376005.1. Classification (NCBI taxonomy): domain Eukaryota; kingdom Metazoa; phylum Mollusca; class Cephalopoda; order Myopsida; family Loliginidae; genus Doryteuthis; species Doryteuthis pealeii. The sequence continues at coordinate 21,201,461 of CM042151.1, forward strand.
ACAAAATGAAAGAAAAATTCTTCTAAAGTTGGTCTTTAAGTTCAATATTGAGTTACATCTTATTTGTATAATAATTAATTGCAAATAAAAAGTTAAAGGAAAATATGATGCAAATAACATTTGATAGTTATCTCCCTTGAGAAATAATGATTAGATGATATGCAAATGCAGATCCTACACTATGGCTATTAAATTAAAAAATGGACTGAAAATTGGTAGTTACTTAAGTCAAAGTAATTTAATGGGATCATACAGATAAAAATCTTGCTACGATGTGCAATTTTTACTGTATAACATATATACAACATAATTGTTGTTGTCCCTTATAATAGAGATATACAACAGAAAATGTTTGATAAAAAGAAAACTAAAATATTGTTGGAATTATTTTGAAATACTGACTGAGGGATTAAAAAGAAGAGAACAGATTTTGTCATTTGAGAAAAAAAGCTACAGAACATTATATGAATCAAACAGCCAACCTTATTGATAACAATATATGTAAAAAACACACTAAAAATAGAAAACAAAGTAGTAGGCACATCAGTAAACTGCACTAGTACAAAATGCTATACTAAAGGCTAATTAAGACAAATGGTAAAATAAAGTATTCTAGAATATATATATTTTTTGTATGATGCGTTCATGAATTACCAACACATGTAAATCTACTAAGTAAATTACCTATGAAAGTATTACTTCAGAGTAAAAAGAATTTTCAATCATTTCTGTCTAAATTCCTGAGATGAATTAAGTACATCAGTGTATAATTTGGAAGACATTATAATTTAAATAGTTTAATCATACAAAATGTTTCTTTGAAAACATACCTGTCCTTTCTTGACCATTTTGACAGTCTTCCTTAGGCCAATCATGTCCACTATCATTTTGAAGAGAGACAGAAGATCTCCAATCTCCAAAATAGTCAGGTGGAATTGATACATTTTGGGTGTACATCTATTCACAAGAGAATATTTTAAAGTCCCAAAAAAGAGTCAAACAATATTGAATATTTAATTTACTTTTCTTATATAAAATGGTTTAAATGTCAATGAATAACATTAGAAAAATTATTAAAAGTTCACTTTATTATTTATTTTAAAAATTGGAAGTACCTTAAAAAAGAATGAGAGCATAACAATTAAAAAAGGTTGAAATACTGAAAGAAACTATAATTTAAAGACATATAAACACAAAATAAAAATGTTGTTAAATGATTTTATCAAAATATCATAATCTAAAATAAATAAATAACTATCAAATCATTAAAACAAATCAATAAAATATAATTAAGTAAAATAACTTGTCTATATGAATTGTATAATTACCTGAGAGTGTACTTCTGAAGGGCCTTGGAGTTTCTGTCTAGTTGTAAGTTGCTTCATGGATCCTGTTAGGGGAATATTCCTGGAAAGAGTTTGGTCAACTGGCATTGGATGATTAGGCCGAGGCCAAGAGTTGTCCTGGTAAGAAGGAGCAATCAAGTGTCTCTGTTCACCAACATATCTATTAGAAGGATCAAGTGCTTGTGCATAGGCTACATTTGGCTGACCATTACAGCGAATAATACAGATTGACAATGAAGCTGTAATGAACACAGCTATTGTGACTGCTATCACTGTAATAATAATGACCAGATTAAGATGAACCTTCTCTTCACTTTCTAGCTCAACAACATTTAACATTTGAGATGTCTTGTTGCTGATAGTCAGTGTTAAAAACAGAGTAGTTGTTGCTGATAAAGAACTGGGCTACCACTATCCTTGACCACAATGTCCAGCTGATAGGAACCAGCATTTTCTGGTCTCAGTTGGCGATTGAAAGCTAACAAACCAGTGTACTGGTTCATGCTGAACATCTGTTTCTCATTGCCTCTGATTATTTCATATTTTAGAAATGCATTCTCTTGACTATCACTGTCTGATGCCTTGATTTCGGTGATGTTCTTTGTATGATGTGGGTAATATGTCACATCCAGATTGTAAGGTTTAACACTGGGAAATGTAAAATATGGAGCATTATCATTTTTATCAGTTACCTCAACAATCACATTCACTGTATTATTGAGAGATGGTGTTCCATTGTCTTTCACAAATACCTGGAACTCATAAGTATCTTGAAACTCATGATCAAGAGACATAATTGCTGATAATAATCCATTTGGTCTTATTTTGAAAGGTAAGAAGTGTTTGTTATTGGTGATCAGAGAATACGTAAGTTTTCCTCCAGCTCCCAAGTCTGGGTCAGTGGCATTGATGTAGCCAACAGTAATTCTTGAGTTTTCATTCTCTCAATCAAGAATTTAAATGTATCTTTTGTAAATTGTGGCTCAACATCATTGATATCCATCACTTGAATGGAGAATTTGCTGTTACTATGAAGAGGAGGAGATCCTTTATCTTGACAACTGATTACAACATCATGGTGTTCTTCTTTCTCTCTATCCAGGGGATTTTTCAGTGTCACTTCATATTTCTTTGTACCTAAATTTTGAAGCTGGAATTTATCATGATAAATTACAAATGACTTCTCCATTTTGTCCAGGATCATTGTCAGTGACTTTAACATAAGCTATGAAACTGCCAATTTTTATATCTTCTGAAATTTGCACTGTTTCTCTTTTGAAGCTGTGGCTAAATTCACTTGATTATTGGTGCATTATTATTTGGTTCACAACATTGACTGTTACCATAGCAATGGATGTCAAAGGAGGATGGCCACCATCTTTAGCTTCTATGTACAAGTTATATACCATTTCTTGTCCAATCTCATATTTACTATACTGAAATATTTCTCCAGTTTCCTCATTCAATTTAAAAAAGTTTTTTGCACTATCTGATGTTTGTGAACTGAAGCTATAAGATATTTACCATTTTGACCAGAGTCATTATCTGTGGCTGATATTACAACAATAGGTAATGCTTCACTTGGTTCATTCTTTGTAGATACATTGTAGATACTTTTAGAGAATATAGGTGCATTGTCATCACATCTCTAACAATGACATGAATATGTAAAATATTTTTCTTTTGTGGAGATCCGCCATCTTGGCAACCACTTGAATTAGATAAGACTCTTTATTTCTCTGTCTCTAATCTTTTTGTTAAACTTTATTCAAGTTTTGATGTCCCATCAACATTTGGATTCAATCAGTGAAAATGGTCATCTTTATATTTTTTAAGCACATAAGTAATTTGAGAATATAAATTCCAACATCCTTGTCTCTTGCACTTGGGATAGATTTTCTCATTCCAATTCCAACATCTTCATCAAGTTCAATGCTGATTTGTTTTTGTGGAAATTCATGGTTGTTGATGATCATTTATATCTTTAATTATCACTTTCACTTCTAATATTTTTAAAGTTGAAGTTCCTTTTTGAACAACCACATCCAACATTTTAAAACACTGTTTTTTATGTTTACACATGGCTTCCGCATCCAGTGTTTCCATTGTATAATAATTTTCCAGTTGTTTTAGAAACCCGGAATACGAATAACTGAAACTTCCTGTTAATTGTTGCAATTGTGAATGAAATCAGACTGGAATCTTCATATTGCTTTTTACTTGTGAGCAGTACCAATATCCCCAATATAGGTACCTGGGCTCTTTGCCTTCCTCTACTGTATATGTTAGATCTACACCCCAACATTTCTGAAGGAGAGCTATCAGGAAACATATAAATATTTTCCAGGAAGTGAGGTTGGTTTGGTCCTTGTTATTTTAAAAGATGTCATATCTGAAAATTTAAACATTCAATTACAATTTTAATTAATCACAGACAGATAAATCACATTAATAAAAAAAAAAAATCACTGAAGAAATTATTTATGTATGAAATATTATAGTTAATAGGTTTTTCATTCATCTATTTTACTATTATTTTATAACAGAAAATTATCCCATTAACCTGATATTTCTGCTGAAAGCTATTTACAAAGCTATAAGTCTATTTAAGGTTGACCATTATATCACTATACACTATAATTCCATCATTTCAGCTCAGAGAAATCACATCAGATGCTAATAATAAAAGAAAAATCCACATTTTTTTAATGAAATGATAGTCTTAAACAAAGATGTCCATAAAATACCAGTTTGAAAGTTTGAATGTGTTTTTGAATCTATTTAAATAACCTAAAGAATCAAATTTGATCATTTGATTGTGTTAAGAACTATCTTTTAATGTATAAAAATTCATATAGTCAAATATATTGCTTGTGAAATGAGTAAGAGCTAATTTCAATATTATTATTTCTGTTGCATAAAAGTTGGTATATTTGTGTACAAATTTCTTACATAAAATAAAAATTCTGGGACAGATATAGTATACCTTTTAATAGGCAAGAATAGAATTAATTTAGAAACTCACATTAGATAATAGAATGCACTGAACATTATTTTTAATTTGAATTTGAATTTCATTGCGATCTTCAGACCACTTTGGTCTGAAGATAGCATAGGCATGAAATGTCAGTAACCAGGTGTTGACTTCGTACACATGTTACCTTAATTTGATATATATATATATATATATATATATATATATATTGAAAATAAAGTTTAACAATTAGAAATGAAACTAAGGGAGATAATGAGATAATTATAGCATTTCTTGATAGTAAATTCTTTAGAAAAAATGTAGGGTAGAGTAGCTGGGAACTCTTAGCATTTATCTGTTTCACCATAAATTGCGTCACTAATAGAGTGTTTCTTAGAAAACAGGGATTATCAAAATTTGGACAAAACTTAAAAGATAAATTTTTAAATATCTTGAGCAATTTTTGCTTGAATGCCACCTTTGGCAACCATTAAGCTCAATGTTGAGGCACATCCTTTTATAGCATTTATAGTAAGTAAGAAAAGTCGTCAGGTGGCCTAAAGTTGGTATCAGCCTAACAGCGAGGGAGTCTATCCCCATTTCCTAGCACTAGACTAAGGAGATTGTTTTGGCGTCTCAGGTGAAGCGCCACACCTACCATTTTTACCGCACAGATCACTGTGCTACTCATATGTGATTTGGCGAGGGCCGTATCGAACTGGGAACTTTGTGGTTCCCAGGCAGACCTCTACCAACTGAGCTAAACTGGAAAAAGTACTCTATAATCAGCATTTAATAATTATCTGCCGAGAAAAATTATAAGGATTGGGGTGAGCACAAATGCTGATCCATAGTATTATTAAGTTGTAAATTATATTTGAAAATACCTTATTTTCTAAGTTAAAATATTTTGACATTATTTCTCTAAAAAAATCTTGCAATGATGTGCCATGTTTGCTGTGTTATGGTACCATATAAAAAATCAAATCATCATAGTATAGACAAGAGAAGAACATATATAATATAAATATATAACTTGCATTTTATCTACAATATTTTCTTTATGAACAAAAAAATAACCCAGAAAAAAAGAAATATAAATGCTCAGAAAATGTGTGAAAATATAATGGAGAGAAAGAAAGTATGTGTGTGGAAAGAATTCCCCCACAAATAATTTGAAAATAAAAAAACTTTTACTCATGTTAGTCATTATAAATTATTAATTTAGATAGCCTAAGATTATATAAGAAACCCATTTTATAGTTCTTATGCAGATTACAATGATATTAAGTGAAAAAAATTGGAGCAAATAAAAATGGACTAACAAAAACTTACTTTGATACAAATATGAATGTAACAGCAACTAAAAACGTTTGGTAAAAGTGATAAAATGTGCCATGTTGAATTATAAGGGCAAAGAAAGTTTCATATCCTTATAAAAAAAGAAAGCACTAAAATGGAAATCCTGCTTCCATTTAGATATGTAATATAAAATATATTAGGAGAATGGCAAGAAATTCTACTAAAGTATATCAAGAAAATCTTACCTTTATTGTTGAATCCACAGTATTTTGTGAGATGAAGTTTTCTAAATGAAAATCTGCTCGAGCTGCTACTTTATGTGTTAATAGAGTTAAGTGCATATGTATGAGTATTTGTATGAATATGAGAGTATGCACAAAAATGTGTTGTGTGTGTGTGTGATTGTGAACAAAAAAGACGTGGCTGTCAGTCCTAGCAAGTATAATGCCTGTGTAATGGCTGCCCCACTTAGAGAGATTTGTGTACTTTCTTGTAGTTGAAAAAATGATTTTCTAATTCTTAAGTAAAATATATAATTTTTAAATAAATTCTCAGAAAATATACAGAAATAAAAACAAGTATATATTAATTTTACAAATCTTATTAATTTAAAAAAAAATTCTCCCATGATGCAATGAAATAACATTTATTTCTCCTTCAATATAACTATTTCTTCTCTCTATCCCTAGGGAGTCATTTTACAATAAGGGCATTCCTTAAATGGAGTATTTATACAAAGTATATACTTTATACATTCAGCATACAGGATTACATTCAATAAATACTAAATTGAATTTGATTAAAAAATCCTTTTAAATGTGAAAGTATAAAAATTGTTTTTATTAAAACTTATTAGATTTTGAATGCCTGAAAAATTGTTTATCACAGTACACCTTTCTCTAGATATTTAATCTCTACATTTGTTATTGATTATTTTTTAAATATCTGGACTTATCTGAATTTATTTACAAATGAGCTGTTGATTTATTTTGCTAAGATAATATCTTCAAAATTCAAAATTATACAGATTTTAAGAGAGTAACATACTATTTTCAAAAATCAAATTGAAAAGTTTGTTTTTCCTGACACATTTTAAAAAGAATATTCTATTGAAGTGGGATAGAGAAATTAATAATTATTAATTATTTACACATACACACACACATTAATTTATTATGTGGGACTGGTGGTAGAGGTCTTGCACTAGAAGTCTGTTGGTTTCATTTCTACAAGATTTCTAGACTGTGGATATGGACCAGAAATGTCATTTTTGCTTAGATGACCAGAGTTCATTGAAGATTTTGAAGGGAGAAGATCTGAAACAAACAAACATGATATAAAATTCTCAATACACCATATATACTCATATATAGGTTGAAATTTGAAGATCTAATTTTTAGGCAAAACATTGGTGCCAACAAATATATGAATAATAATTTTGTACGGTTCAAATTCAAACATAATATAAAGAACTAGAAGCAAACCTTAGTTTCAAAATTCAATTCCAAATTAATGATTTTATAACATAAATAAGATAACTATACATCAGACAACTTATATATAAGTATATACAGAATGATGAAATCTTTAGCCCTAATACATCCTACTATTCTCCCTCCAGCTATGGGTAAATAGTTAGCAGACTGGGCACTTTAACCTAGGTTACACAAAAGTCTAGAGATGGAAAACTCTGAATTCAAACATTAAATCTGCTTAAGAAATTGACTTTGTATCACATCCACTCCTGTGGAGGGGGTTGATAAATATATTTATACAAAATTAATAACAATTGTTCTTTTAAGTACATTAATATTTTACATTAAAAAACACTTATTGTAAAAGCTTAATTAAATTATTGACCCAACATTTCCAATATCATGATATAATTTATCTAATATAAGTTAAAGTTAATGTATTTATAACTAGCTGTTTTTATCAAACATCAGTCAGTCTTTCTTGTTGCATATCATACTAAATTTAAGTGTTAATTTTGCCTAATCTGATGGGCATTAATTTCATTCATATCTCTGTTAAAAAATATCTCTAGGTTTTATTTCTATTATTTAGATAGTGAAAAGAATATCCTAAAATAATGGTCCTTTTCTTTTCAACATACCCATCCTCTCTTGAGTATTAACCATATCACTCTCATGCTGTTCATGTCTACTGTCTGGAACTGAAGGCACAGCTGATCTCCAAGTAAAATAGTCAGGTGGTATTGATACATTTTGTGTGTATGTCTGTAAAAAAAATTAAAGCATATATCACAGTTCATATAATCGATTTATTATTACAATATAAAACTAATTAAGGAAATGTGAGAAGATGCTATCAAACATTTGATAAAATATGTTACAAGAAATGTATAAATACAAATGTCATTCAATGAATAAGGTGAATTTTGCATAAAGAGTTGGGAATAGGAAGCACTGTTTACAGTTGCACCTTTTTCAAAGCAATTAATAGTGATTGATCCTTTCATGTCCCAAAACACTGTCAGCATGTCCTTCTTTACCAGAGAATCAGTGTTTCCATTCCATGGACTTGTCTTTACAATTCAGGCTTGTAGTGGCCCATTCTGACTAAAATATTCTTCTCCATACACATCACATATTCTTCTGTAAATTCCACATGGTTTGCACTTCTCAGCCACCTAAAATTTGATGACAGACATCTGTTCAAGCCTGGAGCACTCTGATTTGTCGCCATTTTGAATAGGCTCCAAAGAAATAGTTTTGCAAAATTTAGATAATTTTTGCTATAAACCAATTCCAAACAATGCAAAGTTTACATTTATAGAAAAAGATTCTGAGAAAGAAAAAATGTATTTCGCATTTTTCAAAAAAGATTCCCCTTATTTATGCCTTCATCTCTTCTCTAGTACAGAATGGCCCTTTTATATCCTTCAATTTGAGACATCTGTTCTGAATAGAACATTTACAATGATACAGTGATGAGAAAATGTATCCCTAGCTTTGATAGTTTATGTGCTTTCAGGTGTACTCAAAGATTAGTTTACTGCTACTTTAAGATGTTTCTAAAAATATAATTTAATAGAAAGAAATTCAGATGTGGTATCATTTCTATAATATTTGAATAATCAATTAATCTTTTGAAAAGATGTCAATACAGATCAAGAAGTAAGAATATAAAAGTATTTTTCAATATATGATATTATTTTAATATACTAATGAGTAAAAAAGATGAAAAAACCTTTCAAAAAATAAATAAATTTACCTGTGCTGGGAGCTCTGAAGATTCTTGAAGTTTTTGAGTAGTCAGGAGTTGATTTCTTGGTGTTGTCACAGGAGTATTCCTGGGAAGAGTTTGGTCTATTGGCATTGGGTGAGCAGGTCGAGGCCAAGAGTTTGGCTGGTAAGAAGGAGCAATCAAGTGTCTCTGTTCACCAACATATCTATTGGAAGGGTCAAGTGCTTGTGCATAGGCCACATTTGGCTGACCATTACAGCGAATAATACAGATTGACAATGAAGCTGTAATGAACACAGCTATTGTGACTGCTATCACTGTAATAATAATGACCAGATTAAGATGAACCTTCTCTTCACTTTCTAGCTCAACAACATTTAACATTTGAGATGTCTTGTTGCTGATAGTCAGTGTTAAAAACAGAGTAGTTGTTGCTGATAGAACTGGGCTACCACTATCCTTGACCACAATGTCCAGCTGATAGGAGCCAGCATTTTCTGGTCTCAGTTGGCGATTGAAAGCTAACAAACCAGTGTACTGGTTCATGCTGAACATCTGTTTCTCATTGCCTCTGATTATTTCATATTTTAGAAATGCATTCTCTTGACTATCACTGTCTGATGCCTTGATTTCGCTGATGTTCTTTGTATGATGTGGGTAATATGTCACATCCAGATTGTAAGGTTTAACACTGGGAAATGTAAAATATGGAGCATTATCATTTTTATCAGTTACCTCAACAATCACATTCACTGTATTATTGAGAGATGGTGTTCCATTGTCTTTCACAAATACCTGGAACTCATAAGTATCTTGAAACTCATGATCAAGAGACATAATTGCTGATAATAATCCATTTGGTCTTATTTTGAAAGGTAAGAAGTGTTTGTTATTGGTGATCAGAGAATACGTAAGTTTTCCTCCAGCTCCCAAGTCTGGGTCAGTGGCATTGATGTAGCCAACAGTAATTCTTGAGTTTTCATTCTCATCAATCAAGAATTTAAATGTATCTTTTGTAAATTGTGGCTCAACATCATTGATATCCAGCACTTGAATAGAAAACTTACTATTTGCATGTAAAGGTGGAGATCCTTTATCTTGACAACTGATTACAACATCATGGTGTTCTTCTTTCTCTCTATCCAGGGGATTTTTCAGTGTCACTTCATATTTCTTTGTACCTAAATTCTGTAGTTGGAATTTATCATGATATAAATTACAAATGACTTCTCCATTTTGTCCAGAATCATTGTCAGTGACTTTAACATAAGCAATGAAACTGCCAACTTTGATATCTTCAGAAATGTCCACTGTTTTTTTAACTGATTTAGAAACAAAATTTATATGTATGCTTGGGTGATTATTTTGTTCATTGAGCACATTTACAAGAACCATTGCAATGGAACTTAAAGGTGGATTACCTTCATCATTTGCTTTCACATATAATTTGTGTTCCATGCCTTGTTTTGGCAATAATTTTTTGTGCAAAAAAATTTTTCCCTCCAATTTATTCAATTGAAAGTGCGCTTTTGCTACCTCAGATGTTTTTGAACTGAAATGGTAGGAAACTTTGCCATTATTTCCTAAATCCAAATCTGTTGCTGATAGAACAACAATGGGCAACATTTGATTTGGTTTATTCTTAATAGAAACATTGTAGACATTTTGAGAGAAAACTGGTGCATTATCATTGATATCTGTCACAGAAACATGAAGATTTAAGGTGGTTTGTTTTGGTGGGGAACCACTGTCTTTTGCAATAACTTGAATCAAATAAGAATCTTTCACTTCTCTATCAAGTCTTTCTTCTAAACCAACTTCAAGCTTTGATGTTCCATCAACATTTTTAGATACAAATAATTGAAATGGTTCATTTTTATATTTCTTTAACTCATAATTGATCTGGGAATTAATGACACCAACATCTTTATCTACGGCATTAGGAATTGTTATTCTGGTTCCTTTGTGTAGATTTCTGAAAACTCAATGTTGATTTGTTTATCAGGAAACTCTGGTTCATGATCATTGACATCTTGTATTATCACCTTAACCTCTAATATTTTAATTGATGATGTTCCTTTCTGAACAGCTATGTCCAATATCTGGTAACATTCACTGTTATATTTGCATAAACTTTCAGAATCCAATATCTCTGAGGTGTAAAGTTTTCCTCCCCTCTCAGTAAATAATTGTGAACCTTCTTGTTGCAATTGTCTAAATCTTATAAGTTTTTTATCTTTAGATGGAATAGTTGCCATGATATTTGAGTCAGCAGCAATGTCTCCCACAAACGTATCTGCACTATTTCCTTCTTTTACTGTGTATGTTAAATCTATACTTTGACAACCAAATAAGAAATTCAAGAATATGCATAATAAGAACAACATATTCTTGGAAAATTTATTCAAATTAAGTGATTTACCACACATGATAGTGAAAATTAGATTTGTATCTGAAAGAAAAAGAAAAGAAAAATAAGCTTATAATTCTTTTCACTTCATTTAAATATCCAAATTTGTTACAAATAACATTAGACAGATTAAATGATTAATATATATATATATATATATATATATATATATACTGCAAACACATGCTATTAGGAATATTTCTAAATACAATAAAGGTTATGCGTGTATGGATCTACAGGGTGAATGTGTGGGATAGTATTCTCATCCCTGTAATTCTACTCATCCCTCTTGAGACAAGAACATTTAAAAAAATTTTTTTTTTACACACACACACACAATTTTTTACATTATGTTAAATTTGACAAGTAAAATTGTGTAATTATTCAATGGTGGATAGAATATCATTTGGCAATTTATTGGTTAGGGGGGAGAGCAGGCAAATAAAATATGTTCTATCTGAGAAGCCAATAGATGTTTATACATGTATATACAAGAAATGTTGAGTCAAAGGAGCATTGTCTCTGTAGATAAATACACTTTTTAAAGCAAGATATGTTTAAATATAAATATATTAGATACATAATATTATATATCAAAAATTTGTTTCATATATTACAATTGTTTCATTCAGGAAGAAGATAAAGATGTCTTCTTTATTGAATTTTATCTTTACTTTAAGGAAGTATTGAACATAAACAAGAAAATGCAGCACATCATAAAGTTGTTTTTTTATAAGCACAATGTAATTGCAAAATTATTTAAATATAGTCCTTATTATGACAGCATGAGTAAACTAGTCTTATAATATTTAGTATTGTTTATTTTTGTTAATTATTAATAATTCTTTTCGTTTTTTTTTATTAATCTTTTAATAAGTTTAATATCTTATTAAAAGATATGAAAAATCTATATTTTGGTCTGAATACAATCATTCTAATCAAAATATTTATATAATTGATCTTTATACCCACTCTAATTAATGGCCATTGATGCCTTTTGAAACCTTTGTAAATAAAAAAAATTATTTAAAAGCTACAAATTTTATAATAAACTTTAAATTACAATAAAATATTGATTATTTTGCTTGTTATGATGTAGCAATTACATAATTGGTCTCATAAACTCCTGGTTATGAGTTCGCTCTTCCCTAGAAGGCCCCTTGTGTTATACTAAATTAAGCTTAGTAAGTATCTATCATGTTTGTCAAGTAGCCACTCCTCAATTGGAAACATTAATTTTATATATTACTTATGACCTATTTTTTAGTATTACACATCAACAATGCGCATAACTCTCTCATATATGTAATTCAAGCCTTTCTACTTAAATATAAGAAAATGAAATTTAGCTAAATTAACATTAAAAGAAATACAAGAACCCTTATATCTAAGTGTATTACTGACTTCAAAATTTAATTATATATTTAATCATAAGGGAAAATATTAAAAATTTTAACACAATTCTAGTCATAAGATAATTAGGAACATTTATAGAATAAAATCTTTTTCATGTAATAGTAAATCATATATTAAAATTTTTAAGTAAGACAGGAACTTCTATTGACATTATTATTGTAGTTTAGTCAAATATTACATATTAGTTTCTCTAGAAGATTGTCAGCATTCTTGCTTTGTCTAAATTCTTCAGGGGCATTATTTATCTACCACCCAACAATAAACTGTACATGGTCAGTTTTTAGCATTGGGAAATCCCTATACTTGATATAGTGTAGGACTTGTGGTCCTAGTTTATGAAGAATAATCTAGAAATTACCAAGATCCTTTGGTTATTGTTGCAGACAACAGGGTATACCTCTGTTGCTATATGTTTTAGTGAAATAGCTGCTGTCTAGAGAAAGAATCCCCCGCTCACTAGGCCGCTACAAATTTGTGTCTAGGTCACAATTGATTGGAACCAATTGAATTCTCTTGACGCATCACAACTTATAGATAGCCATTGATTTAAAAAATAAATCTGGTACATTAGAGTTATTCCCCTTATTATTTTTCTCCTGCTGTTGGTTTATTAGATATAACCAGTATAATCCTTTAATTTCCTATTCATAAAATGAGACAAGATATAATGCATATCACAGTATAAATCTTATTACAATAATACAAAAAAAAACCAAACAAACAATTAAATAGGAAATTGATTTGATTTGTAACAGAAAAAGAAGTTATAGTATCAATAAATCAGTTGTTTTTAAATAAAATTGTTTTCTAAGAAATATGCTAAACTCATAACATCCTATGGGGGGGGGGGATTCCCCATGGTGTAGTAGCTAGCTTGCTAGACAGCAACATTGGAGTAAGCGAGTTCAAATTCCAATCATACTATTATGTTCACTTTTGGATTAATGACATTAGGAAAGGTATGGACCCCTTCATCCACCATGGGTTAAATAGTACTACTAGTGTTCTTTGGCATTAAATAATGCACAAAGGTTGTTATGCCATTAAACAAAAAACAAACAAACAAAAAACAATCATAACATCCTATTTAACAACAGCAGATTAGCACACTTATTTCGAAAAAGTTTCTATACAATGTCTGATTTTTCATATTAAGTTAATTATTCATTAACAAGTAATAATAGTAACGGTGGTGATGGTGGTGGTGATGATGATGATGATGATTGAAGTTTTTTTGTTTTTATTTTAAAGTTTTGGTATTGGTTGCTATATTAGTTGTCTAAAGTTAAGATCTCATTTAAAGAAAAATTATTACCTTATTTCTGATCGGATTTTTTTAAGCATTTTTATAAGCTTAAAGGTCATGAAGTGCATAAAATAACAGTAATACCATAGATTCTTTTATCTATATTTGTTTGAAAATTAATCAACTTCAAATAACCAAAAGAAAAACCCAAAAAACATCAAGCTACAATAAAATAAAGTATTAAATTTTATATCTTTAATTTTATTCTTAGCATTTGGTTAAACATAAAAGCTAAAGTTATTTAAACACGGTGAGTAAATGAATTTTACAGTGACAAAATCTATGAACAAAATTTAATAGAACAAATTGAAAAACAAAAGAAAAAAAAATGCTCTGAAAAAATTTGAATACAATTTTATATGAGAATGATAAGCTCAAAAAATAGATGTTTTTGCATTTATAAATTAATACTACTTCTAGTTGTTATACTTGCATATGACTTTCACACTCAAAATGTAACAATTAATATGGAACAGAAGTAGTATTATATTTATAAAAGATAAAGAAAATGGTTATTTACTCTGTACAACATTTGATTTGAATTAAAAATTTCAACTAAAGAACATAGAAAATATGTAAAACATTTATATAAAAACATTTTTATGTGTGTATAAAGGCTAATGAAAAGAAAATTTGAAGAAAAAATCTCAATAATCTTACCTTTACTTGGTAGATCCACTGGAGTTTGTGTGATGTTTTTCCATAAAACTTATATCCGTAGTTACTGCTGCTGTTGTGTGTCCACCAGATTAAATGTATGTGTATGCATGTTTTTCTGAAGATGTTTGTGATTATATCATCCTAGGCAAATGTGTATTCTATGAGGAGAAGGGAGAGACTAGCAGTCCTAGGATGTATAATGTGTGTGTAATGGCTGCCCTACTTATAGAAACATGTACTATGCATAATGTACAAAAAATATTTTCTTGCTCTTTCTTTTTAGAAAGTAAATGTAATGAATTATAATTCATTAATTTAAACAATAGGGTTTTTAATATTGATTATTAATCCTTTTATCAATTAAAAAACTGAACACCCAAGCTCTTAACTCCTACGCTGCTATAGAAAGTATTTAAATTCTTCTGTTGAATGCTACTTTCTTCACTCTATCCTAACTGACTTTCTACTGTTTTATACTATGTAGACATCAGTATAATTCAGATTGACCTTGTGTTGTTGTGCACGTTTTAAATTTCCATATTTATTAGTGTATACCTTAAAAAATGAATTCCAAATCCTTTTAAATGTGAAAGTGTAAAAAAGATTTTATTAGAATTCACATCAAATAAACATTTTGAATAACAAATATCTGCAGTGAGTGCTTATCACAGTTCATCATCTAAACATTTACTGAAATTGATACATTTACATTATTGACAGCATTATTTTTTTGCTTACCAATTTTATATACAAATTTACATTTGGTTTATTCTTCAATTTGCATAATTTTATTTTTATTACAGAAACAAAATATAGAATGATAATTATCAAGGGTTTTTTTTTTACAAGTGTTTAAATGAGTAATATAAAAAACAGGTTTAAAATGTTTAAAACAAAAATTATATTTGTAGCATACAGAAAGGAATTGTGTGTTTAGTATTTACAGTTTCAATTATATAATGTGTGCGTGCATGCATGCGGGTATGTTTGTGTGTGTGTGTGTATATATATATATATATATATATATATATATATATATATATCGAATATATTTAGTTGTTTATCTGTGGTACAGGGGGCAGTGGCCTGCTATTAGAAGTCTGCTGGTTGTTCATTTCTACAAGATTTCTGGATTGTGGATATGGGGCTGAAATGTCATTTTTGCTTAGATGGCCAATCTGGGGGGTTGACTTGGTTGAAATTAAATCTGGAAAAATGTAGAAAGAATTAAACAAAAATAAAAACATTATATAATATTTCAGAAAATTAGAAAATACATCAAGATAACATTTTTAGCGACCATATATACTTGTGCATAAGGCAATCCTGAGTACAGGTCAACCCAAGGAAAAAAATATTTATGGAATTAATTTTTGAAAGCAAAAATTGCTTTTGTAAAGCAAAGATTTTTCATGAAAATTAAAACTTTGATCTATATATGACTATATGTATGTATGCTCATTGGAGTTTTCCCATAGCTCTGCTTCACATGGGCGAGTTGGGTAAAATAAATCATAGTGGTCCCAGGGGGCTGTCCCCTAGGCATTACCCACTCCCTCATCTAAAAGGAGAAAGGCCAGGTTTATTGTCCCAAAATATGACCACATATTTTTTCACTGTCCATCACATGAGCTCTGATTTGTGCATGGCTCCCCATATGTTAATCTGGTGTGGTGGGAGGTTAGGAAAATAACTATATATATTTATTAGCTTGGTAAGACTTATTGTTACCAACTAAGACCACAGAGCCCAGTTTGTCTGCGAGAAGAGATGGATTCATGCCTTTCCCAAGAACATTAGGGCAAAATTAGCACAACTGTCTCAGTCGGAACTTGAACTCGGATTTTCTGATTCCAATATCCACACTATAAACTGTTAGGCCACCCACAGCTCTACACACTTTATATATTGTTCTATAATTTACCTGATCTCTCTAGACAATTGCTAGTGTCTCTATCTGTCCAGTCTTCTTCTTCCTGAGATTGAGGAGTCACAGCAGATCTCCAAGAAAAATAATCAGGTGGTATTGATACATTCTGGGTGTACATCTGTTAATAAGAGAAAACAAATGATGTATTTCAAAATCTAAAAGAAAGTAAAAAGAAAATCATCAATAGGTTGCTTTTAAAATTAAATAGTATTTATCAATTACTAAAAGTAAAACACCTACAAATAGTAGATTAAAAAAACATTCTATAATGAAAGGACAAAAATAATCAAAACAGCTATTAAAGAAAAGTCTTATAATGCTGTAAGAATGAAAAATAATGAGGACTTTTTAAACTGAAATTATCTATAATTTTTTATCAGTTTTAAGACTCAAATTGAATTCAATTTGTGAGATATCTACTCAAGTTAACACATATATATATATATATATATATATATATATATATTCTAATATGATTATGCTCAGGTAGAGGCATTTTTACACATAAACATCTTGTTTTGGTAATTTCCATGGAAGCTAAATGCAGTAGAATTATTGAAAAATACAAAAAATAAATCATAAATATGACTGTATCAAGAATAAAGTTGTAATAATTTGTAACATTGCTGTCAAAGATTGAAAATTCATTTATTTCCCTTGCTTCAAATTCATCATCAGAGTTATGAATGCTAACAAGTACACCTGAGCATTCATCTATTGAAATTTAATTATTCAATGAGGAAAAAACATCACAAAATAAATCATTACTTTCAAAGCATGTCACAAGTTCATGAAAGCTAACATGTTGCTCAGGTTGATTCAGTAATGTAATATTCTTCTACGGTTAATCAGTATATTTACATTTGGATGTAAACAAATGCAAATCTGGAAAAATTTTAAAAAGATGTAATTTATTTCAACTCTCAGAATAGTGTGATCAGTAATCAATAACATAATATTGTTGACTGCCCTATTACATCTGTACATCATACAACATGAAAATAAAACATAGATTTTTAAATTTCTTACTGACAGAAAGTTATGGCTTCAGTAATTCTTATTTTTACTTTGTGAAAATTTAATGTTATTTCTTTTCCAAAGATCAGGTTATAATCAGTTTTTTTGTTATAATAACAGCAACCATATTTTTTCTCTTAAAATAATTGCTGCCATTAAAGAAAATATATTAAAATAAATCGGGATAAATATTGGACTGAAAAGAGTCTAGATAAAAACATTGATAATTAGAGATTTATATTTTATAAAAAAATATTTTTTTAAACTAATTCAAAAGTATTTGAATAAAGATATTTGATAAGTAGATTTCAACAGGATACAAAACACAAGTGTAAAAAAATAATTTTAAAGTATGAATGTTAAAAAAGTTTTTTTCATGCTAAAACCATTCAAATAAGAAAGATCATATATATGATTAGTAATCAAATGTACCGAATAAAAAAACTATTTGCACATATACCTGTGATGGAGCTGGAGAAGGTCTTTCTGGTTTCTCATCACAAGTGAGTTGTTGTCTCAAACCTGTTGTATTTCTAGCAAGAGTTTGATCTGTTGGAAAATGATGAGCAGGTCGAGGCCAAGAGTTTGGCTGGTAAGAAGGAGCAATCAAGTGTCTCTGTTCACCAATATATCTATTGGAAGGATCAAGTGCTTGTGCATAGGCCACATTTGGCTGACCATTACAGCGAATAATACAGATTGACAATGAAGCTGTAATGAACACAGCTATTGTGACTGCTATCACTGTAATAATAATGACCAGATTAAGATGAACCTTCTCTTCACTTTCTAGCTCAACAACATTTAACATTTGAGATGTCTTGTTGCTGATAGTCAGTGTTAAAAACAGAGTAGTTGTTGCTGATAGAACTGGGCTACCACTATCCTTGACCACAATGTCCAGCTGATAGGAGCCAGCATTTTCTGGTCTCAGTTGGCGATTGAAAGCTAACAAACCAGTGTACTGGTTCATGCTGAACATCTGTTTCTCATTGCCTCTGATTATTTCATATTTTAGAAATGCATTCTCTTGACTATCACTGTCTGATGCCTTGATTTCGGTGATGTTCTTTGTATGATGTGGGTAATATGTCACATCCAGATTGTAAGGTTTAACACTGGGAAATGTAAAATATGGAGCATTATCATTTTTATCAGTTACCTCAACAATCACATTCACTGTATTATTGAGAGATGGTGTTCCATTGTCTTTCACAAATACCTGGAACTCATAAGTATCTTGAAACTCATGATCAAGAGACATAATTGCTGATAATAATCCATTTGGTCTTATTTTGAAAGGTAAGAAGTGTTTGTTATTGGTGATCAGAGAATACGTAAGTTTTCCTCCAGCTCCCAAGTCTGGGTCAGTGGCATTGATGTAGCCAACAGTAATTCTTGAGTTTTCATTCTCATCAATCAAGAATTTAAATGTATCTTTTGTAAATTGTGGCACAACATCATTGATATCCATCACTTGAATGGAGAATTTACTGTTACTATGAAGAGGAGGAGATCCTTTATCTTGACAACTGATTACAACATCATGGTGTTCTTCTTTCTCTCTATCCAGGGGATTTTTCAGTGTCACTTCATATTTCTTTGTACCTAAATTCTGAAGCTGGAATTTATCATGGTGAATGTGACAAGTAACCTCTCCATTTTGTCCTTCATCATTGTCAATGACTTTCACATAAGCAATAAAATTTCCAACTTTGATATCTTCATAAATATCAACTGTGTTTTCTTTTGAAGGGAAGCAAAGTTTATTTTGATGATTGGTGCATTGTTTTGTTGATTAATAACATTAATTATAAGTTTTGCAATGGAACTCAGAGAAGGAGTGCCACCATCTTTTGCTTCTATATACAAATTATGCATCATCATTTGACCTGGCATAAGATTATTGTATAAATATATTTCTCCTGTTTCTTTATTTATTTTAAAAAAGTTTTTTGTATTATCAGTTGTCTGTGGACTGAAGGTGTATAATATTTTTCCATTTTTTCCATAATCTAAATCTTGAGCTGTCATTACAGTGATAGGTATTGTATCACTTGGTTCATTTTTAATGGAAATATTATAGACTTTTTGCGCAAAAGTTGGAATGTTATCATTAACATCTGTGACCATAATGTGAATGTCTAAAGTACTTTGCTTGGTTGGGGAACCTCCATCTTTGGCAATCACTCGAATCATATAAGAGTCTGTTATTTCCCTGTCAAGAGGCTCCTCTAAATTTATACTCAGTTTTGATGATCCATCAACACTTTTTGATACAATCAAAGAAAATGGCTCATTTCTGTGCTTTTTTAACTCATAAGTAATTTGGGAATTAATAACTCCAACATCTTTGTCAACTGCATTGGGAATTGATATTTTTGTTCCTTTTCTATCTCTTTCAGAAAACTTTATATTGATTTCTTTATGAGGAAATTCAGGTTGATGATCATTGATATCCTGGATGATAACTTTGATTTCCAATATTTTTATGGTTGAAGACGTCTTTTGGATTGCCACATCCAACAATCGAAAGCACTTTTCATTATGCTTGCATAATACTTCAGCATCCAGTGTTTCCAATGTATACAACTTCCCAGTCTTTTTTGATACCTTAAATAACTGAGAATTACCAGAAATGCCCTGTTTTAACTGGCTGAATCTGATTAAACTCAGGTCTTTATGATCTCTTGCTATTTTTGAGTCAGCAGAAATATCTCCAATAAAAGTACCAGGACTTTTTCCTTCCTCTGCTATATAGGTCAAGTCAGTACAGAAACTTCTTTGCAGAACAGATACAAACACACATACATATTTGAAAATCTCCAAGAAAGACATGTTAGACTGATTAATTTATAAATCTTCCAGTTCTTTGAATGATATTCTTTATAGATATATCTGAAAAGAAAAGAAAAAAAAAGAATTATACTAAGCATAAAAAACAATCAAGTCAGAACAAAATGAAAAATTCTAACACCATGCTCACAAGTCTTCTCTTGTTTTTATTTGGAATATTTCATTTTGTATTTTAAAATAATTAAAAATATTTAACATGACAATAATAAATTACTCATCTCACATTTGCAGAAATAATGATCTCTGAAACATATTCTTTTTAAAAGGTGCTTGACAGTGGAGAGTAATCTTCTTTAGTTTTTATCCAATTTGTTGAAAATGCAAAGAATTTAAATTAGGATTTTTAAATTAAATTTTGATTAATGAAAGGATAGAAAATGTTATTTAAAATAAAATCTTAATATTTAACATCAATATTTTTCTATCTGTTTTTTCTATCTTTCTTTTTAAACAAAAGAAGAAAAAAAAAAGAAAAGATTAAAAGTAAAATAATTGATGTAGATATGAATTATTCAGCCTTCTAGAGTTTATTTTGAACCATTTTTGTAAAACTATCAAACAATATGAAAATATTTTATAATCTACACAGAAATTTCCCCAAATATTTAAGATTTGGTTTAAATAGCTATCTTCACCACAATAGCACCAAAACAGCTTTTCAAAACAATCCCACACCATGGCTAACATTTAAAATATTGAACAAAAGTTAAAAAGTATTTTAAATTATTAAAAAAATATTCTAAAATTAAAAACGTATAAATAGTTTACATACAGAAATAATTCCATAGGAAAATTAAATGTTATTTTTCATCCATCATTTTGATTTTACAAGCTGGGAGTATTTCAAACATGGAGGCTATATTGTTATGAGAAATACATAAGAAATCCACATCATAAAGGAATATTAAAATAGGAAATAAATCAAATGAAAATTAAGCTGAATTACATAGTAGTTATTTTCTAAGATGTTTATAAGAAAAATTAAAAGCCTTTCCTAATTCAGATATTTAATAGTTTATTTGTTTAATGATATCTAGTAGGGATATAAGGACAAAAGGAAGCATTAATATAACATATGATTTAAATACTGTTGAATATTTGGGAATAAATCATGAAAAAAGGATGTTGGTGAGAATATTTGTATTTAAAGGCAACTGAAAACAATACAGGAATTTAAAAAAAAAAGGTTTACCTCTAATGTTAGCTCCACATTAGTTTCCAGAATAAAATCTCCAAGTGAAAACTCTTCTTGGCTATTGACGTACTTGTGTGTGTGTGTGTGTGTGTGTGTGTGTGTGTGTGTGAGCAGCAGTGGAAAGCAGTCCTAGCAAGTTTTAGGTGTGTGTAATGGCTTCGTTCCCAACAATGACTAACATTTCCAATTTAAAAAAAATATTGCCCCAAGTATAAATATAATTTATTTTGCAAATTTTATGCCAATATCTAAATAAATGAAAATACTTTAATATCTGAATGATGAAATAAAAGAAAAATATTTACAATAGCTAACCACTATAATTCCTTTTTCCCATAATGCAACAGAAAGGCAGAAAGTTATTCATCTCTCAAGTATTACTTTCTTCTTTCAATTCTAAAGTATTGTTTTTTTTTTAAACTGAAGCTTTTTCAACAGAAAGTTTTACTAAGTTAAATATTAACCTTGCTTACCATGAAGGTAATAATAAAAGTTTAGTTTCTATTTAAGTGAGATTTTTTTCAAAAATCAATTTTGTGGCAATTTTCACATAATGCAAAACAACTGAGAGAATTTACCTAAAAGAAAGTTTTTGATCATCAAGATCCTGTGTGTATTTCTTACAAAATATCAATTTTAAGCCAGGCATTTTCAATAATTTTCCTAATCAAATTGACTTAATCTCTATATATAAATTATATCTAAGGATTTGACAATTATTTATATGATTTTGAATTAGAGGGATTAATATAATCATATTGATTTATTTTAAGGATTCAAATATATACCTGTTTATAACAAACCAAAATATTTAATGTTAAAATGATAATCTTCTTTCAAAGTAATTTTATTTGTTGAATTATATAGAATATATATTCACTGCTTATGTGGCACTGGGGGTAATGGTCTTGTGTTAGAAGTCTGTTCGTTGTTCATTTCAATAAGATTTCTGGATTGTGGATATGGAGCAGAAATATCATTTTTGCTTAGATTGGTTGAATGAGTCAAAGACTTGGAAGAAAGTGAATCTGAAGAAAAAAAAAAAAGATTTATATCACAAAGCAAACATTGATTAAGTAATTGCAAAGTTTTATGATAAATGGAATAATCTTACCAATTTGACATAGACATAATCTTTATATTAACAAAATTCTCATGTTTATAATAAATTAATAAATCAATAAATATATATATATATATATATATGTAAAACTGTAATCCAGCAAAAAGAATACAAGATTTTTATCAGAGCTATACATACATTTAGAGAATAAAGCAATTTCCAGTACAATTTGCAACTGAATGATAATTCTGTGGGTTTAGTATATAGAACATGTAGAGTCTGTGGTGACAAAGATGAGACCATAAACCATGTATTAAGCAAATGTAGCAAATTAGCACAACGGGAATACAAAACTAGGTATGGCTGGGTTGGAAAGGTGATTCACTGGGAATTATGCAAAAAATTAAATTTTAAATATACAACAAAATGGTATATGCATAAACCAGAATCTTGAGAATGAAATTAATAAAATTAACTATGACTTCGAGATAAAGACGGATCATTCTATCTGAGCCAGGAGACCAGACCTAGTATTGATCAACAAAAAAAGAGAACTTGTCAACTGGGAGACTTTGTGGTTCCTGCAGATCACAGGGTGAAAATGAAGGAAAATGAAAAGATGGACAAATACGTGGACCTTGCCAGAGAATTGAAAAACCGTGGAATATGAGGGTCAAAGTGATACCAATTGTAGTTGGTGCACTTGGAACGGTTCCAAAAAGCTTGGAAAAAAGACTGGAGGATCTGGAAATTAGAGGAAGACCATCCAGACTACTGCATTGCTGTAATCGGCTAGAATACTCAGAAGAGTCCTGAAGACCTGAGGAGACTTGTTGTCCCTCAGACTACAAGGAAATACCATCAGCTAATGCTGGTGTGAAAAACTCACATAATAATAATAATAATAATAATAATAATAATAATAATAATGTGAAAACTCAAAAGGAGTAAATAATAATAAATAACACGGATCACCTTATCCCAGCCATAAGGCCAGACCTAGTGTTGATTAACAAAAAAGAAAGAACTTGTCAACTGGTGGATTTTGCAGTGCCAGCAGATCACAGGGTGAAGTTAAAGAAAAATGAAAAAATTGACAAATATCTGGACCTTGCCAGAGAACTGAAAAAGTTATGGAATATGAAAGTGAAAGTTATACCAATTGTAGTTGGTGCACTTGGAACAGTCCCAAAAGGATTAGAAAAGGGCTTGGAAAGTTTGGATATCAAAGGAAGGATTGAAACCATTCAGAACACTGCACTGCTGCAATCTGCCAGAATACTCAGAAGAGTCCTGGAGACCTGAGGAGACTTGCTGTCACTCAGACTCCAGTGAAAGACCATCAGCTAACACTGATGTGAAAACTCAAAAGGAGTAAATAATAACAGATTGTTACATTCACTTAAATGTGTACAATGAATATATCAGATGAATTAAGAATTGCCTAAAACCTGATTATTTTGTTTCTGTAAAGTCGATAAACAAGTCAGTTCAGATAAAAGTCTTTTAGATGAAAGATATGAAATTTTCATTAAGTTTAATATTTGAGTTTGGTTTTACTTATATAATGAGAAGAAAAGTTTCTTAATATTTCCTTTAATAATTTGACAGAATAAATTTGATGAATTTTCTACATCTTTTTAAAATACTGAAAATAGCCAGCATTTCAATACTTCAATTTGACCTGTTTTATTTAAAACTTCAAAAGTTTTTTCTTGTTTATTTTTATGCTCAGAAATTAATTTAAGTAAAAATAAAACATAAGCAATGAAATTTGAATTAAGACTTTTAAAAAATGAGTAATTAGTCAAAACAAATAAAACAAAATCACTGCATTCATTATTAACATACGTAAAATAATCTTGAATAAAAATTTAGACAAAAAAAACATTTGATAATTATTAGTAATACTTTTTAAAAATTGCAAAACACACAGGTCATCATTTTTTATGATAAGGAACACCATGTAATGGTGTTCTACTATACAAACTTAGCTATGAGAAGATAGATGGGATAACACCTACAAAGTCACTCAGTACCCTTATCTCTGATTGTTCAGTGCTATGTTTGATGACGTTTTACACGCTAGTAATGTTAAAAGTCCTTTTTTTTTTTTAGATGAAGCTTCATCAATCATTTTTATTAATGATTTTGACTAGCATTATCCCTCATCTTCCTAATTCTAGTTGCATTTTATCACAACTCACTTGGATTGTCACTTTTATGATAGCAAGGAACAGTGCATATTGGATAAAAAAAGCAACTAGAATTAGAAAGGTGAATAGTAATACTAGTCAAAATTCTTATCATTAAATGGAGCTTCATCTAAAAATTAAAAAAATTAAATGAAAACATTTACATTAAAACTGTGTTCCAATATAAACATTTTGCTTCTGAGAAATATTTAAAAGGCATATATAGTCAGTATATATATTTCATAAAAAAGAATAATCCAGATCATATACTTAAATTTCATACTTTATCAACAATAATCCATAACCTTTTCTTATCAATGTATACAAGCAGGTACACAGCTTTGCTCAAGTAAAAAGAGAATTTTGATGAAATAATAGATGGATATTTTTTAGTGAGATTGTATGAATACAGAATATTAATATGGCATAAATACACAAGAAAAAGAGTTTTGAAGATAAAGAAAAATTCTGATTAGTTTCTGAGAACCTCTTTGTACACCATATTTCTTGTTCTTCCAAAATTTGCAAATAAGTAAAGTCTTTTTCCACTACTTACTGATGAACATCTGACATATAGCTGACCATGTGAAAAACATGGATTTGACCTTTCATATTTTGCCATCTGATGACATCCAGTGACATCAGAGTCAACCATATATAGTTTATATTGGAGCCTGAAGTCCATATCCATGGAAAAAATCAGGTCACTGAGACTTTCTGTTTGGCTGTGTTCCCATGCAAAATCTTTGTCAAAGTAATATAGATATTGTATGTTACATATGACTTACTTTTTCCTTCTGGATCATTCACTAATTCATCTCCATTCCAATTATTTCCATCTTCTGGATGATAAGGCATATTAGATCTCCAGTCTCCAAAATAGTCAGGAGGTATTGAAACATTCTGTGTGTACATCTGTTTTTAAAGACATATTCAAAATATAAAGTATATTAAAGGATGCATTAGAAATAAGCAATAGACATTCTTAAGTATAAACAAATTATTCTAAAGTATGACGTGTACATTTAATACATAACAGTTGTTTTTGATATTATTCATTAAATATAAGCATTTAATCAATACAATTTAAGTAAAGGTTAGGAAAATAATTGTTTAATAAAATAAAACCATTTAGTAAAAAAAAATTAAATATGAGAAGTTTACAAAATTTCAAAGACATTAGTAGATTTATACAATACTAAGTTAAACACTGCTTTTGGTGGACATTAACCTCAATATCAAGTTACTTCTTATATAAGTTATATTATATGTAACAGTAAATAAAGGGAAGTACTCTGCAGTTAGTATTAATAGCTATCTAATTTCAGAAGATATAATGATAGGGATGAGCACACTCATAGATCATAAACTATTATTATTACAATGCAAATTGGATTGTAAACTGCAATATGTTAGAACATTTTAATATTATTGGGCTGACAAAAATATCGCAAAAATAGTCTGTAGAGTATCTGCCTAGGAATCACAAGCTTGGATCTGTGTGGTAAAGTGAGGAGCTGATGTTAGGTGTGATGCACCTCAGACACAAATACAATCTCCCTAATCAAGCACTAGCAAAAAGGGGATAGACTCCCTCACTGTCCAGCTGATAGAGACCATAGGCCACTGCCAACTTTACTTATTATATAACAAATATACAAAAAATTGGATGACCTAATATTGATGGTCATTTAAAAATTTAAAAAATAATTTAATTCTTACAGATTGTACAAAAAGTAAAATAATAAAAAAATATAATGTACAATAAATAACAATACCTCAGATGATCCATCTGATTTCTGACCAGTTGTAAGTTGTCTTCTTGATCCTGTCACAGGAGTATTTCTGATTAGAGTTTGATCAGTTACCAAAGGATGGGTAGGTCGGGGCCAAGAGTTTGGCTGGTAAGAAGGAGCAATCAAGTGTCTCTGTTCACCAACATATCTATTAGAAGGATCAAGTGCTTGTGCATAGGCCACATTTGGCTGACCATTACAGCGAATAATACAGATTGACAATGAAGCTGTAATGAACACAGCTATTGTGACTGCTATCACTGTAATAATAATGACCAGATTAAGATGAACCTTCTCTTCACTTTCTAGCTCAACAACATTTAACATTTGAGATGTCTTGTTGCTGATAGTCAGTGTTAAAAACAGAGTAGTTGTTGCTGATAGAACTGGGCTACCACTATCCTTGACCACAATGTCCAGCTGATAGGAGCCAGCATTTTCTGGTCTCAGTTGGCGATTGAAAGCTAACAAACCAGTGTACTGGTTCATGCTGAACATCTGTTTCTCATTGCCTCTGATTATTTCATATTTTAGAAATGCATTCTCTTGACTATCACTGTCTGATGCCTTGATTTCGGTGATGTTCTTTGTATGATGTGGGTAATATGTCACATCCAGATTGTAAGGTTTAACACTGGGAAATGTAAAATATGGAGCATTATCATTTTTATCAGTTACCTCAACAATCACATTCACTGTATTATTGAGAGATGGTGTTCCATTGTCTTTCACAAATACCTGGAACTCATAAGTATCTTGAAACTCATGATCAAGAGACATAATTGCTGATAATAATCCATTTGGTCTTATTTTGAAAGGTAAGAAGTGTTTGTTATTGGTGATCAGAGAATACGTAAGTTTTCCTCCAGCTCCCAAGTCTGGGTCAGTGGCATTGATGTAGCCAACAGTAATTCTTGAGTTTTCATTCTCATCAATCAAGAATTTAAATGTATCTTTTGTAAATTGTGGCTCAACATCATTGATATCCAGCACTTGAATGGAGAATTTGCTGTTACTATGAAGAGGAGGAGATCCTTTATCTTGACAACTGATTACAACATCATGGTGTTCTTCTTTCTCTCTATCCAAGGGATTTTTCAGTGTCACTTCATATTTCTTTGTACCTAAATTCTGAAGCTGGAATTTATCATGGTGAATGTGACAACTAATGTCTCCATTTTGTCCTCATCATTGTCAATGACTTTCACATAGGCAATAAAATTTCCAACTTTGATATCTTCATAAATATCAACTGTGTTTTCTTTTGAAGGGGAGGCAAAGTTTATTTTGATGATTGGTGCATTGTTTTGTTGATTAATAACATTAATTATAAGTTTTGCAATGGAACTCAGAGGTGGAGTGCCACCATCTTTTGCTTCAACATATAAATTATATATTGTCTCTTGTCCAATTTCAACATTGTATATAGAAATATTTCTCCAGTTTCTTTATTTAATCTAAAGAACCTTTTCACATTTTCAGCTGTCTGTGAACTGAATGTGTAAGATATTTTACCATTTTTACCAGAGTCTGAATCTTTGGCAAGAACTTCAATAATGGGTATTGTATCACTTGGTTCATTTTTGATAGAAACGTTATAGACTTTGTTAGAAAATACAGGAGAATTGTCATTAACATCCCTCACAAAGATTTGAACATGTAAAACAGTTTGTTTGGCTGGTGATCCTCCATCCTTTGCAACCACTTGAATCAAATAAGAGTCCTTTATTTCTCTGTCAAGTCTTTCTTCTAAAGTTATTTCTAACTTGGAAGTTCCATCCACATTTTTGGATACAAGTAATGAAAACGGTTCATCTTTATATTTTTTAAGTTCATAAGTAATCTTAGAATTAATAATTCCAACATCCTTATCCACTGCATTAGGAATTAATATTTTTGTTCCTGGAACAACATCTTCATTAAATTTAATAATGACCTGTTTGTCAGGAAATTCAGGCTGATAGTCATTGACATCTTGTATTAAGACTTTGATTTCTAATATTTTGATGGTGGAAGACCTTTTCTGTATGGCTACATCCAATATTTGGAAGCATTCTTTATTACGTTTACATATTGTCTCAGCATCCAGTGTTTCCAGTGTATATAATTTTCCAGTTTTTTTTTGCTACACGGAATAAGGCAGAATTTCCAGAATTGCTTTGTTGTAATTGGCTGAATGTGATCAGATTTAAGTCCTGATTTCTTGTAATTTCTGAATCAGCAGCAATATTTCCTATATAGGTGCCTGGGCTCTTTCCTTCCTCAACAGTGTATATAATGTCTGCACACAAACATTTTTGCATAACTGAGGTCAAAACAAACATCTGGATTAACATCACCATGTACTTTTGATTTAATCGGCAATTAGATGAATCCATTAGTTTTTGGAAGTACTTTATTTTCATAGCTGAAAGAATAAATTTAAATTATTCAAATATTCATATGATTTTAATAAAGAAATATTTTACCAAATGAGATTAATAACAAATCTACTATAATAAAGCGACATATATATTTGCATCTTTATTCTTTGTGTGTGTCATAGGTCAAATCAATTGAATAATAAAAAATATATTTCAAGACATTCATAATATCATTGATACTGTAGGCTGAGAGCAAAAAAAAAAAAAAATATGAATAAATAAATTAAATAAAACAATTAAATTAGTTTGTTTAAGATTGTATTAATGCTATTCATGTAACATATTAAAGCAATATCACTCCTCCAGAAAACTAAATGAATACTATTCCTTTGGGAAAGAATTGATATAATTTATACAAAAAATAAATAGATACTATTGCAACTTAAAAAAACAACAACCTTTAAATAAAGTGTTAAGTAGTATAGTGCTGAATCTTGCATATCAAAACACAGAATATTGAAGCTGATGAATAGTATTTCCCTGAATAGTTAAAGGAAATTTCATTATAAAAATTCTTCAATAGTTTAAAATAAAATGTTTGATATAACTTAAATCAAAATATAAGGAAATATATAGGTGAGATCCTATGTAATATAATGGATTTTCATAGATCACACCTATTACTAGAAAAATACGTCTAAAGATTTGCATATCAAAACATTTTGATAAGAGTAAAGGCATTTACATTAGTTTACAATAAAAAGTATAAAATGAAGAGTATTTTCCTTTAGACACAAATATAACACAAAGACACATAATAGAAATGGAATTATACCAATCTTCCAAGTGGGTAGGGCTTCTTTTCTTGAAAATCAGCATTTAAAATCCTAATTTTTACCTACACAGATCATTAATACTGGTTGGGAAATATATAATTACATACTAAATAAATCAAAAAGGCTACATATAAAGATACAAATGAAGAAATTAAAAAACAATCTTAATTTTTAAATTTTATTTTCATTAGATTATTTTATATTTCATATATTTGATTCAGTATTATGAACATTATAAAGAGTAATGCAAAAAAAATTCTCATAGAATAATTTATGAACAATAAATGTATCCTTCATTATCTTGGAATGATATTTTAAATTTGCTATAATTAACATATATAAAAAAAATAGTTTTGAGCAAATATGACAATCCCCCAGATAGCACTTGAGAAACATTCCTAAAAATGCAATGCTCAACACAATGACATTATATGACGGCCATTATAACATAGCATAGATAGGAATACAAGCTTCATAGACTATTTTTAACAGTGATATAAACACTAAGGATAGGCAAAAAGTGTGTGAACTGTAGAAAGACAGGAAATTTGAGTGTATGTGGGAGTATGCATGAGTGTGAATTATAATTTATTACTTTACCATACAATTACTGAAAATATTATGCTAGAAATCATTTGATTGATATTGTTCTTGAGCCATAAAAAGAGGGAATAGATAAGTGCTGTAGCTACTTTCTGGTGCTGGTGAAATACAATTAGGTGATGACGTATTTTGCTACATTGTTTATGTGTTTATTCTCCAAATTTTGCATAAAAAACAAGGTATATGACAAAATCATTCAGTAGTAAAATGTTAATATTCATAATAATCAAAATAATAACAAAAAAAGCATTATACTGATTCAACATTGATATTAGTGTGCCATTGCATAAAATCCATTGCTGCAGAGAAACTGTTCTCTGAAGCAATGGATTTTGCGCAATAGCATACTAATATTACCCAGGAAGAAATAGATGTCATAAAATCAGCCAGAAAATCAGACTTAGTGAACAACAAAGAACAATGGGTGAAGACCAATAACAGCACAAGTTTCAATGTAGCAATGGGGGCCCTAGACTATGTGTCAAGTCACAGACCTAGTTGGTCTACTAATACTCTACAACTTAACAAAAAAACTGGACATTAGGGATGAACATTAGACAGAAAGGATAATTAAAAAACATAACAAAATAATTAACAACCACACAAATGATAGAAATAAGGAAAAGGACAAACAGAAAAACCCTGATATGTGCCCCATAAAAGGAAAGTGTTTGACCAAAGGGGTAATCTATCTTGCATCAATAACATCTACACAGAAATCAGACCTTACTAAATGTTATGTGTGTTGTACAAAATCAGAATTTAAAACAAAGTTTGCAAATCATAAACACTTGTTTTCAAATATTAAGCTAAAAAACGTATCAACCTTAGCTATGTTTGGAACTTAAAAAATCAAAACATAACACCAATCATTAAAAGGGAAATTTTAGAAAAATTGAATATTTGCTGAAGCTTGAGTGACCCTTGCTTCTTGTGTTTACAAGAAAAGTTAGCGATAATTAGATTCCCAGATAAGAAAAACCTCCTTAACAATTAAAATGAATTTCTAGGGAAATGTCATCACAAGGGCCATAATTCATTATCAAGATTAACCCCGTCTCTTAACATATGATAAAAACACTGACTACAATTAAATAGATTTACCAAAAAACTTTAACTCCAGGGTGAGATAAACAAATTATCATAGTAGTATACACAAATAAGATATAAATAAAATGAATAAAGAAAAAAAGAGGATGACAAATAGAATTACAAATTACTTTTGCCTGAATGAAGGAGACATGTAAATTCACAGACAACAACTTTTGACTTCAAAGAAAAAATGACAAGACTTAGAAACTAAAGTTTATACAAAAATAATTAAAAGACAGAAAGAGTAATAAAAATAATTCCAATGCTGACTAATTTCCATGCTGACAAGTAAATATAAAATGTAGCAACCTAAATTTTTTCAGTTCTCCTGAAGAAGGTGTACCAAAATTGTGGTAGAGAGAAAAACTTTTTTCTACAACTGTATATATATGTTTGTGTGTGTGTATGTGTAAGTGTGTTTATATTTTATAAATATGTTTTTATGCATCAGCATTCAAGCTTTCAGGGTGAAAATTGGCAAATGCTTGACCTGTGTATTTTTTTAACCCTTTTATTAACTCTGGTCCTAGTGGAATTTCATTTTTATTTTAACCCTTAAAAAGCATAATTTTGCATATCAAAACCTTACAAAAACAAACTTGGTTATGAAAGGGTTAAATAGGCTATGTGCAGTACATACTTTTGATGCATGAGTTATCACATTTTATTCCAGGGTGAAAAATAAAATATTTTCACGATTGCTATATTTACACCCCTTTAATTTATAAAACAAAAAATATGCTCTAGAATAAAATGTTGGGTGGTAATTGATCTGGTAAGAGTTTAAGAAACTTTTTGATAAAAAAGTTGGTTTTTTTATGTAATAAAATATGAATATATTGTTACAGTACATAACTTTAATTGATTATATAAATTCACTGAGAGCAAGCAAAATTTAAACATGGAGGACAAACAAGTTCAGAAAATGCACATCAGCTCCATTATGAGAGAGATACAAATATGTCAGAAAAAAATCTGTAAAAATATTGTATCTATTTTATGACAGTATTATAATAATAGGATTCTACCAATATCATAAAAAGTAAATCCTAATTCCCATCAATGATACTTTGTTAGAACATTATAACAAAATATACCCTATTGCCTCATATAGTTAACCAGAAGCACCACAAGAAGCTGACTCACAAAATATACAAAGAATCATGAATGTAGAAAATATTCATGTTAAAGATTTTATGATTACATATAATATAATATAATATAATATAATATATATATATATATATATATATATATATATATATATATATATATATAATATATATTTAAAAAAACCCAAAAAACTTACCTTTATAATTAGATCCACTGCAAGGAGTTGTTTTCTATAGAGATATTGGTTTGTATTGAAGTTGGTATGGTTGAGACAGAAGTGTGTGCATAAGTGCAAATGGATGAGTATAAATCTCAATGGGCATATGTGAGTGTATGTAGTGAGAAGATGAGGAGAAGGAAGCAGTCCTAGCAAGTATAATGGGTGTTTAATGGCTGCCCCAGTTATAAACAGATTTAAGCTAAATTATAAATTGAAAATTTTTAGCAATGATATAAAGAATACACTTTATATATATATATATTTTTTTTTTAAGTGATTAAATGGAAAGCAATTATAAGAATTTAATCAAGTAGTTTGGTAAAACAAATTAGTCACCAAAATATTTTCTCCCACAATGCAATAGAAAAGTAGACTTATTCTTCCCTTACAATCTAGTTTCCTCTCTCAATCCATGCTGAATTATATTTCTGTATGAAAACAGTGTTTTCAATCTCTATTTGTTAAAGAAGATTTTAAAACTAATAATGGCTAAAATGAATTGAAAAAATAAAAGATTTATTTTCTGTTTGTAAACAGAATGTTTAATGTTGCTTGAAAGATTTTGGTTAATTTATCAATTTTACTGTAAACTATTATTTAAATATCACACACACACACACACACATACATAGATAGATAGATTACTATAAAAAGAAATATATATTTTTAAAACTTAATCCAGTAAAATTTGTTTTTAAACTTAATCCAGTAAAATTTGAATATTCTGTTTGTATAAAAGAATGATGTTATGCACAGAGGGAATATATTTACTAGTTCATATGAGGTACTGGTGGTAAAGGTCTTGTGTTTGAAGACTGTTGGTTGTTCATTTCTATAAGATTTCTGGACTGTGGATATGGACCAGAAATGTCATTTTTGTTTAGATGGCTTGAGTGAGTAGAGGATTTGGAAGAGATAAAATCTGAAAAAAAAAAAAAAATTAAAGATACTAAAAAGCAAAACCCAAACACTTTATCATGTAAACATTCGATATAATCCAAAGAATGACTAAATAATATACAATCTAAATACAGGAGAGTATTTTGTATATATAAGTATTTCAACACTAAATTATTAGTCACCTGGCAACACTAAACTCAAAGACAGTTGAAACTGTGTCGGGCCCTAGCCTCTTTTGAGCATCCATTCCTCTGTGTTGTGTTAGGTATGTTGATTTTCAATGAGGAATATGTAGGATTACCACCATCAATGTCAAATAATTTCTGCTAATGGCTGTGCCAAAGCAGTATATAAGAAGGAGGTACAAAAATCTTGATCTCTTTTGCATCATGCCTTGAAACAAGTATTGGCCCATTCCCATCAAATATTGTCACACTAAAAATTATACCAAAGAATGGTACACAGCGTATAATGCCCCCACACTTACTTGCTTACACACTGGCATATTTAATTCCATACAACCAACAACACTTCTCATATAAATCACTCAAAAACTTTCATTTCTCTTAGAACTTTGCAAAAAAAATTATCATTCATACCAAGAACTTGCCCACATCACCTGTAAAGCCAGAAGAAACCTATCACTCACTAATACGTCTTCCAAACTTCCCATCTGCACCACACATGCTACCAAATAAATGCTTGTCCAAAAAACAAGTATGACATTAAACAACAAACAAAACCCTCTCTTTGAACAGATATTCTTACTACAGATATTGCAATTTAATTCATTCATGAATACACCTTTTCCGTATTTTGTTTGTTTGTTTATCATTCATTTCTTTACTCTTTATCATCCTCTCTTTGTATTCTCCCTTACATTACCATAAACATATTGTAAAATTATTTACCTTTTGAACAAGATTCATTGTCCTCTTCTTTTAATTCATGTCCATTTTCTACATGAACGGGCACACCTGATCTCCAATCTCCAAAATAATCAGGAGGAATAGACACATTCTGGGTATACATCTACTCAAAACAGAAGATTAATCTTACAATCCAAAATAAATTAATGTTTTACAATATTTTTTGGGCTATAAAATGGAGTAATAAAGCAAATTTGGAAATAAATTTTTTATTTGCTTAAATAAAACTGAAATTTTTAAACAAAAATAATTGTAAATGTAATTGTTAAATAAGTGAAAAATGTCTTTTATAATGTATTTGAACATTTGAAAATAAAAATAAAAATGTTCATAATACATTTGCTGATTCTTTCCTGAAAAAAGTAAACTTTATTATCAATATTATTTGATATGCAAGGACGTTTAAAGTCTTATAACAAAAATTTTGATTTCCAAACATAAAGAGTTATTTTTTAATGGAATAGAAATGTATCACACAAAAACTAAGACAATTATATTTTGCAATGAAAAACTAAAGGTAAACTAATAAACAAGTGCAATTTTTAAAAAAAGACTAATTTTTATAAGGAATTCAAAATACAGTGTAGCATGTATTAGAAAGCTTATTTCATAGTATCTTATTGTAAAAAGCAACAAAGATATCTATGGTTGAAATAACATTGAAAAAAAGATTTCTTCTTCAAAGAATAAACAATTATACAAAATTACCTGGGATGTTACATCAGAAAATCCATCTGATTTGTGACCAGTTGTAAGCTGTCCTCTTGATCCTATCATAGGAGTATTCCTGGCGACTATATCATGATCATTTACCAAAGGATGGGTAGGTCGCGGCCAAGAGTTTGG
Organism: Doryteuthis pealeii; assembly: GCA_023376005.1. Classification (NCBI taxonomy): domain Eukaryota; kingdom Metazoa; phylum Mollusca; class Cephalopoda; order Myopsida; family Loliginidae; genus Doryteuthis; species Doryteuthis pealeii. The sequence goes on from CM042151.1 coordinate 21,237,039, forward strand.
CTGGTAAGAAGGAGCAATCAAGTGTCTCTGTTCGCCAACATATCTATTTGAAGGATCAAGTGCTTGTGCATAGGCCACATTTGGCTGACCATTACAGCGAATAATACAGATTGACAATGAAGCTGTAATGAACACAGCTATTGTGACTGCTATCACTGTAATAATAATGACCAGATTAAGATGAACCTTCTCTTCACTTTCTAGCTCAACAACATTTAACATTTGAGATGTTTTGTTGCTGATAGTCAGTGTTAAAAACAGAGTAGTTGTTGCTGATAGAACTGGGCTACCACTATCCTTGACCACAATGTCCAGCTGATAGGAGCCAGCATTTTCTGGTCTCAGTTGGCGATTGAAAGCTAACAAACCAGTGTACTGGTTCATGCTGAACATCTGTTTCTCATTGCCTCTGATTATTTCATATTTTAGAAATGCATTCTCTTGACTATCACTGTCTGATGCCTTGATTTCGGTGATGTTCTTTGTATGATGTGGGTAATATGTCACATCCAGATTGTAAGGTTTAACACTGGGAAATGTAAAATATGGAGCATTATCATTTTTATCAGTTACCTCAACAATCACATTCACTGTATTATTGAGAGATGGTGTTCCATTGTCTTTCACAAATACCTGGAACTCATAAGTATCTTGAAACTCATGATCAAGAGACATAATTGCTGATAATAATCCATTTGGTCTTATTTTGAAAGGTAAGAAGTGTTTGTTATTGGTGATCAGAGAATACGTAAGTTTTCCTCCAGCTCCCAAGTCTGGGTCAGTGGCATTGATGTAGCCAACAGTAATTCTTGAGTTTTCATTCTCATCAATCAAGAATTTAAATGTATCTTTTGTAAATTGTGGCTCAACATCATTGATATCCAGCACTTGAATAGAAAACTTACTATTTGCATGTAAAGGTGGAGATCCTTTATCTTGACAACTAATCACAATGTCATGGTGATCTTCTTTCTCTCTATCTACTCTTTGCTTCACTGTTACTTCATATTTCTTTGGACCCAAACTCTGAAGCTGGAATTTCTCATGATGAAGATCACATCTCACTTCTCCATTTTGTCCTTCATCAATATCAGTAACTTTCACATAAGCAATGAAATTTCCTACTTGAATGTTTTCATAAATATCAACTGTGTTTTCTTTTGTTGATGATACAAAGTTAACATCAATACTTGGAGCATTATTCTTTTGGCTGATCAAATGGACTTGAACCTTTGCAATGGAACTTAATGGAGGACTGCCACCATCTTTTGCTTCTATATATAAATCATAAATTTGGTTTTGTGAAAGATAAACATTTTATGCAAAAAGATTTTACCATCTTCCTTACTCAATCTGAAATGGGATTTTGCCATTCCTGATGTTTTGGAGCTAAAATCATAAGTAATTTTGCCATTATTGCCTAAATCTGAATCTTTTGCAGATAAAATAATAATTGGTAATGTTTCACTTGGTTCATTCTTGATGGAAACATTATAAACTTTCTGAGAGAAAATAGGAGCATTATCATTAACATCAATAACGTGTATATTTACATTCAAAATGCTTTGCTTTGGTGGAGATCCTCCATCTTTTGCAACCACTTGAATCAAGTAAGAGTCTTTTAATTCCCTATCAAGCATTTTTTCCAATTTTATTTCAAGCTTGGAAGTTCCATCAACATTTTTAGATATAAATAAAGAAAATGGTTCATCTTTATATTTTTTTAGTTCATAGGAAATCTTAGAATTTATAACTCCAACATCTTTATCAATTGCATTGGGAATTGAATTTTTCATTCCAGTCCTTATATCTTCATCAAACTTGATATCAACTTGTTTATGAGGAAATTCTGGTTGATAATCATTGATATCAATTATCATTATTTTGATCTCTAATATTTTGATAGTAGAAGCTGCTTTTTGAACAGCTACATCTATAATTTGAAAACATTTCTTGTTATATTTACATAATTCTTCAGCATCTAGAGTTTCTGCGGTGAAGAGTTTGCCAGTCTTTTTGTTGATTTGAAAAAGTTGAGAACTCCCAGTCGTTCCTTTTTGGAGTTGACTAAATCTCACCAGATTGCGATCTTGTGTAGGGACTGTGTCCATAATATTGGAGTCAGCAGCAATGTTTCCCACATAAGTTCCTGGACTTTTTCCTTCTTCCACTTTGTATGTTAAATCAGCACACAAAGATTTTGGAAGAACATAAAATACAAGATAAATTATTGGCCACTGACTCCAAGAAAAAATCTTCAAGTGAAGCATTCTGTATGACTTTTGGTGAAACAAATCTGAAATTATAAAGAATACTAAAAAATATCATGCAATGCTCCGTTTGGGTTAATTTCAAAATACTACTAAAGGATTAATATTAGTAATTAGTAAAATATATTACAAAAGATAAAATATATTACAAAAGATAACATTTTTAAAAAGATTAAAATTTTATACTGAATAAGTTTTTTTTTTTTTTAATTTTATATTTCTCATGAATTTGGTTTCAAATTCTCAATTTAGTTTCAATTATTCTAAAAGTGTAATTTCATTATTGTTCAAATAGTAATCTCTGCATTATTCTGATGATTTACCAATTTTTGACTCAAGATTATTTGGAGTAAAATAAAAGGTAAATAAGTCACTAAAAAGATACATAACATGAAAAAAAATCATATTAAAATACTATAAATTTTTTATCCAATTTAATTCTGAAAATGTTTTTGAAGACATGAACAAGTGTGATATAGTTATCTCCCTTAAATCAATGAATTTCACTTCACTTCCTTTAAATCTTGTGCCTATGTATGTATGTGTGTATGCATGTGAACAAAATCTAGTGACTAATGAAGATATTCAGAAACTAATGTAGGTAATTTTTAGTCTCTTTAAGCTTCGATAAATTTAAAACCTTTTTTTTTTATTTCAAATTATTGATTTATAATTTCTTATTGTCATCAGACAATAAGAAATCTGATACTTTTATGATACATTTAAATATTAAGAAGAAATGTTTGTTGATTTAGTTGTTAGCCTATCAATATAATATGTAATTTGAAATAAAAACATCATCAAAGAAGCATCAAATCAATAAACAGTTCTCATATCTAAACAATATAAACTGAAATGTTTGATGAACATTCTGATTAAGAAATCTAATATAAACCAAGTAAGAAAACTGTTTAATATAAAAATATCTGAATTTTTTTAGATGAGATTTGACAATTTGTATTATTTAAATCATTTAGACTATTGTCCTCATCTTTATTTTTATCTGTACAAGGCCAGAGGACACATCAGCTGAAACATAGTACAGATAACAATAAAGATGAGGACAGTAGTCTGAATAATCCAAATAATACATATAAAAATATATTTTACAATATCAAAAGGATATATAAAAATTATAATATAAATTTTGTTGGATAATTTCTTATGTTAAAACAAAATTTAATAAAAAATATTTCCTCAAATAATCATTATCACACACACAGAAAAATTTCCTGTTAGACTGTTTTTTTAAATAATCATTTGTGATTATAATTATACAAAAAATAAATTTAAAAAAAACCCAAATAGAACCAGAAAATGTTCTTGTAGGACCAATTTTTCATGACACTAATCATATATAAAATTAAATCTCAGTCATGTTTAACTCAAAATAAATTAGCTGATGAATTTAAAAGTTAACAATTTAAAAGACTAGCAATAACAAAACAGACACATTCATCTTGTGGTTTTGAAAAAACATTTTGAGTTTTGATGAGGAAAAATAAAAATGTGCAGATAATGAATAATAGAATTTGTTTCTAATGATTTTGTGCTGAACATATCTAAAAAATGATAAGAGCTAAGAGGTGTGGTTCAAAATATTATTTTTAAAAGTGGGTAGAGTTTTTTTTTATTAATAAAATATTTTTGGCTTTATTGCCAAAATAAATAAAACATGGAGTCTAAGCGTGTACAGATAAGAGAGAGAGAGAGACCAACAGGAAACAGAATACAATTACAACATCAGTGGAAGAATATTAAGATGGAAGACTTTGTATGAAATAAGATAAAAACAAATTTATTACTTCATTATTTTAACTGCTTAAAAAATATCAAACATTTTGCTTAACTATCAGATACTTTATGTAAAATGGTTCAATATAGTAACAATGAAAACTATTATACATCCTTCTTCAAAGTAGAATATTGAAAAAATTAAAATGTTCCTTAGAAAATCAAATAAATCCAAAGTTTCTAGGAAAAAATAACTTTTTCAATTGACAGCAAATATCAAAACACAAAATTAAAATATGTTCCCTTACCTTTGTTGATAAAAATAAATGGATTTTATATGGGAATTTCATTCAAAGTAGACAACGTCTGGTACTGCTGCTACTATTGTGTATAGCAATAGGTGAATGTATGCATGTGTATGTGAATGTATATATGTGAGTGTGTATATGCTTGTAGTTTGTGTAAGGAGGGAAAGGTTTACTGTCCTCACAAGTTAATGTGTGTGTAATGGCTGCCAATATGACCCACTAATCAGTTCATATACTTCACATGATTACAAAAAAGTAAAGTCTTTTTATTCTTAAGAAAATAAATGAAAGTAATACATTATCAATAATATTTTCACTTAAAATTTAAACTTTTCAAAGATTAAATTCAATAATTAGCATTCTTAACTTTCTATTCCCACAATGCATTAGTAAAATGAATATCTATTCTTCCTTTATAAGCTAATTTCTTCTCTCTATCCCAATGTATTTGTTATTGCATCACAATAAACTATGTATATGTGAAAGATTAGCCAAGAAATCCCAAATATTTTGGTTCAATAGATTTGGAATGAAACTAAAATGAGAATACTTAAAATTTTAGATAGATTTTTATAACTTTAGAAGAATATTTTATCTCAAATTGCACAAATAAATTTGGTAAATAATTTCTACCATGAAGTTTCTAAATGAAATAGTTTCCTAGATTTCAAAGTAACTCCTGTTTTCTCAGATATTAATTTTTTCCTTTAAAAATTCCAGTTAATTTTTGATTTTTGTATTATTTTTTAGTTAGGTAAGTTTTACTCAATTTGTACCCTATTCATAGTTATATAATAATGACTAATCTAAAAGCAGAATGGTTTCAATAAGAAATGGATATAGAAATATAAAGAAAATCTCTTGATTAGTATTGAATTATAATGTTCTTCCCTTTACATTTCATTATATTGTTTATTTACAGCCTTTCTCATTAATTCCTATTGAACATACAAGAAATATTTTATGGATTTATATGAGGCACAGGGGGCAATGGTCTTGTGTTTGAAGTCTGTGGATTGTTCATTTCTATAAGATTTCTGGATTGTGGATATGGAGCAGAAATATCACTTTTGTTCAGTTGGATTGAAGATTTAGAAGAGATGACATCTGAAAAGTTACAAAAAACTTTGTGACAAGAGGAACTACTTTTGGTTGAAAAGGAAAAAGCTATAACATTAAGAATAAGTTATAACATTCATATGAAATTTACTGTAAAAAGTTTAATCAAAATATATCAATGATATGGCATAAAAACTATAATGATAAAAAATAATACAATGATACTCTAGATGTTGAAAAAAAATTCTGTATGAAATGAAGATGCTTGAATAAATAAATATCTACAGGTAAATTCAATGTGTACAAATGACATTTTCTTAATCCTTGTTCAAGTATGAATAATAAAATTTGATGAAATTTCATTTAAATATAATTTAAGACATTTTTACCTTTTGAACAACTTTCATTGTCTTCTCTCCAATCAATACCATTTTCTGGTTGAGAAGATGCAGTTGATCTCCAATCTCCAAAATAATCAGGAGGTATTGACACATTCTGGGTGTACATCTATTTAAAATATATAGATTCACAGCTTATATTTGAAAGGAAATAATAATTTTTCAAGATCAAATTAGATATAAAAAGAAAAAAATGTCATTGAAAAACATAATCAGAAGATAAAATTTCAAAAACTATAAAGAAACTATTCTGGAACTGACCCTGTGAATATGCAAATATATTTTCCACATCATTCTTAGGAGTATTAAATGCCAAATATTTTCTTGATATCATTATTTTAATTTGAATAACCTTAATTTTTAATTGCTGTAATAAATATAAGTATAATTTTCTTTAATAAAAATTATGAAGTTTCGTCTAAAAATATCAACTAACAATGCAAATGTAAATATCTTAACAAAGTAGTAAATATTCATTATACAATGTAAACACGAATAAAATTTTCTTTGTGAATTATTGGTAAACATTATAAAAACTAATTCTCTTTTCACTTATGTGCAGGATGATACACAGGAAAATATTAAAAGAAAAACAATTAAACCACTGATACAAAAATATATAGATTCACAGCTTATATTTAAAAGGACCTAATAATTTTTCAAGATCAAATTAGATATAAAAAGAAAAAAAATGTCATTGAAAAGCATAATCAGAAGAAAAATCTTTTTAAATTATAAGGAAACTATTTTAGAACTGACCCTGATAGAGTGCACATATAATCTTCACATCATTCTTAGGAATATTAAATGACAAATATTTTCTTGATGTCATTATTTTAATTTGAATAACCTCAATTTCTAATTGCTGTAATTAATCTAAATACAGTTTTCTTTAATAAGAATTATGAAGTTTTTTCTATGAATATCTGCTAACAATGCAAATGTAAGTGTCTTAATAAGGTAGCAAATATTCATTATACAATATCAATATGAATAAAGTTCCCTTTGTAAATTATTGGTAAAATGAATTACAAACAAAAAAAAAATAAATAAAAATAATGACATGTTTTAATAAAAGCTATTCTTCCTACCTGAGATGTAACATCAGATGATCCTTGTAGTTTCTGTCCACTTGTACGTCTTTGTGTAGATCTTGGCTGGGTGGGAGTATTCATGGCTGCAAGTTGGTCTCTATGCACCAGATGAGCAGGTCGAGGCCAAGAGTTTCCTTGGTAAGAAGGAGCGATCAAGTGTCTCTGTTCACCAATATATCTATTGGAAGGATCAAGTGCTTGTGCATAGGCCACATTTGGCTGACCATTACAGCGAATAATACAGATTGACAATGAAGCTGTAATGAACACAGCTATTGTGACTGCTATCACTGTAATAATAATGACCAGATTAAGATGAACCTTCTCTTCACTTTCTAGCTCAACAACATTTAACATTTGAGATGTCTTGTTGCTGATAGTCAGTGTTAAAAACAGAGTAGTTGTTGCTGATAGAACTGGGCTACCACTATCCTTGACCACAATGTCCAGCTGATAGGAGCCAGCATTTTCTGGTCTCAGTTGGCGATTGAAAGCTAACAAACCAGTGTACTGGTTCATGCTGAACATCTGTTTCTCATTGCCTCTGATTATTTCATATTTTAGAAATGCATTCTCTTGACTATCACTGTCTGATGCCTTGATTTCGGTGATGTTCTTTGTATGATGTGGGTAATATGTCACATCCAGATTGTAAGGTTTAACACTGGGAAATGTAAAATATGGAGCATTATCATTTTTATCAGTTACCTCAACAATCACATTCACTGTATTATTGAGAGATGGTGTTCCATTGTCTTTCACAAATACCTGGAACTCATAAGTATCTTGAAACTCATGATCAAGAGACATAATTGCTGATAATAATCCATTTGGTCTTATTTTGAAGGGTAAGAAGTGTTTGTTATTGGTGATCAGAGAATACGTAAGTTTTCCTCCAGCTCCCAAGTCTTGGTCAGTGGCATTGATGTAGCCAACAGTAATTCTTGAGTTTTCATTCTCATCAATCAAGAATTTAAATGTATCTTTTGTAAATTGTGGCTCAACATCATTGATATCCAGCACTTGAATAGAAAACTTACTATTTGCATGTAAAGGTGGAGATCCTTTATCTTGACAACTAATCACAATGTCATGGTGATCTTCTTTCTCTCTATCTACTCTTTGCTTCACTGTTACTTCATATTTCTTTGGACCCAAACTCTGAAGCTGGAATTTCTCATGATGAAGATCACATCTCACTTCTCCATTTTGTCCTTCATCAATATCAGTAACTTTCACATAAGCAATGAAATTTCCTACTTGAATGTTTTCATAAATATCAACTGTGTTTTCTTTTGTTGATGATACAAAGTTAACATCAATACTTGGAGCATTATTCTTTTGGCTGATCAAATGGACTTGAACCTTTGCAATGGAACTTAAAGGAGGACTGCCACCATCTTTTGCTTTTATGTATAAATCATAAATTTGGTTTTGTGGAAAGATAAACATTTTATGTAAAAAGATTTTACCATCTTCCTTACTCAATCTGAAATGGGATTTTGCTATTTCTGATGTTTTGGAGCTAAAATCATAAGTAATTTTGCCATTATTGCCTAAATCTGAATCTTTTGCAGATAAAATGATAATTGGTAATGTTTCACTTGGTGCATTCTTGATGGAAACATTATAAACTTTCTGAGAGAAAATAGGAGCATTATCATTAACATCAATAACGTGTATATTTACATTCAAAATGCTTTGCTTTGGTGGAGATCCTCCATCTTTTGCAATCACTTGAATCAAGTAAGAGTCTTTTAATTCCCTATCAAGCATTTTTTCTAATCTTATTTCAAGTTCGGAAGTTCCATCAACATTTTTTGATACGAATAAAGAAAATGGTTCATCTTTATATTTTTTTAGTTCATAGGAAATCTTAGAATTTATAATTCCAACATCTTTATCAATTGCACTCGGTATAGATTTTTTCATTCCATTTCTATCATCTTCATCAAACTCAATGTTAATTTGTTTATGAGAAAATTCTGGTTGATGATCATTAATATCAATTATAATTACTTTAATCTCTAATATTTTGATAGTAGAAGCTGCTTTTTGAACAGCTACATCTACAATTTGAAAACATTTCTTGTTATATTTACATAATTCTTCAGCATCTAGAGTTTCTGCAGTGAAGAGTTTGCCAGTCTTTTTGTTGATTTGAAAAAGCTGAGAACTTCCGGTCGTTCCTTTTTGGAGTTGACTAAATCTCACCAGATTGCGATCTTGTGTACGGACTGTGTCCATAATATTGGAGTCAGAAGCAATGTTTCCCACATAAGTTCCTGGACTTTTTCCTTCTTCCACTTTGTATGTTAAGTCAACACACAAAGATTTTTGAAGAACATAAAATACAAGGTAAATTATTGACCACTGACTCCAAGAAAAAATCTTCAAGTGAAGCATTCTGTATGACTTTTGGTGAAACAAATCTGAAATTATAAAGAATATTAAAAAATAGTGCCAATGGATTAATATCAGTAATTAATATTAAATCAATTTATTATTATTAATATATTATATATTGTTTAGAATTGAATGTATTATGAAATTAAAGTATTTGTTTTCAGGTACAGATTCTCAATTTTAGTTTTCAATTATTCTAAAAGATTATTGTTCAAATAATAATCTCTACATTCTCAATGAAAAAAAATCATATTAAAATACTGTAATATTTATATCCAATTTAATTTGGAAAATGATATAGTTATCTCCCTTAAATCAATGTATGAATTTCACTTCCTTTAAAACTTGTACCTATGTATGTATGTGTGTATGCATGTGAACAAAATCTAGTGACTAATGAAGATATTCAGAAACTAATTTAAGTATTTTTTAGTTATATATCTGTCAGTCTCTTTAAGCTTTGATAAATTTCAAACCTTTTTATGACAATAAGAAGTTATAATCTGGTACTTTTATGATACATGACACTTACTTTGATGTAAATATTAAGAAGAAATATTTGTTGATTTAGTTGTTAGCCTATCAATAGAATATGTAATTTGAAATAAAAACATCATCAAAGAAGCATCAAATCCATAAACGGTTCTCATATCTAAACAATATAAACTGAAATATTTGAGGAACATTCTGATTAAGACATCTAATATAAACCAAGTAAGAAAACTGTTTAAATTCAGACTATAAAAATATATTTTACAATATCCAAAGGAAATATAAAAATTATAATATAAATTTTGTTGGATAATTTACTATGTTATAGCAAAATTTAATAAAAAAAGATATTTCCTCAGATAATCATTATCCCGTGAATAGAAACATTTTCTGTTAGACTATTTTTTAAATAATCATTTGTGATTATAATTATACAAAAAATAAATTTAAAAAAAACCCAAATAGAACCAAAAAAATGTTCTTGTTGGACCAATTTTTCATGACACTAATCATATATAAAATTAAATCTCAGTCATGTTTAATTCAAAATAAATTAGCTGATGAATTTAAAAGTTAACAATTTAAAAGACTAGCAAAACAGACACTCATCTTGTGGTTTGGGGAAAACATTTTGGGTTTTAAAGAGGAAAAAGTAAAATGTACAGATAATATCTAAAATAATAAGTGCTAAGAAGTGTGGTTCAAAATTTCATTTGTAAATGTGAGTAGAGTTTTTTTATTCATAAAATATTTTTGGCTTTATTGCCAAAATAAATAAAACATGGAGTCTAAGCATGTACAGAGTGAGAGAGAGAGAGAGACCAACAGGAAACAGAATACAATTACAACATCAGTGGAAGAATATTAAGATGGAAGACTTTGTATGAAATAAGATAAAAACAAATTTATTACTTTATTATTTTAACTGCTTAAAAAATCAAACATTTTGCTTAACTATCAGATACTTTATGTAAAATGGTCAATATAGAAACAATGAAAACTATTATACATCCTTCTTCAAAGTAGAATATTGAAAAAATTAAAATGTCCCTTAGAAAATCAAATAAATCCAAAGTTTCTAGGAAAAAATAACTTTTTCAATTGACAGCAAATATCAAAACACAAAATTAAAATATGTTCCCTTACCTTTGTTGATAAAAATAAATGGATTTTATATGGGAATTTCATTCAAAGTAGACAACGTCTGGTACTGCTGCTACTATTGTGTATAGCAATAGGTGAATGTATGCATGTGTATGTGCATGTATATATGTGAGTGTGCATATGCTTGTAGTTTGTGTAAGGAGGTAAAGGCTTACAGTCCTCACAAGCTAATGTGTGTGTAATGGCTGCCAATATGACCCACTAATCAGTTCATATACTCCACATGATTACAAAAAAGTAAAAGTCTTTATTCTTAAGAAAATAAATGAAAGTAATTATTCATCAATAAGATTTTCACTTAGATCTAAACTTTTTAAAACTGATTTAATATAAAAACTAGATATAGTTAGCATTGTTAACTTTCTCCTCCCACAATGCACTAGTAAAATGTATAGCTATTCTTCCTTCATAATCTGATTTCTTCTCTCTATCTCAACTTATTTGTTATTGCATCACAATAAATACTTTAAATATAAAAGCTTAATCAAGAAACCCAAAAGTATTTTGCTGGAAAAAATTTGTAGTTCAGATGTAAAGAGAATACTTCAAATTCTAGATTTATTTTCACGGCTTGAGAAGAATGCTTGATCTTAAATTGTACAAATAATTTTGGTAGATAATTTCTACCATGAAGTTTCTAAATGAAATAGTTTCCTAGATTTCAAAGTAACTCCTGTTTTCTCAGAGATTGAATTTTCCCTTTAAAAATTCCAGTTAATTTTTGATTTTTGTATATTTTTTACTTAGGTAAGTTTTACTCAATTTGTATCCTATTCATAGTTATATCAATAATGACTAATCTAAAAGCAGAATGATTTCAATAAGAAATGAATGTAGAAATATAAAGAAAATCTCTTGATTAGTATTGAATTATAATGTTCTTCCCTTTACATTTCATTATATTGTTTATTTACAGCCTTTCTCATTAATTCCTATTGAATATACAAGAAAGATTTTATTGGTTTATATGAGGAACAGGGGGCAATGGTCTTGTGTTTGAAGTCTGTGGATTGTTCATTTCTATAAGATTTCTGGATTGTGGATATGGAGCAGAAATATCACTTTTGTTCAGTTGGATTGAAGATTTAGAAGAGATGACATCTGAAAAGTTACAAAAAACTTTGTGACAAGAGGAACTACTTTTGGTTGAAAAGGAAAAAGCTATAACATTAAGAATAAATTATAACATTCATATGAAATTTACTGTAAAAAGTTTAATCAAAATATATCAATGATATGGCATAAAAACTATAATGATAAAAAATAATACAATGATACTCTAGATGTTGAAAAAAAATTCTGTATGAAATGAAGATGCTTGAATAAATAAATATCTACAGCAAAATTCAATGTGTACAAATGACATTTTCTTAATCCTTGTTCAAGTATGAATAATAAAATTTGATGAAATTTCATTTAAATATAATTTAAGACATTTTTACCTTTTGAACAACTTTCATTGTCTTCTCTCCAATCAATACCATTTTCTGGTTGAGAAGATGCAGTTGATCTCCAATCTCCAAAATAATCAGGAGGTATTGACACATTCTGGGTGTACATCTATTTAAAATATATAGATTCACAGCTTATATTTGAAAGGAAATAATAATTTTTAAAGATCAAATTAGATATAAAAAGAAAAAGATGTCATTGAAAAACATAATCAGAAGATAAAATTTCAAAAACTATAAGGAAACTATTCTGGAACTGACCCTGTGAATATGCAAATATATTTTCCACATCATTCTTAGGAGTATTAAATGACAAATATTGACGGACCTGAACTTTCAGAACCCCCCCATCTAAAATTTTCGTTTTTAATCTTTCTTTTTTTTTTTCAACGGGTTATTATTGATTGCACACCAATCTATCCGATTGTAAAAAAAAATTTTTTTAAGTTATTTATTTTTCAAGTTTTCAGGGGTGCTCAGTTCCCCGTATAAGTTTATCGTAAACCGATCCCCCTTATCGGAATCGCTAAGAAAAAAAAATTTTTTGATATCATTATTTTAATTTGAATAACCCAAATTTCTAATTGCCATGATAAATCTAAATACACTCTTCTTTAATAAAAATTATGAAGTTTCTTCTAAAAATATCAACTAACAATGCAAATGTAAATATCTTGATAATGTAGCAAGTATTTATACAATATTAGTATGAATAAAGTTCCCTTTGTAAATTATAGGTAAACATTACAAAAATAATTCTCTATTCACTTATTTATATGCAATTTTAAATGAATTCTCCAATCCAAACCAACAGATGAGATCTAGTAATTGAGAAGAAAGGAAGGTGATTGTCTTAAAGTGTCTGAGTTTCTAAAAGGAAACATTATCATTGGGGAAGTGGAAACTAATAAGAATGAATAATAATAACACAGTACCTCTATAAAATTTTATATTCCAACAGTAAAAAGTTAATTCATTTGAAAATAATTAATATTCTAACATATTCTTGTTTTATTGTTAATGAGAATGTAAATGTATGAATGCAGAAATGTAGATGTCTTTATGGGAATGAATATATCAGTGAGTCCTTCTGAGGTTTGGGTGTCTAGATGTAATATCCATTTATCTACATGGGTTTCTAGTACTTTATATATATATATATATATATATATATATATATATATATATATCCCTGAGTGCATATAGTTCCATTAATTTGAAACAATGAGAGATTAAAAATCATCTTTAACTCAGTGAGAAAACAGAAAAATACTTTGATTACATTAATTATCTACCAAAATGAATAAAGAAAAAATAAATAATAACATTTTTTGATAAAATTCGAATTTGAATAAAAGTCATATATGATACCTGAGATGTTACATTAGATGTTACTTGTAGTTTCTGTCCACTTGTACGTCTTTGTGTAGATCAAAAATTGACCTTGTGCCACATCCTATTCATGCGGAGGAGTTGATAAATATATATATATATATATATATATATATATATATATATATATATTCCTGAGTGCATATAATTCCATTAATTTGAAACAATGAGTGAGATTAATGATGATCTTTAACTCTGTAATAATTGGCAAAGTCAAAACAGAAAAAATACTTTGATTACATTAATTATTCACCAACATTAGGAAAAAAAACAACATTTTTTTAATAAAAGTCATTCGTCTACCTGAGAAGTAACATCAGATGATCCTTGTAGTTTCTGTCCACTTGTACGTCTTTGTGTAGATCTTGGCTGGGTGGGAGTATTCATGGCTGCAAGTTGGTCTCTATGCACCAGATGAGCAGGTCGAGGCCAAGAGTTTCCTTGGTAAGAAGGAGCAATCAAATGTCTCTGTTCACCAACATATCTATTGGAAGGATCAAGTGCTTGTGCATAGGCCACATTTGGCTGACCATTACAGCGAATAATACAGATTGACAATGAAGCTGTAATGAACACAGCTATTGTGACTGCTATCACTGTAATAATAATGACCAGATTAAGATGAACCTTCTCTTCACTTTCTAGCTCAACAACATTTAACATTTGAGATGTCTTGTTGCTGATAGTCAGTGTTAAAAACAGAGTAGTTGTTGCTGATAGAACTGGGCTACCACTATCCTTGACCACAATGTCCAGCTGATAGGAGCCAGCATTTTCTGGTCTCAGTTGGCGATTGAAAGCTAACAAACCAGTGTACTGGTTCATGCTGAACATCTGTTTCTCATTGCCTCTGATTATTTCATATTTTAGAAATGCATTCTCTTGACTATCACTGTCTGATGCCTTGATTTCGGTGATGTTCTTTGTATGATGTGGGTAATATGTCACATCCAGATTGTAAGGTTTAACACTGGGAAATGTAAAATATGGAGCATTATCATTTTTATCAGTTACCTCAACAATCACATTCACTGTATTATTGAGAGATGGTGTTCCATTGTCTTTCACAAATACCTGGAACTCATAAGTATCTTGAAACTCATGATCAAGAGACATAATTGCTGATAATAATCCATTTGGTCTTATTTTGAAAGGTAAGAAGTGTTTGTTATTGGTGATCAGAGAATACGTAAGTTTTCCTCCAGCTCCCAAGTCTGGGTCAGTGGCATTGATGTAGCCAACAGTAATTCTTGAGTTTTCATTCTCATCAATCATGAATTTAAATGTATCTTTTGTAAATTGTGGCTCAACATCATTGATATCCAGCACTTGAATAGAAAACTTACTATTTGCATGTAAAGGTGGAGATCCTTTATCTTGACAACTAATCACAATGTCATGGTGATCTTCTTTCTCTCTATCTACTCTTTGCTTCACTGTTACTTCATATTTCTTTGGACCCAAACTCTGAAGCTGGAATTTCTCATGATGAAGATCACATCTCACTTCTCCATTTTGTCCTTCATCAATATCAGTAACTTTCACATAAGCAATGAAATTTCCTACTTGAATATTTTCATAAATATCAACTGTGTTTTCTTTTGTTGATGATACAAAGTTAACATCAATACTTGGAGCATTATTCTTTTGGCTGATCAAATGGACTTGAACCTTTGCAATGGAACTTAATGGAGGATTGCCTCCATCTTTTGCTTCTATATATAAATCATAAATTTGGTTTTGTAGAAAGATAAATATTTTATGTAAAAAGATTTTACCATCTTCCTTATTCAATCGGAAATGTGATTTTGCAATTTCTGATGTTTTAGAGCTAAAATCATAAATAACTTTGCCATTATTGCCTAAATCTGAATCTTTTGAAGATAAAACAATTATTGGTAAAGTTTCACTTGGTTCATTCTTGATTGAAACATTATAGATTTTATTTGAGAAAATAGGAGCATTGTCATTAACATCTGTGACATGTATATTTACATTCAAAATGCTTTGCTTTGGTGGAGATCCTCCATCTTTTGCAACCACTTGAATTAAGTAAGAGTCTTTTAATTCCCTATCAAGCATTTTTTCTAATCTTATTTCAAGCTTGGAAGTTCCGTCAACATTTTTGGATACCAATAAAGAAAATGGTTCATCTTTATATTTTTTTAGTTCATAGGAAATCTTAGAATTTATAACTCCAACATCTTTATCAATTGCATTGGGAATAGACTTTTTCATTCCATTTCTATCACCTTCATCAAATTCAATGTTGATTTGTTTATGAGGAAATTCTGGTTGATGATCATTGATATCAATCACAATTACTTTAATCTCTAATATTTTGATAGTAGAGGCTGCTTTTTGAACAGCTACATCTACAATTTGAAAACATTTCTTGTTATATTTACATAATTCTTCAGCATCTAGAGTTTCTGCAGTGAAGAGTTTGCCAGTCTTTTTGCTGATTTGAAAAAGTTGAGAACTCCCGGTCATTCCTTTTTGGAGTTGACTAAATCTCACCAGATTGCGATCTTGTGTAGGGACTGTGTCCATAATATTGGAGTCAGCAGCAATGTTTCCCACATAAGTTCCTGGACTTTTTCCTTCTTCCACTTTGTATGTTAAATCAGCACACAAAGATTTTTGAAGAACATAAAACAGAAAATACATTATTAGCCACTGACTCCAAGAAAATATCTTCAAGTGAAGCATTCTGTATGACTTTTGATGAAACAAATCTGAAACTATAAAAAAAATAAATCATTCAATGCTTACAATGGGATATATAAAGTATTTGTCTTTTTTTTTATCAATAATCAAAAATCTATTTAATTTTAAAATTTAGCTAAAAGATTAATTGGGGCCAATTTAGCTCAGTCAGTAGTGCACTCGCCTAGGCATCACAAGTTTCTGGGTTTGATACTAGTCCCCGCCAACTCAGAGAATGAGTAGCACAGCTTTGATAATCTGATTTGTGCAGTAAACTGGGGAGCTGACAGTAGGTGTGGTGCACAACCCCAGCAAAAACTGTCTCCCTAGCCTTACACTAGCGAAAAGGGGATAGACTCCCTTGCTGTCCAGCTGATACTGACAATAGGCCACCTTGCTAATTTTACTTTTTATTCCAGAAAATGAAAATGAAATATCTGTAACTTTATTCTGAACCAGTTATTTTCAAATTTTCTATTTCCTATGGATTTTGGTTCAACTATAGACTAAATTTTAGTTATCAATTATTTCAAGATTATTGTTCCAAAATTACATAATTAAAAAACTTTAAAATGTCATGATAAAAAAAAATGTTTGAAAACATGTTCACCAATGAACAAGTGTGATATAGTTATCTCCCTTAAATCAATATATTTATTTTACTTCCTTTAAAATCAATATATTTACTTTACTTCCTTTAAAATCTTTGTGTGTAAATGAAAAAAAATCATAGACTAATGAAGATATTCAGAAACTAATATACATAATCTTGAATAATATATTTTTAGTCTCTTTAAGCTAAAATAAATTTTAATCCTTCTTATAACAATAAGAAGTTATAAATCTGATACTTTTGTGATACATGACACTTTAGTGCAAATATTAAGACATATTTGTTAAATTAGATGTTAGCCTATTAATACAATAAGTAATTTGAAATGAAAACATTAGAAGTATCTATCAAGAAACGGATCTTATGTCTAAACTAAACTAAAATGTTCATTGATCATTTTGATTACAGCATGAAATATAAACTAAAGATTGTTTAACTTCAGGCTATAAAAGTATATTTTACAATATCAAAAGAAAAATATAAAAAATCATATAAATTCTGTTCAATAACTTTTTATTATACTAAAGCAAATTAAAAAAAAATTTTTTTCAAGATAATCATTATCCCACACACTGAAAATGTTCTTATTGGATTAGGATTCTAATTATTCAAAGAATAACTTATAAAATTAAATATAAGTAATATTTAATGCAAAATAAATTAGCTAATGAATATAAGAATTAACGATTTGTTTAACAAAATAGACACATTTATCTTGTGGTTTTTGGAAAAAATATGTTGATGAGGCAATAAAAAAGTAAAATGTGAAGATAATGAATGATAGAATTTATTTCTAACTCGCTTAAAAGCTACCCAACTGGGAGGCAAGTAAGCTCGTTCCTGCAGAGGATTTTGATTGGGAGTGATACTTCATACGTTAAATAAATTTTTAATTTTATTAAACAAACAATATTTTTCAAACAATTAACAGTTTTCATCAAAATGATATTTGTCAATTTAAAACTTATTGCAAAGCTTCATGATAACATTTTTGGTTTTCCCATTTGGGGTCAGTACAAATAACTTGTTACCATAACAATTGTTGTCATACAAAATATTTGTTGCTAAAAATGATAAAAAAATTACCAAAAAGAATCACAATAATTAAAACTTGGGGAATCAAAATTTCAAGATTGTGGGTCCAGATTCAGCCAGAACGTTTTAAATTTCTCATGGAGTTGGGCTGATTTTAAAATTGTATGATATATTGGGCTACAGCCTTTAGGAGTAAAGTTGAAGAATGGGACATTCACATTCATTATTAGAGATGATTAAAGAACTTATGTACTGAACATATTTAAAATGATAAGTGTTAAGAAGTGTGGTTCAAAATATTATTTTTTAAAGTGAGTAGAGTTTTTCTTTATTAATAAAATATTTTTGGCTTAAAGGCTAAAATGAGTAAAACATGGAGTCTAAGTGTGTACAAAGCGAGAGAGAGAGAGAGAGAGAGAGAGAGAGAGAGAGAGAGAGAGAGAGAGAGAGACCAACAGGAAACAGAATACAATTACAACATCAGTGAAAGAATATTAGATGGAAAATTTTCTATGAAATAAGATAAAAACAAATTTATTACTTTATTATTTTAACTGCTTAAAAAATATCAAACATTTTGCTTAACTATCAGATACTTTATGTAAAATGGTTCAATATAGAAACAATGAAAACTATATACATCCTTCTTCAAAGTAGAATATTGAAAAAATTAAAATGTTCCTTAGAAAATCAAATAAATCCAAAGTTTCTAGGAAAAAATAACTTTTTCAATTGACAGCAAATATCAAAACAAAAAATCAGAATATGTTCCCTTACCTTTGTTGATAAAATAACCGGATTTTATATGGGGATTTCATTCAAAGTAGACAACGTCTGGTACTGCTGCTACTATTGTGTATAGCAATAGGGAGAATCTATGTGCATGTATATATGTGAGTGTGTATGTACTTGTAGGTTGTGTAAGAGGGTAATGGCTTACAGTCCTCACAAGCTAATGTGTGTGCAATGGCTGCCAATATGACCCACTAATCAGTTCATATACTCCACATGATTACAAAAAAGTAAAGTCTTTTTATTCTTAAGAAAATAAATGAAAGTAATACTTTATCAATAATATTTTCATTTAAAATTTAAACTTTTCAAATATTAAATTTAATAATTAGCATTCTTTAACTTTCTTCTCCCACAATGCATTAGTAAAGTGAATATCTATTCTTCCTTTATAAGCTAATTTCTTCTCTCTATCCCAATGTATTTGTTATTGCATCACAATAAACTATGTATATGTGAAAGATTAGCCAAGAAATCCCCAAAATTTTGGTTCAATAAATTTGGAATGAAACTAAAATGAGAATACTTAAAATTTTAGATAGATTTTTATAACTTTAGAAGAATATTTTATCTCAAATTGCACAAATAAATTTGGTAGATAATTTCTACCATGAAGTTTCTAAATGAAATAGTTTCCTAGATTTCAAAGTAACTCCTGTTTTCTCAGAGATTGAATTTTCCCTTTAAAAATTCCAGTTAATTTTTGATTTTTGTATTATTTTTTACTTAGGTAAGTTTTACTCAATTTGTACCCTATTCATAGTTATATCAATAATGATTAATCTAAAAGCAGAATGATTTCAATAAGAAATGAATGTAGAAATATAAAGAAAATCTCTTGATTAGTATTGAATTATAATGTTCTTCCCTTTACATTTCATTATATTGTTTATTTACAGCCTTTCTCATTAATTCCTATTGAATATACAAGAAAGATTTTATTGGTTTATATGAGGCACAGGGGGCAATGGTCTTGTGTTTGAAGTCTGTGGATTGTTCATTTCTATAAGATTTCTGGATTGTGGATATGGAGCAGAAATATCACTTTTGTTCAGTTGGATTGAAGATTTAGAAGAGATGACATCTGAAAAGTTACAAAAAACTTTGTGACAAGAGGAACTACTTTTGGTTGAAAAGGAAAAAGCTATAACATTAAGAATAAATTATAACATTCATATGAAATTTACTGTAAAAAGTTTAATCAAAATATATCAATGATATGGCATAAAAACTATAATGATAAAAAATAATACAATGATACTCTAGATGTTGTAAAAAAAATTCTGTATGAAATGAAGATGCTTGAATAAATAAATATCTACAGGTAAATTCAATGTGTACAAATGACATTTTCTTAATCCTTGTTCAAGTATGAATAATAAAATTTGATGAAATTTCATTTAAATATAATTTAAGACATTTTTACCTTTTGAACAACTTTCATTGTCTTCTCTCCAATCAATACCATTTTCTGGTTGAGAAGATGCAGTTGATCTCCAATCTCCAAAATAATCAGGAGGTATTGACACATTCTGGGTGTACATCTATTTAAAATATATAGATTCACAGCTTATATTTGAAAGGAAATAATAATTTTTCAAGATCAAATTAGATATAAAAAGAAAAAGATGTCATTGAAAAACATAATCAGAAGATAAAATTTCAAAAACTATAAGGAAACTATTCTGGAACTGACCCTGTGAATATGCAAATATATTTTCCACATAGGAGTATTAAATGACACATATTTTTATTATTTTAATAACCCAAATTTTTTATTGCCGTAATAAATCTAAATACAATTTTCTTTAATAAAAATTATGAAGTTTCTTCAAAAAATATCAACTAACAATGCAAATGTAAATATCTTAACAAAGTAGCAAATATTCATTATACAATGTAAACATGAATAAAAGTTTCTTGGTGAATAATTGGTAAACATTATAAAAACTAATTCTCTTTTCACTTATATATGTGCAGGATGATACACAGGAAAATATTAAAAGAAAAACAATAAAACCACTGATACAAAAATGCATAAACAATGAGATATTGTCCTAGAGAATAGAAAAAGTAATGTTCAATATTGAAATTTTAAATGAATTGTCCAATCCAAGCCAACAGATGAGGTCTAGTAATTGAGAAGAAAGGAAGGTGATTGTCCTAAATTATGTGAATTTCTTAGATGAAGCATTATTATTATTCACTTTTGACTGAGATAAAGTATAGATTAATAAAAATTGATAATAAAAAGAGTATAACCTCTGTAAAATAGTGAATGTCTATATTCCAACAGTAAAAGGTTAATTCGTTTTTAAATAATGAATATTTTAACATATTCATAGATAGAGTTCTTAATGAGGGTTAATGTCAGTGAATACTTCTGGGGTAAGAATCTCTAGATGTAATACCTATTTATCTGGTATATTTGGTAAATATATATACTCTTGGTGTTGAGGATCATTCATGTTGGGTTCAACTGTAATAATACAGGCCATCCATAGTGAGAGCTTGATGTCCCTTGTTTCAGTTATGTGAATGAACAGAGCAATACAATGAATAAAGGAAGAAAAAAATACTTTAAATTTCCTTCATGTAATAATTTATTTCAATTGCAACATGTTTAGCTCATAGCAGCATCTTCAGAGAAAGAGCAAAAACATGGTTATTACTGATTTCTTGAAGAATGGATAGCAGAGTTGGGTAAGGTTAATTAAGCATATTTAGGAGTGTGAAGGTCCTTATTATGGGGATTTTCAGCTGATCATTACAATAAGAGGTGAAAATAAATTTATTGAAGTAGGAACAAAAACAAAAAACTTAAAAGGTATGTGTTTGTCCAGTATGCCTTGGTGTCTGGTTTTTTATTTTCCTGTAAGTTTTGTTGCCCTCTTGGGATAGAAGGTGTAGATACATGTTTTCTGCCTTAATTAACTGATTTAGTGGATTGATAATCTATGACCCTAATGCTAATGGTTTTACTGCTCTTGGTATCAACAATAATAGTGTAATACTCATACTACCAATCATAATATTAGATATATTGGCATTTTGATGTAAATTGTTAACCATTGAAGATCTATCTAGTACTAATTGTAGTTATCATAGTAATTATATTTTTAATGATACTGTTGATTATGGTCATAATGGTATTAATATTAATATTGAGGCCAGCAATAATTTTAAGTTGATTAAAATAAAAATTATGGTAAAAACGTAAGATAAAATTTAGTTTTGTTAGCTAGTGCATAATGGTACTTATAAACTTATATGATCATAGGTGGGTATATATTGAAGATAGTGACTGGATGTGACATATTACCCATATCATACAAAGCCCATCCCACTTAACCTTCCCACCCCAAGTCAAAAAACTCTCACAAAAAATCAGAAGCAGTGCTATATATGCTCAAAATATCTCCAGAAAAATCAGTAACAACCATGTTTTTGCCCATTGTCTGAAGATGCTGGTATGAGCTAAGCTTGTTGTAGTTATAATGAATTATTATATAAAGCGAATTTAAAGTGTTTTTCCTTCATTTATATCATATATAGTAAGTAAAGTCGTTGGGGCGGCCTAAAATCAGTATCAGCCAATCAGCGAGGGAGTCTATCCCTATTTCAATAGCGCTAGATCAAGGAGATTGTTTTAGCATCTGAGGTGGAGCGCCACACCTACCATCAGCTCCTTACTTTACCGCACAGATCCCTGTGCTACTCATACGCTGAGTTGGCGAGGACCAGTATCGAACTAGGAACCTTGTGGTTTCTAGCCGAACACGCTACCAACTGAGCTAACCCAACCCTTTCAATATTATATATACTTGGGTACATATAATTCCTTTAATTTGAAACAAAGATAGGATTAATAATTATCTTAAATAATCTTAAATTATAATTAAAATCAAAAAATAATCAAAAGCAAAACAGAAAAAATACTTTGATCACATTAATTGAGCACCAAAATGAATTAGAAAAAAACTAATAACATTTTTTAATAAAAGTCATTCGTCCTACCTGAGAAGTAACATCAGATGATCCTTGTAGTTTCTGTCCACTTGTACGTCTTTGTGTAGATCTTGGCTGGGTGGGAGTATTCATGGCTGTAAGTTGGTCTCTATGCACCAGATGAGCAGGTCGAGGCCAAGAGTTTCCTTGGTAAGAAGGAGCAATCAAATGTCTCTGTTCACCAACATATCTATTAGAAGGATCAAGTGCTTGTGCATAGGCCACATTTGGCTGACCATTACAGCGAATAATACAGATTGACAATGAAGCTGTAATGAACACAGCTATTGTGACTGCTATCACTGTAATAATAATGACCAGATTAAGATGAACCTTCTCTTCACTTTCTAGCTCAACAACATTTAACATTTGAGATGTCTTGTTGCTGATAGTCAGTGTTAAAAACAGAGTAGTTGTTGCTGATAGAACTGGGCTACCACTATCCTTGACCACAATGTCCAGCTGATAGGAGCCAGCATTTTTCTGGTCTCAGTTGGCGATTGAAAGCTAACAAACCAGTGTACTGGTTCATGCTGAACATCTGTTTCTCATTGCCTCTGATTATTTCATATTTTAGAAATGCATTCTCTTGACTATCACTGTCTGATGCCTTGATTTCGGTGATGTTCTTTGTATGATGTGGGTAATATGTCACATCCAGATTGTAAGGTTTAACACTGGGAAATGTAAAATATGGAGCATTATCATTTTTATCAGTTACCTCAACAATCACATTCACTGTATTATTGAGAGATGGTGTTCCATTGTCTTTCACAAATACCTGGAACTCATAAGTATCTTGAAACTCATGATCAAGAGACATAATTGCTGATAATAATCCATTTGGTCTTATTTTGAAAGGTAAGAAGTGTTTGTTATTGGTGATCAGAGAATACGTAAGTTTTCCTCCAGCTCCCAAGTCTGGGTCAGTGGCATTGATGTAGCCAACAGTAATTCTTGAGTTTTCATTCTCATCAATCAAGAATTTAAATGTATCTTTTGTAAATTGTGGCTCACATCATTGATATCCAGCACTTGAATAGAAAACTTACTATTTGCATGTAAAGGTGGAGATCCTTTATCTTGACAACTAATCACAATGTCATGGTGATCTTCTTTCTCTCTATCTACTCTTTGCTTCACTGTTACTTCATATTTCTTTGGACCCAAACTCTGAAGCTGGAATTTCTCATGATGAAGATCACATCTCACTTCTCCATTTTGTCCTTCATCAATATCAGTAACTTTCACATAAGCAATGAAATTTCCTACTTGAATGTTTTCATAAATATCAACTGTGTTTTCTTTTGTTGATGATACAAAGTTAACATCAATACTTGGAGCATTATTCTTTTGGCTGATCAAATGGACTTGAACCTTTGCAATGGAACTTAATGGAGGACTGCCACCATCTTTTGCTTTTATGTATAATTCATAAAATCTTTTTTGTGAAAAAATGAACATCTTATGTAAAAAGATTTTACCATCTTCCTTACTCAATCTGAAATGAGATTTTGCCATTCCTGATGTTTTGGAGATAAAATCATAACTAACTTTGCCATTGATTCCTAAATCCAAATCTTTTGCAGATAAAATAATAATTGGTAATGTTTCACTTGGTTCATTCTTGATGGAAACATTATAGACTTTCTGAGAGAAAATAGGAGCATTATCATTAACATCAGTAACATGTATATTTACATTCAAAATGCTTTGCTTTGGTGGAGATCCCCCATCTTTTGCAACCACTTGAATCAAGTAAGAGTCTTTTAATTCCCTATCAAGCATTTTTTCTAATATTATTTCAAGCTCAGAAGTTCCGGCAACGTTTTTAGATACAAATAAAGAAAATGGTTCATCTTTATATTTTTTTAGTTCATAGGAAATCTTAGAATTTATAATTCCAACATCTTTATCAATTGCACTCGGTATAGATTTTTTCATTCCATTTCTATCACCTTCACCAAATTCAATGTTGATTTGTTTATGGGAAAATTCTGGTTGATGATCATTGATATCAATTATGATTATTTTGATCTCTAATATTTTGATAGTAGAAGCTGCTTTTTGAACAGCTACATCCACAATTTGATAACATTCATTGTTATATTTACATAATTCTTCAGCATCTAGAGTTTCTGCAGTGAAGAGTTTGCCAGTCTTTTTGCTGATTTGAAAAAGTTGAGAACTACCAGTCATTCCTTTTTGGAGTTGACTAAATCTCACCAGATTGCGATCTTGTGTAGGGACTGTGTTCATAATATTGGAGTCAGCAGCAATGTTTCCCACATAAGTTCCTGGATTTTTTCCTTCTTCCACTTTGTATGTTAAGTCAGCACACAAAGATTTTTGAAGAACATAAAATAGAAGATAAATTATTGGCCACTGGCTCCAAGAAAAAATCTTCAAGTGAAACATTCTGTATGACTTTTGGTGAAAAAAATCTGAAAATTTGAAAAATATTTTAAAATATAATGAAATAATTCCAATAGGGTATATAAAAATTTTTTTTTTTAAATTGCCAAAAATCTATTTTTAAATACAGCTAAAGGATTCATATCAATAATTAGCGAATATTTTTTCCAGAAGTTATCTAAAAGGATGTATCTAAAACTTTACACTGAACCAGTTATTTTCCCATTTTTATACTTCATTTGAACTTGTAAATTTTTACTTCCAAATTAATAACTATTTTAATGTTCTACATGATTTTAAAACATAACATTACTCTATGGTTGTTAAAATGGGACTCACTGTGTTTTGCTAGCAATCATTCATTTTAGATGTAAAATTAAAATTTTCCTCTTAGTTTACATATAATAAGGATAATAAAAGTCACTAAAAAGCAACTACAATGTTAAAAAACAAAAACTTTTTTTTTCTTTTCAATTTATTACCTAGAAACTAAAATCAAGTGATGTCGCCTTAATAGATAAGGTATTATTATTTATAAAAACATCCTAAACATATATATTGAATTTTAAAATTGAGATTCCAACTGTATTAGATTTTATCACATATTTTGGAAACAAGTACAATAAATTATCTCCCTTAAAACAATGTATAACATTCACTTCACTTCTTTTAAAATAAAATGTGTGTGTAAAAGTATAAACAATGACTAATCTATTTAGAAACTAATATGCATTTTCATAAGGAATATACATGTTATTTCCGGTCAGCTTACATACATTTCAAGTCTTCCTATCAGAATAAGAATTTAAAAATATTCTACCTTTTGTGATATAAAACACTTTCTTTCATGTAAATATGAAGAGAAAATATTTATTATGAGTTAGTAGATAATTGATATTTTTATGTATTTGAAATACAAAATGTAGTTTGAGATATAAATTGAAATGTTTAATGAAAATTCTGATTAAGATATAAAACAAACTCAGCCAAATAAAAAAAAACATTTTACTATAAAAACATATTTCACCATATTAAAAGAAAAATATAAAAATGACCATACACATTTTGTTAGATAATTTGGACCATGTGACCTTTAGGCACCCCTTCCGTGATCTCAACTCACAAGGACACTTTTCTCATTTACACCATCAAAATCCAGTTGTGGGTTAGAGGTTAGTTTTATAATTAAAAAAAAAAACTCTAAAAATCGTCTGTTAACAATTAACCGGATTTTGACGGTGTAAATGGAAAAAATGTCCCCAAGAATGGAGATTGCAAAAGGGGTGCCTAAAGGTCATATGGTTTG
This sequence comes from Doryteuthis pealeii, assembly GCA_023376005.1. Taxonomy (NCBI): domain Eukaryota; kingdom Metazoa; phylum Mollusca; class Cephalopoda; order Myopsida; family Loliginidae; genus Doryteuthis; species Doryteuthis pealeii. Next base: position 21,263,685 of record CM042151.1, read on the forward strand.
ATAATTTATTATTATGCAAAAGCAAAATTCAATAAAAAAGAATATTTTCTAAGATAATCATTATCCCACACTGAGAATCTGCCTATTTGACAAACTTTTAGATAATTATTTGGGATTAATAATTAATTGGGATTAAAAACTAATTAATAAAATTAGATATAAGTAATATTCAATGCAAAATAAATTAGCTAATAAATATAGAAATTAACAATTTAAAAAGAGTAGCACTATCAAACAGACACATATATCTTGTGGTTTTTGTAAAAAATATTTTGATGAGGAAATGATAAAAGTAAAATGTGATGATAAATAATAGAATGTACTTCTAATGATTTAAAAATTTATATGTTGAACATATTTAAAATGATAAAAGCTAAGAAGTGTGGTTCAAAATTTTATTTTTAAATGAGAGTAGAGTTTTTTTTATTAATAAAATATTTTTGGCTTTATTGCCAAAATAAGTAAAACATGGAGTCTAAGTGTGTACAAATAAGAGAGAGAGAGACCAAATGGAAACAGACTACAATGACAACACCAGTGGAAGAATATTAAGATGGAAGATTTTGTACAAAATAAGATAAAAACAAATTTATTACTTTATTATTTTAACTGCTTAAAAAATCAAACATTTTGCTTAACTATCAGATACTTTATGTAAAATGGTTCAATATAGAAACAATGAAAACTATTATACATCCTTCTTCAAAGTAGAATATTGAAAAAATTAAAATGTCCCTTAGAAAATCAAATAAATCCAAAGTTTCTAGGAAAAAATAACTTTTTCAATTGACAGCAAATATCAAAACACAAAATCAAAATATGTTCCCTTACCTTTGTTGATATAATAACTGGATTTTATATGGGGATTTCTTTCAATGAAGACAACGTCTGGTACTGCTGCTACTGTTGTATATAGCAATAGGGTGAATGTATGCATGTGTATGTGCATGTATATATGTGAGTGTGTATGTGCTTGTAGGTTGTGTAAGGAGAGAAAGGCTTACTGTCCTCACAAGCTAATGTGTGTGTAATGGCTGCCAATATGACCCACTAATCAGTTCATATACTCCACGTGATTACAAAAAAGTAAAGTCTTTTTATTCTTAAGAAAATAAATGAAAGTAATTATTTTTCAATAATATTTTCACTTAAAATTTAAACTTTTCAAAGATTAAATTAAATAATTAGCATTCTTAACTTTCTTCTCCCACAATGCATTAGTAAAATGCATATCTATTCTTCCTTCATAAGCTAATTTCTTCTATCTATCCCAATGTATTTGTTATTGCATCACAATAAACTATGTATATGTGAAAGATTAGCCAAGAAATCCCAAAAAATTTGGTTGAATAGATTTGGAATGAAACTAAAAAGAGAATACTTAAAATTTTAGATAGATTGCTATAACTTAAGAAGAATATTTTATCTCAAATTGCACAAATAAATTTGGTAAATAATTTCTACCATGAACTTTCTAGATGAAATAGTTTCTTATATTTCAAAGTAACTCCTGTTTTCTCAGAAATTAAGTTTTCCCTTTAAAAATTCCGATTAATTTTGATCTATAATTTTTGTATTATTTTTTAGTTAGGAAAGTTTTACTCAATTTGTATCCTATTCATAGTTATATCAATAATGACTAATCTAAAAGCAGAATGGTTTCAATAAGAAATAAATGTAGAAATATAAAGAAAATCTCTTGATTAGTATTGAATTATAATGTTCTTCCCTCCCATTTCATTATTATTATTTATTTACAGTCTTTCTCATGAATTACTTCTGAATATAGAAGAAAGAGTTTATGGATTTATATGAGGCACAGGGGGCAATGGTCTTGTGTTTGAAGTCTGTGGATTGTTCATTTCTATAAGATTTCTGGATTGTGGATATGGAGCAGAAATATCACTTTTGTTCAGTTGGATTGAAGATTTGGAAGAGATAACATCTGAAAAAATAGAAGAGATGACATCTGAAAAATTAGAAAAAACTTTTGGTAGAAAAGGAAACGGCTATAAAACTAAGAATTAATTCTATCTTTCAAAGGGAACCTCAGTTATTTCCTATAAGTCTAACTTGATCAAAGGGGAACCACTCTTGACTGATAAATTATTTATTTTCCCATAAAATTAACCCTAAACCCTAACCCTAACCCTTAACCTAATCCAAACCCTGTCTTCTTTTTTCCTAGTAGATCAATAAATAAATAAATAAATAATTTATCAGTCAAGTGTGGTTCCCCTTTGATCATGTTAGATTTATAGGAAATAACCAGAATCTCTTAGGAAGACTTCAATGAAAATATATTTATAATAATGCATTAAACTTATGTTAGTAAAAAATTACTGCAAAACTGCTTTAAACATTAATAAAATATCCTGTATATTTTTTATTATTTACAAAGATAATAAAGGTTATTAAAAAAATAAGTTGATTATATGAGTAAATATCTGTAGGAAATTGAATGTAGACAATTTACATTTTTATGTTCACTGTCAAAAATATTTCACAAAGTTTAACCTAAACATGATTTGTAATATTTTTACCTTTTGAACAACTTTCGTTGTCTTCTCTCCAATCAATACCATTTTCTGGTTGAGAAGATGCAGTTGATCTCCAATCTCCAAAATAGTCAGGAGGTATTGATACATTCTGGGTGTACATCTATTAAAAATATACATATTTTTATAAAGATATGAATTTTATATGACTGTATAATTCTGCAATTTTCAAAGATCAAATTAGATACAAATAAAACAAGTATAATCAGATGGTTACATTTCAAAAACTGTTTTGTTAATAATTCCATCTGGTAATAAAATATCCTGGAAACTTATTTACCAGATCTTTCTTAGCAATGGATTAAAATGAGTAATATTTTTTAGACTTCATAATTTCAATGTGAATAACCTTCATTTGTAGGGGGAGTCCCATGGTGTAGTGGCTAATGTACTGGACTGCGACATTGTAGTAAGTGAGGTCAAACTCCAGTTATGCTATTACATTCACTTTCGGACTAATATCCTTGGAAAAAGTATGAACACCTTCATCCCCAGTTATAATATCACCACTGTTCTTCAATAAAGATGGCTTTGGCATCAAATAACCCATGGAGGTTGATATGCCATTAAACAAAGAAAGCAAACCTCCATTTGTATTTGACATAGTTAAGTTATGCTGAAAGCACTGGTTACTGTAAGATCACCAAAGTTAAGCAGTAATGAGTCTGTTTAATTCTGAGATGGGCAATCACTTAGAAACAGCAAGTACTGTTGAAGTCTATCTGCCAAACTGAGCAAAGCTTATTAAATAACAGCCTCTATTTGTACTTGCAGTAATAAATTTATATAGAATTTTCATATGCAATGATTATGATACTTATTATAAACACTTTCTTTACTGAGGATACATATGTGAATATTTAAAGTAATAAATTATTTTTGTTGTTGTACCATCTTAATATTAAAAAAGTTTTTTAAGTGAAATATTGGCAAACTTTACAAAAAATATTTCCATATTTAATTTTGTATGACTCATCCTACATATATGCAGACTGATGAATTGAAAAATTGAAAGAAAAAATGAAAATGAAAATGAAAACACATACATGAACAAAAATGAGAAATTATACAACAGAATAGAAAGAATGAAGTTCAATGGGCCTTTGAAATTTAAATGAATTAATTATCAAATCCACGAGATGAGATCTATTAATACTAAAAAAAGAAAACAATATATAAGATTTGCACAAAAATTACCAATACTACTAATAAATTTGAAAACATCTTCATATTATAACATTGTTAAACTGATTAAGAATATTGAAGTTAGACAGGATGCAACATTAGGTTAATTTTGAAGAAAAGTACAGTTTGTTTGCATTCAGAGACTACCTTCTCCAAGACTGATTGCTATACCATAGCTAAAGAGCCTAGTCTGTCCTATTATTTAGCCAGATTTCAGTTGCCCAAAAGATAGAAACATGATTTTTGTAAAGATATCAGCACAAAGTAAAATAAAAAGAGCTTCATCCAGGATTTGAACTGTAGTGCTATATTATCAAATGGAAAATTACTGTTACTTGAACATCAATGAAAATACAATTGGTGTGAAAAAAACTGAGAACAAATCTCACTTTCTTACTATAGATATGGTTTCCTTTATACAGAATTCTATTCATCTAAAAAAAAAAATGATAGATTAATTCTTTTATCAAAGTCTACAAGATAATATGGAAAATACTATGGTATATATGGTCAAAGATTTTAAATGCTTTAGATATTTACTAAAATGGATTGGAGAAAAAAATTGTTGAGAAAATGGTAATACATCATACCTGAGATGTAACATCAGATGATCCTTGTAGTTTCTGTCCACTTGTACATCTTTGTGTAGATCTTGGCTGGGTGGGAGTATTCATGGCTGCAAGTTGGTCTCTATGCACCAGATGAGCAGGTCGAGGCCAAGAGTTTCCTTGGTAAGAAGGAGCAATCAAGTGTCTCTGTTCACCAACATATCTATTGGAAGGATCAAGTGCTTGTGCATAGGCCACATTTGGCTGACCATTACAGCGAATAATACAGATTGACAATGAAGCTGTAATGAACACAGCTATTGTGACTGCTATCACTGTAATAATAATGACCAGATTAAGATGAACCTTCTCTTCACTTTCTAGCTCAACAACATTTAACATTTGAGATGTCTTGTTGCTGATAGTCAGTGTTAAAAACAGAGTAGTTGTTGCTGATAGAACTGGGCTACCACTATCCTTGACCACAATGTCCAGCTGATAGGAGCCAGCATTTTCTGGTCTCAGTTGGCGATTGAAAGCTAACAAACCAGTGTACTGGTTCATGCTGAACATCTGTTTCTCATTGCCTCTGATTATTTCATATTTTAGAAATGCATTCTCTTGACTATCACTGTCTGATGCCTTGATTTCGGTGATGTTCTTTGTATGATGTGGGTAATATGTCACATCCAGATTGTAAGGTTTAACACTGGGAAATGTAAAATATGGAGCATTATCATTTTTATCAGTTACCTCAACAATCACATTCACTGTATTATTGAGAGATGGTGTTCCATTGTCTTTCACAAATACCTGGAACTCATAAGTATCTTGAAACTCATGATCAAGAGACATAATTGCTGATAATAATCCATTTGGTCTTATTTTGAAAGGTAAGAAGTGTTTGTTATTGGTGATCAGAGAATACGTAAGTTTTCCTCCAGCTCCCAAGTCTGGGTCAGTGGCATTGATGTAGCCAACAGTAATTCTTGAGTTTTCATTCTCATCAATCAAGAATTTAAATGTATCTTTTGTAAATTGTGGCTCAACATCATTGATATCCAGCACTTGAATAGAAAACTTACTATTTGCATGTAAAGGTGGAGATCCTTTATCTTGACAACTAATCACAATGTCATGGTGATCTTCTTTCTCTCTATCTACTCTTTGCTTCACTGTTACTTCATATTTCTTTGGACTCAAACTCTGAAGCTGGAATTTCTCATGATGAAGATCACATCTCACTTCTCCATTTTGTCCTTCATCAATATCAGTAACTTTCACATAAGCAATGAAATTTCCTACTTGAATGTTTTCATAAATATCAACTGTGTTTTCTTTTGTTGATGATACAAAGTTAACATCAATACTTGGAGCATTATTCTTTTGGCTGATCAAATGGACTTGAACCTTTGCAATGGAACTTAATGGAGGACTGCCTCCATCTTTTGCTTCTATATATAAATCATAAATTTGGTTTTGTAGAAAGATAAACATTTTCTGTAAAAAGATTTTACCATCTTCCTTACTCAATCTGAAATGTGATTTTGCCATTCCTGATGTTTTAGAAATAAAATCATAAGTAACTTTTCCATTGATTCCTAAATCCAAATCTCTTGAAGATAAAATAATTATTGGTAATGTTTCACTTGGTTCATTCTTGATGGAAACATTATAGACTTTCTGAGAGAAAACAGGTGCATTATCATTAACATCTGTGACATCAATATGAACATGTAAAGTGTTTTCTTTTGGTGGAGATCCTCCATCTTTTGCAACCACTTGAATCAAATAAGAATCTTTTATTTCTCTGTCAAGTCTTTCTTTTAAATTAATCTCAAGTTTTGATGATCCATCTACATTTTTTGATACAAATAAAGAAAATGGTTCATCTTTATATTTTTTCAGCTCATAGGTAATTTTAGAATTTATCACTCCAACATCTTTATCAATTGCATTGGGTATAGATTTTTTCATTCCAATACCATCACCTTCACCAAACTCAATGTTGATTCGTTTATGAGGAAATTCTGGTTGATAATCATTAATATCAATTATAATTACTTTAATCTCTAATATTTTGATAGTAGAAGCTGCTTTTTGAACAGCTACATCCACAATTTGATAACATTTTTTATTATATTTACATAATTCTTCAGCATCTAGAGTTTCTGCAGTGAAGAGTTTTCCAGTCTTTTTGTTGATTTGAAAAAGCTGAGAACTCCCGGTCATTCCTTTTTGGAGTTGACTAAATCTCACCAGATTGCGATCTTGTGTAGGGACTGTGTTCATAATATTGGAGTCAGCAGCAATGTTTCCCACATAAGTTCCTGGACTTTTCCCTTCTTCCACTTTGTATGTTAAATCAGCACACAAAGATTTTTGAAGAACATAAAACACAAGATAAATTATTGGCCATTGGCCCCAAGAAAATATCTTCAAGTGAACCATTCTGTATGACTTTGGGTGAAACAAATCTGCAATATAAAAGATATGAAAATATATCATGCACTGCTCACAGCAAGGCACATAGTCATTTAATTTTGAAATAATTAGCAGCCAGTATTCCTGTAGATTAAATGAAAATATCTAAAAGTTTATATTGAATTATATATTTTCTAATTCTTATATTTCACTTAATTTTTTTTTCTATTTTGTTCTCTAGAAAATAACTTCCTGTGTAATTTTCTTTATGCAAATACTGGTAAAATATAAATTGGAACTTAAAACAAAGAATCCATGCATATTGGATTTTATTCCACATATGTATGGAAATGTTTTTGAAGACAAAATCACAAATAAACAAGTGCGATAGAGTTATCTCCCTTAAATCAGTACATGACTCATTTAACAGGCTTTAAAAAGTGTGTGTACGATAGTGTATAAGACCTATAGACTAATTGGTATATGCTGAAACTAATATACATAATATTTAATCAAATACTTGTTAGTTCTCTTGATTATCACAACTTAAATAAATTTTTAGCAATTCTAATGACAATAAGAAGTTGTAAATCTGATCTTTTTATGATATATAATACTTTAAAGGAAAACAAAAGCACCCGTCAATAAACGGATCTCAAGTTTAAACTATATAGATTAAAAGGGTCAATGAACATTCTGCTTAAAACAGGGAATATAAACTAAGAAGAAAAAATGTTTAGCTTCTAATTATAAAAGTATAGTTAGAAGCTAAAGATTTGTAAACTATAAAAGTATAGTTTACAATATCAAAAGAAAAATATTAATAAATCATTTGTCTGAATTTTTTAGATGAGGCTTGATATGTATAATTGTGATTTTTTGGACTGCTTTCCTCATCTTTGTGGTATGTAAAAACACAAGGTTTTGGCTGCTGTTTCCTCCAGCCTTTCTCAGGTGTTCCCTGTGTATCCGAGCATAGAAATTTCTCAGATTGGGTCATTGCTATGCTCGGATACACAGGGAACACTTGAGAAAGGCTAAAGTCTAAAAAATCAAAATTATAAAAAATATAAATTCTGTTAGATAATTTATTATTATGCTAAAAGCTAAATATGATAATAAATATTTTCTGAGATAATCATTATCCAACAAAAGAAAATGTTCCTTTTAAATTATCATTTGTGATTCTATTTATCAAAAATAACTTATGAAATTAAATATGAGTAATATCTAACACAATAAATTGGCTGATTAGCAATTTAAAAAAGTAACAGTAGCAAACATTGATCTTGTGGTTTTTGGAAGAAAATATTAGGTTTTGCTGTGGAAATGGAAAAAGTGAAAATATGAAAATAATTAATAATATAATTTATTTCTCGTGATTTAAGGATTTCTGTGCCAAACATATCTAAAATGGTTAGTGCTAAGAAGTGTGATTCAATATTTAATTTCTAAGATTGAGTAGAGTGTTTGTCGATAAAATAATTTTGGTTTTACTGCTAAAATAAGTTAAACATGGAGTCTAAGTGTGTACAGATAAGCAGAGAGAGAGAGAGAGAGAGAGAGAGAGAGAGAGAGAGAGAGAGAGAGAGAGAGAGAGAGAGAGTGTGTGTGTGTGAAAGACCAACAGGAAACAGACAACAAAAATATTAAGATGGAAGAATTTGTATAAAATAAGATAAAAACAAATATATCACTTTACTAATTTTAACTTCATAAGAAACATCAGAAAACTGACAGATATTTTATGTAAAATGGGTCAATACAGACAATGACAACTATTATATATCCTTCATTCTTCACAATAAAATATTGAAGAAATGAAAATATTGCTCATAAAATCAGATAAATCCAAAGTTTGTGAGAATAAAACCGTCTTTCAATTGATAGAAAAAGTAAAAACCGAAAATTTCCTTACCTTTATTGAAAAAAATAACTGGATTTTATATGGTGATCTCTTTCCAAGACATCGTCTGGTACCACTGCTACTATTGTTTAGAGCAATAGGGTGAATGTATGCATGTGTATGTGCATGTATATATGTGAGTGTGTATGTGATTGTAGTTTGTGTAAGGAGGTAAAGGCTTACAGTCCTCACAAGCTAATGTGTGTGTAATGGCTGCCAATATGACCCACTAATCAGTTCATATACTCCACATGATTACAAAAAAGTAAAAGTCTTTATTCTTAAGAAAATAAATGAAAGTAATTATTTATCAAAAAGATTTTCACTTAGATCTAAACTTTTAAAAACTAGATATAGTTAGCATTGTTAACTTTCTCCTCCCACAATGCACTAGTAAAATATATAGCTATTCTTCCTTCATAATCTGATTTCTTCTCTCTATCTCAACTTATTTGTTATTGCATCACAATAAATACTTTAAATATAAAAGCTTAATCAAGAAACCCAAAAGTATTTTGCTGGAAAAAATTTGTAGTTCAGATGTAAAGAGAATACTTCAAATTCTAGATTTATTTTCATGGCTTGAGAAGAATGCTTGATCTTAAATTGTACAAATAATTTTGGTAGATAATTTCTAACTAGAAGTTTCCAAATGGAATAGTTTCTTAAATTCCAAAGTAACTCCTGTTTTCTCAGAGATTAAATTTTCCCTTTAAAATTCCAGTTAATTTTGATCTATCATTTTTGTATTAATTCTTAGTTAGGTAAAATTCCACAGAATTTCCATCCTATTCATAGTTAAATCATTAATCACTAATCTACAAGCAGAATAGTTTCAAGTGTTTCAATAAGAAAGTAATGTAGAAATATAAAGAATATCTTTTGATAAGAATTGTATTATAGTGTGCTTCACCTTACATTTAATTATTATTGTTTATTTAGTCTTTTGCATTAATTTCTATTGAATATACAAGAAAGAGTTTATTGATTTATATGAGGCACAGGGGGCAATGGTCTTGTGTTTGAAGTCTGTGGATTGTTCATTTCTATAAGATTTCTGGATTGTGGATATGGAGCAGAAATATCACTTTTGTTCAGTTGGATTGAAGATTTCGAAGAAATGACATCTGAAAAATTAGAGAAAACAATATGTTGAAAGAAAATACTTTTAGTACAAAAAGGAAAAGTCAAAACATGAAGAATAGATCATAATTTTCAAAGAAACTCTTTTGTGAATAGCTTAATCAAATTATATTATAGCATAGAAACTATAATGATAAAAAATCAATATAATAATACTTAAGACATTGAAAAAAAAACTTCATATGAAAAGAGCATACTTGAAGAAGTAAATATCTGAAGAAAATTCAATGTGTACTATTGACATTTTATAAACATTGTCCAAAAATATATAACACAAAATTTAATGAAATTTTATTTAAATATAATTTGTGACATGTTTACCTTTTGAACAACTTTCATTGTCTTCTCTCCAATCAATACCATTTTCTGGTTGAGAAGATGCAGTTGATCTCCAATCTCCAAAATAGTCAGGAGGTATTGACACATTCTGGGTGTACATCTATCAAAAATATATAGATTCACAGCTTATATTCATAAAGATATAATAATTCTTTTTAATAAGATCAAATTAGATATAATTTTTAAAAAATGTCATTGAAAAGCATAATTAGATGATAAAATTTCAAAAACTGTGTTTAAAATAAAGAAACTATTTTGGAACTGACTCTGATAAAATGCAAATATATTCCCCACAACATTCTTAGGAATATTAAATGACAAATATTTTCTTGATATCATTATTTTAATTTGAATAACCTTAATTTCTAATTGCTGTAATAAATCTAAATACAATTTTCTTTGACAATGCGTATGAAGTTTCTTCAAAACATATCTGCTAACAATGCAAATGTAAATATCTTAACAAAGTAGCAAATATTTATTATACAATGTAAACATGAATAAAGTTTTCTTTGTAAATTATTGGTATTATTACAAAAAAATAATTCTCTATTCACTTATATATGTGCAAGCTGATATACAGAAAAATATAAAACAGAAACCGATTTGTATAAAAATTTAGATAAATTGATATCATAGTATTATAAAAACCTAAAATACTGATTAAAGTTTTGGAGTATTGAGGAAACTTATAGTGATTTGCTAATCAGTTAAAGCCAACAGAAACAGTTGCTGAGAAAACTCAGTAAAATCAAATCTCAATTTCTCTCCACACATACATATATGTATATAGTAGTTAAATAAACAGATCATTTAAATTTTTTTTGTTCATAAATCAAGAAAGGGCTCAATACCTGCTATATATATATATATATATATATATATATATATATATATATAAGTGGATGATATCCAGTGTTAGTTTGATAGGATTCAACCAAAGCTGAGAACTCAAACATACATATGAAGATTTGCATATATGGAGTATTATAAATAAATGGATATATACCTTGTTTAGAATATAAATTTATTTGACATATTGTCTCTTCAGTCCTATTTTGGACATACAGCTGTAGCTTAATTTGACCGTACTTTTATTGAAAATATATATTTTTTAAATTCAATGATACCGATGATTATTTTCAAACAGTATGGGTGTTTTGATCTTTTCTTTTATTAAGATTATTTTCACTGATATCATCTTGTACATTTCTTAAATTACAAACTGCATTATCTGTTTTTTTTTCACACTGTCAGAGTTATAGAAACAAAAAAAAATTGTATATATATATACACACACACATATATATGCATATTATATATATATATATATTAGTGGAGGCAAGTAATATAATAGTTACTGTCATAGGAAATAAACAGAAAGAGATAGGTTCAAATCCTGAACAAGGCTGCTTGCATTTCACATAGCACTAATACCCTTGAGAAAGGTAAGAATCCAACTATTTTCTCTCCAGCTATGGGTAAATGGTAGTGTAGACTGCACTCTTTAACCTTGGTTAGACAATCAGTGTAAAAGAAGGAAATTTAAACCTGTTAAGCTCTGCTAAAAAAATTGACCTTCTCTCACATCCTAGTCATGCGGAGGAGTTTGTATATATATATATAATATATATATATATATCCCTGAGTGCATATAATTCCAATAATTTGAAACAATGATTGCGATTGATGATTATCTTTAACTCTGTAAGATTTAGCAAAGTCAAAACAGAAAAAACACTTTAATTACATTAATTATTCACCAAAACAAATTAGGAAAAGATAAACATTTTTTTAAATAAAAGTCATTTTTCCTACCTGAGATGTAACATCAGATGATCCTTGTAATTTCTGTCCACTTGTCCGTCTTTGTGTAGATCTTGGCTGGGTGGGAGTATTCATGGCTGCAAGTTGGTCTCTATGCACCAGATGAGCAGGTCGAGGCCAAGAGTTTCCTTGGTAAGAAGGAGCAATCAAGTGTCTCTGTTCACCAACATATCTATTAGAAGGATCAAGTGCTTGTGCATAGGCCACATTTGGCTGACCATTACAGCGAATAATACAGATTGACAATGAAGCTGTAATGAACACAGCTATTGTGACTGCTATCACTGTAATAATAATGACCAGATTAAGATGAACCTTCTCTTCACTTTCTAGCTCAACAACATTTAACATTTGAGATGTCTTGTTGCTGATAGTCAGTGTTAAAAACAGAGTAGTTGTTGCTGATAGAACTGGGCTACCACTATCCTTGACCACAATGTCCAGCTGATAGGAGCCAGCATTTTCTGGTCTCAGTTGGCGATTGAAAGCTAACAAACCAGTGTACTGGTTCATGCTGAACATCTGTTTCTCATTGCCTCTGATTATTTCATATTTTAGAAATGCATTCTCTTGACTATCACTGTCTGATGCCTTGATTTCGGTGATGTTCTTTGTATGATGTGGGTAATATGTCACATCCAGATTGTAAGGTTTAACACTGGGAAATGTAAAATATGGAGCATTATCATTTTTATCAGTTACCTCAACAATCACATTCACTGTATTATTGAGAGATGGTGTTCCATTGTCTTTCACAAATACCTGGAACTCATAAGTATCTTGAAACTCATGATCAAGAGACATAATTGCTGATAATAATCCATTTGGTCTTATTTTGAAAGGTAAGAAGTGTTTGTTATTGGTGATCAGAGAATACGTAAGTTTTCCTCCAGCTCCCAAGTCTGGGTCAGTGGCATTGATGTAGCCAACAGTAATTCTTGAGTTTTCATTCTCATCAATCAAGAATTTAAATGTATCTTTTGTAAATTGTGGCTCAACATCATTGATATCCAGCACTTGAATAGAAAACTTACTATTTGCATGTAAAGGTGGAGATCCTTTATCTTGACAACTAATCACAATGTCATGGTGATCTTCTTTCTCTCTATCTACTCTTTGCTTCACTGTTACTTCATATTTCTTTGGACCCAAACTCTGAAGCTGGAATTTCTCATGATGAAGATCACATCTCACTTCTCCATTTTGTCCTTCATCAATATCAGTAACTTTCACATAAGCAATGAAATTTCCTACTTGAATGTTTTCATAAATATCAACTGTGTTTTCTTTTGTTGATGATACAAAGTTAACATCAATACTTGGAGCATTATTCTTTTGGCTGATCAAATGGACTTGAACCTTTGCAATGGAACTTAATGGAGGATTGCCTCCATCTTTTGCTTCTATATATAAATCATAAATTTGGTTTTGTGGAAAAATGAACATTTTATGTAAAAAGATTTTACCATCTTCCTTACTCAATCTGAAATGAGATTTTGCTATTACTGATGTTTTGGAACTAAATTCATAACTAACTTTGCCATTATTGCCTAAATCTGAATCAGAAGCTGATAAAATAACAATTGGTGAAGTTTCACTTGGTTCATTCTTGATGGAAACATTGTAGACTTTTGAACAAAAACAGGTGCATTATCATTAACATCTGTGACAGAAATATGAACATGTAAAGTGTTTTCTTTTGGTGGAGATCCTCCATCTTTGGCTATCACCTGAATCAAGTAAGTGTCTTTTATTTCTCTGTCAAGTTTCTCTTGTAGAATTACTTGTAACTTTGATGTTCCATCAATATTTTTAGAGACAAATAATTTGAAAGGTTCATCCTTATATTTTTTTAGTTCATATGTAATTTTTGAATTGACAGTCCCAACATCTTTGTCAATGGCATTTGGGATTGATACTTTTGCGCCTTTAGAATCTCTTTCCCAGAATTCTATATCAACTTGTTTATGAGGAAATTCTGGTTGATGATCATTGACATCCAATATGATTATTTTGATCTCTAATATTTTGATAGTAGAAGCTGCTTTTTGAACAGCTACATCCACAATTTGAAAACATTCATTGTTATATTTACATAATTCTTCAGCATCTAGAGTTTCTGCAGTGAAGAGTTTGCCAGTCTTTTTGCTGATTTGAAAAAGTTGAGAACTCCCGGTCATTCCTTTTTGGAGTTGACTAAATCTCACCAGATTGCGATCTTGTGTAGGGACTGTGTCCATAATATTGGAGTCAGCAGCAATGTTTCCCACATAAGTTCCTGGACTTTTTCCTTCTTCCACTTTGTATGTTAAGTCAACACACCAAGACATTTGAAGAACACAAATCAGGAAACAAATTACTTTCACTTGGATCACAGAAAAAGTTTTTGAATGAAGCATTCTGTCTCACTGTTGGTTAAATATTTCTGAAATTTAAAATTAATGTTAAATTTATAAATATAAATTTTCAATAAAGAATAGAACTTTCTTTAAATATAAATTAACATTTGGTATAAAAAATATTAAACAAAAGAATATCAATCTAAATAACTTTACAGATTCTTATTAAAATTTCCTATTCCTCTTGAATTGATTAAAATTTCTGTTCATACCTCAGTGATATTGAGATTCCTATATAAATTTCACAGAGCTATCTTTTTTTAATTCCTTGATTATTATTTTATTGGGCAAACACACACCTTTCAGATTGATTTTTTCTAAAATAGCTGATAATTTTTTCATTGATTAACTATTTTTTGTAGCAATTTAAAATGTGAATTCAAGAGAAATTGCCTAAAAAGTTGGTAAGCAAAAATATTTTGCTTTAAATAAAGAAAATATTGGTTCCATATTCATTTTATTTGATATCAGTTATCGAATATTTCCAATGAATAGAGTTACTTCCCTTAAATCAGACTTCATGCTAATACATCTTTCACTTTCTATTAAAGTACCTAGCCATTCAAAAATGATGACTGATTTATTTTTCATACAAATTACATTACTTGAGTTTCCTGGGAAAATAACACTGTTTTAATGGCATATACAAATAGCATTGCACTAAATATTCAGTACAAATTGTATTAATTTAGTTTTCTGTATAAATAGAATTGCTTTAATGTCTTATAAGAAAATCATTAACACATCTTTTAATAGGGATGTCGACAGACAAGTTTTGACCTTAGAATTTAAAATGATTTTAAATATTTAAACAAATTCTTTCATGAAAAAAAAAAGGTACCTTCATTCGCTTGATAAAAGCATAAAATTATGTGTGGTAAATTGAGGCGCTGATGGTAAGTGTGAGACACCAAAACAATCTTCTTGGTCTAGTGCTAGTGAAAAGGTGATAGACTCCCTCACTGTCTGGCTGATACCAACTTTAGGTCACCTGATGATTTGATTTTTATATACACACAAATTTCTGAGAAACATACATTTTTTAAACTAGATTATATTTTAAGACTATCATTGATAATTTGAAGTCAAAATACATAAATTTCCTGTACATATAATATCAAATGATAATTTTTACTTAACATGTTGGTCAAGACACAAACAAGGCAAAAATTTTAAAAACTGAATTAAGAAATCAATATTTAATGTGGCTATATAATCCTTAAAAAGAAAAAATAGATACATTTTTCTTGGAATATTCTTGGAATATTTTTCAAATATCTATAAAAATTGTCATACGAATTATCTTGATTATATAATCATTGTATGTAGGTAGACTATAATAGAAATTATCACCAAATAATAAATCGCTATGATAAATTGAACTTCCTGTGAGACAATTTAATAATGAATCATTTTACTGAGAGCTTAGCCCTATAAAAATGAAAAGAATTAAGAGAAAAAAAAAAAAACTAAAAATAAAATTAGATGGAAATAAAGATTTTCACAGGATACAAAAAAAAACTAACACTAGCATTATAGAGAACCACAGTTTTGAAATATTTAGGGTAAAATATGAGTTTTTTAGGAAGTAGAAGAACACAATGTTTTGGAAAAAAAATAATTCGATTGTATTACACATATAGTAAAATTGAAAAGTAAATTCATAAAAATATAGAAAAATGAAAGATGTGGTTATAAATATCATTTTTGAGATTCCATGTAATTTAAGAAGAAATATATATTCTTTTATTTTACTGTGAAAATAAGTTAAACATGGAGTCTATGGACAGTGATGAAAGTAGGGAGAAAGAGAGATACATATACAGAAGGAACACAATGGCAACATCAGTAGAGAAAAATTAAGGTGGAGGATTTTCTACAAAATAATATCAGGACAAATTTTATAGTTGATTAGATTTAATAGATTAAAACATGTAAATTATTTTGGTTAGACAGAATAGAATTTATATAAAATGGTGTTATATTTAATATAGAGACAATGGCAACTCTTAGATATCCTTCTTTGCAATAGAATATGAAGAAAATTAAAACCTTTTATTACAGAGTAATAATATAAAATAATATTTTACATGAACAGAATTATTTGTAATTTGAGTGACAAAGAAAGAAAAATGGTCTCTTACCTTTGTTGATAAACCAACTGGATTTTATATGGTGATCTCTTTCTAAGAAGACAACGTCTGGTACTGCTGTTGTTGTGTATAGTAGTAATGAGAATGTATGCATCTGTATGTGTGAGAGTGTGTGTGTTTATAGATTGTATAAGGGAGTAAACATTTACAGTCCTTACAAGCTAATGTGTGTGTAATGGCTGCCATGTACCCATTCCCTTTATATGATTCTAAAAGAAAGTATTTTTCTTTTTCTGAATAAAAGAAGTGAATATATTTCTTAATATTAGTAAATAAAAAGATCTTCAAAATCTAAATAAACTAAAAATAGTATCCACAAAAAAGTATGAACTTTTTCCTCCCATAATACACTAATAAAATATAAAGCTATTCTTCCATCATGAGCTAATTTCTTCTCTCTATCCCATCCTATTTATTACTGAACAACAATGTACCTTTTTAGAAAATGTTAACTAAATAGTTTGAGAGATTTTTATGAAATAAATTTGGTTACAAACTGAAGACAGAAAAAGAAAACATTAGAAATATTTGATATTCTTTTGAAAAATCAACTTCATCAGAAAGAGGATAAGAACTGAGAGAATTATTTTTAAATCTATAAATGTCATTTTTTTTTAAATAGAAGTATTCCACTTTTCCAATAATTTGTTAATTTTCTTTTAAAAACTTTTCACGTTTATAAGACTGCTTTCTCTTAAATAGAATAACTATTTTTGGTAAATAATTTTTCGAACAGAGAAATGTTCAAACACCAAAATTTCTTTCATTTTTCACCAGAGTTTCATTTAAAACTTTTCAAATAATTTCTATTTTTCATTCTTAGTCTTATTTATCATTTATCTAAGTTTTTTCTTAAAATCTCTATCCTCAATCTAGTAATGATTACAATTCATAGACAGAATGCTTTCAAATGTTTTAATAAAAATGTAATGTAAAATATAAAGAAAATTTCATGATTAGTATTGCAATGTATTTCCCTTTACATTTCATTAATATTGTTTATTTACAGACTTTCTATTAATTTTCTACTTAATATACAAGAAAGATTTTATTGATTTATATGAGGCACAGGGGCAATGGTCTTGTGTTTGAAGTTTGTGGGTTGTTCATTTCTATAAGATTTCTGGATTGTGGATATGGAGCAGAAATATCACTTTTGTTCAGTTGGATTGAAGATTTCGAAGAGATGACATCTGAAAAAATTAGAGAAAACAATATGTTGAAAGAAAATACTTTTAGTACAAAAAGGAAAAGTCAAAACATGAAGAATAAATCATAATTTTCAAAGAAACTCTTTTGTGAAAAGCTTAATCAAAATATATCTATATTATGACATATAATATATATTGATAAATCAATGTAATGATGTTTAAATATTTAAAAAATATTTCTATATCTTTTTTTATTATCTATATACTGTTAAAGATATTTCAATAAATAATTGTCAACAGCAAATTTCAATCTGTAAAATTCACATGTTTATATTCAGTGCCCAAAAATATATAACACAAAATTTAATGAAATTTGCTTTATTTCCTATAACTCCAACATAAACAAAGGGCAACCACTCTTGACTGATAAATTATTTATTTATTTTCCCATTAAACTAACCCAAACCCTAACCCTAACACTGTCTCTTTTTCCTAGTAGATCAATAAATAAATAAATAATTTATCAGGTTCTTTTTTCAATGACATTTTGAGTGGTTCCCCTTTGTTTATGTTGGAGTTATAGGAAATAACCGAAATTTGATTTAAATATGATTTAAGACATGTTTACCTTTTGAACAACTTTCATTGTCTTCTCTCCAATCAATACCATTTTCTGGTTGAGAAGATGCAGTTGATCTCCAATCTCCAAAATAGTCAGGAGGTATTGACACATTCTGGGTGTACATCTATCAAAAATACAGTTTAGAAATTCAAACTTTAAAAAAAAGTGTCATTGAAAAGCATAATTAGATGATAAAATTTCAAAAACTGTGTTTAAAATAAAGAAACTATTTTGGAACTGACTCTGATAAAATGCAAATATATTCTCCACATCATACTTAGGAATATTAAATGACAAATATTTTCTTGATATCATTATTTTAATTTGAATAACCTTAATTTCTAATTGCTGTAATAAATTTAAATACATTTTTTTAATAATAATTATGAAGTTTCTTCTAAAAATATCTGCTAACAATGCAAATGTCTTAATAAGTTAGCAAATATTCATTATACTATGTAAACATAAATAAAGTTTTCTTTGTGAATTATTGGTAAACATTATAAAAAATAATGCTCTTTTCACTTATATTATCGAAATTTAGTCTTGATAAAAATTTCCTTTAAAAATTAAATAAAAAGAAAGTTGACTGAAGAACGTCACAGTTAATATTCTTCGTCCCAGTTCTTGACCGGCTGCACTAAGATGTGGTGCAACATGGCAGTACTTGTTGGCCATTGAGTAAAGTGGGAGAGAAAGGTAAGCATTACGAGTTTGCATGCTCGCATCTCTTGGCATGCAGAAATTTCCCCCACAGGTCAGAAAGCAGGATGCTGACGTCATGGCTCATGCATTCCCCTTGGGGAAAAGGAAGATTTTAACGAAAAATTTCAGTTATCCATCTCAGGGCTTTCAAAGCAGTAGTAAAAAGATAGCTATCCGAAGGTTAGCTATCTCAGCTCTCCTCTGCCGATAAAAGAAAAAAGGTTGGAAGCTTCTGAGATAAATTAACGAAATTTCTAAAACTCGACAAGACCAGAGGATTAGGATCAAAAACTTAATTTCTCCCTCACAGCAAATTGAAAAGTTGAGTAGAGTTGAATTGTGTAGGCTCAACTTCATCCAAGATTTCAACTCAACTCAATTTTAAAGACTTTTCAAGGTCAACACCAACGAAACCATTACAACTTTAGAATATAACTTTGTTAATTGGACTATAAGTTAAGTTCCCGCAAATCACAAGGAATTTGCAACCCACCTCTCCATTCCACTCTTCCATCTTTTACTCTTCTATCTTTCCTTTCCATTGTTGTTAGCTATTAAAATTATTAAATTATATTCGTGTTACTGCCTTGTCTTTTCATTCAGAATTCTGAACTTGAAAATTGCGGTAATTACCACCACCCCCCTTTAACCATTTCCCAATATACACGAAAATGTATTTTACAAATATGCTGGAACTTGGAATTATTTCCCCAGTATATTAAAAATGGTAATTTTGCCAGTATATTGGAACTAGAAATTTAACCCCATGTGAAAATTAATGCCAATAAACCCCCCTGGTATTCATTTTTTCTCATAATATGTGTGTAGGAAAATATTAAAAGAAAAACAATTAAACCACTTATACAAAAATGCATAAACAATGAAGAGAAATTGTCCTAGAGAATAAAAAAAATTATGTTCAATATTGAAATTTTAACTGGATCATCCAATCCAGGTCTGCAGATGAGATCTAGTAACTGAGAAGAAAGGAAGGTGGTTGTCTTAAATCATCTGAATCTGCTGATAAAGTATTATTATTAAGTTTTGACTAAGAACAAATAGATAAATTGGTAAGTACATTATAGAAATTTGTTTATCCTGATTAGTTTTGTTAAGAGATTTATTTCAAGACAGTTTATATCTAATACAATGGATTTAAAAATGATAAGAGATTAGCATTTGTGAGGTCATTAAATCAAACGTTTTCTTAATGGTATTTGAGTCAATTTGTTGGCGAAAAAAATTTTAACTGTTTTTTATTCTTGAAGATGCCATTAATAAGAAAATTAGTCTAAAAAAGTTTTCTATTAATATTTAGATAATGAATATTTTAGCATATTCATATCTTTAACATAAATGTTGATGAATAGTGAGAATGTAAGTATTTGGATGTTGGAATGTAATGTTTTTGGGGGGCTCAATTTGTGGTTTAGTTCTTTTGAAGTAATGGTTTCTAGATGTAATATGTATTTATTTGTATAGTTTTTTTTTGTATATATATATATTTATAAATATTTTTTTTGAGTTGTATGCTTCACATATTTGTGTTATAAAAAATTTAAAAAATAAAAATACTGTTTTTTTTTTTAAGTATGAATGGATCGTGAATGTAAATGTTCAAATAGACTAATATTTAAGAAATACTTTTGACTGAAATAATAATGTAAATGATAATGGACTCAGGAGATATAATTGTTGTTTGCCAATTAAGGCAGTAAAATCACTTGATTTTTTATTGGATGATGGTTTGTATGTTGAAAATTATTTACTAAGGAGGACTACTACGTAATATTATAATATTTTAACTAAAAAGAAATTGCATAATTTTTTAACTGGGACAAGTTGTAAGTAAATTGAATTCATGTATATTTTGTATGTTCAGTATTGAGAGGGGTTAGATATTAGTGTAATGTTACTTAAGTGGTTTTATGAGTAATTTGGAGTTTTTTTGAGGGAGAAGGGTGGGTGGGTGTAATCTCATTTACATTGTGTTCACCTTGAACTATTTAAACAATCAGAGATTGTGTATGGTGTAGGACAGATTCTAATAGAGCCTTCATCAGATGATGACTTTGGGGTTGAACATGGTTTGGGAACTTTAGAATCATTACCACATTAACACTTACACTCATCATCCATTCATGCTTAAAAAAAAAAAATATTTCTTTTAGAACATTATATATATATATATATATATATATATATATATATATATATATATATATATATATATATATATATATATATATATATATATATCCTTGAGAGCATAGGATTCCATTAATTTGAAACAATAAGAGAGAGTAATAGTTAAGTAGTTGCAATAAGAAAAAAGAAAAAGAAATTACTTTAATATCAATTATTTATCAAAATCAATTAGAAAAAAATTCAAATTTGAATAAAAGTCATTTCTCATACCTGAGATGTAACATCAGATGATCCTTGTAGTTTCTGTCCACTTGTACGTCTTTGTGTAGATCTTGGCTGGGTGGGAGTATTCATGGCTGCAAGTTGGTCTCTATGCACCAGATGAGCAGGTCGAGGCCAAGAGTTTCCTTGATAAGAAGGAGCAATCAAATGTCTCTGTTCACCAACATATCTATTAGAAGGATCAAGTGCTTGTGCATAGGCCACATTTGGCTGACCATTACAGCGAATAATACAGATTGACAATGAAGCTGTAATGAACACAGCTATTGTGACTGCTATCACTGTAATAATAATGACCAGATTAAGATGAACCTTCTCTTCACTTTCTAGCTCAACAACATTTAACATTTGAGATGTCTTGTTGCTGATAGTCAGTGTTAAAAACAGAGTAGTTGTTGCTGATAGAACTGGGCTACCACTATCCTTGACCACAATGTCCAGCTGATAGGAGCCAGCATTTTCTGGTCTCAGTTGGCGATTGAAAGCTAACAAACCAGTGTACTGGTTCATGCTGAACATCTGTTTCTCATTGCCTCTGATTATTTCATATTTTAGAAATGCATTCTCTTGACTATCACTGTCTGATGCCTTGATTTCGGTGATGTTCTTTGTATGATGTGGGTAATATGTCACATCCAGATTGTAAGGTTTAACACTGGGAAATGTAAAATATGGAGCATTATCATTTTTATCAGTTACCTCAACAATCACATTCACTGTATTATTGAGAGATGGTGTTCCATTGTCTTTCACAAATACCTGGAACTCATAAGTATCTTGAAACTCATGATCAAGAGACATAATTGCTGATAATAATCCATTTGGTCTTATTTTGAAAGGTAAGAAGTGTTTGTTATTGGTGATCAGAGAATACGTAAGTTTTCCTCCAGCTCCCAAGTCTGGGTCAGTGGCATTGATGTAGCCAACAGTAATTCTTGAGTTTTCATTCTCATCAATCAAGAATTTAAATGTATCTTTTGTAAATTGTGGCTCAACATCATTGATATCCAGCACTTGAATAGAAAACTTACTATTTGCATGTAAAGGTGGAGATCCTTTATCTTGACAACTAATCACAATGTCATGGTGATCTTCTTTCTCTCTATCTACTCTTTGCTTCACTGTTACTTCATATTTCTTTGGACCCAAACTCTGAAGCTGGAATTTCTCATGATGAAGATCACATCTCACTTCTCCATTTTGTCCTTCATCAATATCAGTAACTTTCACATAAGCAATGAAATTTCCTACTTGAATGTTTTCATAAATATCAACTGTGTTTTCTTTTGTTGATGATACAAAGTTAACATCAATACTTGGAGCATTATTCTTTTGGCTGATCAAATGGACTTGAACCTTTGCAATGGAACTTAATGGAGGACTGCCTCCATCTTTTGCTTTTATGTATAAATCATAAATTTGGTTTTGTGGAAAAATGAACATTTTATGTAAAAAGATTTTACCATCTTCCTTACTCAATCTGAAATGAGATTTTGCCATTCCTGATGTTTTGGAAATAAAATCATAACTAACTTTGCCATTGATTCCTAAATCCAAATCTTTTGCAGATAAAATAATAATTGGCAATGTTTCACTTGGTTCATTCTTGATGGAAACATTATAGACTTTCTGAGAGAAAACAGGTGCATTATCATTAACATCTGTACAGAAATATGAACATGTAAAGTGTTTTCTTTTGGTGGAGATCCTCCATCTTTTGCAACCACTTGAATCAAGTAAGAATCTTTTATTTCTCTGTCAAGTCTTTCTTTTAAGTTTATCTCAAGTTTTGATGATCCATCCACATTTTTTGATACAATTAAAGAAAATGGTTCATCTTTATATTTTTTCAGCTCATACGTTATCTGGGAATTTATAACCCCAATATCTTTATCTACAGCATTTGGAATTAATATTTTTGTTTCTAGTGCAACATCTTCATCAAATTCAATATTGATTTGTTTATGAGGAAATTCTGGTTGATGATCATTGATATCAATTATTATTACTTTAATCTCTAATATTTTGATAGTAGAAGCTGCTTTTTGAACAGCTACATCCACAATTTGAAAACATTTCTTGTTATATTTACATAATTCTTCAGCATCTAGAGTTTCTGCAGTGAAGAGTTTTCCAGTCTTTTTGCTGATTTGAAAAAGCTGAGAACTACCAGTCATTCCTTTTTGGAGTTGACTAAATCTCACCAGATTGCGATCTTGTGTAGGGACTGTATCCATAATATTGGAGTCAGCAGCAATGTTTCCCACATAAGTTCCTGGACTTTTTCCTTCTTCCACTTTGTATGTTAAGTCAACACACAAGACGTTTGAAGAACACAAACCAGCACACAAATTATTATCACTTGGATCACAGAAAAAGTTTTTGAATGAAGCATTCTGTTTTAACTTGGTTAATATTTCTGAAATTTAAAATTAATGTTAAATTTTAAAATATCATTTTACAATAAAGTATAGAAGTTTATTTATATACTAAGTAGTGTTTGGTATAAAATGTAATAAACAAAGTACATAAATCTAAATAACTTTACACATTCTTATTGAAATTCCTATTCTCCTTGACATGATTTAAATTCTTGATGATACTTGAAATATTTCAGTGGTATTGATATTTCTTATATACATTTTACAGAGTATCTTTTCTTAAATTCCTTGATTATTATTTCATAAATCTAATAAGATGACTTACTAGAAATTGAGCTTGTCTTTCTAAAATAGATATTTTTTGTACATTAACTTTTTTTAAAGAATATAGGTTCCTTCAAATAATAAGCAATGTTTAGCATTAAAAATATATTAAACATACATAAATCTTAATAACTTTACAGATTCTCATTAAAATTTTCTATTCCTCTTAATATTTAAATTTTATTCATACCTAAAACATTTCAGTGATATTGATATTTCCAATACAAATTCACATAGCTATCTTTTTTTAATCCTTTGATTATTATTTTATTGGTTTTGTAAGATGACTTACTAGAAATTGAGCAACCACTAACCTTTTAACTTTATTGGGGAATTCTAGAGAAATTGTCTAAAAAGATGGTAATATCTTAAGCAAAAATATTTTCCTTAAATAAAGCATTTTTAAAACAAAATATTTTCCATGTTTATTTTATCAGTTGTAGAATATTATTCATTGAATCTGCAGTAGAGTTACTTCCCTTGAATTAGACTTGATGCTAATACATCTTTCACTGTCCATTAAAGAAAACAAGTGTACCCAGCCATAAAAAATGATGGCATATTGACATAATTTCTCATACAAATTGTTTTAATTTTGTCTCCAGAAAGAATAATTTTCTTTTTGCTCTTGAACTATGCTTTTGTATCATGCATATTGTGAACGGCTTAAAATTATTTTCATTATTTAATTGATTTGGTGTATAACCAATAAAAATAATTATACAAATACATATAATGCTTTTATTATAATGGTGTATACATGTGTGTGTGTGTGTGTGTTTGTCTAAAAGAACTCTTGTAATAGATATCAACTAATGTACAAAAATCTAGAATATATAATCATTAGGAATACACTAAGTTGATTTGAGCTATGATAATGTTTGCCTAATATGAGAAAATGTTTTAATTTTCATAAAAGATGGACATCTCACTTTTACATTTGTGAGAAACAAACATTTTTCATGAGAGAATGTGCTGATTATCATAGAAATTGGACATTTCACTTTTATACACACAAAGATTTGTGAGAAACATATTTTTCAAACTATATTATATCTTATGACTACATCTATAATTTTAAGTCAAAATATTTCAATTTCCTATACATAGAAAATCAGATGATAAATTTTACAGAACATGCTGGTCAAGGTACAAACCAGGCAAAAGATTTAAAATGTTGAATTAAGAAATCAACATTTAATATGGTAATATAATCATTAAAAAAGAAAAAAATAGATTCATTTTTCTTGGAATATTTTTCAAATTTGTAAAGAATAAATCTATAAAGATTCTCATATAAATTATCTTGATTATATAACCACTGTGTATGTAGGTAGACTGTAATAGAAATTATCACCAAATAATAAATCCCTATGATAAACTTCTGTGAGACCATTTTACTGAAAACTCAGTTTTATAGAAATTAAAATGATTAAGAGAAAAAACAATTGGATGGAAATAAACATTCTTAAAAAAATCATAAAAACAAATTAACACAAGCATTTTAGACAGCCACAGTTTAGTTTTGAAATATTTAGAGTAAAATATGAATTTGTTTAGGAAGTAGAAAAATGTTTGGAAAAACATAATTAGAATGATTATTTAGAGTTAAACATATAGTAAAATAGAAAATAAAAAAGTGGATAAATTAAAAATGCAATAAAATTAAAAATGTAATAAAATTAAAAATATCATTTTTGAGATTTTGTTGAATTTTAAAAAATATATATATTTTTTATATTACTATAAAAAGTGAGTTAAACATGGAGTCTATGGGTAATGATGAAAGTAGAGTGAAAGAGAGATACATATACAGAAGGAACAACATGGACAAACCAGCAGAGAAAAATTAAGATGGTAGAATTTCTACAAAATAATAACACATTTTTATAGTTGATTAGATTTAATAGAAAAAGAAACATAAGTTATTTTGGTTAAATAGAATAGAATTTATATAAAATAGTGTTGTGTTTAGTATAGAAACAATGGCAACTCTTATATATCCTTCTTTGCAATAGAATATAAAGAAAATTAAAACATTTCATTACAGAGTAATACTATAAAATTATATTTTACATGAACAGAATTATTTGTAATTTGAGTGACAAAGAAAGAAAATGGTCTCTTACCTTTGTTGATAAACCAACTGGATTTTATATGGTGATCTCTTTCTAAGAAAACAACGTCTGATACTGCTGTTGTTGTGTATAGCAGTAATGAGAATGTATGCATCTGTATGTGTGAGAGTGTATGTGTTTATAGATTGTATAAGGGAGTAAACATTTACAGTCCTTACAAGCTAATGTGTGTGTAATGGCTGCCATGTACCCATTCCTTTTATATGATTCTAAAAGAAAGTATTCCTTATTCTAAAATTTAAAAAAAATTAATATAAGTCTTAATATTAATAAATAAAAAATATCTTCCAACTCTAAATAAAGAATAGTATCCACTAAAAAAAGTATGAACTTTTTCCTCCCACAATGCACTAATAAAATTTACAGCTATTCATCCATTATGTGCTAATTCCTTCTCTCTATCCCAGCCTACTTATTACTGAACTTCAATAAACCCTTTTACAATTGTTAACTAAATAGTTTGAACAGTTTTTGTGAAATAAATTTTGTTTCAAATTCAAACAGAAAAAGAAAATTTTATTTTGAAGTGATCCACTTTTCTATTAGGAAGTTAATTTTCTTTTAAAATCTTTTCATGTTTAGAAGACTAATTCATCTTAAATAGAATAACTACTTTTGGTAAATAATTTCTCAACAATACAAATGTTCAAACACCAAAATTATTTTCATTTAAATGTAATTTCTGTTTCAACAAAATTTTTTTCCTTTAAAATCTTCCAATTAATTTTTATTTTTCACTCTTAGTCTAATTTTCTTTTATGTTTTTCTAAAATCTCTATCCTATAAATCAATGTTCTATGATGACTCTATCGACCTAATGCTTTCAAGTATTTCAATAAGAAAGTAATGTAGAAATCTAAAGAAAATCTCTTGATAAGCATTGCATTCTAATGTTATTCCCTCCCATTTCATTATTATTGTTTATTTACAGCCTTTATCATAATTCCTATTGAATATACAAGAAAGATTTTATTGATTTATATGAGGCACAGGGGGCAATGGTCTTGTGTTTGAAGTCTGTGGATTGTTCATTTCTATAAGATTTCTGGATTGTGGATATGGAGCAGAAATATCACTTTTGTTCAGTTGGATTGAAGATTTAGAAGAGATGACATCTGAAAAGAGAAAACTAGATATTGAAAAAAAGTATTTTAAGAAGAAATTGAAAAACCATAATATTAAGAATCAATTAATAGCTTTCTAAAAGGAAATCCATTGTAAAAATTTCAATGAATATAAGCTCACAAAAAATATGGTTTTAATATTGATAAAGAAATTTAATATAATAATGCTTAAACATTGATAAAAAATTCTTTAGTTTTCTTTATAACCTATATGCTAATGAAGATATCTAAATATGTAGTTGTTTGCAACAAAATACAGACTGTATAATTGACATTTTTATAATTATTGGCAAATAATAAATAACACAGAATCTAATAAAATTTGATTTAAAAACATTTTTACCTTTTGAACAACTTTCATTGTCTTCTCTCCAATCAATACCATTTTCTGGTTGAGAAGATGCAGTTGATCTCCAATCTCCAAAATAGTCAGGAGGTATTGACACATTCTGGGTATACATCTATAAAAATACAGTTTAGAAATTCAAAGTATATAAAGATATAATAATTCTATAAGCTGATTTTCAAAAATCAACTTATGGACAAAATCTAATAAGAGTTTGGTTTTAAGTTACACTTAACATACATTTAACCTGTACTACGCGGTTTAGCTCAGTTGGTAGAGCGTTCGGCTAGGAATCATAAGGTTCCGGTTCAATACCGGCCCTCACCAACTCAGCGTATGAGTAGCACAGGGATCTGTGCGGTAAAGTGAGGAGCTGATGATAGGTGTGGCGCTCCACCTCAGATGCAAAAAAAACAATCTCCTTGGTCTAGCGCTAGTGAAAAGGGATAGACTCCCTCGCTGTCTGGCTGATACCGACATTAGGCTGCCCTGACAACTTTACTTACTTACTTACAATAAAAACAAAGTTCAAATGGATTTTTACATTTAGATGAATTATCCAATCCAGACCAGATGATCATATCCAGTTTTCATTAACAAAGAAATGAAAGTATAGCCATATGAAAAATTTCTCAGTGCTCCTTTTTTAAACTGAGCCTTTGAACAAGACTGAAAAGCTGAGAAAAAATATGAGAACTTTGACTGAGAATAGAAAAAAAATGTGAAATACAGTGGATCAGTTAGATTCAATATTATCTGTGTACTTTGAATATATGCAAAAATATTTTTTTTAAATTTAAAACCATCCAGATGACATGACATTATTAAAATCCTTGGATTACTGAAACAATTGCTAGGAGATTTAGAGTTATTTCATTTCCAAAAATAGTTGGTGTAAAAATCAGAATATATATATATATTACCACAGTGTCGAGTTAACACTATCTCACTTGATGAGAGAGTAGTAAGCTAATATAACACAGTATATACAGGAGAGTGCTCAATATCTGTGATAGAGTGATCTTAATAACAATAATAAATAAATATGTATTTTTTGTATATATTTATTTCTATGGAAACTAATCTGCTACCATATTGGTTTCTTGCTCCTTAAACCTGCTTGTCCAAGTGGAGCAATCTTTGAGCAGCAAAAGATTTTGAAAATATGAGAAATATGGTCAAAGCAATTGTGAGTTTGTGATTGTGTAACTGTATGCACATGTCATTTGGTTGTTTACATGTGTGTTGTAAAAGCGCGGATGTGTCTGTTCTGTGCATATGCATGCATATCCTGGCATGTACGCATAGGTAAACACATGTAAAAAGTGCAGCATTGTGTTTACATATACATATGCATATAAATGTTTTGTGCATGATGTCCATGTTTGCTGACGTATGAGATTTTTATCGCGTTCAATTTTACTAGAATATTTGAATGAGAAAAATTCTAACAGGCCAGTTATTATCATTATAAAAGTTAGTAAGAAATTTGATTTGGAATGCATGTTGTTATGAAATTAATAAATTCTGTAATAAAATGTAGAATAATATATGAAATTTAGTTTAAGACTTAAAAATAATAAGTAGATAATTCCTTTAGTGGAGTGTGAGTAATATTGGCATACCATAAGTGATATTATGGTCCAATGCTAATCGTATGCTTAATGGTGTTTAGTTAGTAATATAATAAATCCAGATATTATTATATGATATTATTCGTATGTACATAGTACAATGATAATGTTATATACACAAATATAGATATCTCCCGATACACAAGATTCACCAAATCAAGTCACCCACACACCGCAATAAAGAGAATGCCAACCGGATGTGAACAGGCGAGGTGTAAAATAAATGACGAAAAACTCGTCTTTGCGCAGGTGGCTCCACGCATAAGGAAATCTTGAAAAATAAAATTGTAAATAAAACCAGAATTCACATTTTTCATCCAATCTAAAACATTCCCGGCAAAAATAAAAAATGTTTGAGTTGATCCAAATTCGGCAGGCCATAAACTATAAAAGGGTTGGTTTTTGAAGACCACGGCAAAGATACCGTGGCGACAGAACAGTTCACATCACAAAGAAAGCCGACGACACAAAACGCTACACCGCAAGTCAGCCGACCTATATCTCTCTCATGATCCTGACTGACTGGCAGTCTTAAGGGGGCAAACAACTACCAAACTCTATATCATCATTTTACCAAACTGACGCTGACTATCATCAGAAGCCCAACTACCAACCCGCTATCGTCTGCGACTACTAAAATATCGGATCTTCTGCCCACATATAACCAACTTCTGACCACTATCACTGGGATTTCTGCATACATCACCACCTCCATTACAACTGACTCGACCACCGAACAACAAGCTTTTTGCAGACATTGCTACTCACACCACCACTGACTATCACCAAATATCGGACATTCTTCTCAAACTGTTTTCAACCTTATAACCTTTTGTGTTTTTCTAATACAATTGATAAACTTAAAATCTGTGTTTGTTTTTCCTTCCCACCATACACTTCATACTAACCCTGTTTATTCGTTGCATGTGATGTAATATATCATGTTGGTGATGCTGCAGCAGTATGACAAATAATATGGCTAGTTAATGTGTTACAATGAGTGATGATTGTGATAATCATGGAATTGTAGTGAACATAATAACGGTGGATGTGGTGGAGGGAAAGGTACTTATGGTTTGGTGGATATATTGTGAGATTTATTTAGTGGTGTAGTATCTTTTTTTGTTTTGTTTTTCATGTAGGGGTTGTGTTGGTGGAGGAGGTGAAGATGGGCTATGTATATGGGTCGAAGTGTGATAGTAAGTGTTTATTTTCATGTCAACATTTAGATAATATTTCTGTTTAGTAGAGTGTGTTGTGATCGGTGAGTAATAATTGAGAGTTTTTCATGGAGGCAAAGAAGGTATTTTTCTATGTTATGCTGTAGGTGGTTGATACTTTTAGAATTTCCCAGGTGATGTTCCGTGAGATGTTCATGTCTTTCAGGTGCCAGATATGTGTAGATAAAGACGTATTGGTTGAATAATTCCTGTTTGAAAAAGAAAGTTTGTGGGTGTAAATCCTTTGTTTCAGGGTTCCTTCCATTGTTCGTATGTCCAAACATGGAGTTCACACACAAAACATTTATACACGTATATATATACGTATATGTAAATGCAACGCTGAGTTTTTTTACATGTGTTTCCGTGTGTATACATGCCAGCATACGCACACATATGCACAGAACAGGCATATCCCCATTTATACAATACACATGTAAACAAACAAATGACACGTGCATACAGTTACACAATCACAAACGCACAATTGCTTTGGCAATATATATATATATATATATATATATATATATATATATATATATCCATCATAACTACATCATATCCCTTAGTGGGTTGAGCTTTTTAGAGGGGATCTCGCTGACAGCCAACTAAGCTTAAAAGTAATGCTCTCCTATAAAACGGATGGAGCACTCTATGGCAGCCTTTACATATATGATAAGATTGTAAGAACAAAAGAATTATTAGGACGCTTGAAAGAAAGAATAAAAAAACTTAAAAATAATAAGGATTCTGTTTTGTTTAATGAAATTTGTTTCAATATATATATATGTGTATATATATGTGTGTGTGTGTATGTGTATGTGTATGTGTATATCCCAGAGTGCATATAATTCTGTTGATTTGAAATGATGACAGAAATTAATAATTATCTTTAACTCTAAGTACTGTAATAGGCAAAGACAAAAATATTAATTTGCTAATATCAATTATTCACCAAACAAATTATAAGAAAACTAAGAAAAACATTTAATAAAAGTTATACTTCTTACCTGAGATGTAACATCAGATGATCCTTGTAGTTTCTGTCCACTTGTACGTCTTTGTGTAGATCTTGGCTGGGTGGGAGTATTCATGGCTGCAAGTTGGTCTCTATGCACCAGATGAGCAGGTCGAGGCCAAGAGTTTCCTTGATAAGAAGGAGCAATCAAATGTCTCTGTTCACCAACATATCTATTAGAAGGATCAAGTGCTTGTGCATAGGCCACATTTGGCTGACCATTACAGCGAATAATACAGATTGACAATGAAGCTGTAATAAACACAGCTATTGTGACTGCTATCACTGTAATAATAATGACCAGATTAAGATGAACCTTCTCTTCACTTTCTAGCTCAACAACATTTAACATTTGAGATGTCTTGTTGCTGATAGTCAGTGTTAAAAACAGAGTAGTTGTTGCTGATAGAACTGGGCTACCACTATCCTTGACCACAATGTCCAGCTGATAGGAGCCAGCATTTTCTGGTCTCAGTTGGCGATTGAAAGCTAACAAACCAGTGTACTGGTTCATGCTGAACATCTGTTTCTCATTGCCTCTGATTATTTCATATTTTAGAAATGCATTCTCTTGACTATCACTGTCTGATGCCTTGATTTCGGTGATGTTCTTTGTATGATGTGGGTAATATGTCACATCCAGATTGTAAGGTTTAACACTGGGAAATGTAAAATATGGAGCATTATCATTTTTATCAGTTACCTCAACAATCACATTCACTGTATTATTGAGAGATGGTGTTCCATTGTCTTTCACAAATACCTGGAACTCATAAGTATCTTGAAACTCATGATCAAGAGACATAATTGCTGATAATAATCCATTTGGTCTTATTTTGAAAGGTAAGAAGTGTTTGTTATTGGTGATCAGAGAATACGTAAGTTTTCCTCCAGCTCCCAAGTCTGGGTCAGTGGCATTGATGTAGCCAACAGTAATTCTTGAGTTTTCATTCTCATCAATCAAGAATTTAAATGTATCTTTTGTAAATTGTGGCTCAACATCATTGATATCCAGCACTTGAATAGAAAACTTACTATTTGCATGTAAAGGTGGAGATCCTTTATCTTGACAACTAATCACAATGTCATGGTGATCTTCTTTCTCTCTATCTACTCTTTGCTTCACTGTTACTTCATATTTCTTTGGACCCAAACTCTGAAGCTGGAATTTCTCATGATGAAGATCGCATCTCACTTCTCCATTTTGTCCTTCATCAATATCAGTAACTTTCACATAAGCAATGAAATTTCCTACTTGAATGTTTTCATAAATATCAACTGTGTTTTCTTTTGTTGATGATACAAAGTTAACATCAATACTTGGAGCATTATTCTTTTGGCTGATCAAATGGACTTGAACCTTTGCAATGGAACTTAAAGGAGGACTGCCACCATCTTTTGCTTTTATGTATAAATCATAAAATCTTTTTTGTGGAAAGATGAATATTTTATGTAAAAAGATTTTACCATCTTCTTTACTTAATCTAAAATGGGATTTTGCTATTACTGATGTTTTGGAACTAAATTCATAAGTAATTTTACCATTATTGCCTAAATCTGAATCAGAAGCTGATAAAATAACAATTGGTGAAGTTTCACTTGGTTCATTCTTGATGGAAACATTGTAGACTTTGGAAGAAAAACAGGTGCATTATCATTAACATCTGTGACATCAATATGAACATGTAAAGTGTTTTCTTTTGGAGGAGATCCTCCATCTTTTGCAACCACTTGAATCAAATAAGAATCTTTTATTTCTCTGTCAAGTCTTTCTTTTAAATTTATCTCCAGTTTTGATGTTCCATCAAGGTTTTTAGATACAAATAAAGAAAATGGTTCATCTTTATATTTTTTTAGTTCATAGGAAATCTTAGAATTTATAATTCCAACATCTTTATCAATTGCACTCGGTATAGATTTTTCATTCCATTTCTATCACCTTCACCAAATTCAATGTTGATTTGCTTATGGGGAAATTCTGGTTGATGATCATTGACATCCAATATGATTATTTTGATCTCTAATATTTTGATAGTAGAAGCTGCTTTTTGAACAGCTACATCCACAATTTGAAAACATTCATTGTTATATTTACATAATTCTTCAGCATCTAGAGTTTCTGCAGTGAAGAGTTTTCCAGTCTTTTTGCTGATTTGAAAAAGCTGAGAACTACCGGTCATTCCTTTTTGGAGTTGACTAAATCTCACCAGATTGCGATCTTGTGTAGGGACTGTATCCATAATATTGGAGTCAGCAGCAATGTTTCCCACATAAGTTCCTGGACTTTTTCCTTCTTCCACTTTGTATGTTAAGTCAACACACCAAGATTTTGAAGAACACAAATCAGGAAACAAATTATTTTCACTTGGATTGCAGAAAAAGTTTTTGAATGAAGCATTCTGTTTCAACTTTGGTTAGATATACTGAAATTAAAAATAGATGTTAGATTTAAAATATCAATTGTCAAAAAGAATTGCAGTTTCTTTAGATACCAAGTAGCATTAGATATATAAAAATCTTAATAACTTTACAGATCCTTATCAAACTTTCTTATTCCTCTTGAAGTGATTTAAATACTAGTTCATACATTTCAGTGGTATTGATATATCTTATATAAATTTAACAGGGCTATCTATTTTTATCTTTTAATTTCTTGATTATTATTTTATTGGTTGGTAAGATGATATGTGACTTACTCAGAATTGAGTAATCATTTACGTTTGTACTTGATTTTTTTTTCTAAAATAGTGTATTATTTTTTCATTGATTAACTTTTTTTGTTGGAGCAATTGAAAATGTGAATTCTCGAGAAATTGCCAAAAAGATTTTAATATTCTAAGCAAAAATATTTTGCTTTGAATAAAGTATTTTTGAAACAAAATATTGGTTCTATGTTTATCTTATTAGATATCAGGTATTTTCAATGAATCTGCAGTAGAGTTATTTCCCTTAAATTAGACTTAGGCCTTGCTTCATTTCTAGCTTTCATTTTCTATTAGTGTAAAATTAGTGTACTCAGCCATAAAAAGATATTGGCATATTGACTTATATTAGCAGGACCTGTGGAAATTCTATGAAATGAAAAAAGTCAAAGTAGCTATTTAAACAAGAAAGGATGATTTTATTACAGATAATTCCTTTGCATAAAGGTTGATATGCTTATTAAACAATGAAATCAAACCAAACCTAATAAACATTTGTTAGTAGTTAATTCTACCAAAACTACCAGATGAATATATGGTTGCATATTCTATTTTGTGAATAACAATACAGCTGGTACAGAGGAATCTTCAGAGTTCTTTTCATTTTCATTTTTAGCCTTCAACAGTCTGTTGTTGCAGCTTATTATCTAATTGATTTGGAATATCACTAAAAAAAAATGAATATACAAATAACTTGATACTTTTATAGTGTATGTCTAAAAAATAACTCTTGTAACAAATATCAAATATCTAATATGAGGGAGTGCTAATTTTTATAAAAGATGGACATATTACTTTTACATACACAAGAATTTATGAGAAACATACATTTTCCAAAATAGATTATATTTTATCACTATTGTCTATAATTTGAAGGCAAAATACTTAAATTTGATTTGAATACAATATTAGATGATGATGTACACAGAACATACTGGTTAAGATAGAAACCAGGCAAAAAGCTTTAAGTATTGAATTAAAAATTTAATGTCGCTATGTAAACATTAAAATATATATAATATATATATATATATATATATATATATATATATATATATATATAAATCTTTCTCGAATTATATATCTATAGATATCTAAAGAAAAAATATATTAAAATTATAATTTGTCTGAATTTATGAGAATGCTTGATAATTTGGATCATTTGGATTTTTCGGACTGTCTACTCTGATGGATTTAATAAAGGCTCCCAATTATGACAAGAAAGTTTCTGAGTTTGACAAGAAAAACCTGAAGTAGGCCCAAAGGCACATCAAACGAAATGTGATGTATATAAGAATAAAGATGAGGACAACAGTCAAAAATATCCAAATAATACAAATTAAAATTATCATACAAATTATCTTGATTATATAATCATTGTATGCAAGTAGACTGTAATAGAAATTATCACCAAATAATAAATCCCTATGATAAATTGAACTTCCTGTGGGACAATCTAACATGACTCATTTTATTGAGAATTCAGTCCTATAAAATTGAAAATGATCATGAATAAAACAAAAAAATAAAGATAAAAAAGAACAATTAGATTGAAATGAAAATTGTTTTAGTATAAGAAACAACAAATTAACAGTAGTATTTTAGAGAGCTACCGTTTTGTTTAGGAAATAAAAGAAAATGACCTGTTTTGGGAAAAAATAATTAGGATGTATTCCACATGATTATTTAGAGTTACTCATATAGTAAAATGTAAAATAGAAAATTAAATAAACAAAAAATATAATAAAATGAAATATGTAATTAAAAATATTATTTTTGAGATTTCATGTAATTTAAAAGAAATATATATTCTTTCATTTTACTGTAAAAGTGAGTTAAACATGGATTCTGTGGTGATGAAAATAGAGAGAAAGAAAGATACATATACAGAAGAAACACCGTGGAAAAATCAGCACAGAAAAATTAAGATGGAGGATTTTCTACAAAATAATATCAAAATATATTTAATAGTTGATTAGAATTAATAGAATAAGAAACAAGTTATTTTGGTTAGACAGAATAGGATTTATATAAAATGGTGTTGTGTTTAATATAGAGACAATGGCAACTCTTTGATATCCTTCTTTGCAAGAGAATATGAAAAAAATTAAAAATTTTCATTACAGAGTAATACTATAAAATAATATTTTACATGAACAGAATTATTTGTAATTTGAGTGACAAAGAAAGAAAAATGGTCTCTTACCTTTGCTGATAAACCAACTGGATTTTATAAGGAGATCTTTTTCTAAGAAGACAACGTCTAGTACTGCTGTTGTTGTGTATAGCAGTAATGAGAATGTATGCATCTGTATGTGCGAGAGTGTATGGGTTTATAGATTGTATAAGGGAGTAAACATTTACAGTCCTTACAAGCTAATGTGTGTGTAATGGCTGCCATGGACTCATTCCCTTTATATGATTCTAAAGAAAGTGTTGTTTTTTTTTATTTTGAATAAAAAAGTGAATATAATTCTTAATATTGATAAATAAAAAAATATATTTAACTCTAAATAAATTAAGAATAGTATCTACAAAAAAGTATGAACTTTTTCCTCCCATGATGCACTAATAAAATACATAGTTATTCATCCATTATGTGCTAATTCCTTCTCTCTATCCCAGCCTATTTATTACTGAACTTCAATAAACCCTTTTACAATTGTTAACTAAATAGTTTGAAAGGTTATTAGGAAATAAATTTGGTTTTCAAATTGAAGACAGAAAAAGAAACAGTAAAATCATATGATCATATGATATATCAGTTGAGAAACAACTTTATCTGAAAGAGGACTGAGTGAATTATTTTAAATGTATAAATATATATTTTTTTATCTAGAACTGATTCTCTTTTCCATTAAGAAGTTATTTTTCTTTTAAAAATTGTTCATGTTTATAAGACTGCTTTATCTGAAAGAAATAACTACTTTTCATAATTTATCAATAATATAAATATTTATTTTCATTTAAGAGTAATTTATTTTTCACCAGATCATTATATTTATAATTTAAAATCTTTCAATTTTCATTTTCATTTGTAGTTATATTTTTCATTTATTTAAGTTTTTCTTAAAATCTGTAACCTATACATAAATGTTTATGGATTTATGTGAGGCACAGGGGGCAATGGTCTTGTGTTTGAAGTCTGTGGATTGTTCATTTCTATAAGATTTCTGGATTGTGGATATGGAGCAGAAATATCACTTTTGTTCAGTTGGATTGAAGATTTAGAAGAGATGACATCTGAAAAGAAGAAAACTGGATATTGAAAAAAAGTATTTAAGAAAAAATTGAAAAAAACCCAACTCATAATGGGAAAAAATAAATTAATGATGACTTTCCCAAAGAAAGTCTATTATCCTTCAAACATCAATGAAAATAAGTCCATAAAAATATGGCTTTAAACATATATTGATAAAGAAATTAATGTAATGATGCTTAAGCATTGAAAAAATATTTCTGAATCTTCCTTTTATTATCTATATACTAATGATGATATTTAATATTTAGTTATCTGAAAAAAAATACAGACTGTACAATTGAAATTTATTTAATTATTGTCCAGGAATAAATAACATAGAATCCAATAAAATTTGATGTACATTTTTACCTTTTGAACAACTTTCATTGTCTTCTCTCCAATCAATACCATTTTCTGGTTGAGAAGATGCAGTTGATCTCCAATCTCCAAAATAGTCAGGAGGTATTGACACATTCTGGGTGTACATCTATCAAAAACATATAAGTTTATACCTTATATTCCAAAAGATATAATTTTGCAAGATCAAATTAGATACTAATAAAAAAATGTATTTGAAAAAATAATCAGATGATAACATTTCTAATTTTAATTAGAATAACCTCAATTTCTAATTGCTGTAATAAATTTAAATACAATTTTTTATAATAATTATGAAGTTTCTTTTAAAAATATCTGCTAACAATACAAATGTAAATATCTAAATAAGGTAGCAAATATTTATTATACAATGTAAACACAAATAAAGTTTTCTCTGTGAATTGTTGGCACACTTATTTACTATTTACTTATATATGTGCAGGCTGATACACAGGAAAATATAAAAACAAAAATAACCTGGTACAAACTGAATTTCTTGCATGATAATAATTAATAATGATAATGATGATGATGATCTTGTTGATCATCATCATCATCATTATTAATTATTATTAATTTTTTTTAATAACTAAAATGAAGAATAAACTAAAATAAAAGGAATAATATAAAGAATCTAACTTCTCTCAAATAGTGAATTTTTATATTCAAACAATGAAAAGCTAGAAAAATATCTGAACTTTGACAGACAATTGAAAGAAGTTGTAAAATCTAATGATGACACTTGTATTCCTTATTATTATTATACTTTAAATGGTCTTGTAGAGGTTTGTATAAAAATGCAAAATAATTTAAATGATAGAAATATTAAAGATTAGAATTTTAGAGTATTGAAGAGACTTACTGTGACCAGATCACCAATTAAAGAGACCAACAAAAGTTGCAAAGAAAATTCAGTAAATACAAATATATACAATATGAATTAAAAAGTAGACTTAAACATTGATAAGTCAATTATATGAATTTGTTTAAGGCCACCATTTATGGGGGATTTATTTCAAGATTTTATATGATATACTTAGAGACCATAAGGGATTAGTGTTTGCAAATGTATAAAAATCAAACTTTTTTTTAACTGCATTTTATTTATTGGTAGTAGTTGAAAAATAATTTCATATATGGAAAACTGATTTTTTTTCTTAATTCTCAAAGACAGAAGGTAGGAAAAAGTGTCAACAAAAATATAGTATTTTTTAGGGGGTTAAACTTGTTGTTAAGTCCTTTTTGTATAAGAATTTCTAGATGAAATATCTATTTATCTGTATGGGTTCCTAGTATGCATATATATATATATATATATATATATATATATATATATATATATATATATACACACATACATACTTTAGAGCATATAATTCCTTTAATTTAAAATGATGAAAGGATAATTATCTTGATCTCTGTAAGTAGCTGCAAAGTAAAACAGATAAAATATTTTGTTTATACCAATTATTTAACAAAATGAATTACAAAAAAGTTTTTCAATAAAAATTTTAATAAAAGTTACCTGAGATGTAACATCAGATGATCCTTGTAGTTTCTGTCCACTTGTACGTCTTTGTGTAGATCTTGGCTGGGTGGGAGTATTCATGGCTGTAAGTTGGTCTCTATGCACCAGATGAGCAGGTCGAGGCCAAGAGTTTCCTTGATAAGAAGGAGCAATCAAATGTCTCTGTTCACCAACATATCTATTGGAAGGATCAAGTGCTTGTGCATAGGCCACATTTGGCTGACCATTACAGCGAATAATACAGATTGACAATGAAGCTGTAATGAACACAGCTATTGTGACTGCTATCACTGTAATAATAATGACCAGATTAAGATGAACCTTCTCTTCACTTTCTAGCTCAACAACATTTAACATTTGAGATGTCTTGTTGCTGATAGTCAGTGTTAAAAACAGAGTAGTTGTTGCTGATAGAACTGGGCTACCACTATCCTTGACCACAATGTCCAGCTGATAGGAGCCAGCATTTTCTGGTCTCAGTTGGCGATTGAAAGCTAACAAACCAGTGTACTGGTTCATGCTGAACATCTGTTTCTCATTGCCTCTGATTATTTCATATTTTAGAAATGCATTCTCTTGACTATCACTGTCTGATGCCTTGATTTCGGTGATGTTCTTTGTATGATGTGGGTAATATGTCACATCCAGATTGTAAGGTTTAACACTGGGAAATGTAAAATATGGAGCATTATCATTTTTATCAGTTACCTCAACAATCACATTCACTGTATTATTGAGAGATGGTGTTCCATTGTCTTTCACAAATACCTGGAACTCATAAGTATCTTGAAACTCATGATCAAGAGACATAATTGCTGATAATAATCCATTTGGTCTTATTTTGAAAGGTAAGAAGTGTTTGTTATTGGTGATCAGAGAATACGTAAGTTTTCCTCCAGCTCCCAAGTCTGGGTCAGTGGCATTGATGTAGCCAACAGTAATTCTTGAGTTTTCATTCTCATCAATCAAGAATTTAAATGTATCTTTTGTAAATTGTGGCTCAACATCATTGATATCCAGCACTTGAATAGAAAACTTACTATTTGCATGTAAAGGTGGAGATCCTTTATCTTGACAACTAATCACAATGTCATGGTGATCTTCTTTCTCTCTATCTACTCTTTGCTTCACTGTTACTTCATATTTCTTTGGACCCAAACTCTGAAGCTGGAATTTCTCATGATGAAGATCACATTTCACTTCTCCATTTTGTCCTTCATCAATATCAGTAACTTTCACATAAGCAATGAAATTTCCTACTTGAATGTTTTCATAAATATCAACTGTGTTTTCTTTTGTTGATGATACAAAGTTAACATCAATACTTGGAGCATTATTCTTTTGGCTGATCAAATGACTTGAACTTTGCAATGGAACTTAATGGAGGACTGCCTCCATCTTTTGCTTCTATATATAAATCATAAATTTTTTTTGTGAAAGATGAATATTTTATGTAAAAAGATTTTACCATCTTCCTTACTTAATCTGAAATGGGATTTTGCCATTCCAGATGTTTTGGAAATAAAATCATAACTAACTTTGCCATTGATTCCTAAATCCAAATCTTTTGCAGATAAAATAATAATTGGTAATGTTTCACTTGGTTCATTCTTGATGGAAACATTGTAGACTTTCTGAGAGAAAACAGGTGCATTATCATTAACATCTGTAACATCAAATATGAACATGTAAAGTGTTTTCTTTTGGTGGAGATCCTCCATCTTTTGCAACCACTTGAATCAAATAAGAATCTTTTATTTCTCTGTCAAGTCTTTCTTTTAAGTTAATCTCAAGTTTTGATGATCCATCCACATTTTTTGATACAATAAAGAAAATGGTTCATCTTTATATTTTTTCAGCTCATAGGAAATCTGGGAATTTATAACCCCAATATCTTTATCTACAGCATTTGGAATGAATATCCTTGTTCCTGTAATATCATTCTCTTCAAATTCAATGTTAATTTGTTTATGAGGAAATTCTGGTTGATGATCATTGACATCCAATATGATTATTTTAATCTCTAATATTTTGATAGTAGAAGCTGCTTTTTGAACAGCTACATCCACAATTTGAAAACATTTCTTGTTATATTTACATAATTCTTCAGCATCTAGAGTTTCTGCAGTGAAGAGTTTTCCAGTCTTTTTGCTGATTTGAAAAAGCTGAGAACTACCAGTCATTCCTTTTTGGAGTTGACTAAATCTCACCAGATTGCGATCTTGTGTAGGGACTGTGTCCATAATATTGGAGTCAGCAGCAATGTTTCCCACATAAGTTCTGGACTTTTTCCTTCTTCCACTTTGTATGTTAAGTCAGCACACAAAGACGTTTTGAAGAACACAAACCAGCAAACAAATTATTTTCACTTGGATCACAGAAAAAGTTTTTGAATAAAGCATTCTGTTTCACTTTGTTAAATATTTCTGAAATTTAAAATTAATGTTAAATTTTAAAATATCATTTTACAATAAAGTATAGAAATTTATTTATATACTAAGTAGTGTTTGGTATAAAATATAATGAATAAAGGTACATCAATCTAAAAAACTTTACACATTCTTATTGAAATATCCTATTCTTCATGACATGATTTAAATTCTCGATGATACCTGAAATATTTCAATGGCATTGATATTTCTTATATACATTTTACAGAGTATCTTTTCTTAAATTCCTTGATTATTCTTTCATCAATCTAATAAGATGACTTACTAGAAATTGAGATTGTTTTTTTTTTTAAATAGATAATTTTTCATACATTAACTTAAAAAAAAAATAATATAGGTTCCTTCAAATAAAAAGCAGTGTTTAGCATTAAAAATATATTAAACATACATAAATCTTAATAACTTACAGATTCTCATTAAAATTTTCTATTCCTCTTAAAGTAATTTGAATTTTTATTTACACCCAAAACATTTCAGTGATATTGATATTTCCTATATAGATTTCACAAAGCTATCTT
Source organism: Doryteuthis pealeii (assembly GCA_023376005.1). Classification (NCBI taxonomy): domain Eukaryota; kingdom Metazoa; phylum Mollusca; class Cephalopoda; order Myopsida; family Loliginidae; genus Doryteuthis; species Doryteuthis pealeii. The sequence continues at coordinate 21,306,077 of CM042151.1, forward strand.
TTTAAAATTCTTTGATTATTATTTTATTGGTTTCAGCTTGATTTTTTAAATAATTATTTGTCATTTCTCAGAATTTTTCAGATGAGGCTTGATAATTTGTATTATTCAAATTATTGTCCTCATCTTTATTGTTATCTGCACAACATTTTGAAACGTATGGATAACAATAAAGATGAGGATAATAGTTTGAATAATACAAATATTACAGAATTATTAGTGTATTAATAATTTTTGTTGTAGCAATTTAAAATAGGAATTCTAGAGAAATTGTCTAAAAAGATGGTAATATCTTAAGCAAAAATATTTTCCTTTAAATAAAGCATTTTTTAAAACAAAATATTTTTCATGTTTATTTTATCAGTTGTAGAATATTATTCATTGAATCTGCAGTAGAGTTACTTCCCTTGAATTAGACTTGATGCTAATACATCTTTCACTGTCCATTAAAGAAAACAAGTGTACCCAGCCATAAAAAATGATGGTATATTGACATAATTTCTCATACAAATTGTTTTAATTTTGTCTCCGGAAAGAATAATTTTCTTTTTGCTCTTGAACTATGCTTTTGTATCATGCATATTGTGAACTGCTTAAAATTATTTTCATTATTTAATTGATTTGGTGTATAACCAATAAAAATAATTATACAAATACATATAATGCTTTTATTATAATGGTGTATACATGTGTGTGTGTGTGTGTGTGTTTGTCTAAAAGAACTCTTGTAATAGATATCAACTAATGTACAAAAATCTAGAATATATAATCATTAGGAATACACAAAGTTGATTTGAGCTATGATAATGTTTGCCTAATATGAGAAAATGTTTTAATTTTCATAAAAGATGGACATCTCACTTTTACATTTGTGAGAAACAAACATTTTTCATGAGAGAATGTGCTGATTATCATAGAAATTGGACATTTCACTTTTATACACACAAAGATTTGTGAGAAACATATTTTTCAAACTATATTATATCTTATGACTACATCTATAATTTTAAGTCAAAATATTTCAATTTCCTATACATAGAAAATCAGATGATAAATTTTACAGAACATGCTGGTCAAGGTACAAACCAGGCAAAAGATTTAAAATGTTGAATTAAGAAATCAACATTTAATATGGTAATATAATCATTAAAAAAAGAAAAAAATAGATTCATTTTTAGTATAATAGAATAAATCTATAAAGATTCTCATATGAATTATCTTGATTATATAACCACTGTATGTAGGTAGACTGTAATAGAAATTATCACCAAATAATAAATCCCTATGATAAACTTTCTGTGAGACCATTTTACTGAAAACTCAGTTTTATAGAAATTAAAATGATTAAGAGAAAAAACAATTGGATGGAAATAAACATTCTTAAAAAAAATCATAAAAAACAAATTAACACAAGCATTTTAGACAGCCACAGTTTAGTTTTGAAATATTTAGAGTAAAATATGAATTTGTTTAGGAAGTAGAAAATGTTTGGAAAAACATAATTAGAATGATTATTTAGAGTTAAACATATAGTAAAATAGAAAATAAAAAAGTGGATAAATTAAAAATGCAATAAAATTAAAAATGTAATAAAATTAAAAATATCATTTTTGAGATTTTGTTGAATTTAAAAAATATATATATTCTTTTATATTACTATAAAAAGTGAGTTAAACATGGAGTCTATGGGTAATGATGAAAGTAGAGTGAAAGAGAGATACATATACAGAAGGAACAACATGGACAAACCAGCAGAGAAAAATTAAGATGGTAGAATTTTTACAAAATAATAACACATTTTTATAGTTGATTAGATTTAATAGAAAAAGAAACATAAGTTATTTTGGTTAAACAGAATAAAATTTATATAAAATAGTGTTGTGTTTAGTATAGAAACAATGGCAACTCTTATATATCCTTCTTTGCAATAGAATATGAAGAAAATTAAAACATTTCATTACAGAGTAATACTATAAAATTATATTTTACATGAACAGAATTATTTGTAATTTGAGTGACAAAGAAAGAAAAATGGTCTCTTACCTTTGTTGATAAACCAACTGGATTTTATATGGTGATCTCTTTCTAAGAAGACAACGTCTGATACTGCTGTTGTTGTGTATAGCAGTAATGAGAATGTATGCATCTGTATGTGTGAGAGTGTATGTGTTTATAGATTGTATAAGGGAGTAAACATTTACAGTCCTTACAAGCTAATGTGTGTGTAATGGCTGCCATGTACCCATTCCTTTTATATGATTCTAAAAGAAAGTATTCCTTATTCTAAAATTTAAAAAAATTAATATAAGTCTTAATATTAATAAATAAAAAATATCTTTAAACTCTAAATAAAGAATAGTATCCACTAAAAAAAGTATGAACTTTTTCCTCCCACAATGCACTAATAAAATTTACAGCTATTCATCCATTATGTGCTAATTCCTTCTCTCTATCCCAGCCTATTTATTACTGAACTTCAATAAACCCTTTTACAATTGTTAACTAAATAGTTTGAACAGTTTTTGTGAAATAAATTTTGTTTCAAATTCAAACAGAAAAAGAAAATTTTATTTTGAAGTGATCCACTTTTCTATTAGGAAGTTAATTTTCTTTTAAAATCTTTTCATGTTTAGTAGACTAATTCATCTTAAATAGAATAACTACTTTTGTTAAATAATTTCTCAACAATACAAATGTTCAAACACCAAAATTTCTTTCATTTAACTCTTAACATCCTATACCACCTCATTCCACCCGGCCAGAAGTCACATTCATTTTCCTAATCTGCCCCAAATGATAGACTTTGTTTTAATGTAATATTAAATATATTTAGAAGTCTTTATTTTAAGGTAAATAACAGGTAACTTTAAATGAAAAGGCGATTTTTAGCATTTTTGATAGATCCTTATATGAACATTGCTCTGGACTTAGAAAATAGGATGCCAAGAGTTAAATGTAATTTCTGTTTCAACAAAGAATTTCATTTTACATTTAAGATCTACCAGCCAATTTTTTTGTTTTTCACTCTTAGTCTAATTTTCAATTTACAAAAGTTTTTCTTAAAATCTCTATCCTATAAATCAATGTTCTTTATGATGACTCTCTATCGACCTAATGCTTTCAAGTTTTCAATAAGAAAGTAATGTAGAAATCTAAAGAAAATCTCTTGATAAGCATTGCATTCTAATGTTATTCCCTCATATTTTATTTTCATTGTTTATTTACAGCCTTTATCATAAATTCCTATTGAACATACAAGAAATATTTTATTGGTTTATATGAGGCACAGCGGGCAATGGTCTTGTGTTTGAAGTCTGTGGGTTGTTCATTTCTATAAGATTTCTGGATTGTGGATATGGAGCTGAAATATCACTTTTGTTCAGTTGGATTGAAGATTTCGAAGAGATGACATCTGAAAAGAAGAAAACTGGATATTGAAAGAAAGTATTTTAAGAAGAAATTGAAAGACCCATACTATTAACAATCAATAAAGCTTTTTAAATGGAAATCCATTGTAAAAACATCAATGTATATAAGTCCATAAAAAATATGGTTTTAATTTTGATAAAGAAATTTAATATAATAATGCTTAAACATTGATCAAAAATTCTTTAGTTTTCTTTTATAACCTATATGCTAATG